>JAEIGP010000850.1:10000000-10600000 GCA_018904095.1 Zaprionus ghesquierei | reverse complement strand
AGCATTGCTCGCGATTAAACCAAAATGCAGGCGGACAAATACCGTGCTTCAAATCCGACATCCAACTGGCACCTATGTCTACCATGCCAGCTACGCAACCCGCAGCGATTCCAACAAGCAGAACGCACAGCCAACCGGAACCGGCATCAATTGAACCCTGTAATAAGCAAAAAGTTGTGTTAATTTCAACGAAATACCATTTCAATAATTATTCATGTGGGTGGTAAGTTACCTTAATCAAATCCCAAAGCGAATCCTGACGCTTTTTTACTATATATCGATGACGCATGCGATCACGAGCTATGTCGCGCTGCCAGTCGATGGTGTGGAAATCTTCATACTGTCCAATTCCGGGTATATCATCCTGCACGTCCGAGGAGCCATAGAAGGAGAGTGCTCCTAGAATGGTGCACATGAACGCAAAATAGAGAGTACTTTGATATAGTTTGTTTATTGTTCACGTTCATATTGAAACTGACAACTTGAAATTATGTTCTTGATCCAGAATGCTGCAAATAATTACATCTTTAATCAAGTTTCTACACAGCGTCTGTCCATTGGGACTGATAGATAAAACAGTAAGTGAAAGTGCTTTCTACAGAAATCAATTATTTACTTGCATATCCTGAGGAAAGCTTGAGAGAAATATTTATATGTACTAACTATGAGAAGCCCCACAGATAAAGAAACTGCTGGCGTAGTTATTTATATTCCACAACACAAACGAACTGAAGCACAGGGCAATTATGGATACATGTGTCTGTACTGCAATCATATGTACATATATATTTATTAAATGAAACCGAGTAGCGTCTGACCGCATTGCGCCCCCCGTCTGTGCCCATATGAAAATGGCAATAAAAGTAAGTACAGCTTGCGCCACGCAGTCACAATTGATGTGACGTCGCTGACCACGAGATCGTATTTAAGATTAACAAATCAAAGCACCAGCTCTGCTCGGCCACTCACCGTCCATGGGGTCACCGAAGGCGCTGTGACTTGGCACATGTTGATGCTGAAGCTGATGATGGTGCATTGTACGCTGATTTGGCGCATAGTCGCGTTCCGTATCCGATTCGGTAGCAGTTTCACGATGATAACTGCCAGCGCCGCCGATAAGTTCGCCAGGACTCGATCGAGGCGTTATATCAATCATATCCTCGTCGTCTGTGGCCGCTGTGAGTGATGTGGTTGCTGCCCCATAGGTAAGCTTGGAATGCGGGGCCAGCGGGTGATCGCCATCGCCGTCTCCTATGGTGTGACCGTTTGACTGTAAAATAAAAGCCAGTAATAACGAATAAAACAGTGCAAAAAGTATTGTGTGAATTATGCAGAAAAATCGCTCTTTAGCTAGTTAACTAGATTGAGATTAATTGAAAATTGGTTTTAATTTCCATTTTGTACATTTTGCATTTAAACAAATGGTAAACAAAGCTGAGTTGTATTAACACTCTTTGTTTACGCACGGAATCAGATTAGATAAAACGGAATTTTTCGGTTCTATGCACGAACAAAGCGCAGGGTCGAGACTTGAAACATTGCTCAGCTGTTTCACTTGGGTAAGAGTCATACACCCACGTAGACACTTTTCACAACAGCATTTCCGCCCCCTAATATATAGCACACAATTTGGGCACTCATATTTCACGTGCAGCATGTTGTAATTTAGTATTACATATGTATATCGTAAACCTAAATAGTTCTATTAATTCTCTTACATACCTTTTTCATGACTGTCTGATATGCGGTTATGTAGCTGTTGCCTTCCGCTGCAGCCTCTCTGCTACCCTTTAATGGGAATTTGTCCATTATATTAAATCGCAATTGTTAAGTTGCGTTCTTGTTGAGTTTTCGGCCTCTCTGAGAAGGGTATTCGTGTGATTACTTGCTGAATTAATGTTCCAGGTTTTTGCGTTGCAATATTGCAGTCGCTTTTCCTTCTTTTTTACATATTACAATTGTATTAGTGTATTACAAGCGCAGGCGGACGTCACACACAATATCACAAATACACAAACAGTTGGCTCGGACAAACAAACACTTTCTTTACATTTCACCTGCACTTGGTGTGGGCACAGATTGTTTTCGATTACCAGTTAAACATTTATCTAGACATTTTATACGGTCACTTTTTTTAAATTATGCACATTTAACATTAAAATAAATAATTCTTACTACTTTTTATTTGTAATAATTACAGTTTTATTTGCAAAAATCACGGTCACACGTCAGTGTGACCAGCCGTTGTGAACCGAAAAATACTTAGGTTTTAATTGAATGAAAGTAAGGAAAATACCATAGCGCCATAGTTTTCTTAAATATTCATACCAGATTTAAATACCAAAAAATAGTAAGCTGGAATGTTAATAAAATGGGCTTGCTGTGTTATTAAACAAATTTTTTAATGTTTCATTATTTTTTTTTATGTTCATGCAATCAGTTTGTGTAGCAATTTTAATGTAACCCCTTTAACGCCTACATCTCCTCAAGCAATCATTGCGTGAACAATAACGGTTACCGTTGCCTCCACAACCACGATAATTCATCCTCAGACAGTTGCGGCTGCGTCTGTCGTAGTACCACATTTCCCTCATTGAAAAGTTGTCGCAGTGCCTGTTCCACCTGTTGCCACTATCCCGATTGCCGGTGCAGGCAAAGTTCACTAAAGACGCATAAAATACGTTTATTTAAGAAGACTTAACCCATTTAATATCCGTTTTTGCAAATACTTACATGGACGGCCAACGCAAAAGCTCTGAGCTTCCGTGTGTGCCACATAAAGGGCAAGACAGGCCAAGATTAAAATGAATTTCATTTTGCTGTACAGTTAAAACTGATTTTAAACTGAAGAAAATGTTGCTTATATAGCAAGATCACAAAGGAAATCTCGCACGCTCCTTTTCAAGCAGTTGCTTAAAACATTATAAACGAAAACAAAAGCAAACTGACAAAAGCGTGCAATTTAACTGCACTCCATTAATGTTGAGCCCTACATCTTTTGTATTTTATTTATTTATAGCTTGACTTTAATAATATTTTAATGCAGAGATTTAGAGTTTTTTCTCTGTTTTTTTTCACTTAGAATTTTTGTAGAATACCCGTAATGTATTTTTGTTAGAACGTATTTCATGCGGTATTTTTTGTGAACATATTCGAATTAGTATTTTGGCGCATACAGCAAACGGTCGATGCAGTCTCAGTTTCCAGAATTGTTTAAACAAACAAATACTAAAATAGCATCGACGGACGTAAACAAAGGCCGCGAACCGCAAGTGCAGTTGACGTTAGCAGCAGCGAGAACACAGCAGCAACATGGCTGGCTTCGTCGCGGTGCATACAGGTTTGTTTTGATTGATGGTGACCGATGGGCAGGCATCGCGTTGAATCTTCAATGTTTCTTACACTAACAACTGTCTATGTTGACATGTGTTTAGGAGCTGGAAACTGCATCGACGAGTCCAAATACCAGCGCGTCATCAAGGAGGCATGCATACGGGCCACGGAAATTTTGCGTAACGGCGGCAGCGCCGTGGATGCTTGCGAGGCGGCAATAATGCGTCTGGAGAACTGCGGCGCCACGAACGCCGGTTTCGGCTCAAATCTCTGCCTGGATGGATCTGTACAGTGCGATGCAGCCATTATGAACGGTACCACACTGAACTTTGGCGCCTGCACCAATGTGAGTCGTGTAAAGAATCCCATACAGCTGGCGCGTCGTATTTGCGATGGCCAGGCGGATCAACAGCCACTGGAACGCATTCCGCCCATGGTGCTGGCGGCCAGTGGCGCTGAGCAATATGCCGAGCAAGTGGGCTGTGCGATGGTCGATCCTAGCGTGCTGATCTCATCGAAAGCTAAATTCCATTACAATCATTATAAGAGCAAATACGATATGGTTGTCGGCAACGGCAAGGCCGACGCCGATGAGGCTATTCCCGAGCCAGGCAACGAAGTGGAACTAACAGCTGCACTGGACACTGTGGGCGCTGTGTGTGTCGACGGTGCGGGCAACACTGCAGCCGGCTGTAGTTCTGGCGGCATTTTACTCAAGGTACCTGGTCGTGTGGGCCAAGCGGCAACCTATGGTGCCGGCTGCTGGGCCACCGATACCGATGAGTTGGCCATTGCCACGTGCACAACCGGCAACGGTGAGTACCTGATGAAAACCCTGCTCGCTCGCGAGATATGCAACGGTGCCTTTAGCAGTGACTGTGCTGTGACAAGTCTGCATCGAACGTTCAAGCAGAAGTTCCTGGATTCACCGCTGCTGCCGCAACAGCAGGATCTCTACGCTGGCGCCCTGACGCTACTCTACTATCCGAAACAGAGCTGCGGCGAGGTGATGTGGAGTCATACGACCCAATCGTTTTGTGTCGGCTACATGGCGACAACGCAGAAGGTGCCAAAGGTTGGTTCATCATCCATCATCATCATTCGAACTATATATATAATCTTTGTCTCTCTCTCTCTCTGTTTTTGCAGTTCGTACACTCGCCGCTGCCCACATATAGTGTGCCGGGCCGATCGTGCGTCGTCAATGGCCATAATTTCCATTTGCGCATTTAGTTTCTGGCCAGCCAAGCGGCCAAAGCGATCAAAGCAGCCAAACAGCAGTCTCTGCCAACCAGCTACTACAGCCTCTGCCTCTGCCTTTCCACCCCACAGCCAGATATAGGCGCACTGGCGATGGCGCAGACACACAGCCTCCTGCTCCTCATCATTCAGTGTCTGCTTTGCAGTTTTCTGCAATTCATTTGATTTAATGTTTAATTGCCGCGACAATCGCTGCCATTGCAGGCGCTCATCGACCAACTGACAGCAACAAGAACAACAACCCGAGCGGCGGCAGCAGCAGCTACAACGACAACATTTTAGTTTGCTTTTGTTTCTCGATGAAATATCATTAAATGAAAACTTTTTATTGTATAGTACTTATGCCTGCATGCATGTATGTGTGTGTATCCATGCCTGTATCTATGTATGTACAATATGTACTTTCGTTTACGCCCCTCTAGCAATAAAATAAGAATTATTTTTTCGTAAGAACAAATTTCCCCTTGTTAAACCAAGCTAAGCGACTGAGGCAACGCATCTGCCAGCGTTATAAATCAGCTCGCGGCCAGTGAAAACGTGAATATCATATTCTATAACATATTTAGACACCATGACGTATGTATAGATATGAATATGTCTATGTGGTCAGTGTTTTCTGGTACACAACTTAAGCCATTCAGTTTTGGCGACACATAAATTATATGCACACGATTTTATAGCATTAGGTATATATTACATATACATATATAGTGCAATTAAATGAGGAAAGATTAGTTCTTAAGTGAGTCGAGTTAATGTTCAGTATTTATTTGTATGGAATAGTTTGTAAATTACATAACTGTGGCTAAGTACATAAGGTATTATAACATCCATATTTGAACATCTGTGTAGATAATATATTGTGTAAATAGATTTCAATTACGATCCTTGAGATGGAGCTGGAGCTGGCGTAATCGTAGATGGTTCTTCCGTGGTACTTGAGGGAAGTGCCACTGTGGAACTTGAGGGAAGTGTGGTTGGGGCTTCTGCAAGACAACTAGCCGATTTGGTTGCTTGACACGCACCGCTGGCTGTGTTGAAATAAGGCGTTGGAGAGCTGCACGATCCTGTGAAGGTGGTTGTGAAAATTTCGCTGGTCACAGTGCTTCTCTGGCAGTAGACGTAGGTTCTGCAGGTCGAGTCGGCATAGGTATAGAAGAACTTTGTGTTCTTGGTGGCAGCTGCCGCTTGACAAATGGTCTGCATATCAGTGGTACTGGGCGTAGATGGTGGCGCCTGGGTAGGTGCAACATACTCAGCATTCGAACAGGTTGAGTTCCATTTTGCCTATGGTGATTAACGGAATTAGATCCATAAACTGAAAATTACGGCATGGCAGGTACTTACAAAGTTGGCGACGCATTGGGGAACACATGGGGTGGAGAATGTCTCAATGGCATCGGAAACACAAATCTCACCTTCTCCACAATCAATGATTGTCGACAATTGATCGCTGACACAGCGTGCGGCCTGGGTGCTGCTTACACAGGTAAATGCCGAGTTCTCGGAGCAACTCTGACAGGCTCCGGTGCCGCCGCATACGCTCTTTATGGTATCGGTAAGTTCACTCTTGGCCACACATGGGCTATCGGTGTTGGTGCAAACCTCATCGTCGTCGCAGTAGTTGGGTCCATATCGTCTGTCACCTGAGCATAGTTAAGCACTTAGGTGAGTCCCTGTGAGTGATAAGCACAAGTTATAGCACTTACCTAAGCAGATATAATATGTGCTCTCCGATTCGCAAAGTATCCCGGTTGGTGTCTGGCACACGTTGCACTGGCTCGTCTCCTGACCCTGCACTGCAGCTACTCCCAACACTGCGAGGACTACAATTGCGCTTAGCTTCATCATTTTGACTTTTGGATTTGAATGTATATCACAAACTGAACTGATCTTGGCAATTTTCTTATCTTTTATACCCAAAATTATAACCTTCAGCTGAAGATTCATTCCGTTTATGATTCCTGTCATAATAACGCTGTTTACCAGCCATAAAGCAATATCGAAGCATTCTTTTGAGCAAAGCAAAGCATAGGAACAATTATATCACTATTTAGACTCGAGTCCAGATCATTTTCCCAAGAATAATCCCTTATCTATAGCTGTGTCTATAGTATTTATCTTTACTGTCGAAATGTAAAGTAATGAAAAGGAAGGCCACTCTAATGTTTTGGTATGTCTTGCATCCCATAACAGATTCTTAAGCTTTAGTTCCTTATTGATAATGGGAATGCGTCTAAGATATAATTTCAAAAATATTAGATCATAGCATGCCTAATAAAATGTACAATCATTTGAAATTTATGCTTAGTTTAATTAAAATTAAAAATAAAAACACACTGCAGCATGTGTGAAAGTACTTTGTGTTTTAGTTGTACAATTTGAAAAGAGACACGTGAATGTTTTTAAATTATATGCAGCTGTTCGCGCCATGATATCGCAATCAAGTAAAATCCGTTTTGGCAATTGCCGTTTATTTAATTAATAAACAATTTCAAAATTTATGAACGTCCGTTTCAGTAATCGATTTTGTACTAAAATATCGAAACCAAAGAATTTTATATCGATACTGTGCGAATACATTGCACGTTGTTGAAAATCGAACTATCGATATTGTATTCGATGGTGTCCCATCACTACCACAGGTGCATCGTATTCGCTAACCGAATCGGCAAAACGTGCGAAAAGTTACACATTTTGCCCACAAGGAACGCCAATTCCTGTTGATTCACATAGCCAAATTGTTTTGAAGACACACAAGTGCCAAGGTGCTGTCCCCAAGGAGAGATCGCCCAGCAACAACACGGTTTTCCTCACTCTCAGCTGTTAGACAAGGCAGGGAGTCTCGTCGTTGCATATCCGTCGCGTGTACACTTTCAGCAGTGAATTTCTTCCGGAGTTTCGTGGGTGTTCCAAGAAGAAGCGTGTTGAGACTGCGCCAGGAAAGATGGTTAAAGCTAAAAAGGGCAAGAAAGAGATATTGACCACTACTGATGGTGGTTCATCAGCGGAAGAAATGTGAGTACTGCAGACATTTGGCTTGGTTCAGTGTCTTTGTTGTTGTTGTTGCTCTGTTTATATTTGTTGTTGTGCTGGAGTTGCCACGATGGCGAGTTGGCAACTTTCTATTGAAATATATTAAATAATCTTATTTTTTGCAGTGAAAGCAATCCTGTCATAGACTCGGACGACAAATTGAGCAGCAACAACAAAAAGAATCAGCAAAAGGGCAAGAAGAAGAACAAAACTGCCGCAGCTGATTCGGATGATGGCAGCGATGCTGGGAAGATTGAGACTATAACAAAGGCGGTTAAAAAGATGAACGTCAAAGGCAAGGGCAAAGACAAGGCAAGGAATGCCGACGATGACTCCGACGAGGAGCCAAGTCGGGCCAAGCCTGCAAAGAAGTCTGCATTCAACTTGTTGGTCGAAGACGATGACGGCGATGAAGCGCCGGCGCAGCAAAGTCCCTCAGAGGATGAGGAAGTGGTTGTAAAGCCGCAAAAAAAGAACGAAAAGAAGGGCAAAAAATCCAAGCGCAAGGGCAAGGATGAAGATGATGAAGATCTGGATAAAATGCTGGCAGAACTTCAGGCCGAATACGCTGGTGAGGCGCCAGCAGCTGCTACCGTTGTGTCTCCTGAGCAACTTGCTGATGAGGTTTCCAAGAAGTCAAAGAAAAACAAGAAGCAAGAGCAACAAGCGGCGGCTGTTGAGGATGCTGGTCCAGATGACGGTGACGACAACGAGGATGAGGATGCGGGAGGCACTGTGAAATCAGCTGCCCAAAAGAAGAAGGAAAAGAAGGAACGGCAGAAACGTGAGGCTGCGTTAGCCAAGCAGCGGGCTGCTCTTGAGCCTAAGCAAAAGCCACAGCCGGCAGCGGCACAGCCACCAGCAGCTGAACCTGAACCTGAGCAGGCCTCTGAGGAAGCAGCTCAACCGGAGGCTGATGCCGAAGAAGCCGAGGACACTGGCAAGGCAGGAAAAAACAAGAAAAAGGGCAAGAAAGACAAAAAGGGTGAGGCTGAGGAAGAGAAAAAGGATACCAAGAAGAAGGGTATGTCTGCCGCGATTGTAGCCGCCATGCAGGAGCAGCTCAAGAAACGCAAGGAGGAAGAGGAACGCCAGCAAAAGTTAGAAGAGGAGCGTATTCGTCTGGAGGATGCACGTGAAGAGGCACGTCTGGAAGCAGTGCGTCTTGAAGCAGAACGAAAAGAGAAGAAAAAACAAAAGGAAGCGGAGCGAAAGGCACGTCTCAAGGCAGAGGGAAAGTTGTTAACCAAGAAGCAAAAGGAGGACCGCGCTCGAGCTCAAGCGTTGCTGGAGTCGCTCAAGGCGCAGGGTCTGGAAATGCCCGATCCTAACGAAAGACGCGCTCCTAGACCAGGTTTAATTTAAATCTTTACTATTCTTGTACGATATCTAAGCTAAAACATATTTACAGGCACCCGGATAAGACCCAACAAGAAGAAGGGTCCTAAGGAGGAGCAAACCGAGGAGGAAGCTAAAGCAGCAAAGGAAGCCGCCGAAGCAGCTGCCGCGGCGGCAGCAGCTGATGAAAAAGCCAAGGAGGAGGTCGTAAAGGAAAGTTGGGATGCCACTGACAGCGAGGCAGAGCCAGAGGAAGAATCCTCCCAAGCCACCACAACAACCACCAATAATGGCAAAAACGAACAAGCTGAAGATCCTGAAACCGAAGATGACGAGGACGAGAGTGATGATGATAGCGATGACTCCGACGAGGAAAGCGACGAATCCGATAAAGAAGACACTGCACTTGCCAATGATCCAGAATCGCGTCGCCTTCGTGCCGAGGCGCGCATCCTAAAACGTCAGGCGGAGGCTGAGAAGAAGCGAACCACGGATGAGCTTCGTGCTGGTGTTGTTTGTGTGCTGGGTCATGTAGACACAGGCAAGACAAAGATATTGGACAAACTGCGACGAACCCACGTACAGGATTCGGAGGCAGGTGGCATTACGCAACAGATTGGCGCCACCAATGTGCCCATCGATGCCATCAAGGAACAAACAAAGCATGTAAAGAGTGCGGTTGGATTCGAACATCGTCTTCCCGGATTGCTGATTATCGATACACCTGGCCACGAGTCGTTCAGCAATTTGCGTAATCGTGGCTCGTCTCTCTGTGATATTGCCATTCTGGTTGTGGACATTATGCACGGCCTGGAGCCGCAGACCATTGAATCCATTCAGCTCTTGAAGAAGAAGAAGTGTCCATTTATTGTGGCACTCAACAAAATCGATCGTCTCTACGACTGGCAGGTGCTGGCCCGCCGAGATGTCCGTGATGTCATTAAGGAGCAGCAGACCAATACGCAATTGGAGTTCCAACAACGCACAAAAGAGGTCATCCTGCAGTTTGCTGAGCAGGGACTGAACACAGCACTCTTCTACGAGAATCCCGACCCCAAGACTTACATTTCCCTGGTGCCCACCAGTGCCATCACTGGCGAGGGCATGGGCAATTTGCTCTTCATGATAACCGATTTCTGCCAAAACATGCTAGCCAAGCGTCTGATGTACTCCGAGGAGCTGCAGGCCACAGTGTTGGAGGTGAAAGCCATTCCTGGCCTGGGCACCACTATCGATGCCATTCTGATTAATGGCAAGCTGCGTGAGGGTCAGACTATGATTCTTGCCGGCACAGATGGCCCGATAACCACACAGATACGTTCGCTCTTGATGCCACAGCCCATGAAGGAGTTGCGTGTGAAGAATGCCTATGTGGAGTACAAGGAAGTGAAGGCAGCGCAGGGTGTCAAGATCGCTGCTAAGGATCTGGAGAAGGCCATAGCTGGCATCAATCTGCTGATTGCGCACAAACCTGATGAGGTTGAAATTTGCAAGTAAGTGAAACGATCTGCTGATGTTCCTTGATGCTCCTTCAACTAATCTGATTCTCTTCTTCCAGGGAGGAGGTGGCACGCGAACTGAAGAGCGCACTGAGTCACATCAAGCTGGCCCAATCGGGTGTCTATGTCCAAGCCTCGACTTTGGGCTCACTGGAGGCATTGCTCGAGTTCCTGCGTACTTCAAAGATTCCGGTGAGTGGAAAGGAGAGAAATCATATTAATAGATTATTGTTGCTTTTCCATTAGCATAGATTGTTATAGCATGTCGATTGCATTCGGGATTGCAGACGTACATATCTTTGCTGCTTCGATTTCTGTGCAAATTGAATTAGGCGAAAGATGACGAAAAGTTGTAAATTGTCGGACACGAAAGTATTTTTGGAAAATTATGAGTGCATGAGGCGGCGTCGGTGTCGTCGTCGGCATCAACGTCTGTGTTCGCATTGCCTTCATTGGGGTGTCTGCCCAATCCTCAGCCTCAGCGTCAGCGTCAGCCTTAGTCTCGCTCCCCAAGTTGCCACCTGCGTTTCCGTCTCCTTCTGGCGTCCTCGCAGCCAGTGCGGCGCAGACAACATCGACTACGTCGAGAGCGGCGTAAACATAAAATGTATTTTTAAAGATGCAGTGCAAATAGTTGCAACAACATCGGAGACACCAACAACAACAGCAACAACAACAGCAGCAACAGTAACAAATAACAACTACACACAATCCCGGCCACATCGAATGATTCATGCAACAAGCAGCCATGCGGCGGGCGCATAGCCAACAGCACGCACTGCCCATCCATCCATCCATCCATCCGTCCGTTAGTCTGCCCCCCAATCGTGAAAAGTTTGAACACCCAACTAAAAATACCACGCGCTCTCTATATATATACACCAACCAGATGGGTGTGTGTGCGTGCATAGATATTCCAAGTATATGTACCTGAACGGATATGGCAACTCGCATTGCAAATTGCAAATCATTTCATATACGTCTACTATATATGTTATATATGTGGCTAGGTTTCATTTAGCTATTAGTTTCAGTTATTTTCATGAATGAATTTTTTTGGAAACCGAAACCGTAGGCAATTTGAGTACAAACAATTCGTAGAGCAATATTTATTCGACATACTCAAATGTCGCCAAGAATGTCTGCATATTTCTTCGACACGCTGTTTGTGCAGGGTATCAGAATTCCAGATACTCAATTGAAATTTGATTAAGAGAAATAGTCACACTTAAATGGAAAAACCTTTGCCAAATGTCATTTTATCTCTAGATAAATTTTAAAAAATTTTGAAAATATTTTTTCAATCTCTACGTTCCATTTTTCAGTTAGTATAAATCCTACATCAAACTTTAATATGGCTAGAATCCATTTCGGATGTTATCTGTCACAGCAAATCACTTGCAGCTCTATAAATTTTATACAAATTCTCCAATTTGGGAAAACTTAACTGAGGCTGAGTTGTTTTCCCTGAGCTAAGCTGATTATATCCATGTCGAGTCGAGTGTGCTCTCATGTGTTGCATTAACTAACACTATGCTACAAGCTCTCATTAGGCAGCAGCAGCAGCCTACATTTTCTAGGGTTTCCCACAGTGTCATCATCGTGTGTTGATGTTCATATAGACAGCATCGCCTCAACACTTTCCCATGCCAAAGATTCCAAATGCGACGCCAACGCACAAGAGAGACGACTATGCAAATCAGTCAAGACTTACATAACTTGGCTTGACATGGAGGTTGGGGGTTCTTTTGTGAACTGAATTTGAGAGGAAATCATTCAGTTTTATAAAAAAAACATAAACTAATAGAATAACAGCTAACAAGTTCAAATGTAATTTGATACATGCAAATGTGACTCAAATGTTTAATAGCCAAGTCACGATAAAGAAGAGCTGTCCGTAGCGTATCTATTCTCGTTTTAGCCACAGTTTATTTTAGACTCGCCTCTGTCTCTGGGCTTAGTAAGTAGCCACGTTTTAGTTGGCTAAATTTGTTGCCGTCATGTTTTTCCGTTTGCCTCAAAAATCAATTATGGCAAGTTGACAGTGCGAGACAGACGGACAGACGGACAGACGGACAGACTCTGCTTGATTGCCATTCATTCATGACTTGAGTGGGGAAAATGTGGGCAGCCACCGGCCGGCTACGTAACAAGTTCCGCCTTCGTTTAAGCCAAATTTAGTAAGTAACTAGCACCAACGCATGCCGTGTGCTGGTTGCAGGGTAGCACAATTTATGTGGGGTATATACGTTGTATAAGTGCTTAGGTAACGTTAGCTAGGGGCATGTGTTAGAGCTTTGCTAGCGGTTTGTGAGGCTTATTTTCTATTACAGGGTATCTCATAGTCAGTCATCACATGCCAACCTGTGTGTTAATATTATATCACACAAATAGCTCAGTGTGTGCGTTTGTATTTCGCTGAGCCGTAGTAATTATTCGTTGCACCCACGCTGTGTGTGAAATACGAACAGGGATTCCGATATATACAGTTGGACAAACATATATATATATATATATTCTATATATGCATGTGCCATGTTATATTGGCTCTGGGCAAACTGACCGGAAATTGTCATTTAAGTGTTGTCGTTGCCGTTGTTGTTGTTGTTATTGGATGCCAAAATTAATTTCAGACACGTTGCCAAATCGCGTTAACCCATAGATTGAATGAATCGGCGCTTCAAACGGACAGGAAAGAGTGTGTGAGAGAGAGAGTGAGAGAGAGAGAGGGAGATAGCAAGCGGGCGGTCGTAAAGCTGTGAGTTATTACAGATAAATTGACATATCTAACATATTCAATTGATGGGCTATAGTCGGCATAATGAAGTCGATCTTTCTCTCTCTTTCTCTCTTGAGTGCCTGCCCCATTTGCGCCTCATTTCATTGAGCGCGCGTTGCGTTTAATTAATTCACAATACAAACAACAACAACAACAACAACAAGCGAAGCTGTTAAGTGTCTCCCAAAAAAAAAGAGCAGCAGTTGTGGCAGGCAGACAATAAATTGTATAGAAAACAAATCAATTACAAATACATATGCATGTCTCGCTCTCTCTCCCTCTCTGTCTCTCTCTCCTTTTGGCTGTTTATTTGCAGCCCACGACAGTGGGGCGTTTAAAAGTTATTGTTGTTATTGTTATTGTTATTTCTGTTGTTTCATTCATTTTGGCAGACAGGCGCGCTCCCTCTCTGTCGCTCTCTCTCTCACTGCTAAGCAATTGCTCTCGTGCAGTAATTCATTTTATTGATCAAATAAACATTTGCTACACATTTCGATAAATTAAACACCACGCGGCAGGGGCAGCAGCAGCAGCAGCAGGGCGGATCAATGCGGCGCTTTCTATTCATAAAAATTAATTGCACTTGTTGCTGCCTCTGCCCTGCCCCCGTTCTTCTAGCCCCCCACGCCCCTTTCCACTCTGTGCGTCTGCTGGCCATGTGTGTTCGACAGACGCGTGTGCGTCACACACGCTGAAGATTAACATTTCTCGATACGCACGATATTTGTATAAATAAGCATAACTCATTAGCAGCTACTCGAAATGGTAGGCGAGGGCGGGGCGGTGCGGGTGCGCTGCATGAATGCATCAGGAGTGGGCAGACTTCAAGAGAAATCTATGCAGATTCGATTAGAATAACTTACTAGAGTATCATATCTAGCTGTGTTCACAAAAATAGCAGTGCAAGAAATGCAATCAATCGTTACGAATATTTAAAATTAACAACATTTGCAATAATAAATTGATTTGTTATTGTTAAAAACAAACACAAAACTGAAACAAAATTAAATTTGTAAATATTCATTTACTTTTTAATATACAAAATTAGGTTTAAAGTTGCAGCTAATGAGCACTGCTATTTTTGTGAACATAGCTGTATATACTTTGTAAGGCCTGTTACGCCCGCTTATGCCTGTTACATGCATTTCCACAAAGTTGGTATACCCATTTTCAATGGACGCAGGGTATACTTCAAAACCTTCTTCTGTTTCTTTCTCCCTCTTTCTCCCTGAGCGCACCTATAACTATGCACAGCGCTGTTAGACATTGCCTTATGCTCTCTGAGCTTTGCAATTAACCCTCGAGTGCCGGCAACTATCGAACAATTGTACAATTGGATTCTGATTACGCCACTTCGTCCCTCAGTATGCGGAAAAGCAAACAAAAGCCAAGACGCTCGCTGCACATAACCGCAGACATGGCGAGCTTCTGCACACACGCACACACACTCGCTCGCACACCGTTATGCAATTGGCCTGCAATCTTAGCTTGCATTTGCCGTTGCCGTTGCCTTTGCCTCCGCTTGTTGCCAACTGCAAACGGCAAACTGCCAACTGCCAAGCGGCTTCATTAACATTTGCTTCTCGTTGTCGTTAACGGCCAAATATAGCGTAGTCTCCATCGTCGTTGCCTCCGCTTGCTGCCAACCTGATGTGGCTGCTGCCATTCATAAAAAACTTGGCTCCGACAGCTTATACAACTCTTCTGCGGACTTTGGTGGTGTTCCTGCCTACACCTCCCTCCTTCTCGCTTTGCTTTTTGGTATTACAGTGTCTGCGTGTGGTATGTGGCTGCTGTGGCATGGGTGCCCACTACATGCCTCACACACCGCAGGCGTAACACCCGCAACAACGCGGCGCGTTTCATTCATGCAAACAATGTTGTTGCTGTTGCTGTTGTTGTTTTTCCTTCGCTTGCACAGTTACTTTTTTTCTTTTATGAATGAAAAAAATTGCACAAAAAAATACGTAACAAGTCGAGCCGAGCCGGGCGAGACTCAGTCGCCGGAGTCTGTTTGTCTGTCCGTGACGTTTTTCTTTCATGAATGAAAAATTGTGCAGAGTGAGAGAGAGAGAGAGAGGGAAAGGGAGAGAAAAACACAGAAACCCAAAGCGATTCAAAGCAAGAGCTAAAAAAACGTTGACCAAGTCGCGTCGCACTGCGTATACCCTTGGGTGGGCTGAAAGGGAAAATGGGTTGTTCTATTTGAAACAGGAACTAAATTTGTGGCAAGCGGTGTAGAAAGAATTGTCTAGGCATCAAGTGAAATAGTTGATATAGTAAATTTGTCTAACTGGAATCAGCTCAAGCAGAGAGCTAGTTTGCTTGCTCTAACTGTTTGCAAAAGCGTTACAGTGCAGGCCACATAGCTAATACCACCTGCTCAGCTCTAGGGTATAGGCAGCTTGCAGAGTTGACTGCATTTGAGTTAGTTGGGCCTAATGCGGGTATTTGGGCTGTAAATGTAATTATGCAGCAATCCGACTGGCAAACTAGGCTTTGTTGTTGTTGTTGTTGCTGTGGCTGCTTTGGCCATAATTGTATGCCGCAATGCTGCCACTTGCGCTGCGGGCGTCGACGTCATTGAATGCCAGCTTAGATAGGCAGCTGTGGGTACAGACACACTCACACACACACGTCGCTGTGGATGCGTAGGTAATGTAATGCACCTATGCATTTTAATTGAAAGTCAACACACACACACACACATCGTACACACACTCGACACACACTCTTTCGCAAGCCTTAGCCAGCGCTTGGGTCGCGTCGTACATGCTCAGCTCGAAGCGTTGGCAACGATTTGTAATCGAGACGCAGTTGCATGCAAAATATGCAACAACGCGCACAGTGGGGCAACGCCCACAATGCCCGCAGCGAAGAAGAAGAAGCAGAAGAAGAAGAGGCCTAAAAGAGTAATTGCCCTGCTTCTTGCACTCTCTTAGCCAATCGACTAATTGTTGCAGTTGCTTTTCATTTTGGTGCGCAATTTGCGGCGACATTAAAACCTTTCTAAACACAAAACAGATGGCGCTGTCTAGCGTAGGGTACGCCTCTCTCCTCTCCCCCTTTCCTCCCCTCTTTCTCTTGTACTTCTTGCTGCGAAATAGTAAAAGGCGAAAACAAAACGCAAATGGCAAAAACAACAACACTTTCAGCTAGGGTTTCATTCATGAATTGCTCCACGAGGCAGATGGAAAGTTGCTTCACGCCAAGCAAAATCAACCCCCTCTACTGCTCTCCCTCTCTCTCTCTCTCTCTCTCACTCTCTCTCTCTGGCTGGCTGGCACTACTATTTCGCTAGCCTCTATGGAACGTCCGACGTATTTGCTGAATTTAATGAATGAATTGAATTTTGTGCGCTGCGGTATATACGCTATACAAATACACAAGCGGAACACACACAGACACACACACACACACACACACGCACACATACAGAGATACAGCTACCGCAAGAAAGAAAGGAAGGAAGTGCGCAAAGAAGCAGACAATGCCAACGTTTTCATTAATGCGTCGCAGTTGCTGCCAAGAACAAAAAAAAAGTCAGAACAAACAGAACTAAACGAAGCACTAAATACCCTGTAATTAGTTGTGAACTAATTAAGACTATGGCGCCTATATGTTAAAGGGTTGACTATATGTTTCTTAGAGTTAGGCAAGTGTCTAAAATATCCTCTAAAATTGAAGACTAAATATTGAAGTCATTCTCACTTGCCACACAGCTTTGCATACCCAAAAGATATACTACCAAAAGTATCTATTATAGTTCTATTAATACAAAACCAGCACACCCTTTCGTTAGGGTATAACAAGTACGAGTGTATGAATGGTTCTAGCTAACGAATGAGTAAATGAATGAATGAGTACGTATAAATGAAAACAAAATAAAAAGAGAACCCAGCAACAACAACGGAAGTAATTCTTCCTGCATCGTACACCACACACACTCGCACACACACTGGCACACACATTGGCACACACACTGGCACACACACACTGGCAGTTTGAAGAGCTTATTGCTTAATTTTCATTCATAAACACGTTGCGACCGCATTTTTAATGAAATCAACAGCGCAGCAGGCCGAGAAGGAAGTTAGCCCGAAAAGCAGCAGATAATAGACAGAGAGAAAGAGAGAGAGGGGGAGTGTAGTACTACGAAACGGAAGTCGAGCGGAACGGAACGTGCAGACTTGAAAGACCTTTGCCATTGCCTCGCAGGCCTCGTCTGATATTGATAGGCACGCGTATGTCTCTCTACAATAGATAGAGAGAGTGTGGGGGGGGATTATCTTGCTAATGTGTGGACTTTAGCTGCGTCTCTCAACTCGTTGCTTAATTGACTTCCGAAAGCACTCGAAACGAGTCAGGCCATGTCTATGGCAACGCCCCCGCCCCCTGACCTAACTGTGCGTGCTGGCTGGCGGGAAAATCTTGACGTCAGCGCCCAAAGGTGTCAACGCTTGTGCCAAGGCGACCTTTCACCTTCTTGTGCTCGTTACGGGCTATGGGTTACGGGCTACGGGTTTCGTCATTCTATTTTCTAATTAACTTTGCATTTCCCTTTTACGCACTTGTCGCTACACCCACCTAGGAACATTTTCGGAACTTTGCAGCTTGTGTTTTCCCTGCTGCTGCTGCGTCATCGGAATTTGAAATTCGATTATGCTTCAAGAGGAGAGAGGGAGACGGAGACGGATTCGCTTTGGGTTGCCATGTGGCGTCGCAGTAGTATTTGTCGCATTTCGCTATCACTTCCGTTCGCCATTTTAGCATGCAATCGTGACTGACTGACTGACTGACTGCTTGACTGTTGTGATTGTGTTCGCTCTACAATTACAGGCATTATCTTTCTCTCGTTGCAATTGCACACACTAGCATAACAATAAACTTCCGATTTCATTTAATAAGGCCCGCACGATTATCAAACTCGGTTTAAAAGTGAAAAGCGTATGATTATAAGAGATGCATTTATACAATTGTGTTCACAAAAATAGCAGTGCAAGAAATGCAACCAAGCAATGTTATTTTTTTCTAGTTCCGTTACGAATATTTAAAATTAACAACATTTTCAATAATAAATTGATTTGTTATTGTTAAAAATAATCACAAAACTGAAACAAAATTAAATTTGTGAACATTCATTAACTTTTTGATATACAAAATTAAGTTTAAAGTTGCAGCTAATGAGCACTGCTATTTTTGTGAACACATCTGTATATATGGTATATTTAACATGATATAGTCTAATACCCCCCTCTCTCTCTCTCTCTCGCTTCTCTTTTACAGTACTCTGCCATACGCATTGGTCCCGTTGTCAAGCGTGATGTGATGAAGGCATCTACCATGTTGGAGCATGAGGCGCAGTAAGTAAACCAAGCGATCTCTAACTAGACCCAATTCCAAGTCTTCTCCACATATCATTATTACTGCAGTTGAGGCAGACAACATTGTAATCGCGAACGTTTCAATTTTATTGCAGCTTAAGTTTATTAACACGACTCTTCCCCTCCCCCTGCACTCTTGCTTCGCCCTCGCAGAACAAAAGCAGCTGCCGGGCTCTTTGAAGAGAAGCGTGTGTGTGATAAAGCCGACACGAGCTGCTGCGGCTGCTGTGCTTGGCTTGGCTTGGCTCTGGCTCTGGCTCTGTCTCTGGCTCTGTCTCTGGGTTAAGTGATTCATTTAGCGGCAATCAGAAAATGCACTTTCCAGAGTCAGGCTACTCGCCGATCCTCATGATTTATTATCATCATACTACTGCTATATGCTATAAGAGAGGGTGTAGCCTTTTGTCTGGACGGCGGCCTTTTCTGACCGTTAAGTGCTGCAAATGAAATGCCAAATAGGCCCCCCCGCCCACTCGTTTGCCCCGCCCCTAATGACAAGTTTCCAATTGCAGTTGGCGGCTATTTTCGTGCTCTGCTTGGCAGCAACAAAGCGACAGATACGAGTGCAGCTACAGATGTAGATACTGCGTTACAGATACAGCTACAGCTACAGATGCAGATGCAGATGCAGATACATTTACAATTCGTTGTGCGGCCCACACTGCGTACTGCGAGTCAAATTACTGCATCACATGCGAAACGGCAACGGCAACAACAACAACAACAACAATGGCAGCAGGAGAAATAGAAATGTGCGGCTTTCAGATACATTTGTATCTGCATATCTACGCCCATGTAATAGACGTGGCAGCGTTTCCGTTGCCGAACATTTCCGGTCCTTGCGCATGCGCGCGCGCGCTCGCAGACATTTGAGTAATATATGAATGCTTTTAAGGGCCTCCCCCTGCCCCCCTGCTCCTCTTCCCCCTTTGCAGTTGCGTGCCGCATTGTATCTTGCAGATACTCAATATTGCATTTTTACTATGTGTTGCCGTTTATTTATTGTTGATTCTTACGCGCGCTGCATTTTTAACCATAAAACGAGGCTTTTTACGCTGCAGGTGATCAACATGAAAAGATATTTTTAATAGCCTCGAGTCCTTGGCTCGTACATCTCTCGCTGCATGCATAATAAAACCCTTAACTGTCTTTGATGTGTATCTTAACACTCTAGGTTAGGCATAAAACTTAACCACCCAATGTGTTTTTTATGAATTCACTATTTATATTGCCCAGATCCGTAGAAGATTTACAGCGCATTATTGAAATTGTTCAGTTTTGGTTTGTATCGCATATCGTCTTCCTGTCTGTCGCATGTCGCGACTTAATGCCAACTGTTTCCTGTGCTTACAGCTTAACGTCTGTAGAAACCCCCAGATAGAATGACATCGCGTTGTCTTAAGCTCAATTATAGACGCGGCGCTTCCTGCTTCAAGTGGCTGCAAGATCATTAGAGGCAGCAGCAGAGAACTCGTTCGCTTTGATAATAATGATTAGCACTCGTATTATTATGATTATCGTTATTATTGCTGTTGTTGTTTCTACTGGAGTTACTTCAATTTGTTTTGCTTTTAATTGCCCCCCCAATCTCTCTAATTGTATCTTCTTTTTCTCCTTGCAGATATGCAACGATCTTGGCCTTCGATGTGAAAGTGGAGCGTGAGGCGCAGGAAATGGCCGATTCGTTGGGTGTTAAAATATTCCAGGCCGATATTATCTATCATCTGTTCGACAAGTTTACCGCCTACCGTGAGGAGCTCAAGCAGAAGAAGCGCGAAGAATTCCGCTCCATAGCCGTTTTCCCATGCAAACTGAAGGTGAGTTAAAGGAAGAAATCATAAGAGATATAGTATTAAGCTGAGCAGGTGTGACAAAGCTACTCTTTCTATAGGGTATACAAAGTTCTTTGTTCGCTCTAACGTACACGATCGAAACGTAATTACCCCAAAAGCTACAGGTGTAAAACGCAATCAAGCCGCTTGTGGTTGCTGCTGCATCTCTTGTCTCCAGCTGTGCCTTGTCCCTCGAGCTGGGCTAATGATGCATGCGGCCCAAGCAGCACGGCTCGACGAACGACAGAGAGAGAGGGGAGACGAGGCGACAGAGCGACGCAGCGACGCTTGCAGCACGTCCACACTTCCTGCTCAAATAATGTTAAAATAGCGTATTTGATTTATAGGTAATCATTAGGTTATAGTTGGGGCTGCAACAGGCCTGGGCCTTGCCTTGGCTATGCTAGGCCACGTCTCCCACTGTGCCGTTAATTGGACACATGGTACACTCTCTACTTCTCAGGCGACTCACCTAACTGACGTTGTTTAGTTAAGTTATTAACTTGCTCCAGCTAGCTGGGCGTACTCCCTCCCTCCTCCTGCCCCTCCCTCTCCGTTCGTTTCGCTGCATTTCGAATTGTCTTGGAGCCCAAATTAACTTGAACTAATTATGCGATCTAAAAACGAGTTGATTTATATATGATTATGATGCTTAGCTCGCCAAAGTGTTGCTTACTTAAAAGCTCGTTAGGGAAACCGAGATATACAACTTGGGGAAAACTAGCATATCATTATCTATCAACAGCTTTAATATCACAGACTGATACCATTTCTTTATCTCTCTCTTTCTCTTTCTTTCTCAGATACTGCCACAATTCATATTCAACAGTCGCGATCCCATCGTCATGGGCGTCATGGTGGAGAATGGCATAGTCAAAGTGGGAACGCCGATCTGTGTGCCCAGCAAAGAGGTAAGTGAAGTAGGAGGAGTTGGAGAAGTTGGAGTTGCCTGGCAAATATTTAACTATTTTGCGCGAGTGCCACAAAAGGTTCATTGAATGGCAATGCATTGTGCACACCAGTAGATCCATTGGCAGGGTCTTCCATCATTTCTTTGGCTCTCCCCGGCTCCTCTAACTATTGCGACTTGCGCACATGGCGCACAATGAACATCCTTGTCTTGGGCATGGGCCCTTCAAAAGCGTGTCAAGTATCTAGATACTGTGTAAGTGTGTGCGTGTATGCGTGTGTGTGAGTACAAACGCAGGGCCCATCTTTATAAACTGCGTCATTCTGGCGCTGGATATGTTTGGTTTGTATCCGACTCTTCGGGCCTCTTTCACGAGGCTTTTCAGTGTTGACACAGGTGCGTGTTCTGTTCTTTTCTGTTGTGTTGTGTTGTGTCTGCCTTCTCTGCTCCACTCGGTTTATTATTTATTTGCTCTCCAATGCTCTCGTGCTGCAATTGCACGGCAAAACATATCCATAAATATGTGTGTATACTACGCAATCGCAAAACAAACTGAGAGTTCCAGAATAAGAAAAGGAATTTTGCGAAGTTGTCTATCGTGCAGATTCTTGCTGAAGTTTGGCAACGCTGCCAGTAATAACCTTTCTGTGCTTAGTTTTCTATTAGGCAGTTTTTGCTGAAGTTTGGCAACGTTGCCCAAGTACAATTTTTTCGCAAAATATACAGAAAAAAACAAAAATCCAAGGAAAGAAAGCATTCTCCTAAGTCGTCTATCAAACAGCTTAATGATGAAGTTTGGCAACGTTGCCCAAGCAGCATATTATCATAAAAGATACAATTGTTAACTAAAAATGTCAAAATAATGAAGAGCTTTGCGTAGTTGTCTATCACGCAGCTTTGTGCTGAAGTTTGGCAACGTTGTCCAAGAAGATTCCCATAGAAAAAGATAAAGTAATAAACTGAAAACCTCAGAGGAATAAAAGAGCTTTGCGTAGTTGCCTATCAATCACCTTCTTGCTGAAGTTTGGCAACGTTGCCCAAGCTAAAGATAGAGCAATAAACTGAAAACCTCAGAGGAATAAAAGAACTTTGCGTAGTTGCCTATTAATCACCTTGTTGCTGAAGTTTGGCAACGTTGCCCAAGCTAACAGCTTAATGATGAAGTTTGGCAACGTTGCCCAAGCAGCATATTGTCATTAAAGATACAATTGTTGACTAAAAATGTAAAAATAATGAAGAACTTTGCGTAGTTGCCCATTAAGCAGCTCCTTGCTGAAGTTTGGCAACGTTGCCCAAGTAGATTCCCATAGAAAAAGATAAAGTAATAAACTGAAAACCTCAGAGAAATAAAAGAACTTTGCGTATTTGCCCATTAAGCAGCTCCTTGCTGAAGTTTGGCAACGTTGCCCAAGAAGATTCCCATAGAAAAAGATAAAGTAATAAACTGAAAACCTCAGAGGAATAAAAGAGCTTTGCGTAGTTGCCTATCAATCACCTTCTTGCTGAAGTTTGGCAACGTTGCCCTAGCAAAAGATAAAGTAATAAACTGAAAACCTCAGAGGAATAAAAGAACTTTGCGTAGTTGTCTATCAATCACCTTCTTGCTGAAGTTTGGCAACGTTGCCCAAGCTAAAGATAAAGTAATAAACTGAAAACCTCAGAGAAATAAAAGAATTTTGCGTAGTTGTCTATCACGCAGCTTTGTGCTGAAGTTTGGCAACGTTGCCCAAGCAGCATATTATCATAAAAGATACAATTGTTGACTAAAAATGTCAAAATAATGAAGAGCTTTGCGTAGTTGTCTATCACGCAGCTTCTTGCTGAAGTTTGGCAACGTTGCACAAGTAGATTCCCATTGAAAAAGATAAAGTAATAAACTGAAAACCTCAGAGGAATAAAAGAACTTTGCGTAGTTGTCTATCAATCACCTTCTTGCTGAAGTTTGGCAACGTTGCCCAAGCTAAAGATAAAGTAATAAACTGAAAACCTCAGAGGAATAAAAGAACTTTGCGTAGTTGCCTATCACGCAGCTTTGTGCTGAAGTTTGGCAACGTTTTTTATATAAAATACCTCAGCAAGTTGTCTATTAAGCAGCTTCAACTGAAGTTTGGCAACGTTGCTTAAGTAGATTCCTATAGCAAAAGATAAAGTAATAAACTGAAAACCTCAGAGGAATAAAAGAACTTTGCGTAGTTGCCTATCACGTAGCTTTGTGCTGATGTTTGGCAACGTTGCCTAAACAGATTACTAACGCAGCGAATATAGTAGTTATACGCAAACGATAATCAATTTCCTTTTCAATGTTTGTTTGTTTTTGTTTGTCGGAAAAGGGCGATTCTCTCTCTACCTCTCTGATTGTGAAAAGGATGTCGGGCTGCAATTATTGTCCTTCCGTTTCGCACTGCAGTGCTGCGAAGACAGACAGCTACGCGCAAAATTTATGCGAAGACATGTCCTGTTTCCCGTCATCAGCCACACAGCCAGAGACAACAATAACTGTTTCCTCTTTGCCAGCAGCAGCAACAACAACAACGACGACGACGACAACTTGACTGGCTACTGCGCCAAAGAATCTTCTGCAAAGGGTTCGCCTCGTTTCGTCTGTCTTTCCTCTCTTGCTCTGCGCTTGACTTTTGCCAGGGCGATCGCTTGGACGGTCGATCCCCCGGCCAGTCCAGGGGCAATCTCTCTTAGTCTGGTTGCCTGCCTGCCTGCCTGCCTGCCTGCCGGCCTGCCTGCCTGGTTGGATTCATTGGCAATTATAACTTCCTCAATTATCCAGCGGAGCGCAGCTAAGCTGTGCGCTTCCCGTCATTCATCGTCATTCTTTTTAACATTTTCCTCCTTTTTTTTTGCAGCTCTTTCTAAAGTATATTAATACAGATTTTGTGCACCGGCAAGCCGGGCAGCACAGATACCCTACATGGGGCAAGAGAACTGAAAGATTGACTGACTCTTTGCATCCTTTGCTGTCTCTTCTTTCCCTAAAATAACTGGTAGTTTTATACCCTACTCCCTACAGAGTAGCGCAGCTGCCTAGTCGTCGTTGCCGAACCTACACGGACTGCCAGAACATGTGAGCCCCCAATCAACTCTACTTTAGTTGTGCACGTTGTTTCTGCCGAAGAATGTTCTGTATAGAGTTTTGTCGTTGTTGTTGTTGTTGCTTTGTCGCCAATGTCGCTTGTTGTTGTTGGGTATTTTTTTCCTTCGGCTCGCGATTTCCGTTGACTTCGATGGACTCTCGCACAAGGGGTCCAACTTCCTTTGATACAACTGGGACTGGGGCCTTTGCGCGTGCGTGTCAGTCGATCAGCTTTGCCTGCCAGATGGTCAGAGAGAGAGAGATCTTGCCCTGGCTCCCCGCGCCATTGATTGCCTTTATTAATTATATAATTAAATCTGTAATGACAGAGAGCGAGCGAGAGGGAGAGAGAGGCGCAACCAATCACTTGCTCAGGCAGTGCCAGTTGGCCCTTTGTTTCAGCTGAATTGCCGCGTAATTGTTTGCTTGGGTACCAAAACTTCCGTTCTCATGCAACCAACTGACGGACAGACCGACGGACAGACGGACAGAGCAAGCGTACAAACTGTGTGCCCCAAAAACCACTTCCACTTCCCGTTGATATCTTTGGTTTTTGTTTCTTTCGTCTGTGACTTTGTCTCGATCGTCTTTTGGGGGCATTTGCCCTGCACTGCGCGTGTGCTGCAACCCTTAACCTCTTGGGTCAATTGAGGTGTGGGGCGATGAAGTGTGTGCAAAGTAATTCGATAAGGACAACAGTTGCGGCTAATGAGGGTAAATATCAAGCTGAACTTGTCCCGGTCCCCCATCGCAGGGGGTTGAACTTGCGGTTAAGCTTGAACTTTGAACCAAGGATTGATTACACATGCCGCAAAGTCTTAATTAGTATCGATCTTGCCTTGAGGCAGCTGGGATTTCAGTTTACATTAAACATTTTCTAAGTCTTTACGGGTTACCCCTTAGGAAACTGCAGTTTTAAGAGGTCTCTTTGCAAAGATCCTAAGCACTTTAGAAACTTTCATCAAGCTGGCAATTTAATTGACTTCTTCGGGTATTAGAACTTCGACACCCCTTACAACACATACATATACACATACATATGGTATATCTGCAGCATATCTGTTCTGTTTTGTTTCTCAATTTCTTCATTGGCTGCATTTATAAAAGCCGAACGGAAGTTGGAGGCGTTACTCAGCGCCAAATCCGACAATCACTTGGCATATGGCATGGTTTAGCCAGTCTCTCAGTCTCTGTTCGTGTCTGTCTGTGTGTGTGTGTGTAATTTATATCCACACACACACACACACAGCTAAATAGTCTTGTTGACTTCTTAGAGTCGCTGCGATTATTAAAAAGCACGCGAAACGAGGCTAAGCGAAGAAGAAAGCGAAACGCGCAGTCCGCAGTCAATGTGCAGCAGTTCCCTCCCCACTCCACCCTCTCACTGCCCCCTCGTAACGCCGCAGGTTGTGTTTTACATTTATTTTGGTGGGCCTGCCTTCACTTGTCTTACCCGTTCAACGAGCTTCTGTACGTATAGCCTAGCCACTTGTTGCCAGTTTCAATTGTTGTTGCAGCGGCAGAGTGAAAGATCGAGTGGCGCGTCGGCTGCGATCGATATCTTTAATAATTTCATTCATGCCTCGAGTTGCGCTGTTGCTTTGCTTCGGCTGCGCTGCACAAGTGTTGTGCGGCCGGAAATGAAAGCTTATTCAACGTGCTGCTGGTTTTTAATAATTAAATGCCGCCGGGCTTAGGTTGGCCACAACGCATAGTAGCAGTTGCCCCGCCCCCTCCCCCCCCCCCTCTCTCTCTTGCTCGCTGTCTTTTGTTCGAGTTTGCAAAGAAAAGGGCGTCCCCCTTTGGCGTAGATTGAGACGATCACATGGGCGTACAACTTCCTCTTCTCGCTTGGCATTGCTTTTCTACGCTATAAGCAGGGTGTAGGCTATATATAAAGTCGGCTTGAAAGAGTGGCAACTTACAGGCAGCTGGCAAGAAATTGCTTAAGCTATTTATCAAACAAAGCATTTCTATGTGGCAATCATTGCGAAAGGGTATGCCAAGGCGTGCATAGCCAAACTCTTCTCTCTCTCTCTCTCTCTCTCTCTCTCTCTCTCCACTCATTATCAATGGACAAACTACGTCGTATTTTCTGCGAAAGTCTGTTAAGAACTCAGAAAGCGAACGGAGTGCGATACGTGTGCGCGACAAAGGAATACTTTGAGCATTACGACAACAATGGGCAGAATGACAGCGACAACAACAACAACAACAACAAGAGGAATAGCTATAAGGCAATAGAAAGAGCGTTAAGAGTCGGAACAAGTAATTATATGGAAAGGCAGGCAGCGCTACGGAAGCTAAAATCCCCCAGTCAAAGGCAAAGGCAGATGCGGGCTGCAATTTGATGCAGCAGAACGGAAGCAGTTACGTCGACTGAGGCAGCGGCAGCGACTGCGGCAGAGCGGATGTGAATGCTTCCGCACGTAGACGAAGAAAGAATGAATGAAGTGAGTGAGCGAGCGAATGAATGAATGAAAGATAGGAAGGCAGACCAGGCATATGTATGAGGTAAGCACTTAAGAGTGTTCGCTGACGTCGGCAGTTGCCTCCTTCTCGTTGTTGTTGTTGTTGTTGTTGCTGCGAATCGGAAGTGAAAATTGAAAGGGAAAAAGGAAGTGCTTCCGAAGGATATACAGCAGCAGGGCAGGTGTGCCGTCTATGCAGGAAGTAGAAAATTTTATGAATGAATCTCAGCAGGCACAAGCGGCGTGAAGCCAAACACAGCCGTCTATGCTAGCCGTATTCAAGCTAATGTGGTGAAATTTGCGTGGGCGCGCACAGCACACAACACACACACACACACACATAGAAAACATAATAATAAAGCGTGCAATGTAAAATGGAGCAAACAGACCATAAAAGCAACAACAGCAACAACAACAACAACGACACGAACGTAGCCCATGAATGAATAAAAAATAATATCTACGCTAATAGAAACTATAAAAACAAGTTTTCAAATAGCTTCACACGTATCTATCTATCTATCTATCTATGTATCTATGTTTCGTGCTATGCATATGGCA
This sequence comes from Zaprionus ghesquierei, assembly GCA_018904095.1. Classification (NCBI taxonomy): domain Eukaryota; kingdom Metazoa; phylum Arthropoda; class Insecta; order Diptera; family Drosophilidae; genus Zaprionus; species Zaprionus ghesquierei. The sequence goes on along the minus strand of JAEIGP010000850.1, from coordinate 10,572,512 downwards.
TATAGTGCGATCTGCATACGCCAGCATAAAGTACACTAAAAATTCAAACGAAATGGATTTGGGATTTTTCACTTAAGCTAAACATTTTGCACGTAACTGTAAGTGGAGCTGTGTCTGTAGCCATCGCAATGGCTGTGCAGCTGTAGCTGTGTGTGTGTATCTTTTTTGTGCATGTATCTGTATCTGTATCTGTATCTGTAGCTCGCTCGCTGTCGTTTCATTCATAAAAATGCTTATTTCCTGTTGTTTGGCTAGGCGACCGCCTAGAGGGCTTCATGTTTCGAGTATAGTTTGCACAGTCATAAAAAAACACACACAGCACACACACACACACATACAAGCGGACAAAAACAAACACACACTCTAAAAGTCATTCAGGCTGGCGATAAGATAATAAAATCCGCTTAGATACGCGCTTTTTTTTTTGCCCGCGCTCTGTCTTGCGCTTGTATCTGCAATTGTGTCTGCCTTTGTATCTGTATCTATAGCTGCGCCACATACACAAATGTATCTATGTGTGTGTGCATGTGTGTGCGTGTGTATTTTACTATGAAAATTAATAGCAACAACAAAAGAAATTAGCGTAATTAGCAAATTACTCGCCATATAGACGTTGCCTTTTGTTGTTGCTCTTGTTTCACTTTGCGGCTTGAAATTGACGTCGGCGTCGCCGTCGCAGTCGCCGCAGTCAGTCAGTCGATCGGTCAGTCGGTCGTCGCATTTCAGTTTCTTGGCCGGATATGCTGAATTTGCAGAATAGTCGGAAAAATCGCATAAATACGTATTTGTTGAAGCGTTTAGCTCTGCGGTTACACGCGCTCCCAAAATAAATACACTTAATTGACGTTTCTTAGAGGGAAGAGTGCGGGGGGGGGGGGAAGGGGAGAGAACTTTGGGCTAAACGAAATACTATACTATATATATATAGTCGACGTCGTCGTTGACGACGCCCACGAGGCTTTGCCGGGAATGTGGAAGAATGGCGCAAGAAAAAAAGGGCTGACAGTTTGTCTGGCAGGGTTGGCTATGTTCCTCAGTCTCCCCGTTCCCTAGTCGTCCCCCCGCCCGTTCTAGTCGTTGTCATGTGGCCAATTAGACGAGGCGTACTAAACAGCTTGTGGTATAGCCAAGTGAATTATCGTTAATATTATAAAGTTAGAGCGAGGGTCATCGCACTTGAAAACAATCGTATTTCCCTTTCAACATTTGCTGATTATGGTAAAACTTTAACCAGAACTAGAACGGAACTATCCAAGTGGGTACTGATTCCAGTAAATGCCTTGGACTAGAATTGTCGTATTGCAGCGTGACATTGAATTGGTTAGCAGCTGCGCTTGCCTTGAGAAATGAGTTTTCAATTTTTGGGTATTTCGTTTAGTCAGTTAGTTTGTTTGTTGTCCGTCAAGCAGATGTTCAATTGGCCCCGAATTGTTGCTTTGTTTTTTTTTTTGGTATACCCTTGCAGGGGGTATATTAGTTGGGGCTAGAAGTGTGCAATCAAGTATATACACATATTCTTAATCAGCAGTAATAGGAAAATCCAACTAGCCATGTCCGTCTGGCTGTCCGTCTGTCCCTTAAAACGCCAAGCAGTCTCTTTGTAGTAGAGCTATCTTAACGAAACTTGGTATACATGCTTCTTATTGCTGCACGCTGCAAATAAGTCGAAAACGAGTCATATCGGAACGATATATCGTATAGCTGCCATAGAAACTATCGGTCAAACTTTGTTATTTTTCAAGATATTGCTATGAAACTTGTCTTATCTGTGTCTAAGTATGTTATTATACGGCTGTTACAATTTCAGCAAATTTGGACCGATATATCGTATAGCTGCCATAGAAACTATCGGTCAAACTTTGTTATTTTACAAGATATTGCTATGAAACTTTCCTTATATTTGGCTAAGCATGTCGTTATTGGGCTGTTACAATTTCAGCAAATTTGGACTGATATATCGTATAGCTGCCATAGAAACTATCGGTCAAACTTTGTTATTTTTCAAGATATTGCTATGAAACTTGTCTTATATATGGCTAAGCATGTCATTATTAGGCTGTTACAATTTCAGCAAATTTGCACCGATATATCGTATAGCTGCCATAGAAACTATCGGTCAAACTTTGTTATTTTACAAGATATTGCTATGAAACTTTTCTTATCTGTGTCTAAGTATGTTATTATACGGCTGTTACAATTTCATCAAATTTGCACCGATATATCGTATAGCTGCCATAGAAACTATCGGTCAAACTTTGTTATTTTTCAAGATATTGCTATGAAACTTTCCTTATCTATGTCTAAGTATGTTGTTATTAGGCTGTTACCATTTCATCAAATTTGCACCGATATATCGTATAGCTGTCATAGAAACTATCGGTCAAACTTTGTTATTTTACAAGATATTGCTATGAAACCTTACTTATCTATGTCTATGTATGTCGTTTTTAGGCTGTTATAATTTCAGCAAATTTGCACGGATATATCGTATAGCTACCCTAGCAACTATCGGTCAAACTGTGTTATTTCTCAAGATATTGCTATCAAACTTTTTTTTATCTGTGTCTAAGTATGTTGTTATTAGGCTGTTACAATTTCAGCAAATTTGCACCGATATATCGTATAGCTACCCTAGCAACTATCGGTCAAACTTTGTTATTTTTCAAGATATTGCTATGAAACTTTTCTTATCTGTGTCTAAAAAATGATATTATACGGCTGTTACAATTTCATCAAATTTGCACCGATATATCGTATAGCTACCCTAGCAACTATCGGTCAAACTTTGTTATTTTTCAAGATATTGCTATGAAACTTTACTTATATATGGCTAAGCATGTCATTATTAGGCTGTTACAATTTCATCAAATTTGCACCGATATATCGTATAGCTGTCATAGAAACTATCGGCTAATTTCTGTTATCTTTCAAGATATTGATATAAAGCTTAAGCTATCTTTAGCAATCCATAACTGTTCTTAATTTAAAATAACTTTGCAAGGGTATGCCACATTCGAAACTACCCTTTCCCTCTGGCTTTGTTTTGTTTTTCCCCGCTTTATCAGTTGATAAGAATCTCAATCGAATTGGCTTTATAGCAGCAGGCGCAGCGCAGCGAAATTAACCCGTGAGTTTTCTGTTTTTATTCATTATTCGTTATGGTTTTGCACTCAACGTATCTCTAAGTGTTTCCGTTTGAATTGTGCAGGGTATTTTGTGTGAAGCAGATCGCATGCACTTTACTTATCAATGAAATGCGCTGAAATCTTAACTTAACTTGGCCACCGGTTGGCACTTTGCAGCACCCACCTGAGTTGATACTTCAATTTGAAGCCCACAGACTTCCTGTGAGCGACTGAATGAATGAAAGAAAGATAGAAAGAAAGGTCTTTGTGCTGCGGCCTCCTACATACGTGCTGCGGGCTGCAGAGTGTAACGTGGGCGTTGCATGAGCTGCATTCACAGCGGATGCTAATGAGCATGACTAGACAGTTGCCCAGATAGTTGCCAAGCTTCAGAAAAGGTGTTGCCCCCCGCTCTCACCTATCGGTGCCGAGAGGAGATGCAGCTGATTTACTTGCAATCTAATAATATGTCATAGGTTCTTCAGATTCATTAAGCCAGGGGGAAATGCTGCTATAAAGTGAGGCAGCTGCCCCCTACACAACTGATGACTAGATCGTATATATAGTCAATGCTTATGTCTAGCTACGTTGAGTGTGGGCAATGAACAAACACTTGAATCAGCTTCAAGTGGGAAGGGGGAGAAAGACTCTACAGCATATGACGTAGGCAGCTTCTATTGTTGTTGTTGCTGTTGTTGTTGTTGTTCGTCGAATGTTTGTTTATGCGAAGCCTCTCGGATTCATTTGAAATGCATAGAAAAAGAAGAACTGTAAACAGACGATGGCAATGGCGATGGCGATTGTCGATTGTGCGATGTCCAAGACCGGCAGCCGAAAGATTGAATAATTGAGAAGGAGGCTGAAGTGGAGAAGAACTCGTTGTTGTTGTTGTTGTTGTTGTTGTTGTTGTGCTACTGTTTGCAGCTGCCCAAAGCGATGACGTTGCCAAAGTGCCTGCCTTCTGGCGTGTTTCAAGCTAAACACCAAGCGCGCTCCACACACACACACACATGTTGTTTCTACATATATCTCTATATAGATTTATATAGTATGTGTGTATGGCGACTTTTGTTGTGACGGATGTGGCAAATTTTGGCACTCATCGCGTGCAAGGGAGATAGCTATAGCCTACATATGTTTCTCTGTCGCAATGTCGTAATTCGCGCAGTCGTCGTCGGGTAGCTAATTTAGTGTTTCCTGCTGGCAACTGCAGTGCGAGCTTCAAAGACAAAACAAACCCAAAAAGAGAGAGAGAGAGAGGGAGAGAAAGAGGGGGAAGAGAACCCCCAAAAAGAAGCGTACTAAGCTGGCAAATATGCCATGCCAAAAACAACAACAAGAATAACTACTACGATGCAGTCTGGCCGCTAATTGCTATAGGTTGTTGTATCACTCGCAACGTTTCGAGTACACCTCGTAAATAGTTCAATAAATTGTGAATTTTGTGCAAACATTGTCGGGGCAGCGCCTCGTGCCGCGTTCGTGTTGTTGTTGTATGAAAATAGACGACATCCGGTCTGTAGAAAAAATATAAATCATATTTTTAGATAAACGTTGATACACACACACACACACGTAGAGCGCGCCATGAATGAAAAGCAATGCGAGTAAAATTTTTGATTGAAAAAGCTGCACAATTAAATCGATTTTTGTGTTTGCATTCTTTGCGCTACTTTTTATAGTTTTGTTTGATACCCTTCCTCTCTCCTTCTCCCCCCCCCCCCCGCAAAAGTGTGTGTGAAAATGGAAATAAATTAACACATTTAATGAAAATTCGACGAGCCACTGAAAACGGAGCGTATGAGTAATCAACGACAGGAAATGGTGACAAATGCGCCCCCTCTCTCTGTGTGTGTGTGTGTGTGTGTGTGTCTCCCTTTATGTATGTAAATGTGTTGTAGCTATTTGCACCGATAGCAACAAGCCAAAAAAGACGACAACACGATGAATACAAAAACCAAAAAAAAAAGAGAGAGAATTTCAATAATTTATTTGGTTTGAATGAAATACGAATGAAGCAAACGGCGCGACGTGGCCGCCATTGGGGCGCCCACAGGAAACGTTGACGCTGGCGCAGGCAGCGCAGCGCAGCGCAGTCTATGCTGGCGTTGGCTTGGCAACAGTTTCCTGTGTTTAATTTGTTGTTGTTGTTGTTGCTGAGTGCAAACGAGTTACGACAACAAACATATTACAATTTGGTTCAATGACTTTGCCCAGCGATAGAGCAGCGCGAGTGGCGACGTTGCCCCTGTTCCGGGGGGAGTGAGGAGGGAAGGGAAGGGGGAGGGAGGGACTGGGGCGTTATCTAACCCGCTGTAAACAGCCATTTAGCCAAAACACCCACAACACACAAGGCGTTTATCAGCAGCGCCACTGGCAATATTAAGGAAGTGCCGCACACACACTCCCTCTCCCTCTCTCACTCGCACACACATGCATAGCCTGTGCAGGCTTGCGCCAGATGCGCTGATAAGCCGCACGCCCCATTGTACTCAATTATTATGTTACTTTTTGCAACTATTTACGCGCTTTGCATTATCTCTGCCTCACCCTCTCACTCTCTCTCACTCTCTCTCTCTCGCTCTTTGCAGTTCGTGGACATCGGCGTGGTGACCTCCATCGAATCGAATCACAAGAATATTGAATTTGCACGCAAAGGTCAAGAGATTTGCATTAAAATCGAACCGATACCCGGCGAATCACCCAAAATGTTTGGCCGACACTTTGAGGCAGACGATATGCTAGTGAGCAAGGTAAGTGCAGGGTATATTTTATTGATAAGCAGACTGCGTAACTTTCCAGCTTCGCGCTAATCATTATCATTGTCTAGTATTCTTCCGCTTTTAGCTTGGGTTTGCTTTGCTATTTCCATTTCTGTTGCTGTTTCGTTTGGTTTTGTTTTATGGCCAACACAATAATTGGCCAATTCAAATTGACAATCTTTGCTCGATAAGGTGTTGGCTTTACAGTCGAGCAGGGCAATCAAAGCTGTTGTTATTGCCGTCGGTTTCCGGTCATTGCCTGCCTGGCTGCCTGCCTGGCACCTGCACCGGGGCAGCAGGTACAGCTAAGTGCTCCAAAGAGCCCCCACAGCGCGCTATCGCACTTGGAGTGAGCTGAAGTGAAGTGAAGAAGAAACAAACACTTAAACTTTGGCACTGCGCCATTCCCTTGGCCAGCTACCTAGCCACTCCACCTGCCCCTCTCCTCCTGCTGGCCAAGTTGGCTTATCAAATTACATGGCCGAGTGTGGCGTTAAAAGGTCTTGGCAACTTCCGTTGCGGCACAATCATTTGATTAACAATGATAATTACTTAAAAATGCTTACGTCACGAGAGGAGCGAAGGTCAATTGGGGGCGGGGGCGCAGTGGGGGGGGGGCGTGGGCGGTGGCAACTCGAATCGATAATGAACTTAATTTTCGCGCTATTTTAGTGCTGCTTATCAATGCTGTGGCATCAGTGACGTCAGCAGCGCTGGCTGCTTGCTTGGTGGGTGGTAAAAGGGGTGGGAGGAGAGGGAGGGGGGAGGGAGGAGCTGACTGTGTTGTGTAATTGCCCATTGAGCTTCACTTTGCTGCGAGTTTGATTCAATTAATTTGCCGTAAAAATTGTTTGCTCGCCTCTTTCAACTTGGGTAATGAAATTCTGGCCGCAAAAAGAGCCAAACACACGCACGCACACACATCAAACGCGCATGCCAAGGACGAGGTGTGCGTGTATGCCAGTGTGTGTGTAGTCCCCATTCAGTCATATCTATTTACAGCCGCCTAGCTATTTTTAGCTCTCAATGCCTTCGCCATGCTATCAAAGGGTATTATGTCATGGCTGACCTGATCGAGGCGCGGTCTGGCGCAGCAGCCCCAACCACCCAACCAGCCATCCCCATACGATACAAGTTAACCAAGCCCGGGCCATGCCGTGCCTTGCCGTGCCGCGCTGTGCCGCGCTGTGCTGGGCTGGGCTGGTCTGTGCTGACGTCACGTTTCACCTTCCACGGCAATGCACTTGCGACTGGCTGCGTCGTCGTTCATTGACTTCTGACGTCGTCGTCGTCGTCGTCGTTGTTGCAGTCGCAGCACTAACCCAGTTTTCGTTGGCGTTGCGTTGTGTTTTGGGCTACTCACTTGACCCAGTTGCGTGCAAGGGGCGTGCTCGCAACCCTCCCACTCTCCCCCCTCTCTCTCGCTTTGTGGGCTGAGCTGCTGCAGCAGCGGCTTTGACTTTTATCACAGATTCTGACGCATTTGGCGACCCGCTTTACAGCGCCGGACTGCAACCCAAATACCAGTGCAACCCGTTTGACCCCCTGCCTGCCTATGCTACGTGCCACAGACTGGCAGAACTCTCCTTGTACTGGGATGTTGCATAGCTCTAAGTGGAGTTTATTTGCCATATTTTCCATAAGAATTTGTTTTGGAAGCGAATTGGGGCCAGTCTAATCGTATTGTAACAAAAAATAAACGTTTTAAAATTTCAAAAAATTTTGAAAATTTTTATGGGGCTAGGTATGGAAAAATATCGATAATTTTTAACTTGCTTAAATTGATAAAATTTGAATGAGATATATATGCAGAATTTAAACCATTAATAAAATGTCATGCAAGACATAAATCGGTGGGTTTTAAAGAAAGTTATGCGTGTTAGAAGTCTCCAGATCTATAAAAACAAGGGGTAATTTTTGAGGTTAAATCTTCATTTTGTCCGTAATTTGGCTCAGAAATTAGGTTGGAATAGATTTTTATATTATTTTCGAATAGGGTTATCGATTTGCATTAAAAAATGTACAAAGAAAATATTGAAAAAAAATCGAAAATTTTTATGGGGTTAGGTATGGAGAAATATCGATAATTTTTAACTTGCTTAAATTTGTAAAATTTGAATAAGGAATATATCTTAAAGTTAAACCATTAACAAAATGTCTTACACAATGGAAATCAGTTGATTTTTAAGAAAGTTATGGCAGCTAGAAGTCTCCAGATCTATGAAAACAGGCGCATTTTTTGAGGTTAAGTCATGATATTAATCAAAATTTGACTCTGAATTTAATTTGGAATAGATTTTTATACTAATTTCGACTAGCTTAATCGATTTGCATGAAAAAATAAACGTTATGAAATTTGAAAAAAATTTTGAAAAATTTTTGGAAAAAATCGAAAATTTTCAACTTACTGAAATTGATAAAATTGAAATGCAGAATCAATGCGTGAAGAATAGCGTAAACAAAATGACATTCCTGGCGAAAATCCGATTACTGTAGGCAAAGTTATGAGTGCTAAATGTGTAGATAAAAGTCACAAACTGATAGAGAGCTGCCACGTACTATAACTATAGAAACCAGTTTCCACTACTACAACAACAACAACTACAACTAGCTGGAAAGCTAACTCGTAGATACTATATCGGATTACGCGATAATATCGCGCTTGCCTTATGCGCTTGCCAATCATTTAATATGCATAACCCATTGCCATTATTGTTGTCGGCACTGTGCATTATCCGATATGCCATTTGAAGAGGCGTCTATATAGTACCTGCAGTAGGTGGGGTGGAGGTGGGGGGGAGATAATAAGGTATGCAGCTCTCAAATTGAAAGCGAATTGTAAGCGATAAGAAAATTAATATGCATCGAGCGAAAATGAGAATTTGCTGGAATTGTCAAGCGAAAACGAAAAGGAGACGCAGACAAACAAAGCGGATGCAACGATTATCGCTGCGAGATATATACGAAAAGCTAATGCCATATCTTTTCCTTACAGATCTCGCGACAGAGCATAGACGCCTGCAAGGATTACTTCCGCGACGACTTGATCAAGGCTGATTGGGCTCTGATGGTGGAGCTGAAGAAGCTCTTCGAGATTCTCTAAACATTTGCCAAAACATCACCCGCAGCCCCAACTACACTGCTGGTCAAAATAATATGTACAGGCTTATGAGTTATTTTCAGTTTTAAATCTCGTGCAACTTTTTTCTGTTTTCCTATTTCAATTCGATTACAATATATATCGTAAGTGTGCTTAGTATTTTGGCCAGCAGTGTGTGCAGCATGCAACTCCTAAACTACTTCAACAGACTGCTTTGAGCTCCACTTCTTATGTAGCCTATATATGTCGTCAATATTGTTTAAAGATTTTACAACAAATTTGTAAATGCTTTTGGCAAAACTAACAACAACAACTGCAACAATTTTTGCCTGCGCTTTTTTGTTACGCCTGTGAGAAAAAAAATACATGAATAAAAGTTGTACAAAAACAAAAGTGGAACAAAAGCGTTTGATGTCTCTCCTATAATAATAATAATGATAACTGTGTCAGCAATGACGTCACTGGGGCGTGTAACCTTCGTGCAGAATGTTGAACCAGCCAGCAGCATGCGCAGTGCAGCAGCAGCAGCAGCGACAGCAGCTCCTTTTCATTCATGCTGGCCAAGGATGCAGTGCGATGCTGCTGCCCCTTGTGAATGGAAGCGATGACAAGGAGGACGACGAGGACATCGCCTGCAGAAACTGGGTCAGGCAGCCGCGCGGGTTCGTTCAACCTGACTGCCGCTGGCGACGTAGAAGGACGATTGTTTCGCACAACACGGCGCAGCTATAAGTAGCTATAACCACACTGCACACAGAGATACACACACACAGCAGCAGCAACGTGCCAAGGATTATTTGCTGCAGCAAGTGCGTCAATTAACCAAGGCTTGTGGCGCCTCTTGAAGCGCATGACGATTGCAGCATTTGATTAAAGTCCCTGAAGTTCTCCCCCTTCCCTTTCCCTGCCTCTTCAGAGCAGAAAGGATTATGCAGTGCGGCTGCTTTTCAATTTTCCAAGTATTTCCCACTTCTCTGATGCGCTTAATGAGTTTCCCATTGTGCGTATTGTGATTGAATGAGCTGCAAATTGCAATTCCGGGAAAAGGAAAATTTCCAAAAAAAAACAACAAGCCAAAGAAATTAATCAATGCTATATATACATATAGAACTTTCAATTAAATGCGCTCAATTCATGCATATAAACTGTACCGATTCACGGGGCTTTTGCCAAAGTTCAGGGATGCGTAAGTAAATGGGATAACAGTGCGCTGGCTGCACTCCCGCTGCGTGATGGACGCAGGGCAAACGGTATGAATTCAAGGCGTACTCAATGACGACACGAACCTAAGCTGCCCCATTGAAAAAGTCAGCTAGCTGCGCGAGCGAGACAGAGAGAGAGAGCGAGAGAGGGACGCAGAATGAGAGCAACAGCAGCAAAATTTCATTCACAAGGCTCGACCTGAATGACATCCACAGTCGCGCTCTCTCTCTCTCTCTTTTGTTGTTGGTGTCTGCGTCATGTGGAACGTGGAACTAGGGCAACAGGCGGCGCTGCGGCTGTGGCGCAACCTTCTCGCTGGGTGGGTGGCGTTGGCATTTTCATTGAGAAAAACGAACTGAGAGCGAAGGCAAAGGCGAAAAGGATTCGTGGCCACTTGAGCGAGGCAGCTTAACGGCTTTTGGATTGTGAGTGTGCGTGCGTGTGCATGTGTGTGTGTCGTAGGTCTACATGAATGTATGCATTTGCAATATAACTGTACTCGCAGTACAGCCAAAAAATGCATTTCAAAAGTGATTGCAATGGTTATACCCTGTAGGAATATTTTATACTTAATTTATTGAAAGATTTGTATCTTTAAGTTCCTTTTTTTGTATCCTAAGATACTTCTGTCACTTATAGATACATCTGTCACTTAAAGATACTTTTGCATCTTTGAGATACTTTTGTATCTTTGAGATACTTTTGTAACTTTGATATACTTTTGTATCTTTAGACTTCTTTTGTATCTTTCTTCTCTATTTCACATGAAATTACCTGACAAATGGACATACTTCAATCTATAAAAAAAAATCACGAAGAGAGCCTCGCATAAACATACTAAATGCACCACACCCTACCATTTTCATTGCCCACTTTCCAAAATGGCCAAGGAAACAGAGAATGTAAATCGAAATCAAATCAACGTCATTAGGCTGTGGCAGCTTCCGCTTCCAAAATGCTGCCAAATGCACGTGCTTTTCCTCACTTGCTGTTGTTTGTGTATCTGTTCAGTACGTGTTGTTGTTGTAATTGTTGTTGCTGTACGTATTTGCCATGATTTCATGTTTATACATTTCACCTCGACGTTGTTGATTATCTAGGACACTTGTGACGTCAGGCGGCGCACAATTTATTGTACATTTTGTGCACGGGGGTCTCCGCCTGCGCCAGCCCTCAACCCTGGCCGCAGCCTCCCGCGTGCCCCAAAAACAAGCGAAAACCGAAAAGCAAAAGCAAAGTCAAAGCCACTCACAGCCTCACAGAAATCGGTTGGCCAATTTCAATATGTACACATATTACATATACTAGATACATATGTATCTAGAGAACGCGGAGCACTTTTTCTCGCTGAATGAATGCTAAAGCGTATTTCAAGTGTGCCACGCATCTCAATGAATCTATGCGAATCTCTACAATTGATTCACAATTTCGAATTGATTCATAATGTGAAAGTGATTCATTGAATGTAGAGACTGTCTGTATGGATAGGCGAGTTATAGCTCAAGTTGATAGAGCAGATTTTTTGAGGGGAATTTAATTTAATTTATCAAATTATCTTTGTATAGAAAACTATGTCTTTGAGAGTTCTATTGCCAAACAAATCACTTGAATGTCATAAGGAAATTATGTAGATTTTAAAATAGTTTTATGAAGTTCTACAATGTTTTTTTCATCGAATTCCCATGTTTTCATTACTCACTGCTATTTTGATGAACAGCTGTAAACAGCACTTTTTTGTTTTAATTAATAATGTAAAAAAAATTAACAACATTTTCAACAATAAATTGATTTGTTATTGTTAAAAATAATCACAAAACTGAAACAAAATTAAATTTGTGAACATTCATTTACTTTTTGATATACAAAATTAAGTTTAAAGTTGCAGCTAATGAGCACTGCTATTTTTGTGAACATAGCTGTATATTACATATACTATATACATATGTATCTAGAGAACGCGGAGCACTTTTTCTCGCTCTGCCACGCATCTCAATGAATCTATGCGAATCTCTACAATTGATTCACAATTTCGAATTGATTCACAATGTGAAAGTGATTCATTGAATGTAGAGAGTGTCTGTATGGATAGGCGAGTTATAGCTCAAGTTGATAGAGCAGATATGCTGAAGGGAATTGAATTCTTTATCGAATTATCTTTATATAGAAAACTATGTCTTTGAGAGTTCTATTGCCAAACAAATCACTTGAATGTCATAAGGAAATTATATAGATTTTAAAATAGTTTTATGAAGTTCTACAATGTTTTTTTCATCTAATTCCCATGTTTTCATTACTCACTGCTATTTTGATGAACAGCTGTAAACAGCACTTTTTTGTTTTAATTAATAATGTAAAAAAAATTAACAACATTTTCAACAATAAATTGATTTGTTATTGTTAAAAATAATCACAAAACTGAAACAAAATTAAATTTGTGAACATTCATTTACTTTTTGATATACAAAATTAAGTTTAAAGTTGCAGCTAATGAGCACTGCTATTTTTGTGAACATAGCTGTATATTACATATACTATATACATATGTATCTAGAGAACGCGGAGCACTTTTTCTCGCTGAATGAATGCTAAAGCGTATTTCAAGTGTGCCACGCATCTCAATGAATCTATGCGAATCTCTACAATTGATTCACAATTTCGAATTGATTCACAATGTGAAAGTGATTCATTGAATGTAAAGAGTGTCTGTATGGATAGGCGAGTTATAGGGAATTAAATTCCTTATCGAATTATCTTTATATAGAAAACTATGTCTTTGAGAGATCAAATCATTTGAATGTCATAAGGAAATATAGATTTTTATTATAATTTAATATTAATAATTAATAATAATCTATTACTTCATAGAGCGCAAAAAGAATCCCTCATATTTTCAAGAGGAATCCTCAATGAAATCTCCCTAAGAACCTCAAAAATTTCACTTTAAATTGTTGCTGACAGTTAAACTGAAACGAAACCATTGGAAAATTGATTATACTATATAAATAACATAAAATACATTTGCAATTGGAACTAGCACATAGATAAAGTTAGGCATATATCATGAGAAACTGAATGATAATTTTGCCTAAAATTAAAGCAGACATTTTCATGCAAGCGAAATTTGTTTTTAATTTCTTTGGCTGGCCACACAAGTTGTTGTCGCACGAGACCGGATGCTGTTGGGAACTCTATATATAGTATATATATGTTTATGGCAGATAAAATTCTAGGAATGAGCTGTGTGTACAAAGCAACGCGCCAATTCGATTAAATTACGATTTAAATTGAAGAAATTCGATATAATTCCATGTGGGAGGGTAACTCTGGATATCAGCTGGATGTAGCTATAATGTGCACATATACGTGTATACGTGTGTGTGTGTGAGCTGGTGACCTTGAGCACTGCAGTGCAGCGCGCTGCAACAACCCCCAAGCGGAGCTGGATTCAGAGCCAATGTCGAGGTTACGCCCATGGAAGGACGTTGCCAAGGCAACGACGCCAACGCAGCGGGCGGTCTTGGTCTCAGGGCCAGCTCATTGGGCAGGAAATGCAGCCAGCAAGCAAGCAGCAGCGTGCAGTGTGCGACGGTTTGGGCGGCCATTGAACGGCGGAGCATTTTCCAAAATGGCCGTCAAAGCGTTGACCTTGAACGCAGCCCGTTCATTGGCTACGCAGCGACGAGCGGCAGGCAAAAAGGTTGGCGGAGCGAGGAGTGGCAGAAGTAAGGGGCATGGTCAGGGTCGGGCGCGAGCTGAGCCACAAATAGACTGTCAACTGTTCCAAATATATGCCAACAAGTGAATCCAATTAATGAGGCTCGAAAAATTGCATTAACCTCCGGTCAAGTTCTGAGAAATGCCAAATGGATAATGCGACGCAGCTCTGGCAGCGCGTGTCCAGCTGCATTCGCCACATCAACATCAACATCAAAATCAACATCAACTTCAGGGGCAGAGGCAGCCAGCCCACGCATTGTCCAACCCAATCCCAAGCGTTGACTTCGTATGCGCACGAGGCGCAAGTCGTGCGGCGCGAAGTCCGCGCCTCGTGTTCGCATCCTTTCGGCCCGCAGCCGAGCCTGGCATCGTGCGCTACGATTGCACTCGTCGTCAGGCGATGGCTGGGCACTTTGTCGATGCAAATACCGTGCAGCCTCGTGTCAGTCTATGGACGCGCGTCAGGCTGCATTCAACGTTGCAATCTCAGCGAGATTTCGATTCAGACAAAGCTTCACACTTACTCCACTCTCTCTCCCACTGCATCCGCTGGCTGTGCCAGAATGTGCATATCAATTTCCAAAAAAAAAGTTTGCCCAGCTTTAGAGTTCAGTTCGATTGAGCACGCAATTAAATAGAAAACATTAAAACGCAAATTGCGCCAAGCCTTGGCAAACACTGCGTATGTGTAATATTTTTGTGCAGTAAACGTTTTCGCTGTGTAGGATTATTAATAGTGCATAATAGTGGAAATAGTTGTTAAACAATTCAAGTAAACTTTACTAAAAACTTAAGTGAATTAATTAACTAGTTAAGCACTTTGACTAAACTCAAAGTGAAGGTACAGTTGCCACGTGAAGCGGCAGCAAAAATAACTAGAAAATTTGCAACAAACTAAAGTGAAATAAAACAAACAAATCTTTTAAACATTGCTCAACATTTGGTAAGTAAACTTTTAAATACTTTTATACAATTAAATTTAAGTCAATTTCATTGAGAGTTTACTCAGAAAGCCAAGTTGAATTCCAGGAATTCTGGCAAAAGTGTTAGAATTGAGCGAAAGGATTTTGCAATTAAAACATGTCGAGATATTTATTCAATCACAATTCGCAGAAATCTTATATGACCTGCAAGTCTAGCTAACATAATATGCTTTGCCTTAAACACAATTCCATATTTCCACGAATTCTGCAAAATTTCTAATATTATTTTCCATCTTCACTTTTGTGCAATTTCCGAGAAATTGTTCTAGTTTCCAGCGGAGCGCCTTGGGTATTGCAGTGCAAATTAGAATACAGTTGCAAAACTTTAAACTTTGCTTTCTCGGGAAATAGAAATAGCTGAAATAGTTACGCCCCCCCAGTTAAATGTCTAACTCGTTATGCAGCGCATCAAGCAAGTATCTTAATTTGGTTGCCCACTGATTATAATCTTCAACTGGAAATGGCCAAAAAAAAAAAAAAGATGCCAAACAGTAGTCGACAAATTCCAACAGCTGAACGAATCGTTGAATGCCAACGAAATTGAATTGGTTCCATTTGCCTTTTTCAGTCTTTTTTGGGGTTCCTTCTCTCTCTCTGCTCTTGCCTGTCAGTTGATCGCTTAGGTAGCCGGGCGAGTTATTTCTCGAATTCGGTATCATAATGACTTGAAATCAAGATCAGCCAGACACAGCTTTGCTTTTTGCAGGGATCCGCATCGAGGCGTTGCCATAAGCTCTCTCTCTGTCTCTGGCAGCAAACTCAATTCTCGCCCAGCATCTGCTCAAGGCTTGGCTTAGAGAGCGAGCGAGAACTGCGTGAATAACTGCGTTAATTTCCCAGGTTGACAGCGGATGTGGCTACTGTTGCCTGGCATTCCAGGCGCGGACCAAGGCCTGGACCCTTCCACGGGTTTGTTTTCGCGATCTGCCTTGCTTTTTGTTTTCGTTCTGGCATGAGGCATGCGACAATCTTTGGCATTCCTTGGCGGGTGTGTCAACTGTCTTCATTTTGGCCAGCTAACCATGCTGCATGCTGAGCGCCATTTACGGCCACGCCAGGGTGAATTTGTGAATAAGCCTCAATGCATCCAGCTGGCTGTCCAGTTCCCCTGGACTGTCCGCTTGTCCAGACTTCGGCCTGTTGGAAACACCCGCACAATTTCAAGGGTCTCCCGTTGTGAGCGGGAGAATGCCCAGGGGTCACTCAATTTGCGCCATTCTTTGCGATCTCTTTGGGTTTTCTACAGCGGAAACATCTGAGCAGCTGATATGATCTATCTATGCCTTGAATCTTTAGGAAAGTTATCAATATCGAAAGCGATTTGCTAGCAAACTAAAAAGCCACCAACAGTTTCGTACGCCTGTTTTAGGGTAACTCCTTAGTATGGGCAATTCTAAAATTTCTTGAACTATATAAGGTGTATACAAAAAACGTTTCAATAGTTTCAACCGTCGCTTTAAGAGGCGCAATTCGAGAAAGAAATCAAATGAGATTTGGGCAAATGGTTCAGGCTGCGCAAGAATTACTATAAAAATGTGTTTTGAGCTATATAGATAAATAGATATAGATAATAGATAAAAAATAATAGAAAATTATAAAGATTCTATATAAAACAAGTAAGGAAAGCTACAGTCGAGCGCACCCGACAGTAAGATACCATTCGCTCAGATTCGAAAGAAATTATCACACTTTTATTTCCTCTGCACAAGTTTATATGCCACCTATTGTTTAAATTATAGCAGTCAGCTTTACACATGCTACGGCTGAATTAATTTAATATATTTTGTGTTTATAATACGATCGGCTTGAAATTTGAAATATATATGCATAAAATATATATCTGTGTGTGTGTTAAAGCAAAACGTTGAATCTTTAATACTTTCGTCACAAAGCAACCTCAAATATTTAATTATTCATTTTCAGAGGCGGTGGGCGTGGCACCTCAAATTTGAAATAAACTCCAGAAGCTTGTGATGTTTATACACTATCATGCTAAATTTGGTGTCGCTTGCTTTTATAATAGCTGAGATCAGACAGACAGACGGACATAGCTCAATCGGCTTGGCTAGTGATCCTGAGTCAGCATATATATACTTTGTGGGGTCTGCCATTTTGCCATTTTTGACCATTTTCAATGGTCGAATGGTATAAAGAACATATATATTATATGGTATTATGATAATTATAATATATAATGTTCTATTCATAAAGTTATTATTGTTATTATAAATTTATTTATAAAGCTACGAAAAAGTTGGTAAAAAGAAAAACAAGTAAGAAAAGCTGACTTCGGCTTGCCCTTGCAGTTAATCCAAATATTTAATCGGCTGATAGGTTCTATGGCAGCTTAACGATATATGTTTTCAATTTCGATAAAATTTTCACAGCCTTTAAAGGACATATTTAGACATATATAGTGGAAATTTCATGGAGATATTTTTAAAAAATGACCAAAATCGAGCGAAAGGTTCTATGGCAGCTATACGATATATCGGTTCGATCCGGCTCGTTCCGACTTATTTACAGAGTGCAGCAATAAGAAGCATGTATACCAAGTTTCATTAAGATAGCTCTAAAACTCACGGACTAGTTTGCGTTGCAACAGACAGACGGACAAACGGACAGACGGACATGTCTATTTTGACTATTTTTGATTATAATATATACTTTAAAGGGATGGAGATGTATCCTAAGGTGCATTGCAAAGTTCTAGTTTGCGTTGCAACAGACGGACGGACGAACGGACAGACGGACATAACTATTTTGACTCCCCTATTAATGCTGATTAAGAATATTTATATTTTAATAGTCGGAGATGTCTCCTAAGGTGCATTGCAAACTTCTGGCCAAAATTAATATACCATCTGCAATGATATAAATACTCTAATGTTAATAATAGTCACTAACACAAAACCACTTACTTTTAATCAATTAAAAGTCTAAAAAAATTTTTCTTTGCTTATAAATATACGTACTGCTATTTTAATGAACAGCCAAAAACTGATGCTTCTAGCAAAAAGAGTTGTTCATTTCCTAAATTCTCGCAAATCTAACGGGATTTTTTCGTTTCTTCCTTGTACAGATTCCATTCTACAATAACAATGCGTACAAGTTGAAATATTCGTAACGGAACTTGAAAAAAAATCGCATTGCTTGATTGCATTTGCATTTCTTGCACTGCTATTTTTGTGAACACTGCTGTATCTATAGTTTATAGAGCTCACAGACGGCGCTTTCTGCGGACAAAAAGCAAATAGACTACACATGGTCGATAGCAGAGCTCAACTATACCAACTCTTAAATAGTTTATTATAAAACTTTGTTGTCTTTCGCTTCCCTACCAATTATCGTCAATGTTTTTGTTATATTTCCTGCACATTTCGTGTACATTTTGTAGGTCATGCGAAAAGTTAATTATAAAATGTAGAACAAAAATATAAAATTCACGTAAATGATTCGTTCTCAGTTACAATTGACGTGCAGAGGAAATTCCGTAATACCAGGAAAACTATTTGTGCCACCTAAGATTGTTGTAAATTTATAAGAATACAAAACATATTTGCCTCGTTGTGTGTGTGAATTTCCGCAGACTGAGACGGGATTTCCGCCAAAAATGAAAAGCGCAAATTTAGCCGGAACAAGCTGCAAATGGAGGCCAAGTCAAGAAGTGTGTTAGCCCAGACAAGCAGACGTAATAATATAATATTTGTTTACCATAATATGCTATATCAAAATTTATCCGATTTTTTTTTTCGCACAATAAGCGATTCTCATTTAATGCAACATTCCGATTTTCGTGGGCTTTTTACAGTATTTTAATGGCACGGAAACGGGTTGGCGTTTTCATTATATTGTACAATTTGTTAGCTCTAAATCGTATATTGAAAAATCAAAGAGTTTCTCATGAGTCTCGCTGTGTGTGTGTGTGTGTGCGTGAGCCACCAACGCCGTCGCCATCGCCATCGCCTTCGCCTGCGCCGACGGTTGCGGGCACTTTCCAAGTTTATAACGCACACCACGTCGACTGTGTGTGTGTGTGTGTGGTGTATGCAAATTGTACCACACATTGGAGGCGAGTCCAAAAAGCGAATGCTTTACATTTAACAAATTTTCGGCTGAGTCGGCAAAGATTTTGAACCTACGGACCGACCAAATTTGGTTGTAATTTAAATATGCATTTATTATACTAACTTTTCGAACGGGGGACGTTACCAAGTGGCGACTTATAAGGCCAGCATATGTATATATGGCATAGTAAACTATATAGACAAGTCTGACAAAAACCCCAAGCAATTCTTGACTTTCACTCTGTGTGGGGGAAAAACGTCGCCGCAACAAAGAAAATCTTTCATTAGTTATAGAGTAGATATTATTCCAAAATTTCACTCGTTAAAATTGCATTAGGCTGACCCAAATGCAGAGTATCTTAAATGCCTTCGCCATTTTGGGAGCTCAGAAACAAATCGGTTTCAGGGAAAAACCCATAGGGAACTTAGAGCTGTCTGCCTAGAATTGAGTGGGTTAAGAACGAAACTTAAATTGTGCCGCCGGCTAGTGCGAATATATCTGTGAATATATACATATATTCACCACTGTAGACTGCGGTATTTATGGGCAGTGTGTGTAGGTATTGTCGCTAACCGATAGCCGATATCGCCCACAGAAGATGTGGGCAAGTTTCTTACCAAAAAAGTGTCGCAGTTTCATTATGCCCAAAAATGTGTTTTTTTCGTATATGTCGCAAAAAGAATCTACATAAAATCGAGTTTTAATATGCCTCGCTGTGTGCCTCGCCTCGTTGACGGGCGACGACGAGTCTGTTGAGCACCAAAAATACAGAAAAATACAGAAAAAAAACCAAAAAAAAAACAAAATAAAAACAACAACAAAAAACGAGCTAAGAAAAAATGCAATTTGCTCAATGGAAGCGTAAAAAACAAGACAATCAATAATATAGCATTAAATAAAATAGCAAAGCAGGCCGAGCGAGAGAGAGAAACAACAACAATTTTTTTTAATAAGACAAAAGCAAAAACAAATTTTGTCTTTGCCAGCCCACACGACAAACGGCAGCGGCAGCGGCGGAGGTGACGGCGACAGCGGCGTTGGCAGCGGGGCTGCGTCGCTGGCGGCGCAGGCCTCCATTCATTATAATCGGTTTCATTCATAAAAACGACTCTGGCAAGTGAGTGAGCGAGTTGCGGCAATTCGCCGTGCTGCTCTCTTTGACTCAATAGCAAATTCGCTTGAGTGGGCAAATTCGCCGTCGCTGTGATTTTCTCACTCTCTCACGCTCTTTCGCTCTCTCAATTGAAACGAGTTGAGTTTTGTGGCATTGGAGAGGAAGTTTCGAGTGTCGAGCGATGGCTGTGTGTGTGCGTGTGTGTGTGTACATAAAATACATACGTTTATTTACATATATGTGTGCGTATGTGTGTGTGTGCATATGCTTAATAAGCCATATTGATACTATGCCATAACTACTACATATATTCTTCTCTACTATATTCTTCTCGATTCACGCTGCCCGATTTTGTGTGCAGCGAATTGGCCTTTTCCACTGAAAAGTTCATGCTAATCTGCGGCATGGCACCCAGTAGTCTGTGTCCCGAGCGATGTCTATGTGTGTGTGTGCGTCTGTGTGTGTGTCTTAGTCGTTATCTCCAGGCGATCCGATTTGCCTGCTATCTGCCCCCTTTCTCTCCCCTCTCCCTCTGCAGCTCTATGTTATTGAGGCTTGGCTTATTAGACAACAAACAACTCTTCACGCTCGCTTTAACTTTTTGTCGTTGTTGTTGTTTTTTTTCTTCTCTCTTTGCTGTTTTCAACGCACGTCGCCGTCGGCGTCTCAGTCTCTGCTTGCTGCTTTGGTTGTTGTCGTTGTTATTGTTGCCGCGCACTCTTTTTTTTTATGTCGAAGCCAAGAAAAGTGCTACTGGTTTTGAGATTTCAGTTTGAAGTCGTCGCCGCGCACACAGCCAAGTTGCCAACGCGCCGCAGAGTCGTGTTATTTTCCTTTTCATATCGACTGCGCAGAGCACTCGGCAACTCTGCACCGAACATCGGCAGCGAGCGGCGAGCGGCGAATAGCGCGCAGAGCCAGCCAGACAACGTTGAACCAGTCGCTGTTGTTGTTGTTGCTGTTGATGTGTTTGCCTTTCAATATCATCTACACGGCGAAGTGGTTGCGTTGCTCGCATGCCGAGTGGCGTTTGGAGCGAGAGAGAGCAAGAGCTGCGTAGTTGAAACTATATAATAACATAAATTATAAACTTTTTTTAAAATTTAATATTAATATTTATGTATTATAATATCGTATGCTGCTTATACTCTGCCTGCACTGGTGTGCATGATTTCGTTTGTTGTGCTCGCCGCTTGTTAACTTTTCCACTCACAGCACACTCGGGCACAACGACAACAACAACAGCAACAGCAGCAACAACAACAACGACTTATGCTTACCTCATGCAACATTCAGATACAGATACTTACTCGCACACACACACACACAGCGAGAAAGATACACACACACACACACCCTTGGCAGCTGCAGCTATCCATGCATAGACAGCGACAACTACAACTACAACAATATCGCCGCAGTTTTTGTAGCTACTTTCGCCTCGCTGTGTGCGTATTTTTCATTCATATTGGCAGCCAACTCGAAACAGACACACACACACACGCACACTCACATGCACACATACAGACACACAGCCAGCTATGGGCAGCGCTCATTGAGGCTGATATTTTATGGGCCTACGCTGAAAATTTTCGGTGAAAATATGCAACGACGGAAGATTCATTGAAAAGATCCCAAATAAATAACACAAAATTCGAGCAGGAAAATTAAGAGGGAATGGGGGGGGAGAAAGATTTAAGTGATTGAATTTGGATTTGTCGCTGAATGAGGGGAAAATTTGAATGGAAATTTGTGTTTGCGGGGGAGGCCACGCAGCAGGAGGTACGAGAAGGGGGGGCGCTGCTGCGGCGAGCTGTGTTTGTTTGCTGTTAAATTTAAATGAATGAAAAAACTGACATGAATTTTGTCGCAAGTGCCCCCAGCGCAGACCCGTCCCGTCATCAACAGCAGCAGCAGCAACAACAACAACAGCAGCAACATGGCCGCGGCGAGCGAGCGCGCCTACAAGTTGGCATATTTTCAATTTCCGTTTTTTACACACCAACAGCAAAACACACAGCGAAGCCCCAACACACACACACAAACGCTCAGAGAGACTCTCGCACACACAGACAGCCGCACACAGTCGCACACCGACAAAGCTTCGCAGCCCCAAAGCTTATGTTGGCGTCGTTTGCCACTAACGGGCGTCGTGTAGAGGGGCACAGCGACGGGGGGGTCGGCGGCGACGGTGGCGGCAACGTCCGGTTGGTTTTTAGTACGAAAATTCGTCGTCGTCGTCGTTGTCGGCGCTCGCAGCGGCGGCAGCGGCAATGGCAACGGCAACGGCAGCATAGGCTTCGTTTCGTGCGCTTTTGAGGCCTGTGCTGTGTGTAGTTGTCGCTGCATGTGGGAGAAGGGCGCTGTGCGCTGGCGGAGCCGGAGGGGGGAAGCCTACACCAAAGGCCGACCATGTGTTGTCGCCTGAGCACACAGTGTGCTCAGTGTGTATTCACTCGAGCAGCGGCAGCGGCGGCAACGGCGAATTGCTCTTGAGTCAAAGAGCGAATTCGCTGCGGCTCTCGTAAATGATCAGACTCGTACGTGAGCACGCACACACACACAGCGCGGACAAGCACAAGCACGTAGCATGCATGTGTAGACCCAGTCGGACAGCTGAGAAACGTGTTTGCCGCAGCAGAGAGAACTGAACATTTAGCTATTATGTGAGAGAGAAATGACAAAAAATACATAAGAAACCATAAGAAAGCCAATAAATAACACAATAAACATTAACAAAAATATATTTAATTAATAAACTGCACAATTTCCTTGCGTGCGCTGCCAAACCGCTGACTTTGCAGCACTTACGGCATGTGCTGCGTTCCCACTCGGCTGAGAGCGGCACTCACACAGCCGCACTCACGCTACGCTCTTTTCGCCTCACACACAATTTCAGAATGAAAGCAATTCGCCGCGCTGGCCAGCCAAACGGTTGCCAGTTGGTTGCTTCGAACTCGGCATTCATTTCGCTTCAAAAACTTTGAGCGTGTACACAGTGCAGCGTGAACGGAACGGAACGCAAACGCAAACGCAGAGCCAGCGGCTGCCGCGAAGAGTATCAATTTTTTTTAGCCTGGCGCATTCAAGATTCAGTTAAAAAACAACAACAATTCAATTCAATTCTCTAACAACAATTCAAGCATAACGACAACAACGAATCGAGACAACTGCGAAAAAATATTCAGTTCGAAATCGGTTAATTGTGCAAAACGTATTCGAAACGAAATTTAATTGAATCAGATCCGAATCAAATCAAATCTGATCAGATCAAGTGTGAGTTCTCTCTGTACCGTATCGCGCTCACTCTCTCTCTCTCTCTCTCCCCCATTCTGTCAAATGCAACTGCAAGCGAGAGAGTCTATTTTGGAGTTACAAATTACAAATTGCTTGCAATGGAAATCATGTGCCTAAAAATGTAAATTGCGCAAAGAAAAATCGACGTCTATTTAAAAGTCCAACAACACAACGCAACAACTACAACAACAGCAACAGCAACAACTACAGCAACAGCAACAACTATAGCAAACAACAACAGCAACAACAACAAAAGCAACGAGCACGGCAAAAATATCTAGCGAAAGAAAAAAAACACACAAATAATTCAATTCAAATACAAAACGTGTTAAGCAAAAAATAAACCAACAACAGCAACAGCAACAACAACAACGACACACGAAATTTGTCTATATAAAATTGCATAAAAATATTTTTTTACTGTAGTGTGTTGTGTGGTGTGTCGTAGCCCGCACAGACACACAGACAGGTACGACGACGACGAGAAGCGACACTCTCTCATATCTACACAGTCGACAGCCGCGACGTCGACGTGGCCCCCGTCTAAGTGTGTGTCGGTGTGACGGTGTGTCCGTGTGCCGCCGCGCGAGTTCGCCTCTGTGTGTGTGCGCCCCTACCCGCGTCTCTCTCTTCGCTCTCTCTCTTTGTCTCTCTCTGCGTGTGCAAGAGTGCCAGAGCAGTGTGTGTGTGTTTGTTTGTGTGCCGCAGTCGCTGTCGCTGTCGCTGACAGCGTCAACGTAAAACGTCGCCGCGCCGCCGCTGTTGTGTGTTTGTGAGCTGCGCCTTGCCGCCGCTGCTGCCGCAAACGTTCATTATTATTATTATTATTATTATATTTTTGGCACGCAAACCTGTAACACTGGCCGCCCCGCACTGGCCGCTCTGCCAGCGTCAACGCAGCGCTGTCAACGTCGCGTTTTGTGTTAATTAAATTTACTTTTGTGAATGAAATGCGAAAAAAACCAGCAAAGCGAATAAAAAAAATATTTTTTAATATGTACATAAATGCTAAATAAATAACACAAGCGAGAAAAGCAAAAGGCAATAAGGCAACAACAACAACAACAAAAATAAAGCGAAAAGCGACAAAATCAAGCGAATCTACGCCCGTCTATCTGCTGCTGTATATACACACACGCACACGTATACACGCAACACAACAAAACACACACACATGTACATAGTATATACACATACGCGTACGCATACTTCGCCTTCATCTGTGTATTGTGGTGTGTCGCGATCGCGAGTAGAGATCATAAACAACAACAACATAAGCGGCGACCAAATCAGAGCCAAATCCAAGCGACCCGCCCCAGCCTCAAAAAAACCGACAAAAAATAAAAAAAACCCAACCGAAACCGAACTTTGGATTATACGAGCAGCAGACAACATCGGCAGCAGCAGCAGCAGCTTCCGTCGCAGCAGCATTAAATTGGATATATCTCTGAGCTGCAGCAACTTCGATCGCAAACGGATTATATACACAACATAATAAAACATAATACATTTATTTGGATTGCTTTTGAAAACCAATGTAAGTTAGCCTCAGAGTTACTATATAGTGTGGCATATATAGTAAATAGATTTCTCCCTCTCCCCCCGAACACACAACGGGAGATCGACCTTCGAGGGATCAGGAAGTGCATAGTAATTTCCATATGCAGCTCAACTGATTTGTGGCAGGGTCGTGACTGTGTGTGATCATAATATGTAAATTTGATTGACTATATAGTAACCCAAACAGGAAGAATTGTAGTAGAATTTCCGGAAATTTCATAGAGTTTCGTAGTATCCTAAAGGAAACTTGTATAGTTCTCCATAGTTGTTTGTTCCACTTATTGAAACGAACGATCAATCGATCGTTTTGCCAATCTAAAAATAACTGTTCAGTTGTTTGTCCAGATTAGATCTAGAACTTGGATTACAACGGGTGTACGTATGTAGGTAATAGCTAAGTGTGAACTGTTCGATTGGTATACGGATTAGTTAGGTTGATTTCTTACTTGAATGTGTCGATCGATTTGCATTGATTAAGTCCGTCTCGTTGCGATATTTCATTGTTGCACGCGCTGATAAGGAAAAACCCGTAGAGATTACGGACTTCCATTCACTAAAATCGAACAGTTTGTGTTGTCTAATCAGTTTTTCACGCATTGTGTTGTCATTTCCCCCCAAACACCTGGCGGATTGTGGGTTCAAAGTGTTGACAAAACAGGTCTACGTCTACATCTCTTTCTTCCCCCGAAGATTCTGGTAGAATCACGTGCTCTGCATGCTTATGTTTTGGGTTTGGGTTCCATTGCTTTGGGTTTCTATTTATGGCCCGATTTCGTCATCGTTTTACGCTGTGAGATATGTTTTCTCTGTTTCTTTCGGTTTCATCCGCTCTCGATAAGCGTTACACTTTCCAATGGCTTTTACTTTCTAACTAGGCATACCTCACATGTATGCATGTGTGTGTGTGTGTGTGTGTGTGAGTACTTTATCAAAGCAGCTGGGGGAGTGGAGGTGCGACACCGACGCGATTGTCGAAGCAGTCAAGAGTCCGAAAATAAATGAAGAGGCGTAAAAACTTTTCAACCGATAAGTTCGTTCGTTCGCTGTGGCCATGTTAACATTTTGTTTTTCCATCTTGTTGTTTTTTCGGGTTAGGGGGGTCTTTTTTTTTTTGATCGATGGCCTCTGCGTTCCACATACGACAACGATTTACTTGCCCCGCCAAGCTTGTCGTCTGTTTGGCTCGTGACTGCAACGAATTTGATTTCGAACTGATATGTTGCTTTGTTTGCTGTTCTGATAGCGGGGGCTACATACTTACATACCTGACATACCCGACCCCCTTTTAGGCTCCCACTTTATCTTACACCCCAAAATCGAAGAACAACTTCTTTAAGGTGGCAACACAACAACAATTTGCATTCTTTGCCCTTTCATTGCACTCAAATCGAACTGAGACCTTGCTCACAAAAATAGCAGTGCAAGAAATGCAAATACAATCAAGCAATGCGATTTTTTATCAAGTTCCGTTACGAATATTTCAACTTGTACGCATTTTTATTGTAGAATAGAATGTCTACAAGGAAGAAACGAAAAAATCCCGTTAGAATTGCGAGAATTAAGCAAATGAACAACTCTTTTTGCTAGAAGCATTAGTCTTTGACTGTTCATTAAAATAGCAGTGCGTATATTGAGTTTAAAGTTGCAGCTAATGAGCACTGCTATTTTTGTGAACAAGCAGCTGTATGTATATGCATATATATTCCTGTACCTGTATTTATGTCATAGCTAAAACGGTAGCAAACAAACAACAACGCGCTAGCAAAATTCATTCATGAACGCAGCGAATAAATAAAATATATAGAAATATATACGATATATACGATGAATATATTTAATTTTGATTAGCCAAATAAATGTGGGAAACAACAAGAACAACAAGCTGCAGGTATTCGGGGAATTAGCCAAACAAATTCGCGCGTCGATGACGCAGGGTATACAAAAAAACATGGGATCACGCAAAGAGAACAACGTAGGGGAACCGGGGAAACCAGACGTACGCAAATTCAGAGAGCAAGACGAAAACAGAAAACCGAATTACATGAGATTACTGCGAATATTACGAATACGTATGTAATGCGCAAGTGCGCAAATACGTGTCTAGATACTAAATAAGTGTGTATAAATTATCAAAGATTTACGATGCAGAAAGGTCAGTTTAACTGCTACAAAAAAGCTAGCTAGCTAGAAATATTTTTAGAACGCTATTTTTGGCTATTTTTGAACTAATTTCGCGCAATTAGTAAACAAATTGAAGGAAAGCAGGTTTAAAAAATCTGAAAATATAGTTTAAACTATAAAAAACCCAAAAGGAATCCGTTATTATATGAAGTATTAGTTCTAAAGAAGGAATATAAAGATTTTGAAGAAAGTTTTTCAAAACAAATCATATTCTATCATCAGTTCTTAAAAGGAATATATAGAGCTATACTTTATATTCTAAGAAACTCGAATTCTTTTGCAGTTTATAAAGAAGCATCATAGATACTTTTCTAGCTAAAAATTTCTTGCTATATCTTCTTATAAAACATGCCAAAATCAACTTCAAAGCTAGCCAAGCTAAAGCTAATTTAGCTAGACACTTTAATAGCTTTCAGATACCCTATATAACGCATCGTTTCGAGTGCTATGCGAGTGCATTAAAGTACGCTTTAATGTATGCACATATACATACATATATCTGGCATATCTTTATGCATATATCGATATGCAAGTAGACGACGTCAAAGAAGAAGACGCGACGCGTCTTTGCTTTGACGGAAAAAGCTGAATTCTGCGGCTTTTTGCGCTGCCAGCAAAGCGAAACGCCAAAATGAAAAGAGCCAAGGGAAGCACAAAAACAAAACAACAGAGAGAGAGAGAGAGAAAGAGAGAGAGAGAGAGAGAGAGAGAGAGCAGGCAAAAATAAAAACATATCGAAGAAAAACCAAAAAGTCTGAAAACATTTTATGCCGCAAGCAAACATGTGATTTTAATTATTTTTGTCGTCGCGGAATTGTTATTTTTGAAAATTATAGAATTTTAAAAATAAACCCAACAACAACAAGAACACGAAGAGCTGCGCAATGAAGAAGCAGCAGCAGAACTGAGCTGAACTGTGTAGGGCAATGCAATGGGAGGGCAATGGCTAAAAGTGTTGCGCTTCCTTTGCTTTTTACGGCTAGAAATTGCCAGCGTATGCTGCATAAATAATGTAGTAGTTGCTGCCCATTATAATCCCTTGATAACGGTATTTCAGCTTGTTGTTTTTTCTTTTCGGTAGCCACTTAAAACCTTCGTCTATCTTTAGCAAAAGCATTGGAATCCATCAAGGGTTGTCACTTGCTTTCATAACAAAAATAGCACGGCGTCTCAGCGGAATTTGTTTATAAATAGTCTTGGCTCTCGCTCTCTCTCTCTCTCTCTCACAGTGTGTGTCCTTAGCACATCCTTGACCCTGTGCGGCCCACTCTTTCTCTCCCTTGGGGCTGGGCACTCAATTCATTTAGGCGTACACACGTTTTCAAAACATTTCCATTTCGAGCTGTGTCCATTAGCCAAGTAAGTCAATGGCAGTTCCCCCTGCCCCTGCCCCTGCTCCTCCTTCTGCCTGGCATCAACTTCTCTTCCGTTTGTTAGTTTTTGCATGCCTCGCAGCTTAAGCATTGCTGCCGCTACGTGGGGCAGGGCCACCCAACGAGCCTCCCAAATGGCCGTCGTCGTCGTCGTTGTTGTTGTCGTTGTTGTTGATGTTGAGTAGTGCATACAAAATGCTCATTAATCGAGACCCCTTGAATACATAATACACACGCACGCACACACGCGCACACACACATAGATACACCCTACTATATATACTAATTCCCATGTTTTCATTACTCACTGCTATTTTTCTGAATAGCTGTAAACAGCACTTTTTTGTTTCAATTAATAATGTAAAAAAAATTAACAACATCTTCCACAATAAATTGATTTGTTATTGTTAAAAATAATCACAAAACTGAAACAAAATAATATTTGTGAACATTCATTTACTTTTTGATATATCAAATTAAGTTTAAAGTTGCAGCTAATGAGCACTGCTATTTTTGTGAACACAGCTGTATATAGATATCTCGCATCTAAACAAATCCGTTTTGCCATAGAGAATGTCGTCAATGAAACGATAGCAAAATAATATAAATATGCGCAGAAAGCAAGAGAGAGAGACGGGTAGAGAGAGGGGTAGAGAGAGTGAGGGAGAGAGCGGGTGTGACGCCCAAGCTGTCAGGCTGAATGTGGCAGCCTTTGATGTGCTCTCGCTGCCGCGAACAATGGCTAAGGCTGAGCGCGATCTTTGCCACCTGTAGGTGACAAGCAAGGCAGGCAGGCAGGCAAAGCGCTGTCATCCTTTCAAGCGTCGCCAGGCAGCAGGCTGCGTGGGTGATTCCCCCGCCTCTGCCTTCCCCCTCGTAGGTTGCCACCAGGCGCTCGAGACGAGCCCACGCTGTCGCTAAAGGCGGACGAGTATCTCGAATTCGCTGCACGGCAGACACTTTAAGCGTCACTCACCTCTTGCGCCGGGCGTAACTTGCGGATACACACGCACACCCTGCTTCTAGCACACCCTCTCGCGCACACACACACACACTCGCGCACACACATTGGCCAAAATGTGGCTAAAAATAGCTAAGCGCAGACAGTCAAGTGTTTTAGACGCTGCTAAAGAGAGAGAGAGGGAGAGAAAGAGATAGAGAGAGAGGGTGTGCCAGTCTGCAAGTGTGTGTGTGTGTGTGTGTGTGTGTGCGCGCCCTCAAGTCACGCGCCTGTTTCTATGCTTTGATAAACTTTGCCTGCTCAGCTGTTTGTGCTCAGTGCCAAAAGGCAGCGCTGCTGTCTCTACGTGTATGCGTGTGTGTGTGTGCGCGTGTCTGTGTGTGTGTGTGTCCGTGTGTGTGTGTACTTGAGGGCAAGTTAGGGCGGGTCAGGTTGATGTGGCTCATTCATTTTTGGGTGGCTGCCTGCGCGCTTTGAGCCCCGCCAAAAGCAAAGACTGTCGCTCTGCGCTCTCCCCCTCTCTCTCTTTCTTTCTGTCTCCTTGCTGCTCTCTCTTATTGTTGTTGTTGTTGCTGCTCTTCTGCTTCCTCTGCTCAGTTTTGTTTTTGTTGCTATTTTGGTTAGCAAAAAAGTGGGGGAAATTAATGTCTCTGTGTGTTGTCTCTGTGCGTTGTCTCTGTGTGTGTGTGTGCAGACAACAGACGTGCTGGCGTTGCTCGTGTGTGTGTGTGTGTGTGTGTGTGAGTCATTGACGTCATCATCAGCATGTCATGAATTTCGCCTATTTCATTTTGGCGCATTTCATCTCTCTTGCCCCCAAAGCCAATGAACATTGTCTTCAGCCTGCGCTGCGCTGCTCTGTCTCTGCTCCGTCTCCGTCGCTGTCGCTGTCTCTGTCGCCTGCGCAGTCAGCGTCGCTGTTGCGTTCTATTGGGCCGTGTGGGCGTTGCGCGTGTAAGGATGTGACCGGAATTTTTGAATAGCACACGAAAATTAGATATAGAAAATTATGTGTGTGTGTGTGCGAGGGTGTGTGTGTGTGTGTGTGTGAGGGGTGTGTGTGTGTGCCTGGCTATGTCTCTATTAGTGCGCCTGTTTTTTTTGGAAAGGGAAAAAGTAGAAAGGCAGCTATTTGTGGGCGTTGCCAAGAGGGAGTTGCGAAATTATAGCAAGTGGATATAGGCTGCCATAAAAATTATAGCAAACAATTGAAGTAATGTTTTGTATATAAGGGCAGCATTAGAGACCTAGGCATGTCTTCCCTCTCCCCTTAGCTGCGCGCATCTACAGGCTGCAGTTGCTATAAATCATAGATCCGACTGCCTTGCAGTAGTTCCAATAGCTCAGTTCGTGCGCCATATGGGCAGACAAGCAGCACCTACACAGTTACAGCTACCCTTGGAAAATTCATTGAAAGAAAAACATCTGCCACAAGGCAGGGGCACAAAGGTGTGCAGCAACAACAGCAACAACAACAATGAAACAGCAACAGAATGAAGAGGGCAAATGTTGCAGCTTCCTTTCGGGGCCTGCCACTTAACTGTAACTCGCTGCGAGTCATTATAGCAGCGCAAGAGATCTACCTGGCTGGCACCAGCTGACGCAGCACAGGTAGAGCTAGGCACAAGCAGCTTGAGAGAGAGAGGGGATGGGGGGGGGACTACGCATTCATAGAGCTGCTGCCCATTGTTCGCATCGAGCGACAATCGGTGCAGTAGAATCTTGAGGTCGATCATCTGTAGTTTATGGGCTTCTCTACGCTTTGGCTCAGGCGTTACCAGTTTTTAGCCGCGTTGTTGTTGCTGTTGCCTCTCATTTGTTGGTGATTTGATCTCTTCTGCTGCTTCGTAGCCAGTTTAGGCTAGCCTCAGTGATTACTAGCAAAGTGGAAAGGGAGAGAGAGAGGCAGCTAGGGACTAGCATAATCATCTGCTACTTGGCCTGGCATCATTATCAAGGGCTGCGTGCAAGTGTGTGTGTGTGCCTGCCACATGTGCTTCGGTTTGAAAACTATTAGCTGCAGCATTCACAACATATGTTGCCGCTGCTGCCCCTCTCTCTCTCTCCCTCTCTCTCTCTGCGCTTTTAAATAGTTTAATGATCTGTGCAACTGTGTGTGTGTGTGCTGGTGTGTGTGTGTGTGTTGGTGTGTTGGTGTGTCTGTGCCGATTGATTTGCCTGTTCCCTTTTGCTTGCTCTTTCCGTTAACGCTTTACTGCCACGGGCTGTGGCTGTGTCATTAGCGTTTCCTGTTGTAGGTTTTCCATTCTGTCGCCGTCTGCAACTGCAACAGCAACAGCAACTGTTGCTGCATCTGTATCTGTATCTTTTGCCTGGTATCTGCGCATCCGCCACATATTTTTAGCACGCTATAAAACCACGCAGCGAGTTTAATACCTCCCTATATAGTCACCTGCTATATAGACTGCTGATGCGGCCGCAAAATAATTTAGCCCGATCAGCATAATGCGCAAAAGTTCATGCAGTACATTTTGGTTTTATAGCATAGTTTATAGCAAGTCTCCCTCACTCGCTCTCTCGCTCTCTCTCTCACTCGTTTAGTTGCTAAGATCGCAGCGTCTCTCTGCCCTCTCCCTCTCTCTCTCTTCACTCGCTTTTTTATGTCTTTCCGCAATTCCGTTTTATTTGCCTTAATTATGGCAGAACGCTTAGCGCATTCGCATTCGCATTCGCATAGTTAATAAATGCGCCGCGTTTTTTTATGCGCTTTTGTTTTTATGATAATTGGGTCATGCTGACATTTCTTTTGCGGCAATTAATTATAAATAAATGGCAACGCGCGAGGCGCGCCCTCAACTTGCCAAGAGGCAAAGTGGGAGGGAGACAGCGAGAGGGGGCAGCAAACCTGTTTGCAGTCGATTTGCCTGCGTTTTGTTTCGATCGCTTAGACAATTTTTTTCTTTTAATTTGAACTCAAAACAGGCTGCGACGTCGACTGCGACGCAGGCAGCGACGCCAACTGCGACACTTGTTTGCTGAGAGCGCGCGCGCACAAACAAACAACAACAACAACAATGGCTGTGTTTGAATGAACAACGAATCGAACGTCGACGTCACTCTGCGACTGCGCAGCGCGTTGACTGCGACGGCGGCAGCGACGTCGACTTGTGACTTGTTTCTTGGCGCTCGCCAAGTTGACTTATTAATGAAAACGTTTCAAATTCAAATGGCACAATTCGTTTGTTTTGCTCTGCGCGTCGTTCAATGAACAGAGCAGACAACAACAACAACAACAGCAACAACAACAACAACAAGCGACAACAATGTTAAAAATAAATGTACTTTACAAAAATTGGCAGCACTTTTTCACTACGCGCCAAGGTCAAAGTTTGCGGCGAAAATACAAAACACAAGAAATCACACAAAATGAAACAGCAACAACAACAACAAAATGCTGTGGCAATTAAAAATAAGAAAAATCTTTTTAAATTACGTGATGCCATTGTTGCTATTGTTGTTGTTGTTGTTCGGTTGCTGTTGTTGTTCGGCTGTGCCAATTAATTTAAGAATGAAATCGAAAATCTTGGCATTGCGTGTTTCTTTTTTTTTTGCCGCACGCTGTGTGCCACTTGAGTGTTGGGGCGTGGCAGTCAGGCAACCTCTCGACTCTCGCCTGCCCCACTAGACATTCAAAATTTTTTGCAGAATTTTATGGAAATTTTCAGGAATTTTTTTCCAAATTTTCCCAATTTTTTTCTAATTTTTTTTCCAAGCATTTTTAAACAAAGTTTTTGCAGCTCACCAAGCAATTTTTATGCGCTTTAAATGTTTTTTAAAATTATTTGTAGCATTTTTGAGCGCTAAACACATTGAGCTAGTTTGGCTTGGTAGCCCGAGAAAATCCTAGTGAAAATTCTATTGAAAATCCCATGAAAAACCCATGAAAAACTATTGCAGCACGTTCACAAGAATGAGCATCGATTGGGATTGTCTGCTGCTTGCTCTGCCTCTTCCCCTGCTACCTTTTGCTCTTTCTCTGTCTTTCCCCACTTTCTTATGCTCTCTTCCCAATGCTCTTGGCCCTACTCTTTCCCCCTCTCTCTTCCCCTGCCTCTTCTTCCACCACTTCCACTTGTTCTACGCCTTCCCCTGCCTCTTGCCTTCTGCCTGCTCTGGTTGCCTTCTTATTGGCAACGATCTGCCAACGATAGCGCCTCACGACCCCGTCAGGCCTCTGCCCGTTTCTTCCCCCTCACCCCCCCTTCCCCACTTTCCTCACTTTTCCCCACTTTTCCACCTCTTCTGTTTCTGCCTGTTTATTTCGATTTTGTTTTTCTCAATTGTGGTCATTCTCGAAAATTGTTTTTGAGTACCGGACATGACGTCAATAAGTGGGCGTTTGTGTTAATTTTTATACCAACACACGAATACGGCCAAATAGCTCGATACACACACACACACACACACACACACATGCAGCTATATTCGGGGCAGAGATCTCTATAGAGATCCCATTTAGAATTGTTGCTATTCGTTTGCTTTTCGTGCCGCGATTTTGTAAGCTGAACAAAAAAATAAACGCGAGAAATAATAATAACAATAATAATAATAATAATTCTTGGCGATTTTTATCGGCTTCCTATATGTGTGCGCGCGTGTGTGTGTGTGTGTGTGTGTGTGTGTTTATACTTGACGCTTTTATTGGCCCTATAGTCGCTCCCTCTCTGTCTCTCTTTCGATTTGCTGTATTTGCCTCTGTTGTGCGACTCGTGCCGCCAATTTGTTGCTGATTATAAACATATAGCAACGCTATCTTTGACATGCTATAATTTCAGCGAGATCTACAGATAATTTGCCATCAAAATATTAGTTACAAATTTGTGTTTAAATTAAAAAAAAAAGAAGCAAAACTTGAGTTGAGCTTGGCACATTTTCGCCGGAATTGAACTATAAAACATGATACCCCCTTGAGTAAAAAAAAATAAAAAAAAAATTTTGTGCTTTGGAGGCTGGCGAATTCGAGAGAATTTTCATGTTTAGTGCCAATGCGAGACATTTGAAAGCAGAAAAAAAAGCTAAAAAAAAAGTTCAAAACAAAAAGCAAAATAAACAAAAAACGCGGGCGCAAAAGAGATGAGCTGACGAAATACCCACTGTGGCGCCAGCCAGGCAGTGTGTGGGGTATATTAGACTAAAGGCAGCTATATAGCCATAGCATAGCCTAACTTGTGTATATACCCCACTTGTGCCTGTGCAGGGTATGCCGCGCTTTGCATTGTTTACACTAAAGTCACGACGAAGTTTTTGACCTTCTTGGGCGTTGAGCTGAGCAAAGCTAACGCGTTGTGGTTGTTCTTGTTGTTGTTACTGTAGTTGTTGTTGTTGTAGTTGTTGTTGCTACTGTTATTGTTGTTGTTGTTGTTGTGTTAGCTTTTTATAGCTATATACAGCGCAAAATTAATTACAAACAACACAAGCAGAGCTGGCAGAAAGCGTGCAGAACTTTTGGACTAAGCGGCACGGTCCAGGGTTGCCGCCGCGCGCGCAGAACGTGTCATTTGCCGGCAAGCCTGTTCCCCTCTCTCTCTCACCCTCCCACTGTAAACTGCAGCTCTGCTCTCTCTCTCTTCCTGTGGGTTTTCTTCCTGGAACGTGTCACTTGCTGGCAGTGGCAGCTCTTCGCCCCTCTCTCTCTCTCTCTCTCACTCTCTCTCTGACTATAAGCAAGTACTCACTTCTAATCTTCTCTCTCTCTCGCTCTTGCAGAAAGCAATCGCCGCTGCGCTTGGTAAGCAAAACCAGGAGCAACGCGTGCTAGGATGAAGGCAAATCGAGCCGAACGCAGGCACAGCAATTACCGAGGTCGCTATTGAGGCATCACTAGCATCACTAGCAACTCGAGGAGCAGCAGCAGCCGCAGGTAGTAGCAGAAGCAGCAACTAGAGCCGGCAAGGGCAGCAAGCAGGCGTGCCCCGAGCAGTGCTGGTGGCTGGTGGCTACGCAATTGGCTACGATAACACTACATGGATCGCAGGAATGGCGGCGATCCCTTGGCGCCACCCCGGCCCCCGAAGCTACTTCCGCGCGTGCATCGACCAAGGGCGCCGGAGCCGACAGCGTTGAGTGGCGGCATAGGTAGCGACAACAACAACCTGCAACAGCAACAACAGCAACATCCGAGTATTACAACAGCAACAAACACTGCAACAACGACAACAACAACGCCAAGCAGCAACACGAGCAGCAACAACAACATTATATCGATTATACCGGCATCGGCCGACATCGACGACTATCAGATCCATCATCTGACGTTCCTGCCCCAGCGACCGAGCAGCCTGAGCCGCAACAGCAGCAACGCCTCCTCATCGACGGCCACGGCGAACAGCAGCACCGGCTCCACGTCAAGCTTCACACGTCGTCGTCCACCTGCGCCGCTGTTGACCATCACCGGCAGCAGCAGCAGCAGCAACGCTGGCAACAGCAGCAACAACAACAACTTCCTTAGTCATTTCCAAAGCGCTGAGCCCGTTGGCCTCTTCTCAACGGGTCAGCCGCCCGCCTCCCCCGTCACGCTGGCGCAACCGCGACCCGAATCCGAAAGGCTCACCAATGAGTATGTGGACACGCCGCTGCAGCATGCAACACGGGCGCAACATCCCGCTGGCCAGCAGGATAATGGCCAGACGACGACGCATCATTTGCTGTTGCTGCCACAGCGACAGCAGCAGCAGCATCAGCAGCAGCATCAAACACATTCGATTGCAGCAGGACTTGGTGGAGGACACCATTTGCATGCCCAGCATCATCTGCAACGATTGGCGACGGCGGCGACGGCAACAGCTGCGGGCTCAGCGATGTCGACGTCAGCGTCAGCAACAGCAGCGGCAGCGGGCAGCGATGGCATCGACGGCTTATTACATTCGCATTTGCATCCAACTAATCCCGCGCAACAACAACAACAACAACTGTTAAATGGTCACACCAAAGCACCCGCCTCTAAATTTGCCGCGCCACCGCCGGCGCCGCCCCGCAACGGACTCGGCTTCGCAGCGGCAGCGGCGGCAGCAGCTGGACAAATGCAACCCATAACGCAAGCCATTACCAAGCAGCCGGCATCCGCCATGGAACGCAGTGGCAAGGAGCATATGCATGCGCTGGAGGAGCTGCTGCAGCAGCAGCAACAGCAATCCTCGCTGCCAGGCAGCGGTGGCCAGCTGGGCGCACCAATTGTAATGGGCGGCGATCCGTCGCTGCTCAATCCCATAGTGTGTCCACGCTGCGGCCTCTGTCGCTGCGAGCAGTGCCAGAGTCCACGTCCCTTGCCCCAGACATGGGTGTGCAACAAGACGTGCCTGTGCAGCGCCGAGTCCATTATCGATTATGCCTCGTGCCTGTGCTGCGCCAAGGCTTTGTTCTATCATTGCGCCCGCGACAACGACATGGACTGCGACGATGGCACCGGCACACCCTGCGTCGATAATCCCTGTTCCTGTGGCCCCTACAAGCGCACACAGCGCTGGGGCTGGCTGGGCGCGCTGTCCATTGTGCTGCCCTGCCTGTGGTGTTACTGGCCCATGCGGGGTTGCATCAAGCTCTGCGAGAAATGCTATTCACGCTTTGCGGGACGCGGCTGTCGTTGCCAGGGTGGCTCCAGTGGCGGCGGCGGGGGCAATGGCATTGGTTCCACCAGCAGCATGATGCCCATTGTGCCGCTGGGCGGTGGCGGCGGCATGGAAGGCAACCTAGGCGGCAATGGCATGACGGGCTCCCAGAATGGAGCACTACAATCGAATGGCAAGGGAGCATTCGATACGCATAGTTGCAGTGCGGCAAGTCGCATACTGCGCAAGGGTGATCTGACGCCGGAGAAGCGATTGCTGGACTCCAGTCCGGATTATTAGGCGGCGGCGGCGACGCGACGCGTTTTGTGCGCGTTTTTTGCCGCGCGTAAAAAACGCGACACACGCACAGAGGAAGCAGGAACGATCGAACGAACGTTGGATCGATTGGTCGATATCTATATACATATATACACAGCTATATATATGTACAAATATTATATATATACACACACATATATATGTACGACTTAAAGATATATATGCCTATATACTATATACAAATTTTGAATGTATGATTTAAAGATATATACAAAACAAAAACAAACAAAAAAACAAACCACGTTTAATGTATGATTTAATGAGAGGAAGGAAAGAAAGGAAACAAAAACAAAAAGATAAACAAGAAAAGAAAAAAATAAATAACCAAAGACTGCAAACAGATAATTATTAATTATTAGAAATGTTATTTAAAAAATAATTTTCGCTTAATTTAAAACAAACTAATCAATTGAAGGAAAGATGAGGATGGAGAGGCGAGGCGAGTTGGGAACGCATTAAAAACTATAGTATATTAGAAATGTATATTTTTCGAACTGTTTTTCTTTCATTTCTGACAAGTTTTTAGATTCGGCAAAATTTTTTATCTATTTTTTTTCTATATAATTCGTATTGTATTTGGTATTTGGAGTAAACTCTCAGTTGACACGACAAACGGCATATATCATACTATATGTGTAATCTGAAACTTTTAGAGAAATATATATGTATACAATATATAGTACTATATGCTAGGTACATCGTTGTGTCAGTCCAGTCCATTTTTGATGTTGTAGAGAAAAAAACCAACAAACTTAACGTAACGTACTAAGAAATACCCTGCACAACTAACTAACTATTGATGAAAGAGAAAGAAAGTAGAAAGAGAAGGCAGTACGAATTTAAAGGCATACAAACACCACACAGCAACATTCAGTGCGTTAGATCCACTCGCGTTGGGGGGAGGGAAAGGAGTGAAATTTGGGGAAGGGGGAAAAGTCGGATAGTTCGGGGGGGTTAAGTCAGTTGGCCATAAAACAGTTTACTTTACTACAGGAAAATAAGCGAAAAAACACGAAACTGATAACGGATAACGGATACTTTTATTATACAAAAAAGTGAAGAAGAATATGGAAAAAATTAATTTCTTATAAATGTATTTTATATGCGAATTGTTATCTTGATTTTTTTTGCGTATATGTATAAAAAAAAAGAAGCAAAACCCAACTGAATTGTATATACTACTATAACTATAAAGATATATAACTATAACTATTCTACAAAAGCAGCAACTACTAAAAACTAAAAACAAAACAAAACAAAAAACATGAAAAATTCCAAAACAAAAGATATGCAAATAAAATAAAAACTAAAAAAAAAAAAAATAAATAAAAACAAAAAGAAAAACCAAACAAAGAGCAAGAAGAATTCTTAAGCGTTGAAATCCATAAATTTAACTGCAGCAAATACAAGAATTTTATAGACTAGTAGCAACAAAAACAGCAACAACAACCACAACAATTTCTTAACTAAAAACAAACAAAACAACCATCTACCATATGTTATAAATGTATATGTAATATTTAAGCTAATAGCTTAGTAATACAACAGAAACAACAGCAACAAAAGAACTACAGAACACACACGCAGTAAAGGAATGAACTATGCTTAGATCCTAACTAATTAGAGAGCAAGAGAAGGAAAAAGAACTAAAAAGAAATATGGAAAGAACTCCTTAAAGAGCAAAAAGATAAAGAAGGAAGAAGGGAGAAAAACCACAATAAGAAAGGGAATATTAAGTAAACGATTAGCACATAAGGCACTATACATATTACATACAAGCTATGCGTAATGAATATTTATTTTATTTGTACATTTTACTATAATTAAACACAAACTGAGTAGTCGATGAGGAAGATCAAGGAAGACCAGTTGAGAGAAGAGCAGGAGAGAAGTAGTAGAGGAGGAGAACTTTATGTAATGTTTTTAGAATGTATGTTCCGTTAAAAACTACAAAATAAAAAAAATCATATAATACTAAAATATTACACAGAACTTGCTTTTTCTTTTTTTGGGGGGGAGGGCAGATCTATCTGTATGCGCAGCGCTGTATGCGCGTCTGCCTGTGTGCGTGTGTGTGCGTGTGTGTTTGTATGTACGCACGCATGCCACGTTGAAATAAATGATGACGTGGACGGCGACGATGCAGCAGCCGCAGCCGCAGCCGCCGTCGCCTAAGTCGCTGCTGCTCTGTCTGTCTGTCTCGCTCAGTTGTCTGTTTGCGTACGCCTGTGTGCGTGTGTGTGTGTTGCTGTGCCAAATGGCTATAGCAAAATAAAACTAAAGCAGCTGTTTCCGGTATTTGATTGATAGTGAACTGGCAGTT
The DNA here is from genome assembly GCA_018904095.1 of Zaprionus ghesquierei. NCBI lineage: Eukaryota > Metazoa > Arthropoda > Insecta > Diptera > Drosophilidae > Zaprionus > Zaprionus ghesquierei. The sequence continues at coordinate 10,532,841 of JAEIGP010000850.1, read as the reverse complement.
TGTTTATCTCGCGCACACGGACCGAACCGAGCGAGCGACCGGAGACCCGCCTGCTGCTCCAGCGGCCGCAGCCCCAGCAGCCTCTGCCCATTATGCTCTGCTGCCGCTCATCCTCTCGCATGCTCTCTGCTCTCGCTTATGCTGCACACGCATCACATGGCATAAACGCAGGCCTATCCAGAAGACAGCAGCAGCCTCTGCTTATGCCGCTGCCTTCGCCGCTGCCGCTGCATTTCGCGGATGCTATTTGGGGCCGCCGGTCGGCGGCGCACTTATTTTTAAATTACTGAAAATGTTGCAAGCACACACAGAGCATACATAAACACACGCACACACACACACACATGTGCAAGCGCACACATTCAATTTAAATTTAACTGCGAAATATTTCACTCACACTGGAAGGGAGGCTGCAATAACAAACAGCCCCACAAACAACAACGCCGCATAGCCTCGCTTTGCTTAGCTTCACTCACTCTCTCTTTGCTGCTGCTGCTGCTGCCTTGCAGTCTCGCGCTCTCTTACTGCGCTCTCTCTCGCCGCAAACAGCTGTTCGCCTTGCCAAGCTGAGCTTAGGCCCTAAGCAGCACACAACACGTGCAAATTGTGTGACAGCAGCGCAGCGAAGCGGCGACAGCGACGCTAGCGACGCTAGCGTTTTGCCTTGCTGTTTTGTGTTACTCTTATTTGTTGCTGCTCTTCTTGTTAATTAATGCAAAGTGCAGTAACCGTTTTGCATAATTGACTGGCAAGCCGACTGCGACCCTCGTTGTGGGCACACATTATTCAATCATAATTCGTGCGGCCAGTCAAACCAGACCAGCGCGAACGTACAACTAGAGGAGAGCGAGAGCGTATGTGTGGCTGTGTGTGTGTGTGTGAGTGACCGTGTGCGCGTCTGTGCTAGTGTGCGTATATGTTTGCGCCGCTGATAGCCTCACAGTTCGCCGGGTCACCTTTGCCTATGCAAAAAAGCAAAAAAATAACTAAGCGAAAAAAGCAGCTGTAAACTTGATAAGCGCACGAGACCTGCCAATTCGCTCCAAACTGGTCTTTGCCGCTGTCGTCGCTGTCGCTGTCTCCGTTGCTGCCGCTGCCGCTGCTGCTGCTGATTGACACAGTTTGGGTCGCTTTCTTATATTGATGAATGGAAACCGAACGCGCAGCGAAGCGTCGGCACGGCACTTTTTATTGAAGTGTGTGCTATATTTAACGAGGCAAGGCAAGGCGAGGCGAGGCGAGGCGAGTCACGGCGAGGCAAGGCAATGCGAGTGCAAGGCGGCAGATGCAAGTCTTGCCATGCCGAGTAACTGTATTGGGTCGTGCTTGCTCTCGCACTCGCTCTTGCAATAACCAAATACTGCACACACACACACATGCGCTGGCCGCACTGACAGCTCTAATGAATGAAGTTGATAAGGCGACAGGCAGCGCGAACTACTGCAACGCCAGTTGCCAAGTGCCACATGACGGGGCAGGGGGAGGGGGGAGAGTTATACATGCAGCTATGCAGCTTGTGCCTCATTTCCTGCCCCATTTCCTTTTTGCAAGTCTAACTGCATTTTTCTAAGTGAAGCGCCCGCAACAAAATTACCGTTGCAGAAAGAGAGAGAGGGAGAGCAGCCAGGAAGCGTTATCAATCTGTGTAGCGTAAACATCTATACGCAATATCGGCTATATATATATATAGTATGTTTATATATTTGCCCACTTCGCGCTGAAAACAACTGCAGACAGACATGCTGGAAGCTCCTGAGTGACAGATCAATGAAATCATTATGAATTCGCCCCGTCGACGCTGCTGCTGCTGCAGTCGGCGTCGCAGCATTGGCGCTGCTCAAGCTTCGACAAAGTTCAGCGGCAGAAAATGCCAACTCACTCAAACAGGTAACTGTTTGATCCTGCTCTCTCTCTGCGCGCGCTCTCTTCGCTCTCTCGCCTCACTTCGCCTGCGTCGCTGCCGGCGGAAGTCGCCTTGTGGTTTGTGTATGCACTACGCGTTGCTTGCGTTGCGTTGCGTTGCCTTTTGATGTTCTTTCCGTGTCAGTGCAACAGGTGTAAACGAAATTCAACAAATACGCACATCCGCCCCAGCAGCGGAAGCACCTGTACACATACGTGTTCAGCCAGTGTGTGTGTGTTTGTGGGGGCGGCTCACGTGATTGTTTGATTGTCGCGCGGTTCGTTCGTCATTTCGGCAGTTAAATTTGTTTTTATTGTCGCATTGGGGGCTGTAGTCGCCGTTGCTGTTGTTGCTGTTGTCCATGTCGCGTTGTTGTTGTTGTTGCTGCCCCATGTCCCGCCGTCCGAGTGCGACAAATTCATTTGACACTTTGTGCGGTTTGCCTTATCGCGCTGGCGTTGTTCAATTTTCCAAGCTGAAAACTTGTTTCGGCTTTCGGCAGGCCTGCCCCCTCCCCCTCTCTCCCCTCCCTCTGCCTAGGGGAAGCAGTAGAGAGCGGGGAGTAGGGGGAGGGAGGGGGGTAGCGGCTGCGGATGGGGCCTGGGCGGAGGTCGGATCTTGTCGGTCTGTTTGCCTTGTTGTCTCTATGTTGCTGCGCGTACATTGCGGTTGCCGTTGTTGTTGTTGTTCTCGCAGTTGCTGCTGTTGTTGTTGTTGCTGTTGCTGTTGCCCGTTGTCGAAGCACATAATTACCGCGGCGCGTATTTAATCCGACAAATGGTTTCAACCTTACTTGAACTTTGTCTATGGCCCATACTCAACAACAGCAGCAACAACTACAGCAACAACAACAACAACAACATGTGCAACATGAACAACTTTCGTGTTGCTGTTGCTGTTGTTGTTGTTTTAAGCACTTTTGCGTGGAGCGTTTCTAATATTTCATGACAGCCGCTTGAAGCCAACAACTTTTGTGGTTACATTGTAATAAACCTTGACGCGAGACGCGCGAGGGGTCGCACCCCCTAGGGGGCGGAGGGAGGAGGAGCGCAGGAGGGAGGCAACTGATGAGCATTGTTGATGATGTCAAGTGTCCGCCGACAGCAACAGCGACGGCGACAACTGACAAGAGTCGAGGGAGAGGGAGAGGTAAGGAAACAGATAGAGAGAGGGAGAGAGAGAGTGAGAAGGAGAGAGAGAGAGTAAGAGAGAGTAAGAGAGAGAGAGATACATAGAGAGAAAGAGAGAGGGAGAGGCAGACAGAGACAGAAAGAGAGATAGAGACTGAGACAGAGATAGAGGGAGAGAGAGAGACAGAGAGAGACAGAGACAAAGGGAGACAGAGACAGAGAAAAACAGAGAAAGAGAGAGAGACAGAGAGAGACAGAGAGAGAGAGAGAGAGAGAGAGAGAGAGAGAGAAAGAGAGAGGCAGAGACAGAGACAGAGAGAGAGATAGGCCGAGAGCCAGGAAGGGAGAGCCAGGAAGAGGGAGCTAAAAGAAGTGAGAGCGAGAGAGATAGAAAGAAAAGTTGATATGTCGAAAGTGAATCAGATATCAAGGCAGCGCTATCTGGTTTATAGTAGTCGTAGGTCTATAGACTGCAGGAAAGATGGGAAACCCTTTGTAAATCAGAGTATATTATCTAGGGTAACAAATTAGGTCAGATATGCAAACTAGAAAATTCTTTTCAGAAATATAACAAATAAAAAAGCAAATTTAAAATATTATTTTATGAAAACATAACAATTTAAGAGTTAAGTTTAAGATTTTTCTTAAAAAAAATCATGTTATAATTCCACTTAAATACCTTAATGAGTTTCCCCAAGCTAATTGCAGCTTTTCGGTAAAAGGTTTAGCCATTTTCCAAGTAAATTCTTAAGATAAAGTGAGAATTTTTCTAGAGTTTTCTTCTTTAACTTTAGAAATAAATGTAACGAGTAAGAAAGCAACAGTCGAGTGTGCTCGACTGTAATATACCCGCTACCCAGCTGCTTGTACATCATTTATTTGCGGAACAAAAAAAAACGGCTACAATCATATTTTGACCGTAAAAGGCTATGGACTATGGCTGCTGGCAGCGCTGCTTAGAGCTATGGAAAACGTTAAGCTGAATAACTTCTGTGTTTATTATCCGATTGTTAGCAAATTTTCAGAGATCATCGAGTTAGCTATAGTTATTATGTAAACCGAAAATGAACAATATGGCATCAAAATTGCGCTTGTTATCAATGTTTTTGCGGGGGCGGAAGGGGGCGTGGCCAAAAAACCCAAAATAAACTTGATCAGCGTGCAATAATTACACATATTGTCACGAAATTTGGTAGTCCTAGCTCTTATAATAGCTGAGATCTAGATTTTCACACGGACAGACAGACGGACAGACGGACATGGCTATATCGACTCGGCTGTTGATCCTGAGCCAGAATATGTGTACATACTTTATGGGGTCGGAGGTGTCTCCTTCTGCCTGTTACATACATTTTCGGTTTGAACAAAGTTATAATACCCTTCTACTCTATGAGTAGCGGGTATAAAAATCGCATTGCTTGATTGCATTTTTTGCACTGCTATTTTTGTGAACACAGTTGTATATACTTTATGGGGTCGGAGGTGTCTCCTTCTACTCTGTGAGTAGCGGGTATAAAAATCGCATTGCTTGCATTGCATTTCTTGCACTGCTATTTTTGTGAACACAGTTGTATATACTCTATGGGGTCGGAGGTGTCTCCTTCTGCCTGTTACATACATTTTCGGTTTGAACAAAGTTATAGTACCCTTCTACTCTATGAGTAGCGGGTATAAAAATCGCATTGCTTGATTGCATTTCTTGCACTGCTATTTTTGTGAACACAGTTGTATATACTTTATGGGGTCGGAGGTGTCTCCTTCTGCCTGTTACATACATTTTCGGTTTGAACAAAGTTATAATACCCTTCTACTCTATGAGTAGCGGGTATAAAAATCGCATTGCTTGATTGCATTTCTTGCACTGCTATTTTTGTGAACACAGTTGTATATACTTTATGGGGTCGGAGGTGTCTCCTTCTGCCTGTTACATACATTTTCGGTTTGAACAAAGTTATAATAATCTTCTACTCTATGAGTAGCGGGTATAAAAATCGCATTGCTTGATTGCATTTCTTGCACTGCTATTTTTGTGAACACAGTTGTATATACTTTATGGGGTCGGAGGTGTCTCCTTCTGCCTGTTACATACATTTTCGGTTTGAACAAAGTTATAATATCCTTCTACTCTATGAGTAGCGGGTATAAAAATCGCATTGCTTGATTGCATTTCTTGCACTGCTATTTTTGTGAACACAGTTGTATATACTTTATGGGGTCGGAGTTGTCTCCTTCTACTCTATGAGTAGCGGGTATAAAAATCATGCCTAAAACTCTGCGCATCCATCTCAATCCTTCTCCCTCTCTCTCCCTAGCTCATGCATAGTTCTCCATCTCCCACATCGCGTATATAAATTTCCAATTGTTCCGATTGCATTTATAAATGAAATGCACTCGAAAATGACCTATCGTAAATTATGCAAATGCTGTCGCTGTCGCCCCGGCAATATGGGAATGGGAGTGCTGCATACGTAGCTAAATCTATGCAGACACAGACAGACAGTGCATGTGCGAGTGTGTGTGTGTGTGTGCGTGTGCATATTTGCACTTCTAGCTAAAACTGCCCCGATACTTTATCTTTTCCGGCCATCTATCTGCATAAATATACGAGCACGAAGTGAAACACACACACACACGCACACACACACGCACACATACATACACACAGGCACACACATGCACACAGAGACTCGCACGATCAGAATCCGAATCCGAATCCGCATCGACATGGTAGGAACTGCACCCTCTCCACATGTTGCTTCATTCATCCCGAACGCAGCAGCGCAGTCGGCGCAGCAGTCGAGGCAGGCGGCGGCAGCAGCAGAGCGGGGGAACAGCTGCCGCTGCCGCTGCCGTTGCCGCCGTATGATAAATAAAGTAAAGTGCATTTCCGTCAAAACAAGTTTGTTCTATTAATATTTTCAATACTTCGAATTCAGACGCAGCGCAGCGCAGCAACTTTCACTGCAGCCCCGCGCCGACCCCGCGACCCCGCGACCCCCCCAGCGTCAATAGATAACTAGAATATCTTTTTTAGCTTTTTTCTGCTTTTTTGAGATTTTTTTCTGATTTTCTGTTTTTTGTTTTTGCCTTTTGCTTTTCATTTTTGTGTTTTCCTCTGCTTCTGCTTTGCCTGCAACATAATTTTAATTTGGCTGCAGCATCGACAACGTCGACGGCTGCCTCTGCCTCTGCCGCCGCTGCAGATCTCCCCTGGAAATCTACAGTCGCTTCTCTAGCAGCAGCATTTACAGTTATTTTTATTGGAGTCAAGCAGCGCGACAATTCATCCATCATTTTTGTTATGATTTCTGAATGTGTCGAGACGCTGGGGAGATCGGTTGTGCTCGCTCTCTCACTCACTCTTTCTCTCTCTCTCTTTCTTTCCCTCTTTCCCCCTTCCTCTCTTCTTCTTTCTCCCTCTCTCTGTCTCTTTTCTTGCTCTATCCATGCCTCTTTCTCTGTCTTCTTAGCTGCTTCTACTCTCTGCTTCTCCGCTCCACCTCGCTCAAGTCTTCTTTCTCTTTCTCTCTCTCTCTTTTACCCCCTCTCTCTGCTCTCTATTGCCCTCTAGCTCACTCTTCTCTTTCCCTTCACCTTCTTTCCTTCTTCCTCTACACCTTGGCCTGTGCGTTGGCTTGCGTTCCCGCTCTCAGTCCCGCTTGCAGCTTCAATCCCAGTCCCGATCCCGATTCCCCAGCCTCTCCCTTCCCCCTTCCCCCTCGCTGCGTCGCTCAACAGCATCCGGTAATTATGCGACACGCTGATTAAAATGCCTGGGACTTAGGTGGGTCTGGGCCCGGCACACAGGCAGCAGGCAGCGGCAGCCGCCATCGACTGGAAGCCCCAGCGACCTCCAAGTGAAATCTTCGCCTGCATTAACGAGTTTTCCGTGACGCGTTCGGTTTTTATTTTGTTACCCCAGCGCTGGCATAGGGAATACCCTGCACTGTGTGGGATACCCTGGAAAAATAATGCATAAGTTCTAGTAAATATTTGCCATAAATATTTATGGCACACTTTCTATAGCAACTGTCGCTCTTTCACACACTTCAGCTCAGTCTTAAGGCAGGGTATCTGCTCGTCGTTGTTGCCACACACGCGCGCGCGCTGTGGCTTTTCCTGCTTGTTTTCTTGCTTGTTTCTTCATCTGCTTCGGCTTCTTCTGCTTCTTCTTCTTCTTCTTGCGCTGCTGCTGCTCTTATTCTTTTGCCTTCCACATTGCTTTGCTACACTTGATTTCCACACACACACACGCACGCAGCGGCGACGTCGACTGCAGCAGCGACTGCTGCTGATACTGGCCATTAGGGATCAGGTTCTATTGAGGGCGAGGGGTGGGGCGGGGGGCATGCGGCGCGCAGGTGAGCAGCGGGTTTTGCTGCCACGCCGGTTGCACGCTTTATCTGCAGCGGCAGCGGCAGCGACGACCTCTCCTCTCTCCTGCTTCTTCCTCGTCTTCGTAATATTCTCTTGCGGCCTTACGTTCTTGCGCTCTCTGTGTGTGTGTGTGTGTGTTTGTGTGTTTTTTCTGGCATTACGCTGCCCACCTCATTCGTCCTCCAACAAAAAAGCGACAACAACAACAAACATCATCAACTGCAGCAGCGGCAGCGACTGAGGCAGCGCAAAGGATTCCACATGCGTCGCGCGTTTACACGATGAGCGCAATACGTGAACTTGCTATAAGTTGGTATAAAGAGCAGATTCTTTAACTCTTTCTAAAATTATCAAGCATAATTCCCCCTAGTTTCGCCCTACATATCAACCCACATGCTCTGCTCATTACAGGGTATATGACAGTCTGTCAGCTAAGCACGCTTGCCTTGCCTTTTTATCGTATTTCTTCTAGCTCATCATCGTTGTGTGTGGCTTGTAGTTGTTGTTGTCGTTGTTGTTGTTGTTTGCTTGTCTCGTTTATTGATCGTGTTGCTGTACACACACACACACACACGCGCACACACACACGCACAGTTGCAGTTACATACGCAATTCAATGAAGAAATGCTCCAAGTCCAAGTCAATGACCCGGAAATTGTGTCTAAAAAAGCAGCAGCAACAACAACAACAACAGCAGCGGCGGCAGAAGCAACAGTCACGCAGCCAGGCAACAGCTACAACAACAACAACTACAACAACAACAGCAACAACAACAACTACAACAGCCTCTGCAGCAGCCTCTGCATCACATTGACGACTTCAGCCTGAAACTTTTACCTATTCAGCAGCGCAAGCGGCAACGCGTCGACGCTGACTGCAACGTCGACTGCGACGTCGACTGCGCTGCCTGCTCGCGCTGCAGCGTGCAATGAACCAGCCACGCAAACGCATACGCAGCCCGCAGCTTTTCTTTTTTTTTTGCCAGCTGAGTAAGCTGCGATTGCAGCACGCGTCGATAACTTGCGACAACTGCAGACTGCAGCAGCAACAACAACAACAACAACTTGGACAACAACAACAACTTGGACAACAACAACAACGTGGACAATCAAAATCAACGCAATTAATGCTCATCCGGCTGCCCAAAGCGCAGCTCGCAAGCCCTTGGGATGCTTACACAATTTGCCTCTCTTTCCCTCCCACCCGTCGGTCGCGTAGGCTTGTCAGGGTTGTCAGGTTACCGGCAGCAGGCAGCAGCGCCTCTCCTACAATTTATGCATGTGCGCTTTGGCTATTGGCAGCTTTAATATTTATGGCATATATCGCGAAAAATTAAGCACAAAAGTTCAGTGCCATCGGGCCATGTCAGCCAATCGGTCCACGTCGTCGTCCACGTCGTAGTTCCCCCCTAGAATAATTTGAATTTATGTGCCGACAAGTTGGGCCAAGTCGCTGCGACCCAGCATCAATGTAAGGGGGGGGAGGGCTCTAAAGTGCCAGCAAACATGCAAGCTGCAATTGGCTACACTGTGCAACAAGCTTGCGCATTTCTAAGAGATCGGGTAGATACCCAGGGCAAAACTTGGGGAAGCTTTGCTTTCTATGATTAATGCACATTTCATTTAGAGAGCTTGCAGATTTTTAGCAGTTTTTCATAATTTAAAAATTGTATATATTTTTTTTAAATTTATATATACCTTATATATACCTTAATCCTATTGGATCTGTGCAACTGTTTGTCTTAGCTCAAAGGGAAATGTTTTCGTTTTGGGTTTTTTGACTTTTCATTTTGGCATTTAATGCAATTAACCTCAAACTAAATGGCAATCACTTTAATTTGTTTTAATTAAGCTTTATATGCCTACACAAAGCGTTGTAGGGGAGCAGAAGGGGGAGGGGCACGCCCAAAACGACGCCTACATGAGGCACCGGCAACGTTTGTGACTGCCATGCGGCGTTTTATTAATTACAAAGTGTGTGAGGGAGAGGGAGATGAGGGGGCAAAGCAAGAGTGTGAGAGGGAGAGAAAGAGTAAGGGAAAGAGGGAGAAAGAGAGATGGTGAGAGAGAGATAGAGATAGGTAGAGCAAGATAGAGAAAGCTTTCTTGGAAATTCAAAGTAAGTAAGAAAGTGACAAGGAGGAAGAGGCTAGAGAGAGTGAGAGAGAGACAAAGCTTGCTTTCTGTCTCTCAAAGCGCACTCAAGAAGGAAAGAGAGGTAGAGAATGCTGCGTAAGAGAGATGGATAGAGCTTTGTCTTACTCTTAAAGAGGAAAGGACAAAAGGACAAGCCTTTCTTTCCGCCCAACCAAAAACAGAAAGAGACAAAGGCAGAGCATGACAAGTAAGCTAAGAGAAAGGGATAGCGAGACAGAGAGAGAGATAGAGAGAGAGAGAGGGTGAAAGAGACATAAAGAGAGATCGATAGAAGCAGTAAGAAGTAGGTAGAGCTTTTTGCTGCCTCTCACAGCGCATTCAATAAAGAAAGTGAGGTTAAGATGAAGCAGTAACAGAGATGGACTAAGCTTTCATACACCCTAAACATACTCCTTAAGAAGTTAAAAAGAGAGGGAGATAGACCTTTCTTACTGCCTACTTCAAGTTAGAAATAGCAGGAGAAAAAGAAACAAACAAAGTTAGTTAATAGAGTGTGAAAGAGACAGCTGAAACATTCCTCTGTCCTTAAAGAGAGCACTTAGAGAGAGTGGGAGAGTGAGATAGCTTTCTTCCTGCCTCTGCAAGTGCACTTCCTGCACTCTCAGATAGAGGGAGAGAGAGAGTCCCTCGCCCACTTCAGTGCGCACAGGATACGCATCGATCATGTCGCTGCTTGGCCGTTTTCGGGTGAATCTTCAGCTGCAGCGCATGCGTGCACTCCACACACACACACACACACGCACACACACACACACTCAGATGCACTTAAGCAACGCTTAACGGATGTTTCGTTTCGTTCGGGTTTCGTTTGCTCTCGTGGCTCGCCTTGGCACTTGTAACATAAACGCCCGACATTTGTTTCCTACAGATCTCAACGTCGTGGCATGGCCCTAGCAACCACTCCACGCCCCACTCCACTCCACTCCACTCACGCACAGGGCACTCGAGCAGCGCCCGGTACGTGCCCAGATGCGTGGGAATGATGGGACAAATGGACGGCAACAACAACAACAACGGGAGCAGGAGGAGAAGGAGAGACACTCTCGCTCGGAAATTTGAGACTTGTTAATGTGCCAAATTATATGCGGCGACAGCGTTCTCGGGCGGAGATTTCCTCTCGGCTGCAGTACGTACTCCCATATACATATATAGGCGGAGTAAATTGAAAACTCGCTGCATATTGACAGACCCGGAAAGGTGCTGCCTGCCTCTCCCTCTTCCCTGCTAAATTTATGAATGTGTACGCCGCCTCTCTCAGTCTCTCAGTCACTCAGTCATTCGTTTTCGTTGCAGCCTCGTCGAGAATCGTCGGAACGAACACGCGATGCAATCTGTGAAGGATCACGTCTGGAATGTGGCTTAAATTATGACTTAAATGGCGTTGGCAGTTCAAGCCGCTGCTGTGCGCCAATGATCATTGGCCAAGTTCTTGTTGATGATGATGATGATGATGATGGTTATGTGCCCGGCGGCTGTGGCTGCTGAGTAGCGGAAACGCACAAGGCACATCTCCCTCTCTCTCTCTTTCTTGCTTTCTCAATGCGGTTTCGCCCATTCTTAAGAGGCAACTGCAGCTTCGTTTGGGACGCTGCTTTTTATGACTGACTGTGCTTGTTGTTGCTGCTTGCTTTATTTGGTTAGTCGCAGCATTTTGCACTGCGCCACATTCTTAGTTACATCCTTCACAAGGTCATGCGAGTGCGCAGCGCACAGCACGCACACACAGACACACACACACACTGGCAGCGCACTATCTGCTCGCATTTAAGCCAAGTAATCTTTGAGCAAATAATTGTAGTTGCCCCCCCCCCCTCCTCTGCTGCGCCCCTGCTTCTGCCTCGCCCTGGCTGTGCCTGTGGCTGCTGCTTCATGTTTGCACAAATTGTTAGCGACTGCCGCAGCAAGAGAGAAACAGTTTGTTTTGGGTTGTTGCTTCTTCTCGAGCTTCGAAAATATCATATCTTTGTCTGTGTGCGTGTGTGTGTGTTTGTGTTGGTGTGTGTGTGCGCAGGGCCGGACAAGCCTGAACTGGACTGCACGAATAATTTCTCGCCAAGCGAAGTTAGTCAAATTTGAGTTCAAGTACTTCGCGTAGAGTATCTTTATATATAGACTGTCTAACTGTCCGCGCCACGTGTTCAGTTACCTAGATTTCTAGCTTGATCTCTATGTTTGTCTGGGTGTGTGTATGGGGTTTGGGTTTGAGCTTGGGTTAGGGTGTTAATAAGATATCAAATATGCTTGCCCGATCAATGTTTGAGCTGTTGGAGCAATACAATGCATGGAAATTACTTAAGTATATAGAGACTTGCCGATACCCTAAGCAACGGTAAAATATATTTGTTAATTGCAGAGCAACTACACGTCTGGCATGCCGCTGGCTTGCTTATTTTCAATTTGTTTATTTATTTTTGTGCATTATTTGTTTTTATTCGTAAATAATGCGAGTTAAATTCGTACTGAGCGCGTGCGCAAAAGTGAGCCCGATTTTGCACAGTGTAGCAAACAGCTCGCAGCGTAGCACGGTAGCCCAGTTTGTATGCCAGTGTGCCTGGGTGTGTATGTGTGTGTGTGTGTACGATGACGCTGGTAAAAAATAATGATAAATAATAAAAAATACAAATAAAACCTGTACACAAAAAGCCACAAAAATAAACCAAACACAAAGCTTCGTCATCGGCTTTTGGTGCGTGCGGCTTAACTGCAGCGAAGCAAACTGAAACTGGTCGCGGAGAGAGAGAGAACGGGAGTGAGAGCAAGCAGCAGGCGACGCAGCAGCAGCGAGAGCAACAAGAACAACCTGATCACATGCTATTGCTCTCAAGCTGAAGCTCCTGTCAAGTTGTTGTCTGGGCATTGCCAGCCTCTTGCGCGCTCTCTGCGCTCTCTCTGCGCCTCGCCTCTCTCTCTCTTCACCACTGCAACTGCGACCGGCACATTCGATAAGAGTTGCTTGTGCTCTCAACGTTCTTGTTTTTGTCATTGCGGTTGCTGCTGCAGCTTCCTTTCGAGTGCAGCACTTATTATTATGCGCTTCTCTTGCCTGCTCTGCTTCTGTTTGCCTCTGCTACTGCGTGCTGCTTCGGCTGTTGTTGTGTTTCTTTTGCTGCCTTCCAGTTAGCTAGAAAAATCACAAAACACTTTTGCTGCGTCCTTTAAGGTCATTAGAAGTTCATTTCGCCAGCCAAGGAGAGCGAGAGAGAACAAGAGTGTGTGGTGAGTGCGTAGTAAATGACGTGGAGCGACGAACTCGAGCAGAAATGAGTGTAACGTGCGAACAAACTGACTCACTTACGCGCTTGCATCATACAAGTTCAGCGCGAAAGGTCGCCAAATATGTTAAAAATGTCATAAAGCGTCTTTAAAAGCGACAATGCCGACACTTTAGGGAGACAGGCCAGCATCCCCCTCCCCCTGCCCCCACTCCCCTGCCGGCGTGTCACAAAAGGGTTGCGCCTTAATTAATTAATCAAATCGGTCAAGGAATTCTCCCGCTACGATCGGGTTGACTCACTGAGCAGATATGCGCAGAATACGCGTTATACGATATGCGATATATGTAAGTTATATTCGCGCAGCATTCTTTGGCCCGATTCAGGGGTCAATTTGGAAGTCAGTGCCGCGCCACGAACAATATTTTCTTCGAATTTTTCATGAATATCGACTTAATTAACAGTTAATTGTAAAAAGCGTAAGCCCCAACGGAAATGAGTGTGAGAGAGCGCGTGCAGTGTGGGGAGTGCGGGGAGAGAGAGTAAAGAGCAGGGGTGTGGTGAGTTACTCGCTGCATGCATGTAATAATTATGTTTATGGCATTACCAACAGGAACTTCGTGAGTAGCGGTGAATACAAGTGCAAGAGTGTGTGTGCATGTGTATGAGTGAGTCTATTTAGATTCATGCACAATCAATGCAAATGGGAATGTAAATGTTCAAATTGTAAAATCGACTTGTTGTTGTTGTTGCTGCTGCTGCGCGCAGATGCTCACTGAATATCAAATTACACACTCGACTCGAATGCGGATCGAGTGTGTGGGATAATGCTGTGTGTGTGTTTGTGTGTGTGTCGCTTGGATTTATGTTTATCCAAATAAGCGCGGCGTGTTTTGTGTTGTTGCTGTTGTTGTTGTTGCTGCCGCTGCAGCTGCGCTTGCTGTGGGGTGCTAATAAATAAATCGCAATTACTGCACACACACACACACACGCACACTCAACTGCCTATGTGTGTGCAAGGTGTACCTAGTTTAGCTAGCAGTTTCTCCCCATGCCACCCATACACACACACACACACTCACTCTAGACATGGCCCTATTCATTCATCCAAGCGTCGACCCATCACGCCGGCCCATCCATCAGCCATCCGCAAGTTTTGCTTATTCAAAAGCGTCGCGTCGCATCGCGTCGCGCTGCCGCTCTGCCTTTTTCTGTATGCGTAACGCAATCTATTCATAAAATGAAATTAAATAAAATACAAAAACAAAAACAATAATAAAAAACAAAAGAGAAATAAATATTTTCATTTGTAAGGCCGGAAGAGCACTTCCTCTCTGTGGCTATGGCTCTGGCTGTGCCATCAATCCCGGCACCCGCAGAAAGATAGACAACATCAGCAGCAGCAGAGGCAGCGGCAGCGGCAGCGGCAGCAGCAGCGGCAGCGGGAGAGGCAGAGAGAGAGAGAGCGGCAGCCCCGTGTGTGTGTGTGTGTGCATGCTAAATGGCTGGCCTATGCTGCCCTGGCCCGTGCTTGGACACTCTCAGCACTCAAAGTGCAGCCACACACACACACGCACGCACGCATGTACATATGTGTGCGTGCGTGTGTGTGCCTGATTCTGCTTACCAAACATGTTTAGTTTTGTTATCGGCTAAGGAAACGCCTCCATCCGCACACGCTCATTGAGAATGCAGTGCGATGTGTGTGATTTTTATTGAAGCACAAAGTTATAAAAGAGATTTATGCGAAAAGCATACATAGAAACAAAAAAGTAGAGTTGCCTATGTGTGTGTAGGTATAGGGTATATGTATATATAGCATATGTGATGAGTAAGATAGTAAGAAGTCATTTCAAACTTAACAATTTTGAAGCGAAATGAGCCTTAAAAATACTGCAAAAAATTTCAATACTTTCTAGTTAGTTTTTTCTATTTTTAGGTTAGGTTAACCTTTTACAATTTGCAACTATTCAAAAATAGCCAATAGCTAGTAAGTGTGCTTCCCTATAACATTAAGATCTTCTACTATATAAGTGCTTCCATGATCAGTGCATAATTTATAGCAATCACTGTACAATATCCGTTTCGTATCCGTTTCATAGCTGTCAGCGTGAGGGCAGAAACTTCCGTCAGTTAGCCGCGCCGGCGTTGCCATATCATGTCGAACTATTTTTAATGTGTTTGTTTCTTATTATAAATTTTGTTGTAGCACAACTCAGCGAACACATTAACGAAATGCGAAATTTTCCGCAAATAAAACAGGAAAAACGCCTATCAGCAAATATTTCGAATAACATTTAGCGCAAAACTGGCGCCAGGCAATTGCCTCGAACGGACAGGCGGACAGACGGACGGACGGACCTGAGAGTACCTGAAATGCTCATTAATTTGTAGCGTGCGAAATGGAAAAGTGGAAAAACATTAGCACGGCAAATGACAGACAGAGAGGGAGAGAGGGAGAGAGAGCGAGAGTGGATGTACTCACGAATACTTCATGGGCAGCCAGAAACATACATATAGTATAGACGTACGTACGCGATCGGAACGCAGGCAAACCATGGCTGGATATAGTCGGATATTCGCGTCATGAGTATTTATAGCCTCCCTCGCTGGGCGAACTCAAACAGGTGTAAAGCGTAAAAGCGGCCAAAACATTGTTTAAATCATTTAATTGTAAACTTTTCGCAGCACGAGCCTGATAGTGCAATCAATATGAATATGCCTATATATTATCTATATATATCTGCGTTTCGTGTCCGGGCAGGTACACAGCGCAAGGCAGCTAGAGGCGTGCGTTGAGTGCGTCTGCGCTTCCAGGAACTGCCCCTCATTGTAGTCCATCAAAGTTTTGGCACGCGGTCGAGCCATTGTTGCTGCCAGGGGCGGGGAGTGGCGGGGGAGTGGCACTTGAGATACCCAGCAGCAGATACAGCCGAATTTCCGACACAGCTCGGACTGTGTGTGGACTGCGCATGCGCCGCGCTGTTTAATTTGAATTATTTGGCCGTAAATAAGGCACAATGGGATCGGGCAAGGATTGGGGCACGGCAGAGAGTAAAGGAAGGGGAGGCAGCTCGCTGCGGTCTGTAAAAATGAGATTTTTATTTCGTCGTCGTCGTCGTCTTGGATTTGAATTGAGGCAGCAGACGACGAGTATCGAGAACCCAGAGAGAGAGAGACAGAGAGAGAGAGGGAGAGGGAGAAAGAAAAAGGCATAAATATTTATAATCATAAAAAACTTGGCTGAAAGGAGCGCAGCGGCTGGGGGCAGCTCCACCGAAAAGGAAAACGATTTCTCAATGTCTTTTATATGGACAGTTGGAGTTGAAGCCCTCGTTCTGCGGCCCAAACTTCAACCTACTCCACCTCCTGCTCTTCAACACACACACACACACACACACACACACACAGCGCAGAGAAGACACTGCAGAAGACAGAAGACAAAAGACGATCGCTGCGGCGATTCGAGAAACTTGTTTAGCACGCGTTACAGCGGCTGCCTGTGTTGCTTTTCACATTATTTGCTCTCCCCCCCCTTACCCCCTTCCCGCTTTCCCCCTTCGTCGCACCCCTTTCGCTCCACTTGGCACTTATTTGTTTATGCCACATGTAAAAAGTTCGCAGAGAGCGAAATTCTCTCGTTTTACTCGTAATCCGTTCAGCTAAACGTCGATCTCGTCTCTTGTACTCCGCCTCCTCCTCCTGCCTTGCCTGCTGCCTCGTTCAACGTTCGCTGCGTGGGCTCATTCTGGAATTTCTACACTCATTCTTGATTGTTTCGTTTAGTTATGTTTAACGCTCTGGGCCATATGTGCTGCATTCCAGTCGAATTGCTTTTGCCTCGCACGGACACAAACACGGACACGGACACGGATGTGTGTGTGTGTGTGTGTGTGTGTGGGGAAGAAACTGACCAAAAACTGACAAACAAACCGGGAGAGTCCGACGATCGCAGTCGAAGCCCGCAAAGCGGATAATAAATTTGAGTTTCAATAAATTATTTTCTTGCTACAAGCTGGGCAAATTTTGGCAGCAAAGCAGCCAGGCGTGATGTATACCCTGTAGTTGTAACTTAGTATAATAACATATTTCATTTAAGATTCACAAAGTTATGCATGAAGTAGATTTCTGTTTCTGTTTAGCATGTTTTAAGCAGTTTAGAGGGAGGTACAGGGTATTTTGCAGCTGCCACACAACTCGCTTGCTTTGCTCGCGCTGTTCTTCTCGTTTTCAGCGTTGTCGTCGTTTTCTTGTTGTTGTTGTTGTTGTTGTTGCCCGTGTGCCTCGCTGGAATTTCATTCAAAATTTTTTACTTGACCAATTTCTTTTTGGCATTGTGTCGTCTCTGTTGCTTTTGTTGTTGTTCTTTTTGTTTTTTATGGCGCGGCCATTGTTGATCACGGCTGTCATCCGTAGTTTGCCGGGCCTGCGCTTGTTATACGCCTTGATGAAGCGATCAGGCCTTGACATTGATGCGGGGGGAACACGAGTCTCTCTCTCTCTCTTCATGAATAGCGAAAATTGTTCATTGATAATCGATCAGCGAAGACAATGGCATAAGGACTATGGGGTCTATAATACTGTGTGTGTGTGTGTGCATGCGGAACTGTTACCAAACTTTTGGATTCATCGCATTTTTTATGACTTTGCGCCCGGACCATAAAAGGCACACTTTATGTCCCGATCGGCTGTCATTGGATCGGCAACTTCGCCGCTCTCATCAGCATAAGTAATCACCCAAAATTTCCAGCTTGACACAGCTTGACATCTGCCAAGGCATAAGTATCGTATATAACACGAACACCTGAGGAGAGGCCACGCGAAGCTGATGATGATCGTAATGATGATGACGTTGCCGATCGCGCCTAAGCCGGCCCAACATTAATTCATGTAGGTTCCGTCAAAAGAAATTTAGAGCCCTCGGTCGCTCTCCCGCTAACTATCTATCTCGCACATGGCAACCAGTTATATGGACAGGCAGCGACAAGCGACAACCTTCGTCATTAGCCTTAGCCAAACTATGGCATGTCAACGAAAATTAGCATTTTCTGTTGAGCTAGCTATAGCTATGGCTACGGCTAAAGCTTCAACTGTGGCGCGAGACGACGACGCGTTGTCTAAAGTTGGCAGCCGAAGCCGAAGCCGCAGCGAGAGGCGAGCAGCACGTTTCGTGTTCAGTTGCTTGAAAACTGTGCGTAGGTAAGAACGCAGCAGCAGCGGCAGCGACAGCGGCGGCGACGGCAGCGTCGCTCTCGGAGCGGGGGAAGCAAATCCACCACAGCCTACGCATATTTTGCAATTTCGTTTGTGACGCCCACGCATTTGAATTAGCTTAGAAATAAACAACAACGACGACGACGACGATGAAGGCAACCTACAAACTCACATTACGAGCGTTTGCTACACACACACACACACACGCACACACGCTTTGTGAGTGGCTTGTCAACTTGAGAGCTGTATAGAATTTCCCCTGTCAGTCAGTCTTCCTCTCCATCTCTCTCTCTCTTTTACTTACAATCTGCCTGCCAAGTGTGACCCTAACCTATGCGAAATTGGAGCAAGCAAACCGTTTTTTCCTCTCGTTCTCTCATTAATATCTACATACTTTATTTATTATTTATTTTTTATACATATATAAAGCGCGCTTTCGAAACTCCGCTCGAGTGGGCTAATTTAAATGCAATTTATGGCATCTGCCACACCCCCAAGCGCAGCTGCAGCAAGCGCAAGCAAAAAAACCACAATGTATGTAGTTCACCACGTCTAGCTTGCAGTGCGAGTAAAAGCGCTGCCAAAATTCAGTTTAATCACCTCAAGACGCGGCGGCCCATATGGCCACAACAACAAGCAGCGCAGACACCAACACGTCGACTGCGACGCAGCCCACGCCAACTAGCAGAAACATGCATGCATGTGCGTGTGCGTGTGTGTTTGCGTGTGCGTGTATGCACAATTTGAGAGCACAACTGAGATGAATGGCAAGTGGTGAGTTGAGAGCGCAGAGCGGTGAGCGACGAACGTCAACTGCAGAGACAAGAGGTAAGTTCGGCAAGGCTGCAGAGAGGCTGGCGAAGCTGATCAAGCGATGCGCCGACGCGTCGTCGTCGCCGACGTCGACTGCAGATTTAATTACCCAGCAGAGCTTGGCAGCATATTTTCACCCGCCTAGCAACAGCTGCAGCGCAGTGAAAACAGAAACTGGCCACACTTGGCTGGCTATGGCTTTGGCTTTAGCTTGAATTGGAGTTTTCGCTTGGGCGTCGACGCCAACGACGACGCGTCGCTATCTGCGGCAACACCAACGCAGGCGGACGCGCGCGCTCTCTGCCGTCGCACCGCCAACGTTGAATAAAAAATTTCATTCACAAAAATTCACAAAAACAAACTAACGAAGCCAAAAAGGCAATGGACACAAGTCACGCATGCGCGGCACGAACAGCGACAAAGTGGAGAGGCAAGACTTACTACACAGTGTGTGCACACACCGCACACACACACACACATGCACTTACACTTATGCAGATTTGCAGCAAGTTTTTTATGGAGAGGCTTGCAACGCCTCTAAGCCGGATGTATTAAATTCCAATTATGGCAACAGGATTTGTGCGTCGTCACATTTATTATTATGCTGCATTTGCATTTGTTTAATATGGCAAGGAGGGGGGGCGGGTAGATGCGGGCACAAAGGGCTGCCTGCTTAGCCCACGGCTGCAATCAGCTGGCGGCGCAACTGTTGGCGTATCTCATCGTATTGCGGCAGCCCGACCAGATTAAATTCCTCGCCAGCATCCAAGCGATGATCGTACAGCTCCTCGCCGTAAATGATGTTCCAGTCTGCAGAAAGGGAGCACAGAGGCAACAGTTGAGAAACTGCAACTATCGATAACTGCAAATAACTATCGACGCTCACCTCGACTGAAGTTATGTGCATGAAATCGCACCCACAGCGTATAGCGGTAGAAATCGGCACGCAGACTATATCCCATTATTTTGATATTGCGCAGCTTGGGCTTGTCGCTGTTAGGATGTTTGGTGGGCAGCATGCCAGGACGTGGATATTGGCTCAGTGCAATGTGCTCCTCCGCTGCAGTAGAAAAGGAGTAAGCAAAATGTCGAGTAGGTAACTTGTCGCTCACCCAATCCCACTCCCTGCAATTGCGGATATAAACTCTTTCCCTCGCCGCAGGTCAGCTGCTCCCGGGCTGGCATGCTGCTATTGCATGCCGGCAGCTGTGGCAGATGCGCCAGATCCACAAGCGTTGGAAACACATCCAGTAGTTCGCTGATGCTATGCACTCGACGTGGCTGCTCCAGCGGAAACTCAGGACTGCGTATGAGCAGCGGCACACGCAGTGCCACCTCGAAATTGCTGTACTTAGCCCACTCCGCGTGTTCGCCCAGTGACCAGCCATGATCGCCAAGCACCACGACAACTGTGCGCTGCAGATCCAGGCGTGCCAACAGCTTGCCAAACAGATCATCCACATAGGCAACGGAGGCGTAGTAGGCCTGACGTATCTGCGCCGCTTGCAGCTCTGAGACGGGACCGTAGGGAAATGAGATGTTCGTGTGCTTGAAGTCATCGCGGGAGCGCACATCTGTATAGGGATTCCAAGCAACGTCGGGCATATCTGCAGGCTTCACAGCATCCTGCGTGTAATTGTAGAACTCGCGGAGAGGAAATCGATCCAGGAACTGCCTGGGAAAACGGAAATTGATGTGCGGCTTGTGGAAGCCCAATGCAAGGAAGTAAGGCTGACGAATCCTCTTGCGGGATTCGACAAAACGCAGTGCCTCCGTGACGGATTCAATGTCCGGCAACGTCTTGTACGGCTGCGTCTGCAGATGCACTGGGCAAATGAGGTAATTCTTGCGCAGCACGCTGCCATTGTGATCGGGGCAGACGGGCGAGTTCATGTACTGCTCCGTGCGTGGTCGGAATGCTGGCGCCGACCAGCTAAGTGGATAGTCATCGCTGTTGTTCGAGGACAGACCCGGATGGAATACCTTGCCACAGCTGTACGTGTAGTAGCCATGCTGCTTGAAGTACTGTGGCAACGTGGTGAAGTTGCCCGCAAAGCTGCGCCAATAGCTGTAGAAGTCATACAGATGCAGCGTGTCCGGACGTCGCCCGGTCAGCAGTGAATTGCGGCTGGGTGCGCACAGCGCTTGCTAATGTGGAGAAGGAGGAGAGCAGACTAAATCTGAGTGAGAAGGGAGTCTGCTATACGCTTGCCGAAGGGGCTCACCTGACTGTAGGCACGCGTAAAGATGGTGCTGCCCTGGGCAAAGGCATCCAGATGTGGCGTACGTGCCAGACTATCTCCATAGGCACCCAGAACGGGTCGCAGGTCGTCGAAGATAACCAACACAACGTTGTAACGAGAGCCAAGCGGGGCGACAGCAACGGCTCCGGTGACGAGCGAAACCAAGCACAGCAACGACGGCAGAGCTGAGAACTTGGACATGTCTACGCGAGCGACTTTTGCGACTGCAGTCTGGAAGTTGCCCGCGCGGCGGATGTGAATGCCGGCTAGCTGTGAATCACGAGCGGCATATGCGGCCCACACGAAGGGCATGTAATCAATCTGACCATGGACAAGTAATCAGGCTCCTGTCACACGCACTTCAACTGGTGGATGCAGTTGGGATTCTTGCAGCTGCACAAGTCATGCAAATAACACATAAAGAAAGCGACTAAGCTTAAGCAGAACACACATTTACAGGGCATGCTGCAGTCGATCATGCCGAACTTGTTGAGAGCAAAATATGCGCAAAAAGGCAATGCGAACAGTGAACAAGCGGCGTAATTTAAAACCGCCCCCATTATATTTCAATTAAATATAGCGGAAGCAGACCACCACCATGACCAATGGCAGGGTGTGGTGACGGCGAGCAGGGGGTGTGGGCTGTGTGGCATGGATCTTTGGGCGAGGCTTGCGTCCGAGTGTAAAGCCTCAGAAGATTCTTATTTACATACATATGTATAGTTTAATGATTAACGATAAATTGTGTGTTTCTCTTGTGGATAAAAATATAAACAGTCCAATGTAGTTCGGGGAAGTGTCACAGTTCCTTAGATCAAAATCAACAATAGCAGCGGGATGGAACCTCGCCTTCTTCGCGTGCTCCTCGAGCTAGAACGTTGCTCCGCAGTTGCTGCAGCGCTTCTCGCGCATTGCCAGACAGCATAGTATGCCCACGGGGAAGAAGAATATTGCACAGCACAAGCCGAGCGGCGAGAATGTGTCTTCCAGGTAGCCAATGCGGCAGGACGGGCAACCGCCAATGACAATGATTTCGGTGGGCAGCGCCGCTGGCTGCACCACAATACTAACTGGTGTCGTTTCGAATGCTCCATAGTTGGCCATGTTGTTGTTGAGCGGCGCACTGGGTGCTCCATGATGCACTCCGGCTATGAGTCGATCATCTGTGTGTAACGATTTGTTCAGATTATGTAGTTTAATCATTTGTTTTTTTTTTTTTGAGAATTGTGACCCATTTTACCTTGCATTGGTGGTGCACTGGCCCTCATGACTTCTTCGTAGCTCGGCGGCTCGCCTTCTTTAATTGTGTTTGCAGCCATTTCGGCAAAAAAAAAGCTTTTGCTGTTCAAGGGAATGACTCACTTCGATGAATAGGGCTGCGTTTAGGTCTAATTATTTGTTATTATGGTGTTGTTTTTATTGTGTCAACACTTTGCCCTGTTCTTTGTTTGCATCGCTTGCTGTCTATCGATAAAAACAGCTGTTCGGCGGCTATCGAATAGAGCAGTTCACAATGGTAGGCGCGCACGTTTGACCTGCGCGTGATTGCACATTTTGTGCTCATTAAATGGTGTTATCAAAAAACAGGGTAATTTGTGTATACCAGCCACAAGTGGAAAATAATGTATACTGCAATCAGTTGGAGAACTGCATTCAAACTGGAAACACCGTAAAAAACTTTTAAAACCCGAACCATACACATATAAGGTGAATATAATAAATTAAAATAAAGGAATTCAGCTGCTTATTTATTAAAGTCAAGTGTTACTGTGCTAAACGAATTTTATAAATAATAATGTATCTTAAAAATGTATCTTATTAGAAAAAGTTGCAATTATATCGATAGGCTCAATAAGAGTTACACTCATTTCACGTTGCTTGTTAATAGCTCCAAATCAAATTTTAGTTCAATTGGTTTATAGTTTATTTCAAAATTTTTCACAAAATTATAGATAAGAAAATGCAATACATGCATTTGAAAATTGTATATACACATTAAAATGCATACACAAACCACCCCAAAATATCCGATAAATTCTTTTCGATAATCAGATACGATGAAACGCTGCACTTGATTCATTTACATATAGCCGCACTCTTCTGCCGCCATTGGTCTCTTGTCTCTGTTGACGCAAATTCGGTGCAAGGAGGTTTGTTTATTAAAAATACTAAATTTACGCAGTGAAAATTAAAGAAATTGTGCAAGAAACCTTGCGAAGGGTAGCTGCAATAGCCTGCATGCATCGTGCAGTGAGTGTGTGCGTTGCGTACTGTGTATTTTATATCGTTTGTTGTGCAGATTCGCTTTGCTAAATCGATTGGCGTTTTTTTCTCTATGTCTATTTCCGTTGCTCCGCATGCTGTTTCTTTCGCACCCGCTTGTACTATATACGAACCATAAAGAGGAATAGAGAAGCCGCAGTCGCCGCCAAGTAGCTCGTAGTACTACAGCAAGCACAACAACAACAAATACAGCAACAAGGTAAACAAACCGAGGACTCTCCACTGCATCAACAACAACAATAAGAAGAAGAAGAAGCGCAGTAGCTGCACATGCGCAACATGGCCGATTTAGACGCAGTGCATCTCGGCCTAGACGAAAATGAGGCAGACATCGCCGAGGAGTTGCAAGATTTCGACTCGTTCGATACGCGCAGTGAAGCCTCCAAGTCTCGAGGAGGTTCAGTTGCCTCAGATTCGGAGCCAAGCATTAGTTCAGTAAGCACTGCTCCCTCATCCATTGATGGTAGCAGATCTAGCAAACGATTGACTAAAACTAAGTCAAGCAGCAAAGCAGCCAAAGAAACTGCTGCCAAGACAGCAGCAAGCAGCGCAGCATCCGAATCATCTTCGAGCAAGAACAAATCCACTAAGAAATCGAAGCGTTCCGCATCGCCCAGCGAGTTGAATGGCAAAAAGAAGAAGTCCAACAGCGGCAGTGAGTCCAAGTCAAAGTCCAAACCCAACGAAAACGATGACAAGACGAGCTCCAAGTCAGTGGAGAGTGAGGAGCGCGAATCCAGCCGGGACAAGAAGTCGTCGCGCAATAAGAAAAACACTAGTGGCAGCAGTTCCCAAGCGGCTGCAGCAACAAGTGGTTCGAAGAGTGACCTAAGCGATGCAGAGGATGAGAAGCCACCACTGGTGCCACCTCTGGAATCAGATAGCGAGTCATCCGACTCGGATTCGGGCACACAGCACAAACGCAATGGCGGTGGCCGAAGCAAGGCGACCAAAGCAAGCAGCTCAAAGAGTTCCACGCCGGAGAAGGACAATGGTGGCAGTGGTGGCAGCTCCCAGAAATCCTATGACTACATGACCAAGCTAAACTATCTTTTCCGCGATACTCGCTTCTTTCTCATTAAGTCAAACAACAGCGACAACGTGCAGCTGTCCAAAAACAAGAGCGTCTGGGCCACGCTACCCCAGAACGATGCCAATCTTAACCAGGCCTTCAAGGAGGCGCGCAATGTGCTGCTTATATTCTCTGTCAACGAAAGCGGTAAGCTAGCTGCCTGCAATGGACAGCGCAGAAGGGATTCTATCCCCTTCGAGTGCCGTCTCTAATATGTTCACTCTCTTTTCCTTTCCGTGACAGGCAAGTTTGCGGGATTCGCACGCATGGCAGCGCCATCGCGTCGGGATATACCGCAGGTGGCCTGGGTCTTGCCACCGAGCATTTCGCCCAAGGCGCTTGGCGGTGTCATCGAACTGGATTGGATTTGTCGCAAGGAGTTGTCGTTCAACGCCACCTTGCATCTGCACAACTCTTGGAACGAGGGAAAGCCGGTGAAAATCGGTCGAGATGGCCAGGAAATCGAGCCCAAGATTGGCGCCGAGCTATGCCGCCTGTTTCCCGAGGATGAACAGATCGAATTGACTCCGATTCTGCGCAAGTCAAAGGAAACTGCACGCGTGATGCGAGAGAAGGGCATTCATGTTATCTACAAGGCGCCTCGCAGTCTCTCGTCGCGTGGCCATGGCGGAGGACGTGGGAACAGTCAGCTGGGACCGATGCGGCACAAGCGCAACTATGGCCATGGGGCACCACATCATCATCAGCGACCCTATCGGCATCACCATCATCATGGCATGGGCATGGGAGGCATGTCTGGCAATGGAGGAGGAGGATTCAAACGCAACGGTTCACCGTATCGTCAGATGTCCGGAGGCGCAGCTGCCGCCGGTGATATGGGTATGCCGTCGTGGGAGCGTTACATGTCCTCAGCTGCTGCTGCCGAAGCATATGTCGCGGACTACATACGCAATATGCACGGCCAACTGCCGCCGTTGCCGTTTGTACCACCCTTTGGACAGATGCCAATGCCAGCGGCTGGAGGAGCAGGAGCCAACACATTGCCACCGGGAGCACCAGCATCGATGTACGAGCAATTACCACCGCCGGTGAGGTATTACGATGGACCAGGAGCACCACCGCTGCCGGACTATCCGCCACCACAGCCGATGCGACCACCACCACCTGGTTTCGACAAGGCACCCAGCTACGAGGACTTTGCTGCCTGGAAGAACGCCGGTCTGCCTACAGTCGCTGCACCACCTGGATTCCCAGTGTATGCCGCCAATGGCGGTGGCAATGGCAATGCAGCTGGTGGCGGTGGCCCAGTGGGCGGAGCCAGCGGTGTACCCGGCATCAGCACTGGCAATCGGGATAACAACAACAGCTCCGTGGGCGGTCGACGACGCGAATATGGTGGAGGAGGCAATCGAAGCGGATCTTCGCGACAATTCCGTGGTGATCGCGGTGGCGGTGGCGGCAACGGTGGCCAGCGAAGCTATCGGGACGCTAGGCGTTAAGTGTGTCGTATTGAGTATTGTTTAACGGGTAATCGGAAAAGTGCGCGAAATTCCTCCTAACCAGCAAGTCCATTGATTGATTGATTGATTGATGCACGGAAAAGTGTCGCAACAGAGTCGCGTGTGAATGTCGTCGCCGGAAAAGAAGAAGTCGTCAGCGGAAAACGAAAAAAGAAAACGTAATCTAAGTGAGCAGCGGGAAAATGTTGGACCCACAACACACCACACATACAAACACACAGAGACACACACACACATACAAACAAACATCCGCAGCACCTAATCTCGTCTCGTATCGTTATATCAATCGTATGAACAGCTCGGCTCTTATACACAACACTCCAACTCTCTCCCACTCTCTCTCTCTGTCTCTGTCTCTCTTTCTCTCTCTCGCTGTCTATATATCTTTTGCTTAGCTAATTGTCATGCAAAAGTTCTATTTAAACATATAAAACAAAACAAAAAAAAAAAAACTTACAAAATAAGCAAATTACATAAAGAAAATCAGCTAATCAATATATATATATTAAACGAAAAAAAAAAAAAAAAATACAGAAAAGAGAGCAAAAAAAATATATACCAAGCACAAATGTGAACTTTATTTAAGAGACGCTACAACCAACAACAACAACCACCAACCTACAACAAACTGCACAACAACAAGAACGTACCAAGAACGTCCTAACCAAGTTAATACCAAGAGAAATAAATATGAAAGCAGTGATGTGATGTGTGAATTGTGCGTGTGCTTCCCCTGTGCTTTCCCCCACACGAGAGTTGGACTTTTTTGGATAAATTTTTAACTAGAAATAGATATAACGTCGTCGCATGCGGAGTCGAGAGTCAAACCAACCGCCCCATACTCTGCATACCAACGCAAAGCCCTCAAAGTATAAAGCAGACAGCACTCATATTGTTAAAAATCAAATTCAATTTAAGCATAACCGTAACACCAGGACCGAACCATCCCGCCCATCTACTTATGATTAGAGCAAGACTAATGCCAAAATTTTCAAGACTTCTCAGAGAGACCTCAAGCAAGCAGCAAGCAAGCACGAAGAAAGTTGCAGATCTTGTGGCAAGTATAAAACTTGGGTACTGTGATATAAAGAATCTGTGATATTTTCTCGAGTCTTTCGACTCGCAAAGAAATGAAATAATACTTGACTTCTGAACATATTTCCGTGCAGTTGACTTCCACTTACCTATTCCACTACTGCAATTCTTAATGACTGGCAAAGTTTCTGCTGCTGCTCTGCTCTCCAAGCGTAAGGCCTATAGACTGCCCGACACCTGAAGACTTTGACATTTTGGACAGTGTTAGGAACGTTATTTTTTTTGTTTTCTGCTCTTTTTCATTGCAGATTCACTGGCACACTAGGAGACCAGGAGACTGTGGACTCTTTGTGGATTGCATTGTGCTCTAGTTAATGAAGTTATCGATTCTCGATGAGGAAAATAAACCAATTTCTCAAAAAATACTAAAACAGTGTGTTTTTTCCTTGTCACAAATTTTTTTTAATTTCAGATTTTCAAATTAAAAGTATTGTTCATTTCCCACCATGTAACGGCAAGAACGAACGTGCAACACATGATTACGGCAAATTTAGGGTATTTTGACGTTAATTCGGCTGGTCACACTGCTCATTGCCAATATGATTTATTGTTGTGTTTATGCCGATGGCAAACAACAATAAGCAATTAGTTTTTGGTTTGAAAGTATTGTAATTAATTATTTACTTATAAAAATCAACTCTGATGTGGGTTTTTTTTTGTCTTATCACGTGCCGCGCTATGCATGCCGCAAGCGGCCTCTTTTTGCCATTCCGCTTTGTGCTCGTCATTCGTTCACTCACTTCAGCCCTCGACCCTCAGCCCCTGCTGTAAACATGTAAACATAACCCAACTTCGTAGGCCGAACAATACATGACGTGTGCGAGCATGTGTGCGTGTGTGTGTATGTGTGCGTGTGTGTATGTGTGCATGCGTGCGTGTGTGTGTGCGCGCATTTGTGTGTTCCATGTAGCGCGTTATGTGTATTCTGGGGTAGCTACATGACAAATGCCGCGGGTGCACTCACTTAAAACTGATTTAGATTCGTAGCTCTGATTTCACAGACAACTAAGGGGAATTTTTAATTGAATTGTCAGTCTCTCTGACTTTATATTGGCGGCGATGGGGAACTATTTGAATTATTATTAGATATTGGTACTGTCTAATGGAGTCTTACCATGTATACAGTACATGGTGAACGCGGGCCACATACATGGCAGACATTCTAGCTTACATGGCAAACCGCAAACTGGTTATTGGGCAAGGGCGGCTGGCACGGGGCACTGAAATAGCAGAAAGCCTCCCCCCAAAGCACAGCAACAAACACCTGTTTATAATTGTAGGTATCCATTGGCGCGATTGCCAGCGAAAGTAAAAGCTTTGGTTTTTTATACTGTTTTTCATTATATTTGAGACTTTTCCGTTTTTTTTTTTATTCCTTTAGATTATCAATAATTATAAGAAATGTTTCGGCTTATCTTGTGTATTATGTTTAAAGAATCATTTAGTTTTTATTATTGTTATTTACAGTGGCCGCAACAGCTGCAGCAGCTGCAACGGAGGCATTACTGCCACCGGGTCTGAGCCTGCCATATGCTATGGATCAATCTTGCGTATTTTCAGGCCTCCACTTCCAACGCTTGTCACTCGATTGGCCAGCAGGGTTGCAGACGCCCCACTAGTGGTTAAGCTGGGTGTGCTCACCAGCTGCGGCATCAGTTGGCTGCCGTTGCTGCTCTCGCCTCCGTTGGTGGTGGCGGTGATATTGTTTGTCGTAGAGGCGGCACCGTTTTGCAGGCGACGCTTCAGTACAAATCGACGGCCTGTCATCACATTGGTGCCGCTGCTCGTGGTTGTTGTCACACTGGTTGTGCCTGTCTTCACAGCCGTTGGCGTCTGCACTTCATCGGACGTCGGATCCACTTCCATCTCAGTATTGGCACTATCGTCGTGCTGTGGTTAAAGAAAGGAAGAAATTGATTTAGTAACCATTTGATTTTCGTTCGCTATGCGCTTTGCTTACCACATCACTTGCATGCTCCTCCTCGTCATGCCCGTCTTCCTCTTCAAACTCAGCGCTCTCTGCCTCCTCGGGATACTCTACAAGTTGCCCGTTTAGCGTAGGAAATTCAATCACGGGCAGAATGAGACGCGACTGATGGGCATTGTTCTCGTCCATGAGCTGTTGTATCAGCTGGGCGATATCTTCGCGCTTCTTGGTCACAGTGAGGAAATCGAACCAATTCGTTAACTGTTTAATGGGCAATCTGTAGTCCTTGATGGGCTCCTTGAAGAACTGCTCCACATATTGCAACAGATAGAGGCCACAGTCGGTGAAGTTGTTCTGCTGCGGCACCTTGACACAATGACCCGGCATGTTGTCCTTGTTAAAGACGTGCGCCTGCGCATCCGGCTTCTTTACCTTGTACTCGCATGTCAGATAATCCCGCAGTGTGGCCACCACGCGACTTCGTGATGCTCCTGCCAATGAGTCGAAGATTAATATTAAGGGCTGCTTGACGGCCGGCACATCGTCGTTTGTCACACGCGCAGGCCCAGAACTGGCCACAGGTGTCGCCGCTGGCGTTGCCGTTGATGAAGCTGCATCTTTATTGGTAGCTGAATTCGAGTTTTCACTATCCTCCGAGGCCATGTCACTCTCATCGCCCTCGGCCTCATCGCGTTCGCTCTCGTCGTCGCCAATGCGGCAGATTTCGCTGGGCATTGCTGGAAGCGTGACAGATTCACGCTTGGACAACGGCGTAATTGTTGTGTTTCCTATTTGCAGTGATACCTTCTTGCCACGTGGACGCTTAAGCTGTTGCGGCTCGACCGGTTGATTGGTGTCATAGGTGACTGGGCCCTTAAGGCAGGGGAAACAGATGATGGCGAGGAACCAATGGGATTGCTCATTGATAGGCACTATGATGTAGTCCTTATCAAAAATATCAACTAGTTTCGTCCATTTCTGGACACGAGCATGCCGCTTCTGTGCTGCCGTCTGCTTTATGTCAGTTGGACGAGTAAGTGTCGTAAGGCGTTTGTAAAAGAATGTGCTAAAGATGTGCGTGCGTTCACGTTGCGCCTCCGGTATAAGCGTATTGCGCAGCCAAAGCAGATAAAAATCAATGATGATATCATTTAAATACGATTCCTTTGTGAGGCAGACATAATCCTCCATGCGGATGCATAGACTACCGGTTCCCTTGGGTGGATACATAAGCAAACTAATTTGTTCATCGGGACGTAGTTGGCGCGGTGCCATCTGGGTGGGTTTGTCCAATGCTTTGCGATCCAAGTCGGCAATACGTTCATAGATCTCTGCCGCATCACGTGATGAGATTTCATCCACCAATGTGAACATAGACTTAATGGTCTCTCGCGCCGCAAAGCTAATGGCATCAAAATGCAATATCAAGCGACGCTCGTTAACACTTCCATGCCACTTGACGCCAAGCTCTGATGAGATAGATAAGAAGAAAATAATGAATTGCTGAACAATTGCTGCCTAGTCAATGCGTGCAACTTACGTTCATTGGGCGGATCATCGGGCAGCTTTAGCTGTGCCTTCACATACTGTGCGCAAGTCTTTAGCATGTAGAGTGTGACCAGTGGCTGTGCCTGGTCAGAGCTGCCAAAGTGTGCAATCACCTTGATCACCTCCCGTTTGTAGATGTTTAGCACAAACTTTTCTTCTTTATCTTCGAGTACACCTGAAATTCGAACGCCCTTGGATGTGAAGATAACCTGCAGTTTTGGAGTTTGCAAGTGCTCTTGTTAGTCAGGAAAATTAACGAAACATAACGAAATTGAGTCACATACCGGCTCTGTTGTCTGAAAACGATAGGGCATCAGTCGTAGACAACTGCAGGTAAGTTCGGTGGTAAAGGATTCACCTTCAGTCGCGTCAGACTGATCCGTAACATCGCCACGCACAAAGTCTGCAATGTTATTGTAAGATTTAAAGATTCTTTAATAATGCAGGTACAACAAGTTCGTTTAATTATTAACACATGTGTCGGGCAGCAGCAGCAGCACAAGCACAACGAATTGCTCCGCTCTCTGACTGTGGCCACACTTTTTTGCGCACACTTCGGGTATTCGGTGTGGCGTTGTTATTCGCAGCTTACCATCGTCGTCCATTTTAATATGAATTTTAAAATGTTGCTTGTACTATGCACATATTACTTTATAAAAAGTATAATATTATATGCAACTAAATGTTGCAATTTGTCTAATACTTGCTTTGCGCTTTACTTTACTCTTTACTCTGCTTCTTCTCACGAGCATGAAAAATGGCGTGGTGTTAGAGCGCCCTCTGTCGCCTATGTCGGTAACTGCAATACTAAATGCGGCATTGCCAACACCAAATTTCGATACACCCGCATGAAACACATTCAGGGATGCCGAAAATAACAATCACAGTATTAAATCAATGATTTTTGTGTGACTTGCCAAGTCACAACATTCATTGAAGATAATAAATTAATTACATCTTAACCATCGAATATCGATTTCTGGCATAACTGTCTTCTTACCTTTATAGAATGCCTCCTCATCTACCTCAGGCAATGATTGTTCACAGGCAAAGGCAGCGGGCAGTTGTTGGTTAGCATTTCCATTGGAATTCCGTTTGGCATTATTGGCAGAGAACTGTAAAAGATGAGAGAAAAAACCTAGGGTTATGCAAGTATTCCGGGGCAAGCAATAGAGTGTTTCACTTACGTTGCTTCCGTCGGCATTGGAATCGTCCTGGTCAGCCTCATCCTCACTGCTCAGCAGCACCACAGGATCCACGTCGGCAACCCGTCGCCCGCTCCGCGTGCGTCCACCACGAATCGCCATGCCCCTACCCCGCATAGTGGCCGCCGAGTAGGTAGCTCCACCAGAGCCAACCTGCTTGGTTAGCCGAGCTATCTCACGTTTTTTGTCTGCCACTGTCACCAGTTCACCGGCTGATGAGACAGCCGCAACGGTGGAGGCATTCGAAGTCTTTGTTACATAGGATTTACGCTTGGGTGGCTCTGGGAAGACACGTTTGCAACGCTCGCACTTTGCATGATCCATGCCCGTAAAGCCGCACAGATGGCAGACAGCGTAGAAGCCGTCAATTAGCTTGGGTCCCTCCGTAGGGGCAGCTGCAGCTGTGGATGCAGTACCGGTTGCATCTCGTTTCACCGGTTCCGAACCAGTTGCACTGCTGCTTGAGGGTTGAGTGTAGGCGGGTGTGGTTGTTGGTGTTGTTGTTGAAGTTGCGGCTGCACCGGGTGCCGCTGCTGCAGCTGTTGTTGCCGCCGCCGCCGCCGCTGCTGCTGCTGCTGCTGCAGCCGCTGCGGCATTCTCCTGATGCCGTGTCACCTGAAGACTCTCCTCGGCACGCGAAATAAGTTCACTGGCAGATTCGTTGACTGAGAAACCGACAGTGACCACAAAGTCTACATTGGCACCTCGATGCTCAACACATTGAATGGTGGTGGTATTGTCGAAAGGCACGCTCACTTGTTCCAGCAGATCCTGCACGGTGCACGACTCTCGCGGCAGTGTGAATGTGATGAGACGTTGCTCCCCGGAGGCGAGTATTACCAGCATCTTGGCGCTGTTGCGATCCCGATCCGCAATATGCTGACCGGCACGATTGTTGAGCACATGCTGTGAATGAATCTCATAGTTGTTGTGCGACGTCTGCTGCACCGAAGACACTTGAGGTGGCGTTGCAACTGTTGGCTGCACTCGCTGCACTGGCGGCTGCTGCAATATGCGTGCTCCGGCCACAGTGGTGCCTGGATTGGCCTGAGATTGCTGCTGCAGCTGCGGCTGTACCGCCTGCTGCTGTTGTGGCTGCTGTTGCTGCTGCTGCGGCATCGCTTGCGCCAGCTTGGGCACTGTACGCACTAGTGTTCCAGGTGTTGCCTGTCGCATTGGCGAAAGTCCGGCCGTTGCTGTCGGTGCCGGCGAGCCTGACATGGTTTGGCGTTTCTTAAACTCAGCCAGGGTCATACTAGCTCCGCTAGGAGTACGCACTCCTGGCTGTACAGATTGCTGCTGCTGTTGCGGCGGTTGTTGCTGCTGCTGCTGCTGCGGAAGTGGTTGCTGTTGTTGTTGCTGCTGCTGCTGCTGCGGTTGCTGCTGATCATCTTCGCTGCCACTTGTGGTTGCCGATCCCGGCTGGTAATATGTGGTTAACGTTGCGTTCCCGGTTGCAGCCAACTGCATAGGACTGTTACCCATTGTGGGTTTCTGTTGCTGTTCCTTTTTCACTACCGCCGCTTGTATACGTTCCTCCAGATCTAGACCCATTGTGCTGGTATTGGCTGCTGGTACAATTGCTGCAGGAACAGGGGTAGCCGCACGATACCGAATCGGCTGTTGACGCATCAAGACCATTTGTTGATGTTGCTGCTGCTGCTGCGGATTAGTGGGTGCCTCGGTGACCACTTGACGATAGATATGCCGTGGTTGCATCTGTTGTCCAGGCGCCGTCATAGTTTGCTGACCTAGATTTGTGATGGTTAACTGCTTGGTCATCGGCGCCTGCGTTAGGATTTGCATAGTCTGACCACCACCAGCGGTGCTTGTCTGCACAAGCAGTTGCGTGCGGGCGGGGCGAACGCCCTGGGGACGCACAGTCCTGATAATACCTCCGGCGCCTTGTACTCCACCTCCACGTGGTCTAACCTGGCGGACTATGGTGGGCGTCACCATAGGTCGAGTGATCACAGTTCCAGCTGTTTGCCGGGCAATAACAGCAGCTCCACGTGGTGCCTTCGCGCGGAACGGTGCACGCACAAGCTGTGCTCCTGTTGCTGTCGCCACCAATTGAGGTTGCTGCACCTGCACCTGCACCTGTTGTTGTTGCGGTTGCTGCTGCTGCTGCTGTGGTTGCTGTTGTTGTTGCTGCTGCTGTTGCTGCTGCTGCAAAGGAGGTTTCTGCATCTGCACCTGCTGGTACACTACATTACCCGCTTGCTGTGGTACAACACGTGTCTGCACAAGATGTGGAGTCTGTCCTTGTAGCTGGAGTTGTTGCTGCTGCTGTTGCACGTGTTGCTGCAGCACGTGCTGCTGTTGCTGCTGCTGTGGTGAGGTAGTGTAGACGACACGATTGTTGTACGAGTGAATGTTGATACCCTGCTGCTGTATGGCCGTGCCCTGGCGCATAATCAGCTCCTGATGCTGTGGCGCCTGTATTAACACCTGCTGTCCCGTCGGTTGTTGCACTATCACGTGGGTGTTATTCAGCATCTATAGGTAAACAAACGAATTGCGAATCTCTTAGTACACATACAGATTCACTGGGGCAGGATCTTGAACTTTAAACATTTGCATATCTAGGGAACAGGCTGTTATTTAAAATTATTGTTAGTATTTGCTTGGGCAAAGATGTCAGCTCCATAATTATCACTATCCGTAGCAGGCTTATCTGATATGGAAAAAACTTTTCAAGTCCCTTTTTTTTTGTAATCTACTAAACATATAATCAACAAGCTTTACCCATTTATCTAGAATCTAGTATATATATTTGGGTGAACTTTAGTCGAATATTTCTGACAAGTGTCAACTAAATGTCAAGAAAAACTAGCATAAACTCCATTTGCTTTATCAAGCATGCTGCCCCATAGATTTGTCAGTTTGATTTTACATAATCCCGCCTGATAAACCATTGAACCCTTCTTCCACCTCAAAGATAAAGACTATCGTTCTATAGGTCCCCTATGGGTTTATTGGAGCTTAATACTTACACCTATCTGACGTTGTTGCTGCGTGGTGGTCATGCGGTAGACAATCTGCTGATGTTGCTGCGGCTGCTGTTGCTGTTGGGCGGGTGAGGCTTGCAGCTGCAACGTTTGCTGTGGATGCGTTGGCGTTTGCAGCAACGGTTGCTGTTGTTGAGGACTTGCTTGCACCAACGACGTGGTTTGCTGTTGATAGGCGCGATGTTGCTGTTGCTGCTGCTGCTGCTGTTGATACTGTTGCTGTTGTAGCACTTGCTGTTGCTGCTGTTGTTGTTGTTGTTGCTTCTTTTGCTGCTCCTGTTGCTGTTGCAGTTGCTGCATGGACGTGTGCTGCACAATTGTATTGGGCTGCAGCACCTGATCTGATGTATAATAGATTTGCTGCGTGTGCTGTATGGCGGGTTGTTGTTGTACATATTGTTGCTGCTGTTGCTGTTGTTGCTGCTGCTGCTCAAGATGCTGCAGTTGCTGCTGCTGTTGAACTTCCTGATGTTGTTGCTGCGCCTGCTGATAGTGCACCTGCTGATGCTGATGATGCATGACAACTTGCTGTTGTTGTTGTTGTTGCTGCACCACCTCCTGTTGTTGTTGTTGCTGCTGCTGCTGTTGTTGCAAATCGGGGCCTATAATATAATGACTGGCTGTGGTCGTTTGCTGCGGCTGCTGATACTGTGCGGGTGCTGCTGTCTGGTAGACAACTTGCTGCTGATCATTAAATACCAATTGTTGATCGTCCTGCAGCACAAGAGACTGTGGCAAACAAAAGTGAAGAAATAGGGTTAAAGTTGTTGTTGTTGTTGTCGCGTGCCATTACTTACGCTAACTTCGTCGTGCGGTACTTGCACCACCTGCAGATCCGAATAAACGGGCTTCATATCCATATCCTCAATTGGTACTATGTACTGTTCCATGGCAAGTGCTGTAACGGGGACATAATGCAGTTAGTATTGCACCATGGCTTAATTTGTACGCCTAATGTGCGTGTGTCTGTGACGTCACATGCCCCGTTAGGCAGCAGCGCAATTTTCCTTTTGCATCGTATCATTTACCTTGCTGGGCCTTGGCCAATTGTTGTTGGTGTTACGCCTTGCAACTTAAGATACAAAACACACACTTGCACTTGCACTTTAATTTCAAATCATTTTATTTTCTTTATTTATTTCTGTTAGAATGGGCCACAGCATTAAGTAATGCTTGTGTTGCTATGAAAATTCGCTTTCTTTAACAAACAGCGAAGCGACGAGGCAGAATCAAATATGGCGTTTAATTGAAGCTGGCAATACCCAGCCATAATGCGAGATTGGCGCCCTCTTGCGGCTTTTTGCCCAACAGCTGTTTACAAACACTTTCAGTGTTGCGTTTTGCTCTGCACTTTTATCGGTGTTTGCCCCTGCTACGTTTTCGTCTAATATAAAGTGGTACCTCTATTTGACATGTAGGGCACTGAGTGAATTTTGAGGGACCACTAAATGCCTGCAAGCCACTTATCACTGGAGTTTTCTTAATTTTCACATATTTCTTAACTAATCGCGCACGCGACATCTTTGCCTTCTTAAACCACATTATCTGCATAGTTTAGTTTTGTCAATGCAACCGAAGTTTTATTTTTTAAGGCACTATTTATCGCCAGTTTGAACAAATTTTGCAGCGCGAAAGGAGCGCGCAGCTCTTGCGAATTAATTTGAAGAGGAAGATGAAGCAACAACACACAACGAAGTAGTGTGGTGTAAATAAGCACTAAGTATGACAAGCAAGTTGGCAGGTCTATTTATTTAAATTCGTACTTAAGATCCAATAAGCAATAACTATTTGACTATTTTGTATGCATTATAAAAATATATATGCATTATTCGCTTTTTTTCTTAATTTTGTTTGTAGGTTTTTTGTATTAAAATGTTTGTAAACGCCTTAAATTATTTCACCACAGAGGAAGAAAGAGCTGGTCAAATTTAGTGTTTCTTAGTGCCAAAATAGTTGTCAACTCCCGCTTGTGACGTCACATGCAGTTTGTTTTCTTAGTTCAGTGAATCATCCACAAAGAAAATAATTGTTGTAAATAACATTCGTTAGACTAAGCTACAGGTGACACCATGTTCTCGAGTGGTCCCAATTACAACAAGCTCAAGACAAACCTGCGCCTAGCGCAGAACCGTCTCAAGTTGCTGGAGAAGAAGAAGGCGGAGTTGACGCAGAAGTCACGCAAGGAAATCGCAGACTACCTCGCCACAGGCAAAACGGAACGTGCACGCATCCGTGTGGAACATATTATACGGTAAGTGAACATATGCACTTGCCAGGCAGTCAAGTACACAAATCCGAAATCCTTTACAGAGAGGATTACCTGGTGGAGGCCATGGAAATCGTGGAGATGTATTGCGATCTGCTTTTGGCTCGCTTTGGGCTGATACAGCAGATGAAAGAGCTGGACGCTGGCATAGCCGAGCCTGTGTCTAGTCTGGTGTGGGTCTGCCCACGCCTGCAGAGCGACGTGGCCGAACTGAAAGTCATTTCCGACATATTCATCCATAAGTATGGACCGGAGTTTGCGGAGCATTCACGCACCGCCACCGGGGAGCATTATGTTTCAGAGAAGCTGATGCATAAGCTGACGCTGCAGGCGCCACCTAAACTGCTGGTGGAGAACTATTTGATCGCCATTGCCAAGAACTATAACATCGAGTATGAGCCCGATCCACAAGTCATGCAAGAGGCAGAGAAGCCCGAGCCGCAGGCACATCTAATTGATCTGTCAGATCGCAATAATCTCAGTGGCGGTGCAGCTGCGCCTGCTCCGCAAATGGGCTTCATCGGCTACCCGGCAATGCCGCAGCTGCCGGATATGCCGGCACCGCCAGTGAGCAAACCATTTAACTATCCACCCTTTGGGGGTGGAGGCGGCGGTGGTGGTAGCGCAGCAGGCGCATGTGTTGCTCCGCCGCCAGCGGCTCAACCGACACCGCCACCATTTGCTTACAATATACCGCCCAATCAGCCGCATGCGAGTGGATCGCAGAGCAAGTGCGCCGAGGAGAAGGATTTGAATACGAATTTCATTAACGTAAGTTGCTTGAGTTAGTTCCACTAAGGCTTCTGCTAGAGAGTTGTCGCTGTAATTTGCATGTTTTCGCATGGTTGTGCTTCGATTGCAGCACGAGACTAGCCGTGACACTGGCAAGCCCGATGGGTCTGGCAGTCCGGATGAGAACATATTGGTAGGTTTGTCCCGTGTAGTATGCCTGGATGTGGTTTAAAAAACTAACTTGCTCTTTGTTTCCCTCTCACCGTAACCCAAAACTTGCATCGTTCTTTTCGTTGTCTTCTCCTCCTCCTGTCTTGCTGTCGTTTTGACGTCACATTGTGCGTGTAAGTGTAGACCAAGCCATGAGTCATAGTCGTCGTGTCAGCCTATCTGCTTCTCCTGCTATCGCCACTTATTATTTGTACAAATGTGTATGCCTGTTTTTTATTATTTATTATTCTTATAATTTTTATTTTGCTAACAGCGCCCCAAACCGCTCTATGATCCGCCGCCACGTTACTCTTCGATTAATCCCGTTAACTTGCAGGTCAGCTACTCGCACTTGACCGACGACCCAGACACGCTACCCAATAACTGACTTAAGACTTGGCATCTCCTCTTCTCACCCTATTAATACTCTCTCTTCTCCCTACCGCAGAATGCCAATAAACCGAAACCACAACCACGTTCTAAGCTGCCGCCAGCTGGTCCCGAACTGCCAAGCGCACCACCCGAGCTGGACTTCCCCTCGCTTCCAAATGTACCGAGTGACTTGCCTGATGTGCCCCATGGTGGCGTAGGAGGAGCTGGAGCAGCTGGCAAACGTGACGACGACGATGAGATTGACTTCGATGAGCTGTCGCGGCGTTTCGAGAACTTAAAGAAGCGCAAGTGATGCCACATCCTGCTTGGTGTTATAATTTACTCTTTATGCATTCACGACTCTGTTAACATAATCAAATATGATTTATCTTTATAAAATATCAAGTTAATCACACATCTGTATCGTCTAAAAGAGTTCCTCGCTCTCTACAACTTCCTTGAGTTCGAGCAGTTCTAAGAGTCCTTTGCCCTTGGTTTCGTTGCGCACCAGTTCGTCTATGACGCGATATTGGCCGGGATCGATGAGGAGAGTTAGATGTAGCGTTGATTCCTCCCATTCTTCGTGCTCTACGGCATTGGCCAACTTGATGACAGACTCCTTTAGTTTGCCACCTCCCTCTTTGCCAGCAAAACTAACGCGCAACTTCATGCGGGAACGCTCAATGGGCAAATGCTCGCGCAGCATTTTAATGGCCTCCAGTGTGTTCTGTTTGGTGTTCTTGTTCATTTTGACGGAGAAGTGAGCATCTTTGAGAGACTTCTCGATAATGGACGCAGGATAGGGGCGGCGTGTTTCAGGATTTACGCAAAGTGCCGCTACGCTATTCACTATGCTATTCATTTGCGAGTCCAGCACGCTTTGACGTTCCTTCTCGGACACCTGTAGCTCTCCCTTGCTCAGAATTTCCTTACAGATTTCAGTTTCATCTTTTGCACCGAATGCCTTTTGCAGCTCATCCTTCTTGGCCGCCTGTCCCTTGGAGACATTTGTGAAGATTGTGTGTGTCTGGAGCACCTCGTCGATGTCCTTTTCGCTGCGTGATGAAATTCAGTGGATCAGGTTTACTATGGTGTGCTTGATTGTCCGAGCTCACCTGTTGTTGCGCCATGATAGCACCTTGTTCTTGTAGCAAGCAATCTCGAAGCGCTTTCCTGCCTTTTTCAGCCTCACGATGGCCACATTTGTGAGACGTATTTGATTTGTTGGTGTGAATATTTTAGACATGCTTGTTTATTGTTTCTACTGTTCAGTGTGGCTGTTCAACGGCAATGCCAAAATACTAAATAACATTACGCAAAAATACCAAACAATTACCACAATTTACCACAAAACAGTGTTGAGTAACGCGCGAGTCGTGTGCAAATCGTCGTGTTTTGTTCGTTGTGCAGCACAGTTTATAGCGGTACTTTTGAAATAAATTGCGAATTTGTTTTTGCTTTCGCTTTATTTACTGAATATATGCGTAAAACATAAATCTTTAACAATATCTGTTTACTCTTGATGCAACGATTTGGCTTCGATGTAATTGTGTGTGCCAACAAGCGACATAGGTCAGCCGTCGTGTTGCCAGACACAACAACAAAGCTGCGCTTTGGATTTGTAAGTATGCACTTGCTGCCATCGGGCGCGCGGGCCACGAAACTTAAAAATTAACCTAACCAAATCAATATCAAATCTTCTTTTAGTTATTATCTCATTCCTGCTGCTGCTACTGCTCACAGATGTGTTGGCGGTGGCGGCTGCTCTGGACATTCAGACATCTCAGTTTCAGGCTCGCACGGACACGTCTCGTCGATATCCATGCATCCCTCCTCCTCGCATATGCCAGAGTGAGATGATTCGATTTCGGACTCGCCCTCCTTGTAGCCCATGTAGACTGCAGCACGCTGTTTAATAATCTCCTGAATGATGGCTGTCAATATCTCGCGTGAGTCTACAATGTGGCCCACTTCCTGGGCCACCTCAGCAGACAGCCACGGGCAGACGTTCTTCATGAGCAATTCCTTCTTTACAGCATCGCTGGCTGGCTCGATGTTCTCCAGCACTTCTGGAACAAGGCTGGCAATGTGTCCCTGTAGCAGCTTGGCCGCTGTCACACTCTTCTGCATCTCCACATCCAGTTCCTTGGCGATAGCATCTTGGCGCAGGCGTCTCTCCTTTTCGGCCTGCAAGCGCAGCTCCTCGGCCTCCAGGCGGCGCAATTCGGCCAGCTCTGCTTCGCGTTGAGCCAGGAATCTGCAAGGAGCGCACATTTATTAATCTTTTATCTGTTCTTTTCATACTGCCACACTTACTCTTCCTGCTTGCGACGCAGTGCATCCAGTTCCATTTCGTGGGCAACCTCTAGCATGCTCTGCTCTATGCAGGCATCGACCAGCACATCAATAATCGGCTGAGCCTCGGAATCGAAGTGGAACAGCTCGCCTTCGCCAATCTCAGTGCCCACATCGACGCCCACCTTGGCGGGTACATATGGCGGTGTCGGAGGCTTCTCAAGAAACAAATCGGTTTGCGTGTCTATCGAGAACTCTGGCGGACGCTGCACCAGCTTCTCCAAGTACTTCTCTGTCTGCATATTCTCGTGCTTTCTGCCGTCCACCGGTGGCGGTGTGCCCAGCACATTACGTTGATTGCGACACTGCACCATGCGCTTGCGAAGCATATTGCGACGTCGCAGATCTGCAGCCTTATCGAACGGATCCACCTCGGCCTGTACAACGAACAACAACATAGCAAAGCAAATTAGTGATGGGGTCAGGGTTGACTGCTGTCCCGATTCACACTTACAATCATTGCCGGAGTGCTAAAGTTGCTGCCCTTTATGACGCGACGGTCGTACATCATGTTCATGTAGGGTTCCGGCGGCGGCACCACTGGCCTGTAATAGAGTAGCAGAAACAAATTATAAGCGGCCAATTAGTAAACCTCGACCCAGTTGAACGTGGAAACAACCATAGTAGGAGACCCAAATCTGTTGCATACTCAAGGCGATAAAAATCAAATTTGTGCACTGCATCAACGCCCCCAATCTTGACGTAGACGTGGGCGTATCATGCGTCAAGTCATCTCCGATTCGAATCAATTTCCGTTAAGTTCACTACACTTTTGGGTCAATGGGTAGAGCGGAGTGGAATCGCTCAGTCTAAGCGAAGTTCTTAAAGCAAGTTGGAGTTTAAAGCGAGCAGGAGCCGCGCAAGGAGTTGCCCCTGGAGTGGTCAGTTATTTATGACTTGCTAATTTATATACACACATGTATGTATGCATGTATGTGTGTGTGAGGTATGTACAGTGTACATATATAACATTGTCAGACATTGCACTCCTTTGTGCCTTTGGCTGGGAACCTGAACTCGTGACCTATGCAAATTTCTCAGTTTGTTGGCGCACAAACTGGCCCACTAACAGGAAGTCACATTGAAGTTCTCAGCCAGGCAAATGTCTGGCCTGCTGGTCTGCTAGCTGTGGACGGCGGATGGAGTCTCTCTGGGTCGGGGTCCTGAAGTACAAAGCAATCAACCAAAGTGACGACTCAAGAAAAGCGAACTACAAAACACAAAAGTTTGGGAAATAGTTTGCTAGGCTGGCGAAAACACACAAATTTTAGAGTGGAACCAATATGGTGCTGGTAGTACAAATATAAGGCATATGATTCGTTATATATAGATATATAGATAGAATAAATGGCTGCCATTAGGGATAACAATATCTGAGCTCAGCCATGGGAGTTCCCACAATTAAGCAGCTAATGAAATGTAAACCATATCGAGGTCATATAAGTATAAAAAAAAACCTCCATTTGCGGCCAGAGCTGCCAGTCAGTCGTTCCTTTTTTTCCATATATTCATTTCCATTTACGTATACCTCCACCTTTCCCTGCTCCATACGCTGTTTCGTTTCAACTGTGGCACATGTAGAATGTCCTGCTGCCTTACTTCACACTTGGCACACACTCAGTTTTTGTTGTTGTTGTTGTTGTGCCCCGTTTGCAATACTTCTCTCTGGTATTTAACGTATAGTTTCCAATTCTTGTGTCGCCTTTTTTTCCGCCGATTTGAAATCATGATTTAAATTATTTAAG
This sequence comes from Zaprionus ghesquierei, assembly GCA_018904095.1. Classification (NCBI taxonomy): domain Eukaryota; kingdom Metazoa; phylum Arthropoda; class Insecta; order Diptera; family Drosophilidae; genus Zaprionus; species Zaprionus ghesquierei. The sequence goes on along the minus strand of JAEIGP010000850.1, from coordinate 10,490,491 downwards.
AGCGAGAGAAGCGAATTGTGTACAGGGCAAGGAGTAGGCGGGTTGCATGACAAATCGCGATGTCGATGTCCTTCTGCATGTGTCGCCCACACTTGGAGTGGCATGAAGAAAGAGGGAGGGAGATTGCTACTATCGAACGCGCTGCATAAATTAATCAGGAATGGAACTTTAAAATTCCAATAGAATTGAGAAACATTCGTAATTGAATTGTTGCTGACGCAGCAATCGATAAACGCTAAGTTCGCTCTCCAAACTGGACTGGACTGTGCCCAAAATACACGTATATATACACACATTTATGGTAATATTTTTGATGGGGCTTTGCTTGGCCCACTTTGGCGGAGCTGGGGCGGCTTGGCTTGTCGTTTTATTACCTTTTGTCGCTGTTGTTGCGTCGCTGCTGCAGTTGCTGCTGAAATTGTGCCTTGGTTATGTGCAGACCACCGGCTAGCGATTCTGAATCAGATTTGGAGGCCACTGCAGCAGCGGCTGCGGCAGCGGCTACGGCGGCAGTGGCACGCACACCCGCCTGGCGGGTGGCAGCGCGATTCTCTTTATCGGCCACAGGCAGGCGACTCTCCTTGCTGGGCCTGTGTTGGGAGTTGTTGTTGGGATTGGAATTGGGATTACTGTAGTTGTTGTTGGCGGCATTGTAGTAGTTGTGCAAGATCATGGGATAGGAGGAATAGGCATAGACATGGCGTCGCAGCATCGACGCCGGCAACAGTTGCAGCTCTGATGGCGGCGGCAGAAAGATGCCCGTGGGCACCGTCGTTTCGAAGCGTGGACGTTCCATTTGTCGTGCTGCCGCTAGCCAGGCGCCCGAGGCGTTGCTGTGCGCACTGCTTGCAACGCGTCCGTAATTCTCCTCCGGCGCCAGAAAGCGTAGCTTCTGGCTCAGCTCATCGGCAAAGCTGCGTACCTCCTGTGTGCTGCGCGAGAAGAAGGAGCGCGTTGTCAGCGGCGGCGGCGGCGGATTGTTGGCGCCCGCAGCGGCGCGTTGTTCTACATTGTCGGCAGCGGGCTCACGGATTGTGGGACGCACAATGGCCTGATTGGGTTTTGGTTGCTGTGCAAGTTCGTAGTCTGCCTCGACGGAGTTGTGCAGCACAGAGAAGGCGTTGGTTACCACGTGATGGAAATTGTAGGGACTCTGATAGCGTTGCACGTTGTAGGATTGCTGGTGCGGATTCAGGTTGTTGTCGTTGTTGTTGCTGGTGCTGCTGCGTCCAGGTGCATAGGGATAGCTGCTGGCAAAGGAGAAGTTCTGTGCACGCGCCGGTCTATTGTCTGGGAAGTGTTCTGGATTTATGTGCTGCTGCTTGGGGCTGCTGTTCGACTCTGGCATGGTACTACGATCGAGTCACTTGCTGTGCGGGCGAAGCATGTCCCGAAACGAGTCGCAAAAATGAGCTGGGTACTACGTACACACACACAAACACACACGAAAAAGTTAATCAATACTTTTTTTTATGTTTTTTCCGCTGCCCCTTTGTCGTTTTGGCAGTGGACCGCAAGGAGCACTTGCACCTTGTACCGACCGCACTGTTCGACTGGCAAACGCCAAATGACCGCAGCCATCGGCAGCAGGACGACCGAGGGCGGCTTCGGTCGCACACACGTCGCCATCGGTCAGTTGCCACCAACAGCTGTACGTGTGCGCTTGCCGGGTGGCAAGGAGGAGGAGGGGAGGGGCGGGGGAGAGGGTGGTAGAGCATAGCCAGCAATTAACAAGGGAGCCTCGTCGCCGTCGTCGATTGTTGCCGCACACAACAATGGAAATGCCGCCAAATCCGCGTTAGCCCGAAGTGCTTTGCATGCCGCATTATGTATGCCAATAGTGGCCACCCCCTCACCCCGTTCCCCCGCTGACTGCCTGTTTGGGTCATGTTGCCAATTAAAAGTGTTTCCTGTCCTCTAACTCTGTGACAATAGGCTGCTTGTGCGGCGTGTCCTTGAATTTGGCAATATACCAAGCTGCTTGTCATTTGGGGGGAGGAGGTCCAGGGTTCATGTGTCAAAAGGCCGCATTTCCTGTTTGCCGAGATGACTACACGCATTTCGCAGCTAACATTGGGTAGGAGCTGCTGCCTCCTTGTTACCAGGAATCCATGCAAGTAATGTCAATTGCCAAGGTCAGCTCTGGGGGCAGCTCCGCATTGCTTGACGTGTGTCGCTGATAAGCCGAATTAATGAATCCTTCTTGGACTGCCTTGGAGCCTCGAGTTTATTACTGGGAAAGTAGTGTGTGGGCGTGGCTGCTTTGTAAAGTTCGAAGGTCAATTGCTTGGCTTATGAGTAAATGCGTTGTCCGAGAAGCGCTATCAAGATGGTTGCATTTCAACAAGTTCCCAAAAAGACGTCTATAATTAGCTGGGTATCTACAGGAGTACCCCTACAAGGCTCGACTTCTATTTAAGCTGATATGTATGCAGCTAAGTTGGGGACTATCAAGCACTATATGATTATAATGTGTATAAGAATCATCATGTACTGGGAATTGAAATTCAGAGAACTCTTTGAGAAGCACAACCAGTTAGGGTTAGCCCATTGGAATTTCGGGTATTCCATTAACCCAAGTTAATGTGGCTCAGCCAGGCACACGCACTTTATAACCCGCTAAACGACCTTAGAATGACCCACGCCTGACTTGATGTCTTAATCGCAATATAAAGTTGTCTATTTTTGCGACTTCACAATGCGTTTACGACAATAGAAAGTGCGTCAATTTCCGCTTCGATGCGTGCCTCAGCTGGTCAGAAAGGATGGGTTTCCCCACAGACCACAACCCACACGCGTTGTCGCTGGGTAATAATTCATTTACGCAATTTATGACTCGCTTCACAACTTTCGTTTTCAGTTCTACTTGTTGTTGTTGTGGTCAGCCCGCTAGCTAGCTAGTTTCATTGACCCCGCCAATAAGGGGGGGAGTCCCCCCTCTGTGTACCCTCACCCGCTTAATTATTGTTGTGTAAACTTACTTGGGACAACCTTTGATTTTAACTGGCTTGGGGTGACTGGCCCACCAGAAGGCCTGTTTGCAGGGCGGCGCCGGACACGGACGGTCCTGCCATTTGAGTTGCATCTCGGTGACTTCCGTGCGTGTTACGCCTGTGCTTAGCAGATCCAGTCCGCCGCCAAGGCGCCTTGGCTGAATGGACGCACGCTTCGGGATCGTCGGCATTGTCACGGTTTTGTGTGTGTTTTGGTTTACGTTCACTTGCTTTTTTTGTTCAATTTGTAGATAATATATAGCTATATCTAGTTGCGACTAATTTGAAGTGTACAAAATTCTCGAAACTGACACATTTTATAAGGCCTTTTCATTTTCTCTCCGCCCTCATTTGAGTTCTAGGCACTTTTAAATTATTGAACTAAATGTGGAGTGGCTACTTTAAATATTTCAAAATTGTTGTCCATTTGCGTCGTTTGTTATGCATCGACTGCGTCGTATCCAAAATAAACAACAACGGCGGAATTTGTCGAGTTGTCATGGAAATTCATTGTCGGCATTGTTGCATTGTTTTACTACTGCGTTGCCTTGTGGGGCGTCCGAGGAGAGAGAGATGAGAACTAAGACGCTTGTCTTCTTCTTCATTTAGAAAAGTCTTTCGCTACGCTGCGCTTAACGCATTAAAGTAAATCGATTCTCTCAAACTGTAAAACAGTTTTAAAAATTTTATTGGGTTAAATTCCAGTTAAAAAAATAAAAAAAGCCTTAATTTAAAAGAACTGGCTTGCTTTTGGCTAACTGCGCATTACTAATGTAGTTTACACAGTTTGACTCACTGCTTGCACTGCTTGTGCAATGCATTGAGGAAAGCAGTATAAGCAAGCAGTTCAGTTCCTTAATACAGTGCAAAGCAGCGCACAAGCAGTGCATACTTGGAAATGAACTGCTTGGCAGTTGCTTTACAATGAACTTTCCGTTGGCAAGCAGTTGCAAGCAGTGCAGTTCAAACGGCTGTAAGTGGCTGAACTCGCTTAAGCATAACTGCAAGGCACTTAGAAAGCAGCCAATTTTAACGGGAAAAACGCCGTGCTGGCAGCACTGCAATAAGTGGCGCATCTTAAAATTTCCTTCCTCTTTCAATTGAAACCAGCTGCTTTAATTAGACTGCCCGTTTGGGTAATATATTCCGTATTTCGTTACAATTCATTATAGTTTCAGCCTGCACTTCTAATCTGATCGACAAGCAATACGCAATGTCGTTTTGTTCAATTTACACAGACTTCCCTTATTGTTTTGCCTATTCATTAACGCGGCCAGGCTGGGCCGAGGATGTCCCTCTCTCTCTCATTGAGCAATGACTTGCCTGTCAACAATGACGTTTGGCTTTAGTGTTCTGCATAAGGAGGGGTCACTCGCTACGCTGGGGGTGGGTGATAATTGTTGAGCGCGTGTGTCGCCGAGTGTGTTGTCCTTTTGTGTGTACCCCTTTGTCTGTGTTTGTGCTGCCTAATAAGATCAGAGGCAGGGGCCAAGACGAGCTGCAAGCAAACATCAATAAGTGCCATGACGTTTGACATTTGTGCAGAGCTATCAACCCATGCCGTTCTAGCTGTTGTTGTTGTTGGCATTTAAAAGGTTAATGATGCCCACTCGAATGGCCACACAGGCGCGCTCTCAGCTCAGCTCGTCTCGCTGCCCTGGCGTCGGTCTGTGGATAATCTTTGACTGCAATTTCCACAACGTTTCTGTGCTCGATCATTTGCACCGATATGAGGCGAGCCGTGTCGGGGCTACCTTTCTGCGAAAGGGAATGTGTCCAACTGTGTTTGTTGTCAAACAAATCGTTTACAGAGATCTTTGCTCTGCACACACACACCCGTCCGTCCGTCCGTCCGTGTGCGTAGGTGTGAGCTGCAATTTTCTGTGGAAAATCACTCGAGTTTTGATTAATTTATAGCCGGCAGGAAGGTGAAATAAAGCATAATCGGGGTAGCCAGGCCAGGTAACCGTAAAAAAAAACCGAAACTATTGAAAAATTCTACGGGCCTTTATTTATTTTATGGGTCATTTTGATGTCTGTGTGGCTGGCGCCAAATAAATATTTTGAAAATAAATTACCAATTGGAAATAAAGTTGTCATAAAATATATATGTATATATTGACAACTAACTGTAAACATGAGTTGCACAAGTAGTTTTATTGTAGTTTTATTTATGACTCGATTTAGATTTCATTTATTTATGCACATTATTTATACGTTACTTTTGTTTATTAACTCGCAGCAGGGAAAATTTGCGGCTTCAGTTGGGAGAATTGCAGTGGAAAAATCTCAACTTTGCAGCAGCTTCTTTTTCTTGGTTTTGGCTTGCTTTTTTTCGAGTAGAGAGAGAGAGAGTGAGTGAGAGAGAGAGTTGGAAAGTGGCAAGCGGCATTGGCAACGACCAGGGGCAACGGGTTCGACTTAATTATGAGAAACGGCTCTGGATTCTAAGCCGGGCCCTGCCGCAAACATTCGCATCAATTATGCATACGCCAACGCAGTCGGCATGCGGCACACAGTTGCAGCAGTGCTACAAGAGGGAAAGAGAGAGGGAGAGCAAGTGTGCGCCTGCAGCAAGGACTGCTCCTTTTTGCCATGGCCAGAGCCAGTGCCAGCACAGTTTACCGCATGGCAAATTCGACGAATTTCCTGCGGTTTTCAAGCATTTCGGTTGGTTGCTCGGTTGCTTGGGTCACTTGCAACTTTGATTGCCAGTTAAGGCGCCCCAAGGATGGGGTAGGGGGCAGCGGATGTTGCTAGGTTGTGCAACTTGACCGCAACAGCATTGGTCGAATTGAATTTATTGTAAATGACAAAAGGATTTGAGCTCGACCAAATCGTTTGCAGCTGTGGGGCATTACTTCTTGCGATTCCATGCGATTCTGATTCTGGTTCTTTTTTTTTGGAAAACAGTTGTCTTTGGGGGCTGAGCGAATCGTTAACATGGCACATCCGCATGTCAAAAATGTCGCACAAAAATCAAAAATGTCGCAGAGGGGCAGTCGGACGTTACAGACGTTGTGTGGCGAGGGATGGAGCAGCGGGCACAGACGTAGAGCCGTACCAGGAACCCGCGACGTGTTCGAGGCACTCGGCCCTCGGCCCAGACCCAGACCCAAGCAAAGCACCAGGCAAAGCCAAACGAAGTAAAGCAAAGCGAACTCAATAGCAAATTAGCAATTCCGATGCGGCCATTTATATTGTTTATTCTTATTGTTGTTGTTGTTGTTGCTGTGCGACTGTTGCGGCTGACGAACAGACGATCGCGTTTTTATTTTTATTTTAGTTTCTATTTGGTTGTTTTTTGTTGCTGTTTCATTTTGTTTTTGTCAACGCAGTTTTTTATAAATTATTCCACTCTATAGTTTGCGGCGATCGATTCTCTGTTATCAAGTTCCGACCCGAACCGAACCGAACCGAACCTGAGCCCAAACTCGAGTGCGAGTTCGATGCAAATTAGCAGCGGGCAGAGACGGAGGCAGACTTGGAGTCAGGGAGCAGCTGAGCTGAGCAGGCGGGCCATTACAATGTCTAATGTCTGCTGTGTCTAATCGACTGATTAAGTGACAGACTGATATAATGACTAACTGATTGACTGACTGACTGATGGCTTTATTCACTTAGCCAGTGTGGGCAATTAATAATAAGCGTAGCCGAAACATTTCAGTCATGCAAACAAACCCAAAAACTTTGCGTGCTTTGCATTTCTTATAGCTCAGGTTTGTTATGCCATATAATACACAATATGCTTTGTCATTAGGCGGTGCAAGAGATTTGTTAACTTTATTATAATTTGAAGAGGGAGAGAGGGAGAGAGGGCGCACTCTCCATAAGGACTGCCGGCGCCACGAGCACCGTTAGACGGCGCCCTGGGATAAACATCTTCTGGTAGCTGAGACTTTCACTTTTAGTCCTGGCTGTCTCTCTTTTCCCAGAACTTGGCTAGGGATCTTACCTGCTGCTGCTGCACGTGCAATTCCCTCGACACTTGTTTGGTCCCTTGTTTTCCCTAGAAAGGACAACAAGCTGTAAATGATAGTGTTGTGTTTTGGTCTGTCCATACAGCTCGTTTATAGATCCTAATCGATCTTCAGCTTGTTTTGTTTTTTTGCTCATAACTCAATTAGCTTGAAAACCGCTTGGCCAAACTACGTGAGACTTGTCTGAGCTCTCTATTAGAGGGTGTTGTTCATTATAGTTGTATGATCCCATGGCTGACCACAAGATAATCGCCATGCGGCGTTGTTGACTTCCGTTTTAGCTGGAAACAATGAAAATGTGTGGAAAGTCTTGTTCCTGTTTTTACGTTGAACAAGTGTGTTAAGGATGTGCGTGACCATCATTATTAGGCAACACCTACAGGCCCCGCAAGATATCGCGATGTGTCACGTAGCGTGGGTCAAAAGGCGTGTGTGTTCGGATTATATAGAGACTGCAGACGTGTCTGCTATGAAATGGGAAACAATTGAACAGTTATCCGACAATTTGTCTGCATGTCAGCTGATATCATTATAAAATTCTCTATTCCAGACGGAAGTTAACTATTAATCAGCATAAAGTAAAAGAAAAACTCTAAAATCTCTTATAAATTTTTGATAAGCCATAAAGCTGCTAATATTGTGACTTATTATTGTCATATCCATAAAGTTAAATTATCAATTCGTTCCGGCCTTAAAACTTTCAAAGACTTTCCCATAACTCGCTTATCCTTTGCCATAAACAGTAGTTTTCCCCAATTAATATCGTAATATAACCAATTCCAACCGGGAGGGGAACTCTCCACGCTTTTACGACGCCTACAAATTGATGCCTAATGATGCCCCTTCTCATGGCTATATCATAAAGCATAAGGCATAAGGTCGTAATATATGCCACGCCACGACAATCTCACTTCATCAAACTTTCAACAATCTTTTGTCCATTGTCAGGGATGGGAATGCAACATCTTGGAGAGCTATAAACGAGCTATAACTATACGAAAGCAGAAATTAGGCAGCCAATCAATGAATTGTTTTGGGTGGCGCTGCGTGGGGTGGACCGGCTTGTACAATCTTTAACAACCTGCCTTTCTTTGGAGAGAGCGGGAGAATTTTTATAGCATTTTTTTTCATCGATTTTATTAAGATTTTTGTATATCGATAAAGCGCTTTTTAATTATAGCAAACAGACAAACATAAAGTGTTTTTTATGGGCAGAATTTATGGTTGCGACGCACAGGAAATTGTCTAAAAAAAATAGCCAAAACATGAACATATATCAATTGAGATGTCTCTCGCCCGATGTGCAGGACGTCGTGGTGTTCTGTGTCCTGGTCGTGTGCACGGGATGCGCTTAAAAAGAAAATCCCTTCCGCTTTGCCGCCGAACCGAGCCAAATGAGTTGAACTTCCGCTGCAGCGCGTGGCCGACTTGTCTGTGTGGCTCTGCTCTGGCCACACCCCCCTCCTGCCTGCGCAGCCCTAATGCAGTTGTCACACATCACAGACGGGTGAGTTTGGTGAGTATCTCTCTCTCAGAAATATACTACATGAGTTTTATAAGTAGCTGCGGCAACAACAACTATGCTAATCGATGGCATGCCAAACGGGGCAAGAACCAGAGATGGCTATGAACAGGGGAGCAGCAGGAGGAGGAGAGTATCAGCGAGCAGCTTGTCTATCCAAGGCGACGCCATTTGCAGTTTCACACTTTTTTGCCATGGCTCGGACCATTTTTTATGGTCAAGCGTGCCAAATTTGTAGAATGCGTCAGCGACAAGTGTAAAGTAGATTTGCTGCTGTTGCTATGGTTGTTGCTACTGTTGTTGTTGTTGTAAGGCTTGCATAACCTGACCACGGGGCCTTAGCGGAGTCTGGTCGCGCGCGCCCCTTTAGAAACTTTCCATAATTTGTGCAATAAATCAAACGAATTTCACTCAAAACAATCGAAAACTCAAGGCGAGCAGCCAATTATGAACCCAAACCACTGCAACAAAAGCAACACAAACACCAACAACAAAGCCTTAGCAACAGCAACAGCAGCAACAACAACAACAATCTAAACATATCAATAAAAGTCGGCACGCAAACAAGCGATTGACACGCAAAAACACATTTAAAATTGATTAGCCCGGTCAGCTTTGGCTGGAAGAGCCATTGGAATCCCACTAGAAGATGTCTAGACACTCATTCAACACAAATAGCAGCGGTGTGACATTTGCCCCTGGGGCCAATCTTGTGTATGTATTGGGAGGCTCTCGTGCCCCCCTCGTGCGTGTCGCGTGCTACGAGCAACAAAAATCTCAAATTATTTAGCCAATAATTTGGTTGATTTGTTAAGAGGGAAATAAAACAATTATATTTGGAAATGAATAGCATAATCAGGTGATGGACTGAAGCATGCCCTGTAAATTAGATTTTGTTGGAAGTTAAGAAAATATATAAGCTGTCTGCTAGACTGTTATATACCCGATAGCCAGCTCTTTGTTCTTCTCGTTGCAATAGTTTAGTTGATGCGCTTGCAATTCGTTCTACGGGGGCGTAAGGGGCGTGGACAAATACTTAAACAAACTGGATCAGCGGGGAATAGTAAGACATTTTGTCAACAAGTTTTATTACAGTCTGTAATCTAGGCTTTCACACAGACGGACAGACAGATAGACAGATAGACAGACGGACAAACAAACGGACGGACATACCGACAGACGGACAGGGGTTAATAGGCTGTTGGTGTTGATCAAGAATATATACACTTAATGGGTTTGGAGATGCCTCCTTCTGCCAGCTACATACACTTTAGATTCACACAATATACCCTTTTTAATACCCTTCAACTCCATAAGTAGTTGGAGCAAAATAAGAGGGAAAGTAGCTTCTTTAACCTAGACATTCTCTTAAGAACTCCTCTAAAATATAACTAAAATTTCTCTCTAATTCAAGCCTTATGCTCAACCAGTTATACCTCGCTCTTTCTCTCTTTGCAGGGTATTTGAACATGGAAAACTTGAGGCTTATATCAAAGTGATAAGCAAAAATGTACGTTTTGTTTTGCCGCAGGCCGCCTAAAATGTATCTTATAGAATGTCTATGGTTTGTTAGATGTGTGCGTGTGCGTGTGTGTGTGCTGCGTTTCACTCTCAGTTTCTTGGGGCTCGAAGGGGCATAATTATTGGGTCAGCATTTTGGGATGGAACGTGCGGCCACATAACGGAGGCCAGGCAAAACTAATTTCAGAGCCTGCCCCGACTTAACTTGGCCTCCCTGCACTGCGGGCAATTTCCAGTAAAAGTTGAGCTTGAGTTCCCCCCCGCTTTCGCATTTGGCATCTTATGATTTATTAGCTTTGATCAATTTGATGGATATTTTTGGCAAAAACCGATCGATCCGATCGAGCTGCCTGGGCTACACTCTGTACCTCAAGGGCTTTCCGAAAAATGCTTAAACCAATTTTCACAAAAGCGCGCTTAATTAAACGGAATCTCTTTGCAGGCTGCCCCCTCGCTCTGGCGACCGATCTCCAGTCGGAGCTGCCTCGGCTGCAGCTTCAATGGTGGTCGTCGCCCCAGAGACACGATAAACGCGTACAATTGTTTGCACTTAAGATTTTTACACATGATTCACAGTAGCCGCAGTCGCAGTCGGGGCAGAGTCAGAGTCGGAGTCGGAGCACAGCCAGTCGCCCCATGCGCTTTTGTGTCCTGGCAGTCATGTCTGCATATGTTGCACTGGCACTCAAATCACAGCCAGAGTCGAAGTCGCAGTCGAAGTCAGAGTCGGATGCAGAGTTGGAGTCGGGACAGCAGCGAAGTCTGCCTCCAGTGAGGGGTCCGCTGTTGTTGTTCTATCAGATGCAATATTTGCTAACGAATAAATTGGCATTTCACAAGTTGCCCTGACAGACGACTGCCAACTGACTGCCTCCTGGCTGGCCAAACTGGTTGCAACAGCGCTGCCTGTGGCTGCCACTCTGCCTGCGCCTCCTGCTGCCGCTTCCTGCTGCCTCTGCCTGCTGCCTGTCTCTGTTCCTGGGCAGGCAACATGCATTGCAATCATTTTTGTTGAATCTAAAATTGACGCATCGCATCGCGGCTATGACTTCGTCATTCTGCAACCTGGTTGCTGCCACCGTTGCTGCTGCTGCTGTTGCAGCTTCAACTACCGTGTTACGCGGCCGCCAACCGGGCGGCTGTCCACGGCTAAAATGGCCAGCGCGTCGCGCATTTTTCGACGACATCTGAATCTGATTAGAGGCCGAGGCTTGAGCCTGCAGCAGCAGAGGCAGGGGCAAGGGCAGTGGCAGAGGCAACTCATCGTCGTCGTCGTCGTCGAAGTTGACGTTGACGTGCAGCCTCACAGCAGCTAACAGCAACAACAACATCAACGGGCTGCAACGCAGGCAACTTCGATTCAAGGAACAGCTACTGTCTCTCACTTCCGTGCTGCACAGTGGGGCAAAAGCTGCAGCAATGTAGCTTAAAAGATAGTCAACCAAATTTGGGCAGTTCTTCACTTCTCTGTCCCACTGTGCCTGCTGTGGCCCGCGGGCCGTGTGGGGGCTGCTTTGGACGCAGCTCGTTCAGTTTGCCCGCATTACTCGGAACTGTTTGCCCGTTTCGATATGCCCTAAACCATATTTTGCCGACATTTGGCTGCACATAAATTCCCCCCCGATTGTCATGCTATATAAGATATGAAAGAGAGTTTTTTGGGTTATTTTTTTGACAAACAGAAAAAAATTGTTTATACTTTTATAATAAAAATGCGCGCAATGCTTTTGTTTTTTTTTTTGAGGCTGAGCCACGTTTTGCACTTTGCATAAATTGAGCTAAGCAGGCAACGATCGCTGCCTCTCTCTCTCTCGCACTTGGGTTGCATGTGGCAAGTCCTGTGTGCATGATCGTGTCCTTGTACAACAAAAGCAATTGCTACTGTTTGCCGCATTGGCTACGGCTTTGGCTTGGCTTTGGTCGTGGTCATCATGTGGCATATATCATGTCGCAGCAGCAGACACTGCCACGCCCCCGCCTCGTCGTCGTCGTTGTTGTTGGCTGCGCCTGCGCTTGCGACTCGTTGCTGTGGCAAGTCCCGAGCCGCCTGTGAAATTTACATAAAATTATGCAAAATCATGCAATGCGCTTAGTGTTTGTTGCATGCCCCGTGCAGGCCTGCAGCCCCTGCCTCCGTCTCTCTGCCTGCCTGCCTGCCATGGCAACCTTGTCTGCTGTGCCGAAGTGCGCCCGTTTTATGAATGGAATCGAATGGATGCTGCACCATGGATGCTGCAGCCCTGTGTGCAGGCTGTGTGCAACTTGCAACTTGTTGCCGCTGTTGAACATTAATGAAATTTGTTAGTATCACGACTTTTATGCCTGTTGCCTGCCAAGTTTGCTTTTGTTTGCCAGTTGATTGTCTGCTGCGCGCTCTCTCCCTCTCTGGATGTGTCTCGCTCTTTGCATTATTTTTAAATGTTTATAATGCGCATAGTTTGTCAGCAAATTGAGAGATACAGCACAGATGAACTTGAGATATATACTATATACATAATTAGCCTATAAGCCATCATATATAGTATAGATATATCCCTTCATTTCCAAGATCTTGAGCTAGCACTATGTTTCAAGCTTGCTCGAAAGATGCTTGATAACCTCGCGAGTCTCTTTGTTATTGTTCTTAACGCACAGCTGCAACAATTGTTGCATGGCCCCTTGCTCTCTTCTTGCAACTCGATCTGCTGCTGCTGCTGCTACACACAAAAGCCGTGTCAATCAAAGTTTGTCACAACGCGCAGCCGCGTCGCCGATTGACGCATTTAATCGCGGTTTTTAACATATCGATCTGAGCTCAGCTCACACTGTGCAACATGAAACAGGAACTCGCACCGAAACTGGCAAAGCGTTTAGCCAAACGTTGATGCGTATCTGACGCGCTCTGGGAATGCCTCTGGCATTGGGATTGAGATTGGAATGGGGATTGAAAATGCGCATGACGTTGGGGGTTGGGGAGGAGATGCGTAACGCGCGTTGGGTTGGGTTTGGGTCTTTGGGGTGTTGGATAAAGCAGCTGAAAACGACGACTGCTTATGGTTTAAATGCCGCTGACTTTTGGGCTTATCGCTTAACAAACGACACAGGCGACACAGCTGACAACAGCAACAACAACATGACGAGTATCTGCGCTTCAATCATAGCCACACGCTGGGCTACAATAAGGGCCACAAGGGGGCAGCGAGAGAGATAGGGAGAGAGGGGGGAGGGGGCGGGTACCTTCTGTCTTGTAATTTATGACAATATATGCAGCGTTAATGTCGCCGTTCGCCACGTTGATCGATGTCTGTCACAGCATCGCTGCGTACGGATAGATGGATGCTGACTGCTTATATAAGTGTCGGTAGCCCCAGCCCGATCGTTATCATGAGCAGCAGCAGCAGCAGCAGCGGGCCTGCCCTCTCTAGGCTCGAGAGACATATTTGGCACCGCCAGCCCCAGTCCCAGTCCCAGCCCCAGTCCCATTCCCAGTGGCAACCAGAGCCACCGTGTTTCGATTATCGTTCGGCTGTTGCATTTTAATTGATCTCCGATGCGATTTGCATGATCCACAGAGCGAGTGCGATGGCGACGGCGGCGGCGAGTGAGTGAGTGCGAGTGAGAGTGCGAGTGTTGCCTAAGGAGGCCAATCGAGCGCATGTTTTATGGATGTCAAAACAATTGCTACATATTCTAAGTGCCGATCGTGCATTGCGCAAGTTGTGCCCCAGAGCAAACCAAAAACGAATAAAATACAACCGATATTTTCATATCTATATAGCATTATCATTCAGCGTGTACTCCATATCGAAATTGGCATGCGGCATTAAATCAGCCACAAATACGCTACGCATGAAGGGAATTTAAGATATAGAAGTTGTTAATAGTTAAATTTATTGTTCAATTTTAAATTTTATTTAAACTTTTTAAACATCTTTTTCAGTTTAAAAATTTAATTAATTAATTACGAAGCATGAAAATGATATTAAAGGAAGCGTATTAAATATAGATATATCTAATAGTCTAATATATTGTTCATTTATTTATTATATTTAAGCTTTTTTAAAAATCTTTTTTTTATTTTTTTACTTTTTAATTTATTTATTTAATTAATTGCCAAATATAAAAATAATATTGAAATAAGCATATTAATTATAGATATATTTTATTATTTCAGCATTTAAAATATTTGATTATTAAATTAAAATTTTAAAATATATTTTGGATCCTTGGTATATTCAATTATTTATTTTTGAAGTAAGAGTTTGTTATTAAATGAAGCGTATTAAATATACAAATATTAAATCGATTTATTAATTCAATAAATTAAATTAATTTTATAAACAAGATGTAAAAATATTTACAATAAATTTCTATATTTTAATTTAATTAATAATTTTTTTATGAACTAAATTAATTTAAATTTATAAGAAAATATAAAACTTTTTAAAATAAATTTTTAAATTATTAAATATTAATTTATTAATGAAATTAATTTATTTAATGAAATTATTTTACTTCTAAAATTTTTATAAATAAATTGTTAAATTTGCTCTAGATCCATCAATAAATTTCTAAACTTCTCGCAGAACTTATCCCCTTCCTGCCCTCGCAGTGGGCGTAGCAAAGCCGATAACAAAGCTATGGTTATTTAACTTGTGTCAAGGGTATTCCAGCGCGTTGTTTTTTCTGTTTCTCTGCTTAATTTATGCACTCACCGTTTTGGGCCAGCGCAAATAAGGGCATGTCTGACTGGGCCTGGTCCGGGCCAGTGGCCAGTGGCCATCAGCTGCGATTGCAACCAGGACATGCCTGCCATGCATGCAGCAATGCGGCAGCGCTTGGCCTTCAATTAAACACGGCAGCGGCAGCGGCAGCAGCAACGTAAAATACAATAAATAACTGTGGACGTTGCAGCAAATGAAGAGATATAAACCAAGTTCCACTGCCCCCTTTCTCCCTCTCTCTCGCTCTCCCTCTCTGTCTGTCTGCGTACGCAAAACTTATGAAGGAGGCCAGAAGAAAACCGTGGCCAGAAAACGCCCTAAAACGTACTGCGATCGCTTTGGTTGTTGTTGTTGTTGTTGCTGCTGCGTTTTCGCACGCATCGGCCAAACGGTGGCCACAGTGGCTGCCAGCAGTCTGCGTTCGAGGTGATTGCTGGTGAAAAATTCCGTTTGTGACAATGATAAAATAGTTTAACCTCGCTGCAAATCGCGTTTTGAATTTGAAATGCGATTTTCGTATTTTTTTTTTTTTTTTTGGGTTTCGTTTCAAAATTGTTGTTGTTGTTGTTGGCGCAGAGAGCCCCAGCTTGAATCCGGGCTACTGTTTTGCGGTTTGGCGTTGCCTGCAGGTGCCGCAGCGGTTGAGCAGTTGCGAAACGTGTGCGAATGAGACTGAGAGGGAGAAAGATACTAAGGTTCTCTAGCAAAGAGAAAGAAGCGTAGGGAGAGAGAGAGCGAGAGAGAGAGAGAGAAATAATAGACTGAGTAACGAAATTTATAGCAAATATAAAGCTGCAGCCTTTCTCATAGCTAGCTAAGTCAACTACGTGCCTGCTGCCAAATGGAATCTCCCACTACGAATCTCCTCCCCCGTCTCCTCCCTCCTCCTGCACTGCTCGCCTGCTTGGCTTCGTCATCGTCGTCCCAAAACACCAGTAGCTCAGCCGGCGCTGGAAACATATTTTGACTACGAAATCAGACTGCAAAAAAAAAAACTGAGTGTGCTATGCCGTGTAGCGTAGTGTATGCAATGGCAATATAAATAAAATAAAATAATTGCCGGCATAAATAAATTCAAAAAGTCGGTAAGGCGAAAAAGAGACTTTTGTGTTGTGTGCGTGGAACACATTTTATCATATTTTTTTGTAGCAGTTCTCGTTGAAGTTGTCGTTGTGGTTGTTGCTGCCTGCCTGGAACTATGTGCGCAAATTGTTAATGGCATTTTGCATGCGCAGACACAGTTTCAGAGGCAGACACAAGCGAAGCAGGGTGGGGATGGGGTAAAGTGCAGCGCGCTAGCTTTCATTGCCGCCCAAATCGAACAAAACAAAACGAAAGACTTAAGACACGAACTTGCCACGGCACTCGCGCGGCGATTGCATTGTCGCTGTGTGCGCGCGTGTTTTGGGACAAATTCTATTTTTATAACAATTTCAATTCAGCCAATTGTCAAGGTGTGTTAACGACAACAACAACAACAGCAACAACTGCTAGGCAGGGCGCAACAAAAAAATTATGTCTGCATTTTCGCGCCTGTTTTTGTGGCAAATTGACAACAATTGCCGCCATTAGCCAGATATGAGCCAGGCTCTGCGTCTGTGCGTGTCTGTGTTGGTCTGTGCGCTGATTTATGCCAGAGGAATGTCTGTCAAGGGCGTGAACGCAGCTCAGACAGATCTGTCTCACAGATTCCGCGCTGCCTCATGCACTGTGCAAACTTCCGCTTCTTCGTTTGTTCTTCCTCCCCTGTCGAAATTGAGTTCTAAACGCGCGAAGATCATAAAAAACAATTCTCCAGAAACGTGCACAAGTAGTAGAAGCTGCTGGCAGAGGAAGTTTCGGTTTTCAGTTCATGAATATTAATTAGGGGCAACCTGTAGCATAAAAAAACGTGGCTGAGGCATCTTTGAATTGAAAATAAAATTAAATTCATTGCTCTACGCTGCGTTTCCCTGCCTGCTCAACAATGTTTGCACCATTTTCGCACATTAAGCAAGAGATTAACACTTGCGCCTCGCTGCCTGACAGTATCTCTGTTGCATCTGGCCGATAAGATTTGTGCTGCCGCAGTCCGCGCTCGCTCTCGCAATTTGTTGCAGCACCAAGTTATGGTCGAACGTCGAGCATGGGGGAATGGGCTATGTGCAGCAGCGCCTGATAAGGCTCGTAAAAAACACTCGAAACACAGGCGATTCTCCTTTTAGTGGCGATCGTAAAATGGCCAGAGAACAGAACCGTTCGGATGCCGGGGGATGCAGTTCGTCAGAGGAAGTCGTCAATCAATCGAATGGGCAGCTCTTTGATTGCATTAAAGGCGTAGGCTGTGAGAAGTAGTCTATAATTAAAGTGAAGAGGGTGAACAACAAAGTTGAGAGTGGGGAATATCACAGGGCATAAAAGAAAGCAAAGAAAGGGCTGAAGAAGCTAGGAAAACTTGGGAAGAAATCTTGGAATACTAAGAAGGTTGTGGATTGAGGAATATAGGAAAAATTTAGGAAGTTATTGAAGGGGTTAAGGATTGAGAAAATTTGAGTACATTAAATGAAGTTGAAGCAAGCTTAAGGAGGAATCTCAGAAAGCTGTAAAGGTTGTAGACTGAGGAATGTAAGAACAACTTAGAAAACTATCTAGAGGGTTAAGGGCTAAGATTACTTTAAGAAGCTAAGGCACTAACCGATTTATAGAGTCAGTAATCCAAGAAAACTTGTGAGAATTGAGCAGGTTGTGGGCTGAGGAACATAGGAAGAGTTTAGAAAGTTATTGAAAGGGTTAAGGGCTGAGAAGTTTTGAGAACACTAATTGAAGTTGAAGAAAACTTAAGGAGGAATCTTACACTGTAGACTGAGGAAAGTACAACTTAGAAAACTATCTAGAAGGTTAAGGGCAAAGGTAACCTTAAGAAGCTGAGGCACTAAGCGATTTATAGAGTCAGTAATCCAAGAAAACTTGTGAAGAAATCTTAGAGAATTGAGCAGGTTGTGGGCTGAGGAACATAAGAAAATTTTGGAAAATTTTTGAAAGGATTCTGAGCTAAGAAAACTTAAGGAAACTTAGGCACTTAGCTGCCTATGGACTAAGAAAACTTTAGAAAATTACTGAGAGGCTTAAGAAAAGCCAAGTAAACTCCCTCACTGTCAAGCTATGCAAGCCAACTTCAACTCCATTGCTCTTGCAGCTAACATATGTGTGTTTTCGCTTTTGTTTCCGCAATTAAACCTACATAGCATACTCGCACATCTATCCAACTCTATTCATATTTCGCATAGGTGCGATGCGAGTCGCTTCAGTCGCTTTGGCCAGGAGATTTGAAATGCTTTCGTTATATGCGGCAATTAGACATAAAACTAATGAATTTATTGTGTGAGTGTTGCATATGTACTATGTAGTTGCTCGCTACATACATATATTATTTTTAATTGCAGCAGCAACAACTACAAGTGCAACAGCAACAACAACACACGCTGCAGTTTTCTCACACACTTCGTTTCGTGGCACTCGCATGAGGCGCAGCAATTAAACAACAACGAGCCGCATGTTGCATCGAGCTTTTCTTTAGCTGATTACTATATTTAAACATTTAAGCAGCGAGAGAGGGAGAGAGGGGGAGGGGTAGAGTGGAAGCGAGAGGGCAGCTTGCTTGGCTAAGGCGAAATCAATAGGCATGCGAAATATTTCTTCTTGTTTTTCAATACATTGTAGCAAAAAAAAGTGATTCATTGTTGTTGTTACTTTTTGCTGGCCCTGACTGAGGTTTGTTTTTGTTGCTGTTGTGCAGTTGTTGTTGCTGCCTGGCAAATTGCCAAAATATTATTGTTAGCCGCGTCAATTAGCACGCTCGCATTGCTTGGAAATTTTCAATGCGCAGCAGTGGAAACTAGCCTGGGTGTTGTAGGAGAGCGAGAGAGAGAGAGGTGGGTGGGGGAGAGTAATTGTACCCAGAGCAGCTCTATTATCTCTCACTCTCTCGCTGTCGTTGTTGTTGCTGTTGCGGTTGTAGCGTTCTTGTAGCTTGTCTAGTTCGTGAGCAGATTCTCTAATTGGGACGCGATTCAATCACGTGCAATGCTCGACAATAGAATCTTTGTCGTTAAAGTTTAACGATTTTGACGTAGCTGCAGGTGCAAACTGTACTCGAGGAGGCATGTTAATATGGCCGCCGTGATTAGTTGCCCTGCTGCTGCCGCAGTTATTGTTGTTGTTGCTGTGGTAAAGAGCAATGAAAACAAAGCGAACGGACAATCCGCAGTGTGTACACAAGTATGAAAAGCACCAAAAGACTGACACGCACACATATACAGAGGCACACACACACACACGCACACTTGGGAGGCAGTCAGTGAACTCGCATGGCCGCACGAATAACGTTTCGTGACAGGCAGCGGCAGCAACACCAACTACAATTGAAGGTTGAAGTTACATTGGCTGTGCGTGTGTGTGTATGTGTGTGCGAGTGTGTGTGTGTGTGGTGTGCGTGCATCGCCATTCGGGCGTACCAAAAACCCAGCGGAGGCCACGCAGTAATCGACCCAAACCGCCCGCCCCCTGCAATGTTGCTGCTGTAGCTGTAGTTGTTGTTGTTGTTGCAGTTGTTATTGTTGTTGCTGTTATTGCTTTTCTCTTTATATGCATTATTATTACATTATTGTTGTGTATTTCAAGTTTGTCGGTGGCAGTTTCAATGCCTTCGTTTTGATTGAGGAAATCGTCGTCTGCGTCGCATCGCGTCGCATTGAAAATTCAGTGAAATTTTCTTAAGGCCATTGCAGCCCCTCCTCCACCTCCCCCCGCCCTCACCCCCTTGCGACAATGAGGCGCATAATATGCACATATAAATAACTAATTTTCGGAATATTACTTGCATTTTATGAAGCATTAAATTATTATGAAAATTAACAAATTATTTGAGCAAGAAGTTCGATAGTTTTGTTATCGGTTTTTATGGAAAAAGATTAGAACTTGCTGCATATAATTGTGCATTAAAATTATTATAAAATTTTAAAATAATTAGGATAATCATTTCGATAGTTTGGCAATGATCTAGAGTTAGTCTGGCTATAGTTTACGCGATATTTAGCCTCTTCATTTATCGATTTCCCCTTGACAAAGTTGAAAACTCGCTGTGTGCAAGACAAATGACTTAGGCAACGAACTTGTTGTCGGCGCGTTTTTCCGTTTGGAATGGGAATGTTTCGTCTGTTTTTTTTTGGTCTTTCTTGAATTTAGTATGACAACTTGCTTGTTGGCTTGATTGGAGTGTTCACTTGCTGGCCAGATCCCGCCGAGATGTCTGTCAGCGCAGCCTGAATGCGGGCCGCCATAAAAATTAGCTGCGCCGTGGTCGCTGCTGCTGCTGCTGCTTTTTTATGGCGTTTCTCTACGATTTTATACCGCCGAATCTTTTGTATTTGTCCCCCACTTGAGATGCTCCACGTGTGTGCGTGTGTGTGCGTGTGCGTGTGCGTTTCCTTCGACAATATTTTCAAATTAACAACATTAGGAGCGACCTTTTAATTAAGTTTCTTCTGCCTCTCCCGCTCCCCCTCCCTTCCTCTCCCTCTCTCACTCTGTTTCATTTGGCATTGGGGAACTTTATTGATTTCTGTGTTTCTTGCCTGATTTTCGTTATAACTTTTAACTGATTGGCCGCTCGAGTTGTTTGTGTATTTTTTCGGTTTTTTTTTTTTTTGGTTTTTTTTTTGGTTTTTAGTTTTCGATTTTCGATTTGGAGACACACACACATGTGAAAGCTCTGTTACAAATCGACTTCGTTAGAGTCGTCTCCACCTGCGCCTCTTAGCTTTCGCTCGTTATCGCGCTGACCTGCCTCTCTCTCCCTCTCTCTCGCACTGCGCCAAGAGCGTTTAATGGCAGCAAAGCAAAGCAAAGCGAACCAAAAACCAATTCTTTCCCATGATTGTCGCCAAAGTGTTTTCGTATCATACATCGACTACGTGTCGCTTTTGTTGTTGTTGTTGTTGTTGCCTGTTATTGCCGCTGCCTTTCGACTATTTTATGTAGACGCGCCTCACATTTATGCTGTGCTACAAAAAGTCCCCACAAAACTTATCCGATACTCATCAAGTTATCCATCAAGTATTTGCCCCGCCACTTGCCGTTGCCGTTGTTGTTGTTGTTGTTGTTGTTGCTTTGTTTTTGGGTTTTTGTTTCCCCCCTCGTGCGTGTGTGCGTGTGTGTGTGTTAGGCGCTTAAAGCTTTTTAAGGGTTTTTAAGATTTTTATCTAACAAACTCGCTGTGCATACTTAATTATGTATTTTGAAATGTGAGACAGGTTGGCATGGCATCGGGCATGGGGCGTCCGACTGGGCTATGGTGTCCACAAAAGGTTGTTTTTTTTTTCTAGACAAAGCTACTGTCGTTGACAACGGCAAGTGAAGTGAAGTTGTGTGCGTGTGTGTGTGTGTGCGCAGGCGGCAGGTGCAGCCGCAGATGGAAAGATAGAGAGGGAGAGAGAGCGCGAGCGACTCAGCCATGCTTGAACTGTCTGTGCTATAATAAAAATACTCAACTTGCTATAAATATAATTTTTGCTGTACTATTCTGAGCCACGCTTTGGGGCAACTCTTCTACTTCTTCTTATGCTGCTCAATCATGCGGCGCGCATTGCCCTTCAGCACATATTGAACTATGCCCCGCCGCTCCGCCTGGCGCCCCCCTCGCTTAGCCAGGCACCTTCAATTTTGGGCCACGCCCCCCTTTGGCGTAATTTATGCGCTGCAATGACACTTGCTCATGACCTTATCGACGTCTGCAGTGCGCGCTGCCATCGTTGCCTAGCCTCAGCCAGCGGCACACTTTGGCCCAGGCCAATAACAACAATTAAGCAACACACGAGCAACAACAGCAACAACAACGAAGCTGTAGTCGATTGTATTGTTGCCATTTTTCTTTATGGCTTTATGCGTTTTGGCACAGCAAATAAATCAATTGATTTCAATTATAATTATAGGCCCGCGTGCAGGTCGCAGACTGCAGCGTAGAGGAGCTGCTCCTTGCCGTGCCTGCCCTGCGGTGCAGTCTCAATCGCCGTCGCCGTCTCGCGCGTGGCCAAGTGCTCATTACTTTTGCAGCGCAGCACGCCCCCTTCTTTTTTGTGGGCGCTTATTGAGGCGTTTTTTTGGTCAATTGTTGAAAAATGAAATGGTCTTGCACATAGTTATGCCTATCGCTATCTTCGCATCGAACATCACGAATCGCGCGCGTATCTTCTGCCCAATTCGAGTCTGCCGCTGCTCCTGCTTGGGGCAGAGAAAGATTTTCATTGATTTCCGTTGCACAAGCTGGTCAAGTGTCGGTTATTTATTTTATGCGCTACTTCACAACTTTATTCGACTTGCCCCAAGCGGACGCAAGTGCAGCCCACTTGCAAATTATATGCATTACGCATACGCTAAGTCTGGCTGCGGCATGCAGCGGCATGCGGCATGTGCAGCGGGCCAAATTGACTTATAAGTCGTGGCGGAGAGGAAGCTTCCCTGTATGGCGATGCTGCCGTGCTGATAAGTCGGAAAGAGCTTACAATGTAAAACGGCGTTTATATTGTAAATTATTCAGCAAATTTTGATGAGGGGCAAAAATATTGGTAGCAATCTTTTATCTCTCGAAAGTTAAGGGATTTAAAGTAATTTCAGAATAAAAGTACATATAACTTATCAAAAAATATTATAGGATTTTTGCGTGTAATTATATTTTCTTTTTGATTTTACTTGTGGTCTGATTCTCCATTCAAAGTTTATGGTTTTTAAATAAATGAAAGTTCCAAATTTCTTGTTATACCCTTCCAGCATGGAAAATGGTCACAGAAGGGTATACTAACTTGGTGTAAATGTAAGTTACAAGAATAAGAAGGCGTGGCAGATCCCTCAGTGTGTATATATTCCCTCTCAGAAACATTTGTCAAGCCAAGATTGAGCCATGTCCGTCTGCTTGTCCGTCTGTCTGTCCGTCTCTGCTCGCTCAGCTATTATACAAGCTAGAGACATCAAATTTGGCATGAAGGTTTCTGTATTTAGTCTGCTGCACCAGTTCATTTCAAACTTTAGATGCCACGCCCACTTTCTACATAAATCGTCAAAGAATTATTGAATTTGCTTTGTGTTCACAGCAATAAAGCTGCAACTTTCTGTTTCAACAAACAATTGCTATATTTTCAAGTGGTGTATGTACCTGATTAACTTATACTCCTTACTGTAGAAACTTTTTAATTTCATATAAGAAATCTTCAATCTTAGCCATGTTCTTATTTCTCCATCTATTGCGATTGCCCTCAATTTGTAACACTTCAAATTAGGCGCCTTATTAACACGCATAATTCATGCATTATCGACTGAGCTTTTTATTGATTTATCCTTATGTTTTGTTCGTGTTCTCTCGCTCTTGTGGGTCTCCAGTTGATCAGGCTTCAAGCGCCAAGTCAGCAAGTGGAATCCGGGGCTCCTTGGCACCGGCGTTTTATGTCTGTCATTAAAATATTTGATGCAGGCTTAAGTTATTAAGCGCGACGTTTGCGGGCTACTGTTAAATGAGCACGTTGGCTCTGGTCAGCCGTTTGTTCGTGGTGCTGGCACTCCCTTCTAACAACACTTGTAAGTGCTGGAAATAATCTAAGAGCAGCAGCAGCAGCAACAACAACAACGGCAACGGCAACTGCTGTGGCAGGCAGACAACAATAATAAAATTGAAACTGATCGTCTTTCAGAATGCGTGGCACGTCGCGCAGTTTATTAAAATAACTTGGCTAGCAGGCGGACGAGAGAGTAGCAGAGTGAGAGAGAGAAAGAGAGAGAGAGGGAGAGAGGGTGGAGCGGCTAGCGGGGGTTAGGGTATGTAGCGGGTTGCTTGCCTACCGCTGGAGCCACATCACCTGCTATAAGAGAGTTGCGGGCAAGAAAAATTAGTTTAATCATAAAAATGCTCGACATCGACAGCGACAGCAGCAACAACAACAACAACTGTGGTGCGGCTACCTGTAGCTACCTGTTTTGAGCAAGAAGATGACTTCAATTAAAAGCTTTTAACAATATCACGTACGGCAAATCGCAGGAATCGAGTCGAGGCAAGCTGGAAAGAGGGAGCAGGGGGAAGGGGGAGGGAGCAGGGTCCGCCAGAGCCTGATTACATCACAGCGCTGCATAGCGCAGTCGCAGCAGTCCTGTGGCTCCAAACTCAATGAGTGCGTCGATGCGTCGCCCTGCTTCGCGACTTGGTCTGCTCTTTGGTTATCAGGTGTAAAGCATCGCACTGCAAGCGCGGAGAAAGAGAGAGCGAGAGCGAGAGGAGCAACGCGTTTGTGTCTTAAGTCTTTTGTTTTTGCAGCCTCAGCCCGCTGAGCTTATTAAAGAAAGCAGCCAACTGGGCTGGAATGAGCCTCGATAGCATCGTCCATCGCCGCCTGCACGTGCTACACACACACACACACACACCCCCGCCGAGACTCAAGCCCTTGGCTTTGGTCTTTTACCGCCGCCGCCAGAAGCAGATCAAAGCGCGTTATCCTTGACAGCAGCTGCGACTTGACCATGTCACGTTGGGGCGTCAGAGACGTGGCCGGCTTTGTCGGCAGGCGGCTAACGCGATGCACGCTGTCACCGGCTCGGCTGAAAGTTAATAAAAATAACAGTTAAAATAATAGCCGCAAAAACGAGCTGAAATTCGGCGCAGCCACAGCAGCGGCGGCGGCAGAGGCAGCGGCAGGGGAGGAGGCAGCGGCGCATGCGCAGCCAGCGACGACCTCCGTCAGCGTCTCGTTTCGATTGTAAAAATTTCATTTATGTCTTATGGGCGATTTGCAATTTCTGCGCAAATTGCGCTGGTGATTCTCCCTCCCCCTCTCTCTCCCTTCCCCCTCTCAGTGCGTCTCGTTTACGGTATATAAAATGCCTCAATCATTTGGCGCGTGCGTTTTTGCAATAAAAATGGCGTTTATGTTTCAATTAAAAGGCGTTCTTCCAAAAAAAAATTATGCAATCGCAGTGCGCAGTTACGACAGCAACAGCCGCTCGGGGCACTTGCTGCATGCCTCTTTTTATAGTCATTATTTTCAGCACATGTGCAAGAGGCGCGATTGATTAAGTGCTTAACCGATCGAGTTGCGATCAGTTGCAGCTCATTATAATTTCCCAAATTGCAAAAGAATTTAACAACCCTCCGGGGAAGATTTACGCAATTTGCACACTTTTATAGCAAACTCTCTCTCTCTTGCAGCAGAAACTCACCACGGCGCAGGGTTTGTGTCTTGGCTATGGCAAGGGTTAGGGTTGCGCTTCCGCTTCCGATAAGACACTTATTTCCACAGAGTTGATTGGCCTTTGATGTGCGGCTGAAAAAAGTGTCACTCGGAAAATGTGTGCCAGTTTTTTATCTGTGAATGTGTGTGTGTTCGCTAATGATATGCACCCCTGGTGTGACCCCATCCCCTCCGGAGTTTTTTGTTTTTTTTTGTCGAAGGAAACAAACATGCGTGCTTAGTTGTTGCAGTTGTCGTCTTTTTGATGTTGCTTAGTCGATGTTGTTGTTGTTGTTGCTGTTTTTATGTTGCTGCCTCCTCTCACCTGGACATGAACGTGGCTCGTCGCTGGGACAGGAAAAGCAGCAGCAGCGGCGGCAACGGCAGCGAGAACCCTTTGCCCTTTTGACTGCATTATGCAAATGAAATTCTAAAAGATTTTTATTGACATATGTTTTTCCTTTTGTGCTGCTTCTGCTTTGGCTGCGCTCGCTCCCCGTAGTTGTTGTTGTTGTTGCTAGAGTGTTTTCCTACTGAATATGGGAAAAAGTGATGTCTGTCCGCGGTTTCCTGTCGCCGTGCCAACAACTCGTCGCTTTCTGGTGGGTGTGAACAGAGTTTTAATTTCAATCGGATTAATGCAAATGCAAGTGGGCTGTGCCCGGGCCCGGCTAGGCGTCTAAGGGGTTCAATCGTAATGATTAAGCATTTGGGCCTGAAAGTGAGAGCACAAATCTGAACTTTATGGATATATATTTAACAATGCAATGAATAATTCATTTCGCCTCGGTTGCCTTTTTTCATTGTTTTATGCATTTCCAGCGAGAGTGGAAAGTTTTATTGAGTAAATGATGCCTATAAATAGCATGATGTTTGCTATAAAAATTATGTTTATTATAGCAAATGAATTTTAGATTTTTAATACACCAATTGAGCTTTTATGCCTATATTAAAAATGTATTCAACTTCAGTAATTAAATATAAATTTTGTGCAACAAAATTCATCTAAAAAAAGTAGATATTAAAAAGTAAAATTATTCAGTTTATACAATAAAAATTTAAAAAAAAATCTTACAAATTTAAATATAATTATTAAATGATAAAAACAATTGAAAGATTAAATAAAAATTATAAACTTATCAATAAGTTCAGTTGGAGCTAAAGAGGAGAGTAATTTATAACAATTAAAAATTTATATAAATAATAATAATAATAATAATAATAACATTAATATAAATACAAAATTATAAATAAATAAATATTATAATAAATAATAATAATAATAAAAATATTAATAATAATAATAATAATAATAATATCAATAATAATAATAATAATAATAATAATAATAATAATAATAATAATAATAATAATAATAATAATAATAATAATAATAATAATAATAATAATAATAATAATAATAATAATAATAATAAAAATAATAATAATAATAATAACATTAATAATTATTAATAAAATAAATATCAAATAAAAAACCTATAAAACATTTAAATTTAATAACTAAATGAAAGATTGAACCATAAAACTGCTTAGTATTCAATAATTTATTTTTATAAAAAAATTGTAAATTGAAAAGTAAAATTAATAAATATAAAATAAAAATTTTTAAAAATTTAAATATTTTTTTTATTAACTAAATATTGTTTAGGTACTAATCAATAAGTTCCCTAAGAATTAAAAAGGACAATCTGGATAATGCATTCATCGCCTACTAAGCCACCGCAAAGGCAACCGATAAATGGCAACTCTGCTGCCACATTGCGTGGCACCCCACCAAGGCATAGCCTAAGCAACGCGCGAATTGAAATTGTGTCCAGGTGTTGCAACTACGCAACGTTACCTTCTGCCCCTGCCATTCGCCAATATTTCACCCGACTCATGCGGCTGGGGTTGCCTACGCGGGACACGGAGATAAATTAGTTAATAAATAAAAAAAAAAAACAGCTAACTAATTTGCATATTTGCCCTTTGCCCTTTGCCTGGCCTCAGTTGACAGTTGAGCTCAATGCCAGAGTCGAAGCTGATGCCGAAGCCAATGAGGCGCACCAAAATGCATTTAACCCGACTGTCGATGAGGCAGGCAGGAAGGGAGGGAGAGGGGGCACTCTATATAGCACTTCCAAGTTGGGCTACAACAATTGCCATTTTGTGCGCCCGTTTGCGTATTTTATGTTGTTTTTTTTGGCGGGACGCAGGAACATTTTTTCTCTCTCTCTCTCTCTCTCTCTGAGCCTTAGCTCATTTGCATATGACAGCGATTGTTGTGTGTGCGTGTGTGTGTCTGCTGGAATTTGGCAAACTGGGGTGCCCTAACTGGCTGTGTGTGTGTGTTTAGGTAGCGAAAGTGAAAGGATAAGTGGAGGGGGGAAAGGATAAGCGCCTGCTTCGGCTACGGCTGCAACTTTAACGGTTTTAGCTATTTTGCTGCATGCAAAATCGCAAAATCGCCAAATTGCACAAATTTCAAAAGTATAAAAAAAGAAAAAATGATAAATGGTTTGCCTGCATCTCTCGTGCGACTCCTTTTCCCAAGTTCCGGCTACAATTTGCCTATGCGATTTGCCTACGTGAGCAGCGCGTTTGACCTTGCCAAACGGGGTAGCCCAAGGGGTAGCCCAAGGGGTTGCCGTTGTTGTCTTGGGTAGCTTCTTCAATTGAAGTGTAGTCTGTCTGAGACAGTGTCTCTGTGTGTGTGTGCTGTCTGTGTGTGTGCTACTTTTTTGGCGCGCAATTTTTCTTGTTTTTTGTGCGCCGTGCTGGGCATATGGTAACGAGTTGACCGACTGTCTAGATGGGACGGCTTGTATCTCTTCTTTCTTTGTTGTTGTCTTTCTAGGTTTGCGCCTGAAAACCGAACTGAAAACTGCAGCTGAGTCGTCTAATCAAAACGTTTTGAGTTTTGCATGCGGAAAAGGGTTGAAGAAGTTGCATAATCACTTTGGCGGATTAGGTAAGCAAATCAAGCTGACACTACAACTATAACAGCTTATGTCATAGAGGGTAATGCATTAGCTAAAGATTTAGATTGACGTGACATAAATGATAGAAATGAAATGATAAGAAATTATGATATAATTAACAAGAAATAAGTTCTTAAATGTGCCTTCAATTTGTAGGACATTCCTCTCTTTCTTACACGCACTTAGCACGTGTTCATATACCAAAATGACTTATGCAAGTGCCCCGAGTTGTATTGGCCGATAAATAAAGCGCTTAAATGCAGACCAGTTTCAGTCTCAGCCTCTCAGCCTGTTTTGGGTCTTCAAATTATGGCACTTTAATTGCCAAAACAGATGCCAAATTCTGTTTTTTTCAGCTGTACGCAAAGCAGACACACACACACAACAAATTAATGCAAAATAAGAAGAAATTATGCTAATAATTATAAGCAAGTGCGCCAGCCACGCAGAGCGAGAGAGAGAGAGAGAGAAGCGACCCCGAGCCGCAGCCAAACTGAACTGGAAGTCGAAGCGGCGGCATGAAAAAAATGCAGTCGAAATGCTAATCAAGCTCATTATCATCCAAATCAACGGCGCCAATGGCAGGGAGTGCACAGCAACAGAGAGTGAGAGAGATAGCGAGAGAGGGAGAGAGATCTTCATTCATAAATACAACGTTTAGTTGCGTTTTTTCTCGCTCAATGTTTTTTGTTGTTGATTTTTATTTACTCGCATGCGGCGCATAATTATGCAACAAGTCCTTTTCAGAGGCGCCGCAGACTGCGGCGCGTGCGCATTTAGCATAAGCGTCGCGCCGCGCCGTGCCACGCTGTGAAATAAAAACAGGATTTTTTTTTTCAACATTTGAAATTTAAATATATTTTTTACGTCGTCGTCGGCGACGCTGCCTAATTATCATGTAAATTTGCCCGAAGGACCGTTGTTTTCGTCGAGTGACAAAGTTTGACGCGACGGCGACTCCTGACTGTATTTAACTCGGTCTGCGGCTTATTAATTATGCCCAAGTGTGTGGCCAAAGGACACAACAACAACAACAATGGGGGAGCAAAAAGCGAGCAACAAAATGTAAACAAAATGATGCAAATATTGTTGAACTTGACGGTGTGTGTTGGTGTTGCGTGTGTGTGTGTGCGTGTGTTGTTTGTTGTTGCTGATGGCGTTGACCTTAGTTTGCATAATTTTTGACACAACCTGGACACTTGACCTGCCGCAAGGGCTGCGCCTGCTGCGAGCAAAGCGGGGAGAGGCGGGGCAGCCTGTTTAATTCAAGGAAAATATAGACAGCCCAAGTGTTTTTAGTGCAAACTTTAAAGTCTGCTTTGGAAGTTGTTTGGCAAATGCTTAAGAGATAATTAGGAAAGATAAATCAAACGATTTATAGTAAAATAGATTTAAATAAATATTTATATAAATTTAAATTTAATTACTTTCTTGCCAGCAAAAGATTTCTTCTAAATATATTAGCAAAAATTGTAAGTAAATATTTATAAAATTTATAAATTTCACATCTTTTCTCTTCTTTGCTTTATATCAAAAAAATAAAAAAAATTAAATACTATATAATTTTAAAGAGATAATTAGGAAAGATAAATCAAAAGATTTATAGTAAAATAGATTTAAATAAAAATTTATATAAATTTAAGTTTAATTACTTTCTTGCTAGCAAAAGATCCCTTCTAAATAAATTATAAATAATAATAATAATAAGTTTTGATAAAATTTTTAAATTTAACATCTTTTCTTTTCTTTGCTTTACATCAAAAAAATATTAAAAAATTATTTACTATATAATTTTTAATTTGAACTAATTCCTTTAAAATGCAATTCACTTTGTAGTTGAGATAACTTTTATGTGTATTAGGTATAGCTTTATGCAATACTTAGCACTTTGCTGGACTTTTTTCTAAGCTTTCTTAATTTTATGTTAAATTCAGCAATTTGTGCCCATTTTTTTTGCAGTGTAATGAACTGTTGCTTTGGCTCAGGCCACATTCAGTCATTGTGCCCCCAAACTGAACCACACAAAACGAAGACATATAATGCGATTTTGTATTGTGGACGCTCTATTAAATCAGAAGTCGAACAACGCCAACAATGGCCACAAAAGAAAGACAGAAAGGGAGAGGGAGTGGGAGAGAGGGAGATGCACTCTGCGCCTTATCGTATCTATGCAAATGACGGGCGTACCCAACGGGCATTTGTGCAAATCAAATACTGTAAACGCAGAGAATCAATAAAATCGATACACCAAATCAATAACTATGTAGAGAGAGGAGAATGCTTAACGGTAAATTACTCGCGAGTACCACAACACACACACACACGCACACGCACTCATAGAGTTGCTAAGTAGTTGGCGCTAGACAAAGGCGGCCTTTCTTCGACTGCAGATGATGTTGCTGATGCTGACAATACCGTGCATAACAAAAGCTGCGAGGTAGATTGAATCATTGTAACATTCGCATGCAAATTTATTTGCCACGATACATTTCAATTAATGTGCGACTGATTTTACAGTTGTTCTCTCTGTGCCGCAGATATCGCGGCGCGAAGATAGCAGCGGCAGCGGCAGCGGCAGTTGCATTGCCCATTGCCCATTGCCCGCCCCCCGTTGTAGTTGTAGTGTCAATCTGCACACGCCCCACTAAAATCACACACACACAGACACACACTCGCACTCGCACACCAACAAAATGAAAGCAAAAGTTGGCAGCCCAAAGAGCGACAGCGAACTGAACAAAGCTTCCTGCCGCATGCAACCAGAAATCATCAACGTCCTGTGGTGTGTGTGGCACCAAGCAGAAGCAAAAGCAAAAGCTTTGGCAGCCTCTGCGCGCGCGCTTCGCTTGCGCCATTCGCTCTCGCTCGCTCTCTCTCTCTCTTGCCCAGTGTGCTAAAGCAGTCAATTAAAAATGTCACTCTGCATGGGAATGTGCGCTGCCTTTGCCGTTGCTGTTGGTGGGCGGCGCTGGAAGGCAGCGAGCAGCGCGCAGCGAGCCCAATAGAGCGCAAGTCGACTTCCAGTCAGCGTGCGCTCTTGCAGGCCATCTCACTTCGCCGCACACTGAGCGCAGCGCAGCAAGCTAGCCAGCTCGCTCTAACGCACGCCTGGACGTGGCCAGACGGGTTGAAAACTGGTTTTGCCTGCGTGCGAGTGTGTGAGACTGTATGTGCTGTATGTGTGTGTGTGTGTGTTGCGTAGCTAGCGTCGTCGTCGTTGTCGTTGTCGTTGTCGGCTGTCGAGAGCGCCGTCTACGTAGCGCCGCTGGCCGCCGCATGACGTTAGTTCACTTCGATAGCTCTACGAGTTTGCACGTGAATTTGTCCCATAGGCTCTCTCTCTGTGTGTGCGACCCGGCCCGAGTCTCTGTGTGTTTTGCCTCTCTGTGTGCGCTGTGCGATCTGAATCTGAGTCAATCACAAATACAACACAATTCTGTATCGAAACGAATCTCAGATATAATTCGACAAGCGATCAACGAAATAAGTCCAAGTGCCAAGTGATTTTCTCAAAATAATAAAGCAAATAAGTGCAGCAACAACAACCAAAACAACAAACAAACATCAGCAACAACAACAACAACAAAAAGCAAACGAATTTTTTGATAAACTGCGCAAAACTCGACGTAAAAAACGGGGCATCTTCTTTTTCCGTAAAAAATTCCGAATTGAGAATTTTTTCGCGCCGTCCGACAAGTTTCTCGTCGCGCCGTCGGTGACGAAACTTGTTGAGTCTGTGTGTCGCGTTGCGTTGCGTTGCGTAGTGTGTGTGTG
The DNA here is from genome assembly GCA_018904095.1 of Zaprionus ghesquierei. Classification (NCBI taxonomy): domain Eukaryota; kingdom Metazoa; phylum Arthropoda; class Insecta; order Diptera; family Drosophilidae; genus Zaprionus; species Zaprionus ghesquierei. The sequence goes on along the minus strand of JAEIGP010000850.1, from coordinate 10,458,773 downwards.
CGTGTTGCGTGTGTATTGTTGTGTGTGCGAGTCGCGCGATCGGCCGCCACGCCCACAATTTCTGCGCCGCCACGTTGCCAGTAAAAGACTTCAAAACGGTTGCCTCACGGTTCGAGTGGAATGAGCATAGGGACTCAGGTCTTCCTTTCGATCGATCGGTCTACAAAGTCGTTAAACTGAGCCCCAACTTGGAGCCCTACCCCGCCAGCGTGGAGGGCCTGAACAGCCCCAGAGCGGTGGGGATGGCCGCTACCTCGTATATGACGCCGCCGAGCGGTGATCTCGACATGGCACTAGGTGGCGGCGGCGGCGGTGGCGGTGGTGGCTATCACACATCATCGCCACGTTCGGCAGCCGATGCCGGTGAGATGAAGTACATGCAGCATCATCATCATCATCATGCGGCTGTCGCTGCTGCAGCCGCCTCGGTGTCACATCATCAGCAACAGCTGCCCTCATCGCCATCGCCCAATGGGCAAGTGCAGGGCGGCGGCGGCGGTGGACAGGGCAACAGTTTGGGCGGCCTAACGCCCGGTTCAGGACTGGGCAGCTGGAGTGCCCTCCATCCGGATCCCTGGTCATTGCCCACACATCATACAACGCATCATCATCCCGCCGCTGCGGCTGCTGCCGCTGTCGATTCCGTCAAGCAGGAGATGTCACATCTGACGCAACAGACACGCATCCAGCAGGGCATGGCCTCGCCGCATGCGGCCGCGCCATGGCATGCACCACACGCAGGGCACTATGCACCCACTGGGGGCTCGCCGTTGCAGTATCATCATGCAATGAACGGCATGCTGCATCATCATCCGGCACATCATGCAGCGCAGGTGGCGCCACTGCATCATGCGTTGCGCGGCGAATCGCCACAGTTGCACATTCACGCACATCACATGGGCGGCGGCGGTGGTGGAGATCGCGATGCGATTAGCGGCGGTGAGGAGGACACGCCCACATCCGATGATCTGGAGGCATTTGCCAAGCAATTCAAGCAGCGACGCATCAAGCTCGGTTTCACGCAGGCCGACGTTGGCCTCGCCCTGGGCACCCTGTATGGCAATGTCTTCTCACAGACAACGATCTGCCGCTTCGAGGCTCTACAGTTAAGTTTCAAGAACATGTGCAAACTGAAGCCGCTGCTGCAAAAGTGGCTGGAAGAGGCAGATTCCACGACAGGATCCCCCACGAGCATCGATAAGATTGCAGCACAGGGACGCAAGCGCAAGAAACGCACCAGCATCGAGGTGAGCGTTAAGGGCGCCCTGGAGCAGCATTTCCACAAGCAGCCAAAGCCGTCGGCACAGGAGATCACATCGCTGGCGGATTCACTGCAGCTGGAGAAGGAAGTGGTGCGTGTGTGGTTCTGCAATCGCCGCCAGAAAGAGAAACGCATGACGCCGCCCAATACGCTCGGCGGCGATATGATGGACGGCATGCCACCGGGTCATATGCATCATGGTGGCTATCACACACACCACGACATGCACGGCAGCCCCATGGGCAATCACTCGCACTCGCATAGTCCGCCCATGCTGAGCCCCCAGAACATGCAGTCGGCGCATCAGTTGGCGGCTCACTAGCAATCAGAAATCCAGGAGTCGAACTCAGCTGCAGCTGCGTCCACTCCTGCAAACAACAATAGTCTGCACCAGCAACAGCAACAGCAACAGCAGCAGCAACACCAACAGCAGCAGCAACAGCAACAGCAGCAACACCAACAGCAACAACAGCAGCAGCAGCAACAACAGCAGCAGCAGCAGCACACGCCCAATACGCCCTCATCTAGTGCGGGCTCCTCGGTGACCATGACAAGCCAGGGACAGGTCATGTCGCCGCAGAGCCCCTTGGGCAGCTCCTCAGCTGGTGGTCAGACTAACAACAATAACAACAACAACAACAGCACCGCAAATAACAACAATAACAACAACAACAACAACGAGGAGCAAGTGAAGCAACAGCAGCAACAACAACAGCAGCAACAGCAACAGCAACAACAGCAACAGGCATCCAGCATAGCAGCCGCTGCAGCAGCCGCCATGTACATGGATCCCATGCGCTACCAGCACGCGCATCATCCGCATCATCCACACCAGCATCCGCATCTGAATCCCGCGCATCATCCGCATCTGTTCCACACCAGCGATCAGCTGCAGCATCCGCATGCGCAGCATCTGCAATCGCAGCAGAGTGCCGCCGGTGGCGGTGGCAGCAGCAGTTCGCAGCTCTCGCCAGGAGCGGGCAGCAATAGTGGATTGCCGCTGCAACCGCCCAGCGCAGCGTCACCCGGCTCCGCATCCAGTGTGCTAGGCGGGCATTTGAATTCGTTGAATGCACATTCGGCGGCGGCACTGCATCAGCATCATCATTACCAGCACCATCATCACCAGCAGCATCATCATCATCAGCAGCAGCAACAGCAACTGCATGCACGTCGCCTCTTCGAGCTGAGTCTGCAGTTTGGTGCCGCCACAGCGCCGGGTGCAGTGCGTCATTTCAATAGCTTTGGCGGCGGCGGTGCGGGCGGTGAATAGCATTCGTCGGCCGCCTGGTTTGGCTATGAGTCCTCCTAGGACACATTGCCGGACGGGTGGCCGCAATGCAAGCAGGAGCTCGAGGAGGAGTTGCAGCTGCAGCGGGAGCAGTCCTAGCCCCCCCCCGGCCCCGTGCTGCTGCTCCTCCCCCTGCCTCCCTCCCTCACACACGCAACTTTTACCAGTGCATTAATCTGTGTTAAAAAACTTCAAAACTAAGGCAACAGTTAGCTGACTATATATGCTATATATATACGCCTGGCACCGCCGCCAATTTCCCATACGATGCGATGCGATGCGTTTCGTTTCGTTTCGTTTAGTTTCTTTCTTAATTTTGTTTAAATGTTAAAGTTTCAAAAACTTTCTTAAACTTACAAAATATAAAACAAAAAAACTTAAATTACAAAATGCAAAATCAAACGTGAAACCAAGTGATGTTGTTTTTAAATCTATTAAACCTATCTAAATTAAAGTCGAGCCGCATCGATGACGGGGTGCGACAAGTGTTCACAAGCAAATGTTAATACCGATAACGATAGCGATTACCGATTAACGATTAACGTTTAACTAGTACTTTATATAACCGACCGTTGGCCTTCAGCTGCGTTCCACCAAGCAAGGTAAAGAATCTCAAGAACCTCCACCCTAACAACACTCCCACAAAGAAAACAACAACAAAGAGCATTCAAAATAGCAGTTAATATACCCTACACACACACACACACACACATACACAGATGAAAGTACGTTAATTAACACAGCAGACAATGCAGCGCCGATTCGACTCGGTTCTCTAGCTAGGGTTATTAGGGTTACAAAGCGGCCGTGCATATACAAAATAAAACTATATATATATAAACATAACTCTATATATATACATACATACAGATATAGCCAGTAGATTGTACTCTAAAAAAGAACACAACACTTACATGAAATATGAAAACCGAAATTAGAATTTAACGCGCGGCGCGGAAAACAAAAGAAAATATTAAAATCGAAATGGAGATAAAGCAAAATAATGAATGATGTATGCAAATCGATAAGTAAACAAGATTCTGTAAATAAAAACTACAGTTAAGTCATATTTTTAGCTTTAAATGCAATTGTAGATTTTTTAATAAATACCGCAAAACATAAATGAAATAAACACTTAAGTTAAAAAGGAACCTAAAAAAAAAAAACAAAAAACAAAAATCATGCATAAATATAAATTGTAATTTCTAGGCGATAAATCTAACGTATAGGCACAAGAAGTTTAGTTACTTACTACTGTACTTTCTCTATAAGCAAATCGAGTACACACACACACACACACAAGTACACGAACCCAAACACACACACATAGCTAAATCTTAAAACTTAAACGAAAAGTTAATCAAATACAAAAGAAAATGCTAAATTGTAAAATATATAAAAATTGATGTAAATTTGAAAAAAAAATGAGAAAATATTGCAAAAAAAAAAATACTGAAAATTATTTCAAACAAAATAAAATCGATGTGTATAGCAGGAAAATATAAAAGAGACAAAACGTGCTTCGTGTTTTTGATATACTAAAACGTACAAGAACTTTTATAAAAGTGGCCGTTTTTTAATTTTTTATTGTATAAAAAGAAAGAAAAAGAAACACAAAGAAAAACAAAAATTAAATACGCAAATTTTTAACTATTACTTAAATCGCTTTTAGTTTTCTTTTTGGGTGTATAAAAAAAACAATGAAACAACTCGTTTTGTTCGGTTATTTTGTTTGGTATGTTGATAACTATGCATAGACGAGATAAGAGATTGACTACGACGTCGATAATGATGATAAGGTTGAAGATGATAATGACGATGATCGTAGCAGATAATGCAGATGAAATATAAAACAAAAGAAAATACTTAAGCTTAAGCCATGCCCTCAATTGTATAATAAATTATGCTATAAACAAATGGAAGCACCAAGTCAACAAAGCGGTACATTCCACTCACACACACACACCCACACCTACACCCACACATACACAGAGAAATTAAAAACCAAGAAAACAAATACAGAAAAGATAAAAACAAACAAACAAAAAAAACTTAAAAACAGAAAAAAAAAACAAATAAAAGAGAATATTATTCGAAAATGCAATACGAAATTTTTATTTACCAAAAATTGTCCTTTTATTATCGTTTAATTAGCGTTAACTGCGCTCATTACGGCGGGCGCCTTCTACAGTTTATGAGTCGTTGCGTTTGACAGTTTTACAGCCACTTCGAATGGGCAGCCTTTTGTCTGCCGACCCCACCCCTCTCAGGCGATTCGCAATCGTACGCGATTTCCATGGCGATAATTGCGGGTATTATTTTTGTTTGTTTAAAGTGTTCGGAAAGCAATTAACAATTAAGTGGGCATATTATAATGCGATTGCCTACGTCACAATTAACTAATACCTCACCTGCCCCTTCCCTCTCTCTTCCCTCTCTGGAGATCGTTAATGAAAGTTGTCATTAACAAGCGTTGCGTTTCATTACGTTTTTATGGGGTCTTAAACGAAGCTTTCGTTGCATGTGTGCATAACGTGGTCAACTTGGCCTAAAGCCGTCGCCAATTGACGTCAAGTTCGCATGGCAATTTGACAGATTTCTTTATAAAATTAATCTGGATTCGGGCATTACTTTTATGGCCTTATAAATTTTTTACCATTTAGTCTAATTAGCTGTAGAATTTTTATTTAAATTTGATTTTTATAGCAACTGCTTTACTTTTTAGGGCTTGCAGTAAAGTTTACTTTAGGTATTTCATATCTAGTTAATTTAATTCCCTTTCGATTTGTCTGGAAAACAAAATCATAAAAGTCTCGAATGTGTCCCGCGCACGAATTTTGCATTAAGCTCGCAATTGAAATGCATATTATATATATTTATATACTTTCGTGTGAGGCTGATTAACAATTTGCACAATTTCAGTTAGTAATTTTGCATAAAAATTGCATCAGCCTGAACAACATTTTAAGCGAAAGAAACGCACAATTCCAAAAATCCACAAACAAACAAATTCCAAATGCGCATAATTGAAAGCCAGTTTGGGCTGCAGGAGAGAGGGAGAGAGAGGGGGAGTGAGAGGGAGAGAGTTGTAAACAAGCGAATTATACATACACCTGCATTTAATACAGAAGCGTAATTGCAATAATTTTTATTTATGCCTCATATGCGTATTATATTTTCATAAACAACAACGACGACGACGAAATTTTGATTTGAACTCACCTCGCAGCAGCAGCAGCAACAACAACAATTGTTATACGGCATAATCCATTTGCAAACGCCCACGCGATGCGCACTCTGCACTTGCATGTGTGTGTGTGTGTGTGGCTGACTCTCTTAATTATAGCTCTGTATATATAGGCAGCATATAGCCTAGGCAGACGGAAAAGTTATAGAAAAGCAAGTGAAATTCGTTCGCTGTGGCAAGAACGATGCATGTCTGCTCAGTGAGCCTATCCATATGGAGTACTACACACACACACACACACACACACATGCATAAGTGTATCCATCAGCACCTGCCATTTTGGGGTTGTTGAGAGCAACACACACACACGCACACACACATACATGCGCTGCAAACACACCCACATAGATAAAACTGCCCCTTGGCCATATAACTTATACAACTAAGTAACCCGCTAGGCATGTGGTTTGCAGTTGTAACGAATTGGAAATGCGCTAGATTAATAGGGTAGGTAATGTAGATATTCCAGAATTTTTTAAGAATTTTTTTAGATTTTTATATTACAGCTTAAAGCTAACTAGATGAGCAGCTCTTAACTAGTTCTACTTTCTATGCAACTGCCTGACAAACACCTTCCCATAGTCCATATACCCCATCTACCCTACCTGCCACTACTTGGGCCATAAAAAGCCCATACACCTTACGAGTTTGTATGATAAAAAATTAGTAATATAAGCTAGCGAATTGTAGTAGTTTTCATTGGTTTTAATGTGGCCGTGCGTGTTAAGTGCGACCGACATCGAGAACCACCACCAACCAACTTAAACGAAGCTTTCGTTGCATGTGTGCATAACGTGGTCAACTTGGCCTAAAGCCGTCGCCAATTGACGTCAAGTTCGCATGGCAATTTGACAGATTTCTTTATAAAATTAATCTGGATTCGGGCATTACTTTTATGGCCTTATAAATTTTTTACCATTTAGTCTAATTAGCTGTAGAATTTTTATTTAAATTTGATTTTTATAGCAACTGCTTTACTTTTTAGGGCTTGCAGTAAAGTTTACTTTAGGTATTTCATATCTAGTTAATTTAATTCCCTTTCGATTTGTCTGGAAAACAAAATCATAAAAGTCTCGAATGTGTCCCGCGCACGAATTTTGCATTAAGCTCGCAATTGAAATGCATATTATATATATTTATATACTTTCGTGTGAGGCTGATTAACAATTTGCACAATTTCAGTTAGTAATTTTGCATAAAAATTGCATCAGCCTGAACAACATTTTAAGCGAAAGAAACGCACAATTCCAAAAATCCACAAACAAACAAATTCCAAATGCGCATAATTGAAAGCCAGTTTGGGCTGCAGGAGAGAGGGAGAGAGAGGGGGAGTGAGAGGGAGAGAGTTGTAAACAAGCGAATTATACATACACCTGCATTTAATACAGAAGCGTAATTGCAATAATTTTTATTTATGCCTCATATGCGTATTATATTTTCATAAACAACAACGACGACGACGAAATTTTGATTTGAACTCACCTCGCAGCAGCAGCAGCAACAACAACAATTGTTATACGGCATAATCCATTTGCAAACGCCCACGCGATGCGCACTCTGCACTTGCATGTGTGTGTGTGTGTGTGGCTGACTCTCTTAATTATAGCTCTGTATATATAGGCAGCATATAGCCTAGGCAGACGGAAAAGTTATAGAAAAGCAAGTGAAATTCGTTCGCTGTGGCAAGAACGATGCATGTCTGCTCAGTGAGCCTATCCATATGGAGTACTACACACACACACACACACACACACATGCATAAGTGTATCCATCAGCACCTGCCATTTTGGGGTTGTTGAGAGCAACACACACACACGCACACACACATACATGCGCTGCAAACACACCCACATAGATAAAACTGCCCCTTGGCCATATAACTTATACAACTAAGTAACCCGCTAGGCATGTGGTTTGCAGTTGTAACGAATTGGAAATGCGCTAGATTAATAGGGTAGGTAATGTAGATATTCCAGAATTTTTTAAGAATTTTTTTAGATTTTTATATTACAGCTTAAAGCTAACTAGATGAGCAGCTCTTAACTAGTTCTACTTTCTATGCAACTGCCTGACAAACACCTTCCCATAGTCCATATACCCCATCTACCCTACCTGCCACTACTTGGGCCATAAAAAGCCCATACACCTTACGAGTTTGTATGATAAAAAATTAGTAATATAAGCTAGCGAATTGTAGTAGTTTTCATTGGTTTTAATGTGGCCGTGCGTGTTAAGTGCGACCGACATCGAGAACCACCACCAACCCCCCCCGCACACTTATCCCCTCCCCTGCCCGTCCCTATGGCACCTTAACGACGCCTACCCCTGACTTCCCCTGAGTTCCCCCTGTCAGCCCATGTAATGCCGACATTTTCATTATTATTTCGAGTTGGCTTTTTTTTCTTTTATTATTTCGCGTGGCAGCAAAGCAACGCGCCGCTTGCTTTTGTTGTGCTCATTTCGCTGTTGTTGTTGCTCGGTTTCTCTGCAAGTTGGTGTGTGTATCGGTGTGTGTGTGTGTATTTTCGGGCTGCGTGCATACAACCGTGTCAATAATTACCCGTGGGACTGACACGACCAACGAGAATCATTCAAATGTTGCAAAAGCGGCAGCCGCAGAGCCGCGCACTAACAATGGCTAAAAACAAAAGCGAAGACAGGCGACCCACAGAGTCGAGAGAGTCGAGAGACGTGACGAGAGAGAGAGAGAGTGCCGCAAGGCAAGAGAGAGGGAGGGGAGAGAGAGGGGGAGGTGGAGCAGGCACAATGGCAATATGCTTGGACGCCGCTGCTGCCATTGTGCCCGGCCAAAATGGCTGACACAGTGGACGCGCTGCTTGACGAACTGGTCAACGGTCGAAGTGACAGGGCGGACAGTGGGACAGACAGTGGGACAGCGAGACAAACGCAGCAACTGACAGAGCGTGCTTGGTCACACTTGCGCTGCCCCACTGGGGCGAGGGCAGGGGCGCAGGGGGGGGGGGAGCTGCGCTCTCTGCTCATTATCTATGCTTCCTTTGGGAATTTTCATTTTCTTTTAAAGTTCTTGCCGCACTCTGTGTGCGTGTGTGTGTGCGTTCGTGTGCGACAGTTCCGAAAAGCGGCGAACAAAGCTCACACAGCGCAACGCGCGATAACAAATAAGCAGCTAAAAACTTTGTCAAGCTAAGGAAAAAAAACGGAAAAAAAAGAGAAATAACTGCACTAATTACAAAAAAATTAATGTGCTTTTAACACACTGTCGAGTTCACGCAGCGAATCAATGTGAATTCGCCTTCGCGGCGAATTCTGTGACGAACTCGTTGCGCTTTAAAACGGCCCACAGTGACACCCACAAGCGAATTAAGTTGTGACTTGACGAATGCAAGCAAATCAAGCGAGACAGACGCAACGCCAGAGTGAGAGGGAGATAGGTTGTCAGTAGTGGGAGTGAGAGAGGGAGAGAGAGAGCGGGAGTGTGTCGCAAGCGAGACACCTTAGACGAGGCACTTTAGCGGGGTCTGATCAACAGACACCTAGGCAAATAATGCGGGCATGCTTTATAAGGAATATCGCTGCGATATGCCAGAGAGAGAGAGCAGTTTGATAAGTTTTGAAAGGGAAATCTTGTTGATTGATTTATATAATTAAGTATAATGAAATTGTGAGGGCTGTTAAGGCAGATGGGGGAGAGAGTGGAAATTAATAGAGCCATCAATTGAAAAGGGCTAAATAAATTTCAGTTAAATTTAAGCTGATTTTCAGGCAGGTAAAAATCACTAGAAATTGTCACATATGTTATGAATGAAATTTATTTTATTTTATTTATTTATATATTTTTTTCAAATCAATAAATACTAAATAAAAGCTTACTTTTGATTTATATTTATTTATTAATTTTATTTTTAATTTATTTTATTTTATTTTTTTTTTTAAATGTATATTTTATTTTTTTATTACCCAAATAAAATCCAGAAAAATTACAGCAAATTAAAAAACTTCTTGATATAAATGAAATTTTGGCCAGGAATTTTTTTCTATTTTTATTTTTTTTATTTATTTTCTTGTGTCAACTCTTTTCTTACTATCCAAACTCACTTGAACCGCCCTCGCAGTCAATTAACTTGAAGCACACACAGCGCAAGCTTGTGCCTCTGTGTAAATAGACAGACATCTCTAGCGCAACCCCTTCCCCCCTCCGTTCCCCCCTCTTCTCCCTCTCTTACCCCTCTCTTTTCCCCCCGTGCCTTCTCAGCTCAGCCTAGGCAAACTCAATTGATGTATGAACCATGACATTGTCTCGTGTGCAGTTTCGAGCTTAACTGTTGAAAATGCGCGCGTTATTAATGGCTTTATAAGCTGCTGCCGCACACACACACACACACACAGAAAGAGACCCACTGTAGACTTTGGCAAGCAAATTGAACTGGGGCCATGGTGGACAGACGCGGACGCGGACAGGGACAGGCCAGCAGCTGCAGCCGCGACAGCGTCCAGTCGAAGAGCTGATCGCTTAGGTGGCGATCGGTGATCGTTGATCGTTGATCGGCAATTGCCGCTGATCACTGATCAGCCGCTGCGGCGCAGTGTCAAAGCCAACCACTTTGCGCGTTTTCATAACAATTTTTTATGCTGTTGTTGTTTGCGCACATTTTTAACGTATAAATAAAAGCGTGACGGGGCAGCAGCAGAAGGAGAGTGTGTGTGTGCAAGGAGAGTGTGTGGCACCGTGTGCTATGCTGTGTGTCACAAATATTTCTCACACACATCGCGACGGGCGGCAGCGGCGCTTGACATTTTGGCAAGCAATTGGAAGGCAACAAGGTCGCCCGGAGCTCAGATGGTTATCGCAACGCAAATATGTCCGACGGCAGCGGCACTGGCAGCTCGACAGCCACGCGGAGCAAGTGCAGCATAGAATTTCAAATTTAAATTTTTATTGCGCAGACCGTGAAACAGCCTGACGCCGCCGGCGTTCTCGGTCAAGTGCAAGCATCAGCTGCGGCTGCTGCTGCAATAAATCTCTTAATGAAAACCGGCAATAAACTTGGCCAGCTTGGCTTGGCTCAAAAGGCCGGCGGCAAACCGACAAAAAATCCAGCGCCAAGCGCGAAAAAATGCGCAAAAGAATTAATAAACAAAGCAGTCGGGCATGTTGGCATCTCCACAGAGCCCCGCCCTCCCCTCCCCTCTCTCTCTCTCTGTGTGTTTGGTCCACTGTACACTCTCTGTACTCAGTCTACACTCTGCAAAACGCAGGAGTTATTTGCTGCGCATGCGCGCACGTGCTCGCTGCTTAATGCGCGCTGCGACGCCAGCATCGTCGCGACGTCGACGTCGACGTGGCCGCACGTTTTAGCGCTCAGGCAGCGCGCATGCGCATCATCAAAAGACAACGTCGCGACGTCAGCGCAGTTGTTGTTGTTCTTCTGCCTCTGCTTCCTCTTCTTCTTCTTCTGGTTGTCAGCGAGGCAGCGCAGCGACGTCGCGTCGTCTGTCTGCATTTGCATTTCTAATTTTGCATTTCTGCATTGCGTTTGCAACTTGTGGGCGTTGCATCCACCTCGTCCAAGTGGCGTCAAATGCAGCCCGATTCGCGCAGCGGAGGCGTGCGTGTGTTTTGTTTGCCTTGCCTGACGCTGTTTGCTTAAGTTGTTCAAAGTGAACACTGACCCCCAGCAGCAACAGCAACAACCACAACAACAGAAGTAGCTGTATTTCAATTTGCTGCTAAAAAAACCTCTACAGAAACTGTCGAAAATTGACTTTATTGCAGCCTATGGAGGAGTTTTTAAGTGCCTAAGGTAACAGTTATAAAGGGGTATGATGGATCCCTAGGAATATGGTTTATCTAACATATTTTTCACAATTTTCATAGCAAATCATTTTGGAAGCAAATATTATACTTATTATGATTAGCATAATCAATTTATGCCATAAAATTAGGTTTTTAAATATTAAAAAATTTTCGAAAATTTTTATAGGTATGCACAGCTGTGTTCTTAATAATAGCAGTGCTTATTAGCTGCAACTTTAAACTTAATTTTATATATCAAAAACAAAAACAAATTAATTTATTATTCAAAGTGTTGTTAATTTTTTTTACATTATTAATTTATTTTAGTAGAACATCCACATATTTCCTGGATATCTTTATATGTTTTTTCCAGGTTTCTGAGCCGCACTATGCTATTTCTTTTTTCAGGAGTACAATGTTTGCCCCTACCCACTAAGTTAAAAAATATTAATTTATTTTAGTGTTTTCTAATGTTAATAATAGTCACTAACACAAAACCACTTACTTTTTATCAATTAAAAGTCTAAAAAAATTTTTCTTTGCTTATCAAGATACGCACTGCTATGTTAATGAACAGCCAAAGACTGATGCTTCTAGCAAAAAGAGTTGTTCATTTGCTTAATTCTCGCAAATCTAACGGGATTTTTTCGTTTCTTTCTTGTACACATTCCATTCTACAATAACAATGCGTACAAGTTGAAATATTCGTAACGGAACTTGAAAAAAAATCGCATTGCTTGATTGCATTTCTTGCACTGCTATCTTTGTGAACACAGCTGTAAGTATGTATGTACATAGGTATGGAAAAAATATGAAAAAAAATCAAAACCTTCTTATCGATAAAAATTTAGATGCAGTTTGAATCTGGCAACAATACCAAGAAATTATTGACATTCCAAATCAAAATCGGTTTATTTTTCGCCAAGTTATGCGTCGAAAAGTACCAGAAACTGAGTCTAAATCCGTCCAAAACATTACCCAGAAACGGCGTTTTTTGTGCATAATTTCCACAATTTTGCGCCGAAATTGCTCGGGTAAAGATTTTTATGTTAAGTTTTAAAATTGTAATCGGTTTGCAACAGAAAATTAAAGTTTTAAACTTAAAAAAATTTTTGAAAATTTTTATGGGGTATGGTATGGAAAAAATATCGAAAAAATCAAATGTCAAAAATCGCTAAACCTTGAATGCAGAAACACTCTTGAGTCGAAACCACGAATAAAATGACACACCCCACAAAAATCGCATGATTATTCACTAAGTTATGCCAGTTTTAAGCCCTGAAAAACTCTTCTTTTTATAGAATAGCAGCTAAAAATAAAAGATATTATAAAAGTTCCGCTCTTGTATTGGATGTCTAATCAGCTTTTGGGCACCCAACGGGCTGTCGGGCCCTCGACTTTCCCATTATTTGCGGCTCAATCACGGGGCTAAAAATATCAGTTATTCATGCGATCTGCGAGCTGCGATCTCTGCAAAGTCAACAACTTCGGTAGCTACAACAACAACGAGGAGAAGTTGTTGTAAACGCATTTGATCAGTTGCGTGTTGTTGTTGTTGTTGAGGCAATTGACTACCGAAAAGTATTAAACAAAAAGCTCTTGGAGCGCGCCCAGCGAACTGCGTCCAAAAGCAATACAAACAGCGCAGCGCGTAGTAGTTGAAGTTGGAGTGAGCAGAGGAGGAGAAGAAGTAAAGAGAGAGGGGGGCAAAAATGTTTAAATATTTGCAAAAGAAATCGCTGGAAAAAAAAACCTTTGGCAACGCGGTAGCCATAAATCAAAGTCGCGTTAATGAAAGCGCAATTAAAACGGGCTGCGCTTGCGAGGGGGCGGAAAGGTACAGAGGCGGGGAGGAGGGGCAAAGGGGGGTTCATGCCTCAAGTCGCGGCGTATTTGGGCCAGCTTTAAGCGCAGGAAATTAAATTTTATGATGCCGTGGCAGCCAGTCGGCCATTTGGCCAGCCCAAGCGCAAGTCCAAGTTGCCGTCGACGTCGCAGTCGCAGTTGCAATTGTTGTTGTTGCAGTTGGTAAGTTGTCGCGCCGCTGTCGCCGCCGTTGACTGCAGTTAAATGTGCCGTTGTCGTTGTTGTTGCTGCAGTTTCTTTTGCTGTCTGAAAAGTTGCACAAGGTTGGCCACAACAACAGCGACGACGACGGCGACGACGATGGCTGCGTTGACGGCTGCGAAAAGTTTATGCAGCGACGACGGCGACACCTACACCCACACACAGCACACACAGACTCAGTGAGAGAGAGAGACACGCCACCTGCCCCCAGTCCCCCTACTTCTGGCCCGAGCCAGACTTGACCTACAAATGCTGCCCCTGGCGCACAGATACCGCGCTTATTGGCAGTTAAAACTGCGCCATTTGTGTCGAATTCGGCGTGACGTCATAGTCCAGCACTTGAAGGGACCATGAAGCTTTATGGTACCCAGAGCGGAGTCAGGCATTATGCAGTACGTTAACTGCGGCAATCAAGGAATAAAGTCAATAGTTCTGCGCAGTTCTGCTTCCGCTTTTTTACAGTTGCCAGCTTAATTGAAATCAAAAAGCCAAAGCGTGTGCAGCCTGTTTGGCTTACTGACCATCAGCTTCATTACCATTAACCAACTGTGGCCACAAATCATGCATTTAACGCCTTCTTAACCAGGCACAGAGCACCGAGCTGCAGCGTCTGCAATCAAAACGGGCAAAAGGCATGCAAAAGAGCCACGAAATGAAATCAAACTGGCTTGGCAGAGGGAAAGGGGAAATGAAGGAGGAAAGGGTTGGCTTTTTGTGGTCAGGTGTAAGCCGGGCTTACAGGCTGTGCCCGCCTCTATCTCTCTCTGTGTGTGTGTGTGTGTGTTTATTGAGTTGTCAGGCAGGCTGCAGGAAACACTTGCCTGATGAGCTGTTGATGTTGCTGATCGTGCCAGTTGACAATTACACAAGGGGCGGGGGAAGAGCGACGGCTGCCCAAGCTAGTCACACGATCGTTGGCCAATTTTATGGGCGCCAAGTTGGACTGACTGAATTGGCTACCAGTTTGCATGAATGGAGAAGGCTGTGGCGCAGTTCTATAAAGATAACAACCGATCGACAGTGAGGCTGAGCTAAAGACCTGCTAAGTGGCTATGTTCTGTCAGCTTGTAAATCAATTATGCTGCCAATGGGGCAAGTTGAATGTCAATCGAGTGCATAGACAAATCGAGTAGGCATGCAGGAGATATATGTTGCCATTAGATACAGAAATTCATCAGGTACTAATCCCCTTATCGCAGCTCCGTGCAGACATATTCATTAACTTCGAATGCAAATTTTGTCAATCTGGCGAGATTCTTGTTTCGCTTTGTGAATGGGTCAACAACTTAATCGAAGACTAGACAAATCAATCCATCAGTTTGGCTTGGCCATTTACATTTCGGCCAAAAGCAGCTGACAAACTGTCTGTGTGTGTGTTGCTATGTATGTATTCAGTTAGTTAGTAGTCACTTAATTTATTGAAAACATAGTCGCAGCCACAAAGCACTTAGCAGATCTCATCAGATTCGTTAAGGCCCTGGCCAAAGTTAAAGCTAAAGCTGAAGCTGAAGCCGAACTGGCTCGGGCGGTGAATCGGCAAATCGGACAGACCAAACGGCGAACTTAAGCGATCGTTAAAAACCTGACACAGGCGCACGTGCCATTTTCGAAATGCTCGGCGACCGCGACGCGCCTCACTACACACATAATCAGCCAAAAAAAAAACAAGAAAAAAACAAAATTTCGAAGCGCAAAAAGCAGAGACAACAATAATTTCACTACAACAACAACAACAACAACAATGGCATCGTAAATACCTTGTCGTCTTGTAGCGTTGACAATTTTGCGCTAAAATTTATTAACCAGAAATTGATTGGCCCAAACGGCTATCATCTATGGCTATGGGTCGACTCGCTGTCCGTCTGTCACGCTGTCCGTCTGTACCGCTGTCCGTCTGTCCCGCTATCCGTCTGTCCGTCTGCCCATCTCTCTGTCTCTGCTTCTCTCTGTCTCTCAGTCTCTCCGTCTGTCTGTATGTCTCTCTGTTTCTCTGTCCGTCTGTCTCTCTGTCCGGCTGTCCCGCTGTCCGTCTGTCTCTCTGCTGCGGCTTCATAATTTACCATTAGCTGTGGCCATAAAATAAGCTACGAAAAAAACCAAACTGAGAGGGGCAAAAAAAACAAATTCAAAGATACCAAACTCAACTTTTATCATCTGACGTTGCTATTGGGGTTTCGATAACGCGGGGTTGCGTTGAAATTTCGCATAATTATGATGCCTATAAATTTGTTTTCTTTCATTAGCTTAAGTTTTAGTTTTCTTGTTTTGCCTTTGTTGTTGTTGTTGTTGTGTTTTCTTATTAGACGAAGGTCAACGACGATATAAAAAAGCGATTTTTATTTCGCTTGCCAGGCAGTCTCCAACTCCCCAACGAAAACTGAATATCATTCTGTAAGTTCAGCTGTCTCTTTCCTGCTCTCCCTCTTCTTTTCTCTCTCTCTGTTGTCTTTATGAACGCTTTAAAATCGATTAAATATATGATTGCCCGCTTATTGGGGCTATGCATTCGAGTTGAATTTTTGGCATGCGATTAGCGGTTTGAAAAGCTAATGACAACGTTTAAGGAAAGTCTCTTCGATTAGCATTAGAAGCACGCGAGGCGAGAAAGTGATTCTTCAAATAAAATATCATTATTAAATTATAATAGACTTGCCGATGAGTTATCTAAACTATTTTTCACTATAACAGGTTCCATTATAACAAGAACTTTCCCATTCTGCCACAATCTGTGATTAAATTGAGTGACAAATCAAGTTTGCAACTTTCCTAATGGATAGTTTCCTTTCCCAGACTGAGGGGTAACTCTTAAGTTCCTGGCCATAAAAGTGCTGAAATTAACGCTTTTTATTTTAAATACCTGCTCAAGTTTTATGTCTCTAATCTTAATGGCAGTTTACCCTTTTTTCTTGGCTCTAATTAGACTGTAAAGCGAGTGCAGGCTCGAGTGCCCAACGAGTACTCCGAGAGTAGTTTAGAAGTTTATGTAGAGCACCTTGAGTCATGTGACTATGCGTACCGCCCTGCTCATTTGCATTTACTCTTTCGATTCATTCACTCGCTTTTTTTATAGCCACTAAAATGATCGTTTGTTTTTTTATTCAACTGGCCTATGCCAACTCTGAAATCATTTGTGCAATTGCACGAAATTGTTTTCTCGAGTGCTTTTTTCTATTTTTATGGCGCATCGTTATTCGCCCATTAGCGGTACAAATTTTCGGAGTGGGAAACCTACAACTATATAAGCTGTGATAAGAAACTGAGGCAGGGTACTAAAATATGTTTGAAAATCGATGACATTTTTGGGTGAAAGTTTTCGTGTTTTTTTTTTGGTTTTTTTCGGTTTGATGCGATTCAAAATGCCGTTTAGAAATAGAAAGTAGGGCGTGGCGCAGCCCCAGCCCCAGCTCCAGCTCCAATCCCCCACCTTGGTTTCTCCAACTCGATATATGTTTCTTCGACTCGAATTTAGGGCGATTTATATGCCAGTCCAGTCCAATCCAGTCCGAATGGTCAGTTGCAGCCCACGCCGCAGTGTGTGAGTCGCTGCCCTGGTTTGTAGCATCTTTGGGCCATGTTGCCGAGGTGTCGGACCGTGTACATCAAATGTGGCAACAAGCCACATAAATCTCATAAGGCGAAATTATTTTTTACTACTCAATTGCAACAGCAGCAGCGCCAACAAAAGGGTCCTGCCACAGTGCATAAATCTCCAGCTCGAGCCGAGGCTTGTTCTCAAGTGCAGCCCCAATAGTTGCCCCAGCTTCGAAGCTGCGTGCTTCTACTACGACTCCTCTACTCTCCTCTCCTCTCCTCTCCTCCTCTCTCTTCCTGCTCCGTTTTCGATAAATAATTGCGTACATTTGAGCAAATCGTGTTTGATGTTTGCTGTTTGCTGTTTGGCTGTTTGCTCCCCTTGTGGCCCCGCGTTGTTTTTATTGGCCCAAGTGTCTCTTTTTGGCCGTTGTTTTTTTTTGTTGTGGTCCAGCTCTTTTATTGCTACACATGTAGTTTGTTTTATGCGCAGCGAATACAACAACGGCCACAAACAAGTGCGAATCAATGGCTGCAGATAGCTGGACTAATCGAATGCCCTGTAAACGGGTAGAGGCGGCGAGGAAGTAGAGCAAATGGAAGCTGGAAGAGGTGAATATGGTTAAAATAAAAAAATAATTATATCAAAAGAAATTTAAATACAAGTAAATAAATAAAATTCAAAATTAAAATTAATATTTTATTAAATTAAATAAATAAATTATTTAAATATTTTTAAAAAAATTTTAAATCAATAATTAATATATTTTCTTGATTTTATTTATTTTAAATTTCAATATATGAATATGGTATAAATAAAAGAAATAATTATATTAAAAGAAATTTAAATACAAGTAAATAAATAAAATTCAGAATTAAAATTAATATTTTATTAATAAAAATAAATAAATAATTTAAATATATTTTAACAAATTTTAAATCAATAATTAATATATTTTCTTGATTTTATTTATTTTAAATTTCAATATATGAATATGGTATAAATAAAAAATAATTCTATTGAAAGAAATTTAAATGCAAGTAAATAAATAAAATTCAAAATTAAAATTAATATTTTATTAATAAAAATAAAAAAAATAATTTAAATATTTAAAAAAAAATTTATATTAATATTTAATTTATTTTCTTGATTTTATTTATTTTAAATTTCATTTAAAATATACAAGAAGTAAAGGCAAATAGTTAAGCCGAGCTATATAAATACAATAAACTGATAGTTTGTGCTTATGCTAAACAAACTGCGTATACCTGCTCTTCCACTCCCCCGCCTACAGGGTATCTGGCAATGTTAAGCAAATGTGCGTACATGCCGGGCATTTCAGCTGCGTTCTGCGTTCTGCGTTCTCTCCCTTCTGCCTTTTTTTTCAGATAGAGTTCGTATCACATTTTCGTTCAGAATTTATTGCATTTAACAAAATTAGCTAACAAATTTATTAAGCACTTCGCTTAGTTAGTTGGGTGGCCATTGATGAAATTGTCCTATAGCATAGCGATGCGGCTGCCACGTGTAAATTGGCCAAGAGTTCTCTCTCGCTCTCGCTCTCGCTCTGTCGCTCTCACTGGCAATCAACGAACCCATTAAAGTTTAATCCCAATCACGTAAATAAAAGTAGAACTTGTCGCATAAATTATGCGTGTGTGTGGCAGCAATAACAACAACAAATCAGTTTGTTGTAGTAATAAGTCGACGAAAAATTAAGCACAAAATCTGCTAATGAATTGCAAATTTATGCGTCGAATGCGGGGCGCGCCAAAAAAGAACTTGACTTCTATTTCCATGACTAGCCTAGTCTATATACTATGCCAGCAGCACATATGTAGTAAATTTAGTATACTATGTTGTGCTTGGGATCGTAAAAAGCAAAAATCTATTAAATTAAAAAGCCAGCGACAAGAAGACAATAGTTTAATGAGAAAGAAACCTGATGGCTGCGATGCGGTTCCAGTCGAGTTCGGTTCGTCTTCCAATTTCCAAAAATGTAACTTTCGAATTTAGCGGTACGCCTTTTTATTAGATTGTTGTTGCTGCTGCTGGGAGAGCCATTCTTTAGCTTGTCAACTCGATGAGACATAAATTTACAGAAAGGCCAAAACGAAAAGGCTAAAAAGCTGAAATCACAGCTGAAATGGCGGCAAGCGGCTACACGCACAAAGGCCGCCGTTGCCGCCGTCGTCGTCGCCGCCGACATCTGCGCCATGCTGTGACACTTGTGCCCTGACCTGAACTGGGCAGCCCCCAGACCGCATCGAAGCGGGCCTAATCAACAGCATGGACAGTCGCTAAGCTATCATAAATTTCGTTTTCAATTTTAGGCCAAATGTAAAGACGATCGCGTCGCGTTGCTTCGTTAAGTCTCAGCTTTAGCCGGCTTAATTACAAACCCGATAAGGCGTCGATAGCTCCAGTAACAAGTGGCAGCACAGCTCTCTGATTGGAATCCATGGCCCATGACCCAATCGCATGATTTGGGCGCGCTCT
Source organism: Zaprionus ghesquierei (assembly GCA_018904095.1). Lineage (NCBI taxonomy): Eukaryota > Metazoa > Arthropoda > Insecta > Diptera > Drosophilidae > Zaprionus > Zaprionus ghesquierei. The sequence continues at coordinate 10,439,100 of JAEIGP010000850.1, read as the reverse complement.
AATTTGCCGATTGTCTTTGAGATTTGTCAGCGAGTCAGCGCGATAGCCAAAGCGAGCGATTTGTAATCGAAATGCAGACACTACGATATACGATTTGGCTTTGTTTGTGTGTAGCTATTTTAGCTGCATTTATTGTCTTGTTAGCCACGCTGACTCATTGGCCAGGCACACGCCCCGGCGCTGTAGGCAGCCCTGTAAAGTGCAGCCCTGGCCAGCGCTGTCAGAATCTCGGCAACGCCAGAGATTGAGCCCAAGCCGTGTGCATTACTCAGCGACGGCTACGGCGACGGCGACGGCTGAGCAGCATTTTTAATTGAAATAATTGCGGGTTGAGTTAATTAAACGATAAATAATGTAATTGTGTATAAAAAGGCGATTCACAGACGCTGCGGCGAGTCACGGCAAACAATGGACAGAAGCAGAGAAAAATAATATTGCACATAGGTTGGGTTGCCGTTGGCTTTGCATAATGCACATAATGCCTTGTCTTGGCTGGGATTCTTAACCGCAAGCCACGAGTCTCCTCCGTCTCCGTCTCTGTCTCTGGCTGAGATTGAGACTGTAATTAGTGGCATATTTGTTTCAGCTGCAGCGCTGCAGTCAAAACAAACTGCAAACTGCAAACTGCAAAGCGTTGCCTGAGAGTGTCTGTTGATTGATTATGGCACATTTGATTTGCCCACGAAAAGGTGAAGGGGAACGGGGAAGGGAAAGGAACTGGCTGCGTGGGCAACGAATTGAAAACGACAATCGCATTTGAAATTGAAAATGAATTGCTGTGTAATCAGAGGCGCGTGCGCAGCGCACCCGTTTTTGGGCTAATGCCTTCTCGCTGGCTTGCATGCTGTCTCATTTGCGCCAACTATTGCTGTCTCGCTTGCACACACTCCTTTCAATGGCATCGATAATCGGTGATCAGCGATTACAATGATGTGCACGCGTAATCGATTTTAAACGCCTAAATTATGCAAAATTGATATTACTGACGGGCAGCATTAACAACTCAGCTGTCATATTCACACAGATACTCAAACACACACACTCATACACAGAGTGAGTGAGTGGGCATCGCACTTGCAGGCTACACTGCAAACATTCATATTGTAATTATCTTAAATGTAGCGGGCTAATTTCTCGCCTGTTGTTCATTAGATCTGTGGCACACGGCGTATGCGCAATTTGCAGCCGAACGATGCGTTTGTCAGTCACGCCGTAAATTGCCGAGCGGCGCGCGCAACAAATGCGGTTAGTTCGTTGAAAAAGTTCTGTGGTTAATCAGCAGCTAATTTGTGTTAAAACTAAATTTAGATTCTGCTTGGGGAAGTGATAGTGAATCCCAGCTGCGTCTATGCTAAACGATGCGATAATTTATCGAGCCCTTAATTGCTTGAAAAACCCGTCGCAATCCGACGCCCGTCACACCCACTTTATATAGTGTGTTGTTATATCAGGTGCTTGTTTCAGTTGTGTCTACGGTGCATTACCCGGCATTTAGTTATCACGGTAAGTGATCTAAAATTTCCACCATCAGAGAGCGGGAATTACAAAGCTTCATATTGAAAAACTAAATGCATATCGATATCAAGCTGATGTTCAAGCGCGTGACTATTTCTCGCTTAATATATATATTTTTCATATTTCCATAAATTACCTGTTAATGGAAATAAATTTATCAACGAGCTACGATTTCAATTTCTCGATTTTCATGCTATTTATATACTAATCTGTAATTATTAACAAATTATTAGAGTCAGCAAGGCTGCAGTTTCGCTTTGGCTTAATCTTCTCTTATATTTAATACTGACAAGTCAAAAAGCATGTGAATTGTTTTTGTGCGATTTAATCTTAAGCGAAAGCGCTCTCTCAATTGAGTGAGAGTGAGTGTAGTGTGAGAGCAATTGCAGCCTGCAATGTTATTGCAGATAATATTTGCCATTAGATGGCGCCACTTGCTTAAGCAAGCTGGATCAATGCATTGAGCTGCTCTCGTGAGAGCGACTCATTAATTGATGAGCGCGAAAGGGACAACTATGTCATTGACCGAAAACTAAGAGAAGCAATGCAAATGTGAGAGCGTAAGTTTTACCAGTAACAACAACAAGAACAAGAGCAAGCAGTGCACTGCTGCGTAGCTGCAAGCTAAGTGACAGCCATATTGAGTTTATTTAATCAACCATATTTAGTTAGCAGCAAAAGAGAAAAAGATGACAAGGCGCAGCCTAATTGAAAATGTTGCTATTAATTACTTAACACCTTTTTCTGCCATTTAATTAATAGTTTCTGCTACGCTCCTCTCTCTCTCTCTCTCTCACTCGATTCTATTAAATTGTTTTGTTCTGCTTGATATCACACCATTTGGTGCCATATCTCTGCCCAACATCATCTGCTCAGTTCCATAACTACATCTACACCCACAAGCACAACGCCACCTACACACAACAACAGCAACAACAACAACGTGCCAAGCCCTTGAAAAGAGCGCAAAGCACAAAAAAGAGCGCAAAGAGAAGCATGGAAAAACAAATATGGCAAGCAGAAATAATTATTTCTGCGGCATTTCCACTGCTTCTGCTTGTGTCTCTGGGGGCGCCGCCAGAGCTGCTGCGGTTGCTGCTGCTGCTGCTGTTGCAAGTGTCCAGCTTGTCCCTTTGCCGGGGTAAAGTCAAAGTGCAGAGCACAAAAAAAAGCAGCAGCACAGCGACTCAACATATTTGCGCTGTGGTCTGTGGCCGACCAGGGCACTTACGCAGCTGGGATCAGGATCAGGGACAGAGCAGATTGGCCTGCAGCGCGACAAACGCAGAGGATGCACACACAAGCACCAGATGATGAGCTACGCTGACGAGTGCTGGCGCTGCCTTGTTGCCGGGCTAACTGATTTCGATTTCAATTTGCAATGGCCTCGTCCCAGGCCAGTGGAATGCAGAAAGGCAAAAGGGCCAAATGGGCAAACAAAGCGCAGCGAAGGCAACAAACGTCTTTTAATGGCCACATAGAAGTTGTTGTGGGCGCAACAAGGCTCGCAACGCTTCCTGTCAAGTGATTTATGCCAATGGCGCTGCCAGGCACACACACCACACACAAGAGTCTCCATCCGCGGCTCAGTCTGTCTACCGATCCCAATCCCAAAGCCAATTCCCGTTCCCTGCGAGTTGCCAACTAATTTTCTTGTGTTTGGCGCAGAAAAATTGACTTTGTCGTCGTCGTCGTCGCGCAGCATTTCGCGCTGTCTGCCATCCGTCTTGGCCGGCCCAGTTTGCGCCGCGGCTGATCTGTGATGAATGTCTGCGTCTGCGTCTGCGTCTTGGTGCATTGTCTGCCCCAAGTACCACGCACTTTGTTTAACCCTGTGTGTAGGTGCAATTTGCGCAATCATCGCAGGCTGCGTCTGTCTCCCGCAACTCTGCCGGCTTGGGCTGGGCGCGTGCGCAGCCTGCGTCGTCGTTGCCGTCGCTGCTTAATGACTGCACAGGAATGCCCCCAGTTGGTTGTGCCGGCTATGCACTTAAAAAACAATTCAATTTGCCATTGCCATAGCTGGATTTATGAATGAAAGCCAAAGCAGAGAGCAGAGCCCGGCCAAGCCTTGACTTGACTTGGCTCACACACAAAATTAATTAATGACAATCACTCAAAAGGCACGAAAAATACGCAAACGAAATAATTAAACGGCAAACAGGTATGCCAAACCATTTCCATTCCATCTCCGCGTTCTACACACACACATTAGTCAGTCATTCGCTCAGGCTCAGTTCTGTTGCTCTCCGCGCGAATTGCTATCGCATCGCATCGGATTGGACTCCACTTAATTCTCTGTTTGTTTTGGTAATGAAGCTCATTTCCGTTTTGGTATTCAAAAATATGCATATAGCCGCGCGTTGTATGATCTATCGGAAGGTAATTATATATATGTCTGCTTAGCAATGGAAATATTTGAATTCATTTGGAAAGCCAACGAATTGAGATGTTCCCCCCTCGCTCTCGCTCTGTTTCGACTCAATTCAATCAATCTCAATTTCAATATTCAACAATCGATCAGTTTTGTTGTTGTGTCTAATCCAATTCGTTTGCCAATTATGCCGTATTTGTTGTTAATTTATTATAATACATGTAAAATACAACGCACTCATTTGTTGTTCAAATCGAAACGTTTTGCCTTTTTGCATTTCGGTTTAGATCAATTCAAAGTGTTAAAATATTAATTATTTAAGCAATACACGCAGCTACGCGGCACGCTTCTCTTGTATATTTTATTTTCTTAATTTCTGTATAAATAAAACACACACACACACACACAGAGAGCGAGAGAGAGACGCCGTACCACATACGGGGGCAAGACATGTTTGCCGCTGCTTTGTTTGTTTTAATTTTTTTAATGAATGATTTCTCAGTCAGTCAGCATTTTGGGCAGCAGTTGAATAATTATCGCCTTCGCTTGGCTATATCTACTGCTATATGGTTTGTCAACTGAACTGTCACGCTTTCGCTTAGCATTTTGTATTAGTTTGTGATTCAAATTGTTGAGTGATAAGTGAGAAATAAATTGATTAAGCTTGGAAATAAGTTAATCATTTATTGAAATATTAATTTATATAATATTTCTCGCTTATGCCAAATTCTGTCGCTGTCTTGCGATCTCTAATAGATCCAATTACCGCATGTGTCACGTACTTAATTCCATTTAGCCGTCTCTAAACGCTTGACATTATTTATGTTGTTTGGCTGGTCGGCACCTGCAATTAGCTGGACCAGCCTTATAACTGCTAATTTTATGCCAAGCTTGCCAAGTGACTCTGGTTAAAACGATTCTCTTTAATTGTATATAATCACAGACATTTGCACAACAATCCAATCTGTCGATCGAATCGAACCGCAGCGAATCGCAACGCATTGAGTCGACTCAACACTCAGGCCATTAGATATTTGTCACACGATCCACTTTGCTTTTGGGTTGCATCTCCCACACACACACACATAGAGAGATAAACAAACCTGTAGCTGCGCTATATATCAGTCTCTGATATCGTCTCAAAGTGCCTCTTGCAGCTTTCACTAACCCAAGAAGAATTGGTAACTCTGGCCCAATCGAGCAATCCAATAACTTAAAACAAGTTTTTCCCCTCTCCCTCTCTCACTCTACTTGCGTGGCAGAGAGCAGGCCGGGGGGAACGGGGGGGAGAAAATAATAATAATAAATAAACACAAGCCGCATCTAAGCGCGCTGGTGTGTCCCACAAATAAATTATTAGCCAAAGGGCATTCAATGCCTTTTAACAACAGGTCAACCTTATCATTATTTTTATTATTATTATTATTATTTCTACTCGAAGGGCCGAAAAAATCGATACCAAAAGCGAAAACGAAATCCAAATGATCGTCGCTTAGTTATTTCTTTCCCCCTTCTTACTTAGCTTAGATTTTGTGCGTGCGTTTTACATTTTGTTTCGTCTGCTCGACCCGCCTCTCTTTGGGTTGCTCTCCTCTCGCAGCTGTGGCAAGCAGGCAAAGTGGAGTCGACTCTTTGGATTTGGATTGGACTTGTTTGGTTTTTTCTTCTTCGTTTTCAAAAATTTAATACAAGCGCGACACAAAAGACGCACAAAAATGTCATAAATTATGCGACCATGATAGCCCAGGGAGGGGCAGGCAGCCAGTCAGCTCTATGGAGCTGGGTGTGTGTGTGTGAGTGTGGCATACTCCACTCTTAAGTATCAAACGGGGCAACATTTGATACAAGTTGTGTTTTTTGAAGCTTGGGCAATGTGGCTAGTCGATGCAGCGCTTTGATAGCATGACAAAATTGTCATAAGATTGGAAATATTTTGAAGGCTGCAGCCAAACAGATCGCTTGGATGATATACATATATATATATAAATTGATTTGTTATTGTTAAAAATAATCACAAAACTGAAACAAAATTAAATCTGTGAACATTCATTTACGTTTTGATTAACAAAATTAAGTTTAAAGTTGCAGCTAATGAGCACTGCTATTTTTATGAACACATCTGTAAACAGCTGTTTTAATTAATAATGTAAAAAAAATTAACAAAATTTTCAACAATAAATTGATTTGTTATTGCTAAAAATAATCACAAAACTGAAACAAAATTAAATTTGTGAACATTCATTTACTTTTTGATATACAAAATTAAGTTTATAGTTGCAGCTAATGAGCACTGCTATTTTTGTGAATAGCTGTAAACAGCACTTTTTTGTTTTAATTAATAATGTAAAAAAAATTAACAACATTTTCAACAATAAATTGATTTGTTATTGTTAAAAAGAATCACAAAACTGAAACAAAATTAAATTTGTGAACATTCATTTACTTTTTGATATACAAAATTAAGTTTAAAGTTGCAGCTTATGAGCACTGCTATTTTAGTGAACACAGCTGTACATAGTATGATTAAATTGTGTAACAATAAAGTTGCAGGAAATGCTCGACACTTGTTTGGGCGACAAATTCCCACAGAGTTGCGCAACAGTTCAAATTGTAGAAGAGTTCTCAAGCATATCATTGCAGCGTTTGCCAAGCCTAACTGTTTTCCTTTTATTTTTGGGAAATCCTTTAACGGTTTGTTTGCTCTTGCATCAATTGCAACGGTATTGCGAGCCTGCAGGCTTCTTGACTGCGTGAGAACGCAGAGCGCAGAACGGGGCAGGTTACCTGTCGAGATGCAGAGATGCCTATCGCGCGTCTAGCGCGACAACAATCCGTGCGACTGCGAGTGTCAGGTGGCAGGTGGCAGGTGTCTTTCTCGCAGCGCGAGAGGTGTCATTAACCCTTTCGGCTGCGCATAGCAAAATGTAGTTTAATCATGTGCTCAAATGCGCAAACACGCAACACCTACACCGGGGCAAGACAGAAGGGATGATACCCTGCAAAGTGTAAAAAAAGAAGCGAACAGAAATCAAATAAAACTGCAGCCAGCCAAAGTGGGGCGTGCAAAAGGACGCGCTCGAGTTGTCCCTCTCTCTCTCTCTCTTCCTTACTCTCTCTGAGCTCCAGTTTCGTAACGAGGTCGTTGCCTGCTGTCTGCCCCTGCCTGTCTGTGTGTGTGGCACGCATGCTGCATACCAAATAGCTCAGTCCGATGAGCTGCCGGAAGTTGTTGCCACTGTCCGCCGTGTCTATCGATAACTCTGCCAGGACCTCGCGCAACTATGCAATTTTTAATTGCTCACAATGCGTCTCAATTTGACAACGCAACACGTGAGGGCAGGCGTGAGACTAGCCACACCTCTTTTTGGGGCAGGCCGCGCTCCCTGCTTGTTTGGCATTCAGATTGCATCGCATCGCGTGTGTGTTTTGAATGTCCTGTAACGATATGAATTATTCAAAAAAAGTAACAATTTTTCGACGCCGCCAAGGACGAATGTTTAAAGTGCTGCGCGGCATACGAAAAAAGCCAAAACAGGCGACGAAACGAAGCAAACAGTTGGATTCAGCCAGTTAGAGGCGGCAGCCCAGTTACACACACCCCTTCATGTGTGTGTGTGTGTGTGTCGACGTCGTCGTCGCATCGAGTCGTACATACAAATGTGCTGGTCTGTTCGGCTGCTCGACTAGACTCCTCCGACTGGCTGCCGTTTGGCTACATTTGTATTGCGGCTGTCGCGCCAGTCAAAGTTATATCCTTTGACAGCGCGCGCAGTGCAGCAGCAAGTGACGTCGCTGCCGTCGCCGTCGCCGTCGCTGTCGACGTCGTGACGAAAGTGAAAGTCAAGGTTAATCCGTCTGCAAAAATTCAATATTTTATGCATTAAAGTTTATGGCGTGCTGTGGGTGGAGCCAGGAGAGAGAGGGAACTCTGGGGGGGCTGCATAAAATTTGTGGCGTGCTTTTGGGCGCCATTTTGAAGCTGTCGCTTTGTTGCTTTGTTGCTGTTGCATGCAGCCGCGACAGTTGCGTGTGTGCAGCTTGATTAATGAGGCCTTCCCCCCCAGGCGCTGTATGCAATTCCTTAAATTGTGCATATATATCACGCCAAAGGGGAAACGCCATGGGGAAATTAGTTTTCATTTTTCGCGTAATTATAGCGCTTTGACATAGTTATAGCTTACACTATCGAACACAGTTGGACTTTCTCTCTCTCTCGCCACGCACTTTGCGAATCATCAGCAGCGAAGCAACGAGCAACTGCAACTGAGCTCATTGACCCACACGTTCTGTCACATCAATTTGAACGCCACGACGAGGGCCAATGAAATTGAACTTTAAATTGAGACAAACAGCGCAGCGGTAGAGACGCTGGCAGAGACGCTGGCAGAGACGCGCGAGTCACATCAAGAAACTGGGTTAATGGGTCTGTTTGGGCTGCGTACAGGTTGCACGCCGCGTATACGCAATGGCCTTTCACTCGCACTGCACAAGTGTCCGTCTGTCCGCCTGTCCGCATGTCCGTTTAATTGAATAATAAGCTCAAGTCGCTGCACAAATCTCAACGAGCGCGCGCGACAAAATGCAGGTCAACTGCACGACGGATCTGTGCCCCAATCCGCGCCGATCTCTGCCTCCGTCATTGCATTGGCATCTCGCGGATGCGTTGCCTGGCTCGCTAAGCTATGTTGCACGTGCAACCACATTGTGTTGATGATGAAATTGCGCAAATTTGCGCTTAAATTTGTTAGCCGTCGTCGCTGTCGCCGCCGACGTCGCTGCCGGCGCAATTCGGACTGATCTGTTACAATATTTGTAGCCTCTGGGAGCTGGCGAGGTCAATTGATTGAAACAACTTTGAACTTGTTGATCTTGTCACAAATTAAAAGAAGATTTATACACGCACACGGACACACATACAGTTGCAGCGAGTACAGTGGGCAGTGGCTATGGCGGACTGTGATCAACTTTTTAGTTGGGAATTCTTTGCGAGTAACTTTTCTAGCTGGTTTTCCAGCTGAGATTGTCTTTCTTCTCTGTTCTGCACAAATTTATGTGGCAGTTCAGTCAGCTTATCGTGTGCACACTGTACGTATCTATATCTCTCAGTGCGTGTGAGTTTTAGTAGATGCGCTTGGGGCGCTTTGAGTGGCTTCAACTCTGGCATAGCTGCTTCTGCTTCATCTTCTGCGTCTGCGCTTTGTTTTGTGAACTCTTCAGGCAGCACACTTTGATTTAGTTTTTTGTGTTGTGCCTGTCGAGTCGTCGCTGCGCATGATTTATGTTATAGTGCTCAAAGCTTTGCTTCACTGTGCCACAACCTTTTATTTTTGGGGAGGGAAAGAGCTTTGGCTGGCGCTAGCCTCTCAGCTAGACAGCTGAAGAGTTGGTTGTGCCGTGCCGGCGCACAGAACGTGCTAACACTTTGGCATGGAGCCAAAGCGAGCCGGGCTCGATCTTTTTACGACCGCAACTGATCACGCAAGTGTCTTGGGCTGCGAGCCAATTTTATGTTTTTATACCAATTTTATTTGGCATTTAATGACGCGACCTTCGCGTTGTAATCGTTAGGGTTAGGGTCCATAAACCTACAGCAGCGTCGCCACGACTGCCTGCCTCATTGGAATGTCTCGCTGGGCAGGTAGGTTTTAATGAGCTGTGCCAGGGCCGTAGCTGTTGTTTGTTTTGGAAATGTTCAGATATCAAATTGATTTTTCGTCTGTGAGTGAAAAGAATTTCATTTTCGTTTTCGATTTCGCCCCCGATCAATAAGGGTCAAGCAGCTTGCGTGCTGCAAAAAGCCAGAAAGCATTTGACGAACGTCGTCGCATCGTTGCCGCAAATGGAAACAATAGAAATCCTTTGGGGCACTGCGAAATGTTTTTTGAGGAATTTCCCTTTTCTTTTTTAGAAACAATAAGCGACATCTTTGGGGCTCAATGACGACAGCGAATCTGCTGAAGCTGCTGCCTCTTTGGCCACGCTACATAAAGGCAGTCAGTGTGGCAGGGGCAGGGGCAGCCCGAGTGCGCAAAGCGGTTCGTGGAAGTCTCGTGTTTAGCACACGCGTAAATTTTCAGTGCCTCCGTCATGTCCGAGTCGGCAGGCACTGGCGGCGGTGGCGGCGGCGGTGGCGGCATTCGCTTTGAGACGCGGCCGCCATTCGCAACGCATGCGCACTAAACGGTACCGCTAGCGGGTCTGGGTTGTTTCCACCACGTTGTGAGCTGAGCTGAGCTGAGCGGGAGGAGGAGCAAGCAGAGCCTGCGGCTTTTTGTCGCCGCATTTCATTGTTGCAGTTTTTGTTTTTTTGCCTTGCGCACGTTTAAGAATGAAATGTCCGTTCCAAATGATAAAATTTCCAAGATGCTCGCCGTCTTCAAGGTCAAAGAGTTTTGTGCTTTTTGTCGTCGTTGTCGTTGATGTTGTTTTTCTGAGTCTGCAAGAAGTTTATCTTTATAAACACGTCAGTGTGTCAAATGCGTCTGAGTTACGTTAAGTCGATAACGTCGCGAGGCAATGAATTCACATATTTAAGTACAAAAGGCTGTTAAAATATTGGAATTTATAATTACGCTTTATTGAGTGCAATATTAAGTCGAATTAAATAATAATTATTTGTTAACACAATGTTTAAATTGCATTTGATTCGCAACATTTTATTGCCTGCAATTAGCTTGCGTGCTTGTTGTTGTTGTTGTTGCTTCCTTTGGCGCTCTCATTAGAATGCGCTCTCTGAGCGAGCAAGTGGTGTGCACTGCTTGCTGCCTGTTAATTTGTACTGCTTGCGTTATGTGGTAGTCAGAGCGGGAGAGCTGTATTATTAAGGGGAGCATTGCGTTTGATTTGCTTTGATCGCTGCACTTGCGATACGCGCAGTGGGTGAGAATGAGAGCACACGTTCTAACACGGCGCTCTCTTTGGCCAGCATGGCGGCGCATTTACAACAACAATTATTGAATTAATTTTGCGATAATAGCAAGGAGTATTTTCGCTTTCTCTCTCTCTCTTTCACTTGTCTTTGCTTTGAGCATTTCTTTTATACATTTTATTTATTTTATTTTCCTTCTTTTGGTAGTTCCAATCAAAGTGCCAAAGTTGCCGGCTCTGGACCCTGCTTTGCCCTCTCTTTCATGCACTTCTCCTACTCTTTTTCGTCGTCGTTGTCGTCGTGGGCCGTGGCCGCTTCCATTGTTTGCCTTTTAGGCCTGGTTTTTCACTTTTTGTGTTTTGTTGCTTGTTTTGTTTGGTTTCGTTTCGTTGTATTTGCTTATGAAGTGCGCAACTTGACTAAAAGGGGCAAACAATTGCATTGATCGGGGCATCGCTGGCTGCCTGCCTGACTGCCTCACTGCCTGCCTGCCTGCATTTTGGGTATAAAGTATGAGTAAAGTATTTTGTTGTTGGTGTTCTGCCTCCTCCTCTTACTGTTGTTGTTGTTGTTGCTGTTCGTTTTGGTTCTGTTCGGTGCATTGTTTTGGGTCATGTCGTCGTCGTCGTCGTTGGCGTTGGTAGCAACGGTAGCATCCTCCACATACAAACGGACGGACGGACGGACGGACAGACAGCAGCAGTGTCCAGGCCCAGGCATGGGCTATGAGTTTTCGGTTTTCGGTTTTGGTTTTGTTCTTGATCGTGTCGAACGGCGAGCGCCCCCTTTTAACAGCGCATAACAGCAAAATCATGACTTGCCATTTACATTGTTCGCTCGTTTTGGACTTTATTGTTTTTGACGGTTACGTCGCAGCGCCCAAGCAGGCTGCAGTCGCTCCAGCCCAAGCCCAGACCCAGTCGAGGCAGCCGAGCTGCCTCTCAATTCAAACGAAAAATAATGAAAAATTATTCAATAAAAATTATTTCGCGTGGACGACGCGCCAAAAGATCCTCAGCTCTGGTTCGGCTCAGCGGCTTGTTCGTGCGTTCAGTGCGGCCAGTACACGACGACAGCGATCGGGCGGCGATCGGAGTCGATGTTGTTAGCCTGGGCCATGGCAGCTACCAGTGCAGCTTCCGTTGGCGGCAGTAGCCGGTAATCTTAATGCCCCCAACTGATCGCGATCGTGAGTTAAGTGATCGCGCTATAATTTTACGCTGACTCTGTGAACGATCTCCCGCTCTCTCGCTCTGCGTGGCCAAGTAGGATCTGTTTTGTGGGGCTGCTGTTATGAAATTATTGTTAAACGATTTTGTGATTTGTTGTGCGCTACTGTGCGCCCAGTGTCGAAGTGGGGCTCTATTATTAGGCCGTCTCCTTAGCCTAGGCAGTGCAGGGCGGCTCAAGTGGCAGCCAATGCCAAGAGATGGACGCACGATTCGCTTAAGTGCTGCCTGACCCAGTTCGGAGGAGGCGCCCGTTTCAATCTTGTTGTTTTTTGCTGCTGCCGCCTATGACTTGATAAAGTGCACTGTCTGAGATTTGCGCTTTTGCACAGCCACGGCAAACGGTAGAGGCAAACGGCAAATGACAAATAACAGCAGCTACACACAGCCACGACAATTGACACAACAATGAGCACTGATAGTCGCCAGTGCAAGACTGGAGCAGAGCAGAGACCAAGCCAAGCCAAGCCGTTCGACCGGCAACGGATGCGCCCAATGAGCAGACAAAGCGCAGCGGGAAATTGCAGCCAAGCCGCGCAAAAGAAACTGGCAACGGGGTCTGGGTTTGCCTGTCCGTCTGTCTGTTCGTTTGTCTGTGTGCAAGTTATTCGTATTTATGCGATTGCCGCGCCGCAAGTGGCATCGTGGCTGCCACTTGAGGAAACACGCGAACAAAATTAGCGTGCCGCCTTGCAATATTTTATGTATCTCACAGATACGCGCTGATTTGCCAGCTACTAGTCTAGCCTAGGCTGTGTGTGTGTGTGTGGGTCTGACAATATTTTGGTGTTTGCCTGATTAAATGCAACTTCCTTGGCGTACGCGCAATAGAAATTAAAAGTGCCCCCAACGCACGGGTTACTCGAGCAGCCTCCCCTGTCACTTGACAATCAATTTCAATTAGGCACAACACATCGCTCTCTCTCTCTCTCTCTGCTGTCTCTGTCGAACTCTCGTTTTCTCAACGCATGAGAAAATGAATTTCGTGGAAATCGAGCATGATTTTCGAGAAGTTCGTACCGAAACCTGTTGTGCTCTCCTCGCCTGGCACCGTTCTCAACTTAATGAGTATGGAAATGGAAGCGTTAGATAAAGAGATTGATAAGCAAAGATCGTTTTGTTGTGCGAGAGAGGGAGAGGTAGAGGGAGAGCGAACATATGAATTAGTGTGGCAACTTTGACTTGACAATCTTTCCTACAACAATTTTCCCATTTGTCAGTTGAGTGAGCGAGAGACAACTAATTGACACATTAGCCCATTCCATGGCCTAGCCCCTAATTGGCACTAGGCAGAGGCCTGAACCTAATCATCGGCTTGTGGTCTACGACCAATGCGTTTAAGAGGCGTGATCGTGTCTTTTGCACGCCCTCCTGCGGTGACTGCGCCTCGCTCTGTCCGTCCGCCCTGTGTGTGTGTGTCCTGTGCTCGGTTCCTCCTGCCGTTTGTCGCCTGAGCCTGACAAGCGGCTGATTGATCATTGTAAATGGCCCATGGGCCATGAGTTTGCTCACTGCTGCCCTGTTGTTTTGGTAGCAAAAGGGCCAAGATTATGGCAGCAGAAAAAAAAGTGTTAATGCCGTAAATTAACAGGCAAGAAGCCTGGCCACATGCTGTGCACAGCTCACACTCTCGGAGCACAGTAGCTGGAGGATGCAAGTTTCGCAAGAAGATTTGCTAATTGCTAAGCCGGCCAGGCGCTGCTGTAAATATCTTAAGTGGATTCTAAAGACTCAGCTTAAACATTACATTAAGTTGCATAATTTGTGTAGACTGCAGGAACTTGAGAGCTGAAAAGGTTTAGCTGGGAAATTTCTACGAAAGATTTAAGAAAAAAGAGGCAAATGTTTGATTTGCAAAGATTATCAATAAAATATGTCCATATATATATCTTTCAATATCTGCTGTGCAAATTGATATGCCTAAAATGGCATGTCATAATATGCCGTATGCAATTTTTAGCAGCTCCTCGGACTGCACTCAGCCGGAATGCGCACAGTAGCCAAGTAGAAGAAGAAGAGCAACTGCAATCTGAGCCTGTTATTTACTCTTTGTACCGCTTTATCTGCTGCCCATGCGACACATTTTTATTATTATTATTCGGTTCTCTCTCTCTGTCTTTTTGTCTTTCTTTCTTTCGCTTTTTTTGGCTGTTCAGGTTTACCTGCTACCTGTCGAGCGGTCCAGCACGTTGTCTCTTGTTGTGTCTGTTGATTCTGCAACTGTTGATTTTATTTCATGCCGTTTATGCAAATGAAGTTCAAAAGGATAAGGCCAAAACAGCAGCAGAGGCAGGGGCGGAGACGGAGGCAACCCGCCATCAGCTCTCACAACATTTGGACATAAAAATTATTTCTGAATGAAATTCGTATCGATGACCGTCGTCGATTCGTCTCTCCTGCTGTCCCTACACAAATGCAAATGGCATTCGCTTCGCTGCTCGCCAGCTACTCCTCTCCTGCTGCGTGTCTGGGCAAAAAGGGTAGCTCCGCTAAAGACCAGTAGCCGAAAAAATGCTACTGTGATATCGAATTAATTAAAAAAATCGCCAACTGGCGCAGCAAATCCTCAATTCCAATGCAGATGGAGACGAAGCTGGCGCCAAATGTAAATGAGGCAGCGGGCGCAATGGCTTGGGAAATTAGCTGGAGGATTGCGAGAGCCGCCTCGATCTTGCCTTGGCGAGCACCTTGTGCGGCCGCCTTCAATTTGGCGCTGATTTGGTGGCCGTGTTATGTGGCGACTTGGCTCAATTTGAGCACCAAATGAACCCTGGACCCGGGCCCCGCTGGCTGCAGAGTGCGCATGCGTGTTGCTCCTGTTGTCGTCGTCGTCGTCGGCGTCGCGAACTGAGGCGACGTGCAACAAGTTAATTAAGCCGCATTTGCATGTCTGACGCGGCGTTGCTTTTGGGGCAACAGAGAGAGGGAAGAGCGAAGACAGCGAAGAGTGTGGGGAGAGAGAACAACCCACACTTCCTGTGCCGCCAACGTTGCATTGCAACGGCTTAAGCAGCAAAACGTGTCACATGCGGCGTCTATTTCAGTGTCCCCCTCTCCCTTGTCACCTTCCCTCCTGCTGCTGCTGCTTCTGGTTCTGGTCAGGCGATCGATCACATGCTGCGAACTGCGGTAATCCGCACTTCCACGCCTTAGTCGCATTTTCACGCGCGCCCCTTTTGTTTCCATCTGTGATTCAGGTCTTCCTTTCCTACGCTCCTCGCTCCAAAACAGACGGGATGTCTGCCCGGGCGTGGGACAGTGGAACAGTGGGACAGGCAGTTTATTTTATGATTGATTGCAAATAAAAATCGCAAATTGTGTGTTTACTTTTTGGGTTTTTTTTTTTTTTGTTCTGCAGCTCAGCCAAAAACCAAAGCGACATCAATGGCAACCCATGTGGTGCGCTGGTGGTGGTGGTGGTTTTCTATGGGACATATGTCGTTGACGTGGCTGTGGCCACTGAGACAGCAACAACACACTGTGCCTAAGTAGCCAGGGCGGAGGTTTTTTTCTCTAACGATTTTTCTCTCGATACTTTTTACTATATTTTGGCTATGCTTAATTATTGTCTGCGTGTAAATCGCATATGTTCAAATATGAAAGAGAATGAAACTTGCTACACGGGGGGAGTTTTGTGGTAGTTGAAGGCAAAAAGGGGGCGTCAGAGTGGAAACTGTGCAAATTATGGTTATAAAAGGATTACCAAACCATCATGGAAGAAAGGAACTTTCTAGCAAGTAAGCAGAGCAGATTTGCTTGGCGATTTAGCTGGCAATTCTTCTGGCTTTATTTGCTGGCTAACTTAGCTTTAGCTACTTCAAACTGTTAACTTGTTATCATGGATTATCTATCTGATTAGTTGCAGCTATCAATCTCTTTTCCAGCACGGAAACGCTTTAATCGCACTGCAAGCGACTTAAAGCCAGAGCAACTGCCGCTCCACTCCTCCTTCTCTGCTTGCGGCGACATCAAGAATCAGAGATATATACTAGATATATATATATATACTGCATACTATATATACTGCGTAGCATTGAAATTGTTGAGACAACAAACAGCAGCAACAACAACGGCTACGTTTTATATTATTTCAAAGTTTGAATGCGTTGCACATGCGCAGCAAAGGCGCTGCCTGCGTTGACGCTGGCTCCGACTGCGCTGCGACTGCGGCTGGTTTTGAGTTTGCCTGCGCGACGCGACGTTCGTTCGTTCGTTTTATGCCGCTCCATAGATAAAAAATACACCTGTCGCATTACAGCTAAATTTATGTCCACCGGTAGACCTTTACTTTGGCGCGGCTAGAAGCGCTGCGTGTGTGTGTGCGCGAGTGCGAGTGTGTGTGTGTGTGTGTAAGACGATTGCACGCTTCGATCGGGGCGATCAGTTGCCGCTGCTGCCATTGTTGTTGTTGCTGCTGCGGTGTTCGGTGGGGGTCCGAGTGTTGAGACATTTCAGGTTTCCAGTCAAGTTGTTGTTGTTGTTGTTGTTGTTGTTGATGCGTTGCCGCTGGCCGTTGTCTGGCTTGGCTTGGCTTGACTTGGCCTGGCCTGGCCTGGCCTGGCTTGGCTTTGTTTTTGCGTCGTTTATTTATTTTTGTTTATTTTCATTTTTGTTGTTGTTGCTTGAAATAAATACATAAAATTCGATCGAAAGTTTTGTGCTTGACGACGACGTCGATGGCATTTGATTTCGCGCAGATAGCAGCAGCAGCCAAAAGAGATGCGATGGCGATGACGTCAAGACGTAGCCAAAAGAGGAAGAGCCAATAGGGGGGAGTGGAAAGGAGGAGCGAGAGGGAACTCACCCAAATGCTCGAAAGTCCATAGAGACCAACTTGTAGTTGAAACTTGGACAAATAGTTTACGGTACTCAAGCGCCGCCAGAGAGAAGAAATCTCTGCTAACTGTTTTTTTGTAGAAGCTGCGATCTTTGATTAGCAAACAAGCAGTCGCGGCATCTGCCAACCTATCATTAACTACAAGCCAAACTTAACTCAGGCCCCGACTCGACTACTCGCGCACTTTGCTCTGACCAAAAGTGACTAGTGCCAAAAACAAAGCGTCGCGAATCGATGGAGGAAGAGCTAGAGCAAAGAGGGTATATTAGCTGGGTGGAAGAGTTTGTGGGGAACTTGAGAAAAGAATCTGAATAAAGTAAGAAATACTTTACTTTTCTGCTGTACTTAAGGCTCTCTCAAATCTAGCTAGAAAATTTTCTAGAGTCCTAAGCAAATCTATGAATTTCTATTGGATTTTCCTTATTCGAAATTTTAAAATCTTTTACTTGAGAAAAGAGTCTGAATTAACTAAGAAATACTTCACTTTTCTGCTGTACTTAAGGCTCTCTCAAATCTAGCTAGAAAATTTTCTAAAAGTCCTAAGCAAATCTGTGAATTTCTGTTGGATTTTCCTCATTCGAAATTTTCAAATCTTTTACTTGAGAAAAGAATCTGAATAAAGTAAGAAATACTTCACTTTTCTGCT
This sequence comes from Zaprionus ghesquierei, assembly GCA_018904095.1. Taxonomy (NCBI): domain Eukaryota; kingdom Metazoa; phylum Arthropoda; class Insecta; order Diptera; family Drosophilidae; genus Zaprionus; species Zaprionus ghesquierei. The sequence goes on along the minus strand of JAEIGP010000850.1, from coordinate 10,421,631 downwards.
GTACTTAAGGTTCTCTCAAATCTAGCTAGAAAATTTACTAAAAGTCCTAAGCAAATCTATGAATTTCTGTTGGATTTTCCTCATTTGAAATTTCAAAATCTTTTACTTGAGAAAAGAGTCTGAATCAAGTAGGAAATACTTTACTTTTCTGCTGTACTTAAGGTTCTTTTAAACCTAGCTAGAAAATTTTCTAAAAGTCCTAAGCAAATCTACGAATTTCTGTTGGATTTTCCTTATTCGAAATTTTAAAATCTTTTACTAACTCTACCAGAGCATTCGCGCTTCTACTAAAGCGATGTCTAGCCAAGTGCGTGTTAGAGGTTTTCTTATTTGCGTGTCCCATAGCTGACGGGCAATTTGATTGTGGAATTTACAGATGCTTTCGACCGTTCGTCGTTGTCTTGGCCAAGCTGGCTCATTTATCAAATTGTCTATTGATAGCTGGAAGTGCCACAAGTGAATGCTTAGTTTTTGCACTCACTCAGCAAATGATTCACAGCGTCTGAGTCAGCGTGCGAGAGTGAGTGCAGTGCGCAGCGCGACACCTGCTTGGAGTCTAGAGAGGAAGGGGAGTCTGCGAGACCCAGATACATAATTAGTTGGGATCTGCTGTCGAGATCCCTGCACTGTCGGTCGCATCCCTTAGAAGTCGAGAGAGAGAGAGAGAAAAAGGTCAATGCTATCGGGCTAGGGCTAAGCTAAACGCTATTATTAGAGGTCACAAATCAATGAAGACTTTATCGAGGGTCCACACATGTGGAGACAGCGGACAGCGGACAGCGAAGGGGACTCATTACAAGAAAGAAAATCTGGGACCCAGCGAGCTGCGATTACAATAAAATAGACTGCCGCGCCGAGACTAAAATTTATTGACAGTTCTAGTCGAGACTACAGAAAGAAAGAAGAAAACGAAACATAATGGACACGGAAAAAGTGTCCAGCGGAGAAAGGTGCGCAGGCGAGAAAGCTGGAGAGATGCGTCCGACTACACTCACTCTCCCCCTACTTCTTCTATCAGCCGAGCTGGGTCTCTGAGAACCAAGCCAAGGGAAACCAGGGCTTACCAAATTCGTTAGCCACCTTTGCTGCACGCATGTCAGCTTGGCCCATAAATTTAGCTGTGCTCACTGGCGCAGGTATTTCTCTGGATTCCCTGGAGTCCTGACTCGCTTGATCAGAGGGGGGGGATCAAACAGATCGTTAGACGCCGCCTTTGCCGATGGGCCAATGCACTCGCTCCACCCCGCTAGGTGACCAATAATTATGCAAATGAGCTGAACTCAGCATCGTCGCTTCCAGACTTCAGACTGTAGACTGGATTATCCCGTCGCGACGATGGCCTGCATAGAAGCTGTGTGTGCCGGAACTAAGTCGCATTTGCATTTTATTTCGTTCGCCACTCGAGGAACACGCGTCGTCGTCGTCCTGGGCTCGTCCTTCATAATTTAAATAATTATGCCACTTGCTGGCTTCCTTTTTCGGTCTCGAGCTTAGAGATTTTGTGGCACGGCATTTGGCATAATTATGTAGGTCAAAAATTGTTTATTGACACGCAAAGCAACAAAGAAATTTGCATAATTTTACGCTGCAGCAGGCGGAGAGCGAGCGAGCGAGACGACGTCCACTTTCCGCCCACCTTGGGCTCTCTCACTCTGGTCTCCTCAGGTCCAGCCAACAGCTGTTAATTATAGTGCCCCAAGGGGGGAGTCGGCGAATTGGCAGCGTGGCAAATTGTAGTACCAAAAAAAAACAAAAAAAAAAAAGGGTTAGGGTTACGGGTTATGGCTCCACTTAGCCTTAGCCTGGGCGCGCACACATTTTTGCACCTGCTGTTCGAAAAATTGAGACATAAAAAAAAAGCAGCAAAATTTCATAATGAACGAGAAAACTGTAGGAAAATGCTGGCTATGCCGGGGCTAAAAATGTCAGCCTAATATGTCGAGTATAGTAATTTATGATTTTTAATTAAGCCGCTAAAAATATTTGTGATTTTTCCAGCTAAGAAAAAGAAAAAATTCCCCGCGACAACGGCTTTTCGCATTTTCCATTATAAATCAGCTTGGGGTTGGGTTCTCTCGCTCGCTCTCTCTCTCTCTCTAGGCGAACAGCTGAGAAACGGGTTAGACTCGTTTGAAGATAAGGTCTGAAACGGTTTGCTACCAGTTTATACATATAGTAGGGCTAGTACATTGCATATGGAATGCCCCGGACAAGTCGTTTATAAACTAAATTGAATAACTCGACGATGCACCTGCCTAACCTTCAGAGCGAGTCGGCGGTTGAGTCGCAGAACATGGCTAAGCCGTTTGGCCATAGACTTCCGTTCTCCCTCCCTGCTGTCCTTTTTATCCCCTCTCGATAAGCATCTAAGCCTGCTCGCTGGCATATCCTTTGCGGCTCACACAATGTGGTAGAATTGTCAAACGAGGCGAGGCGGAACCCAGCGACAGGCGCAATGTCAAACTGACAACAACAGCGGCAGGCGTCTGTCTGTTGTTGTTCCTCTGTTGTTGTTGTTGCTGCTGCTGCTGTTGTTGGTGTCATAAATCGTTATCGACCACAAACATCAGGTGGCACTCAGACGCAGTCGGCACTCGCCTCGCTGCAGTTGCAGTTGTGCGCCGAGTGCAGCAGCGTGACCAAAGGACTTGTCGTAAATTAACGCTAGGCCAACTAGAGCGGGCCAATAGAGGCAGAGGGAGAGAGTGAAATGGAGAATGGAGAGAGAGGGGCGTCACACATTAGCGCAACCACTTGAAAAGGGACATGCAAAACAGAATCCGGCAGAAAAGGATCTGCAGTTTATGTTGCGGTTATGAAACGCGAAACTCTTAACGCTTGTTAGGCTTGTAGCGCCTCTCTCTGCGCTTCTCATAAGTTGCGTAATTTCTATTGGAGCTGCGAAAACACGCATCCATCAATCGCAATTCGCGCTCTCACTCGACGACACGCGCTAACAGCTGTAAATGACATTCGGACAAAATCAAACATTTTAACACGCTTCAAAGTTAGCCGATTCCGGGGGAATAGCAAAATCAAAAGGCAGGCAGAGCAGGCAGAGAAAAAACCAGACAGAGAGAGAGAGAGAGAGTGACAGGGAGGGACGGAGGGAGAAAAGCTGTCGGGCAAAGCGAACTCGAACTGAAACTCAATCAAAGGCTACAACATGCCACACAACCAACGTCGCATAATGTGGAAAACTCTGCAGCAACAACAACGGCAACGGCAACAACGACGACGGCAACAGGAGTGGCAACGCGTGTGTCCTGCCTCGTCTGGGGGTCAGACGTAGTACTCGCCCCGTCAGACCGTGCTCTGTCTGTCTGCCAATCTGTCCGGGAACATTGAATACGCATTACAAGACCGCGCCGAAACCAAAACGAAAACCGCGTTACCACATGTCAGCGGCGGCTACCCGGCAACAGCAGCCCAGGGGCATATGGGAATACGAGCGCGCTGAATGTGCAACACATGTTGTTGTTGCTGTAGTTGTTCGTTGTGTTGCCTGGGCCCCGCTTGATTGGTTGAAAATGTTGGCAAAATGAACATGCCAACGCAGCCTGCCTGCCAGTTGCTCCCCCTGTTGCTGCTCCACCTCTTCCACCTCCTCCTCCTTCCGCGCACAGAAGTTTTGTTATAATTTTCACGGCTGTCATTTTGTGCTTTGATTTTGAAACATGTTTCCAGGAGGAAGGAGAAAGCGGGCAAAGCTATTGCAGTTCAGGCTGAGCTGCAGAGGATTGAGTGGCCAACTGCAGGCAGTCTACAACGTAGCCACCATCTCTCCCGCCACACAGTCTGCACACACCGTGGGTACTAATCCCCCCTGCCGCCGCCGCCGCCGCTGATGAATTCCAAGAATTCTGGCAAGTTCAGTTGGGCAACTGTATCAATGCGAGGCCACAATGAACATTAGCGCTGCATCAGTTTTTGGGGCGCACTCAGCTTCACACCTTGCACAGTAAACGACCCACAAAGCGATCGATGAGGCAGTGCAGCAGCAGGAGGAGGGGGAGAGAAGCCGAGGAGAGAGAGGTAAAAACTTCCGTTGAATTGTCGGGCAAACGTGAGTTATGCAGCTTCCGAAGAAATTCAACGAGGATGGCGCTGGAATGGTCACCGGAGCTGACCAGGCAGCGAGCTATTGGCGCAAACAATTAGTGTCCCAGCCCAGCTACAGCTGTGTAGCCCAGAAATTGTGCACTGTGCACTGTGGGCAAGTGCAATGTGTGCCAAGCGGTTAATGAACAATTTCATGGAAATATTGTCACACTTTTGTTGACGGCGATTGGCGCTGAATTCCTCAGCAGCAGCAGCAGCGAAGGCAGCTCCTCTTTAGCTACAGCTCCAACTTCAGCTCCAGCTGGGGTGACCATTCACTTGCCTAATTGATTTATTGATGTTTACATGTGCGTGCCTGGCAACTGCTGCCTTGGCTGCCCGGGACTGTGTATGGTATTGGGACTTTGACTCAGAGTTCGACATGGACAGCGACGTCGATGGCGACTTACAACATTGCCCACAATTTGCTCAGAGCGCTCGACGAGAGCGTTGACAATTGTTTGGGCCTTGTTTGTCCGACGTCAGCGTCAGCCTCAGCCTGAGCCGTCGTTGTTGTTGTTGTTGTCTATGTCGATGTCTTCGCTGTGGTCGAGCTAGACGCTTTGGTAGCCAAAGTTTAGACAGTCCAAACAATTCGTCAGTCAGACAAACAGACAGACAGGCAGGCAGACGGACAGCCAGACGGACAGCCAAGTAATTGTTGACCTTTTATGTCGTCGCAGCGTTTGCCACGTTTGGCTACGGTCTCCTCATGCTCTCTTCTCTGTGCTTTGGGCCTGTTTAAATTGTTGTTGTTGCTGTTGTTACCCGTTGCTGTTGTCGTCATGTTTTTATTACTGTTTGCACGCCCTGGCCTCAGTTCTCGAGTCGACTCGACTTGACTCGACTCGCCTCGCATGGACTCAACTCATCTGGGTTCTCATCTCATCTCAGCTCGCATCGGCATCGGCTACGTCTCTGTGTTTGCTCTTCATAAATAGCATGAAATCTTTGGCGCTGCACATCGAAATGCCTGAAAGTCTAACACGACAATTCCAAGTCTCGCACTCACAAAATGTTGACGGCATTTTCGATTTTCATTGGAATTTTAGTAACACTTTTCGACAGCCCGAGGAGGCATCGAGCGGGAACTAAAGCAACCGATCGAGCAAAAGATCAGGCATGGCTTGCAGTTTGTTTGATTTGTCGTACATATATTTATATATATGACACTATATACTGCAATACCAACAAGTAACGAAAGCAAGAGTGGAGCGTTCCCAACTGTAAGATACCCTTCGTTCAATTTTGAAAAGCCGTTGAAAACATGCTAACAGTTAACATTTGGGTAGCTAGCTTGTCCGTTCAAAAGAACAGACATGGACATGGCTTAATAGATTTGGCAAGTGATCCGGCATGAGAATATATATCTGCCACACCTCTTTCATACATGTACACCAACTTAGTATACCCTTTCTGATCATTAACAATGATGGAAGGGTATGGATCAAACATAGGCGACTAATCCACATTCTTCCCCAAACTAGTTGCTTCCACTTGCTTAGCCCGGTACAGCCTGCACACCACTTGCTGCTCTCCCTTACCTAAGCTCGGCAGCTGCTCCTGTTGCACCCTTGCTGAGAGCATGAGATGGTAAAAAAGTCGCATACTTTCTCGCCGTGTCAGCGACCCAGCGAAGCGTTAATGAATTACAACCGCGATCGTTGCCGTTGCTGCTGCCCAGCGGCTATACGGCAAAACACCTTGCCATGCTGCAAGGGAGGCGGCTGCAACGTGCAACGTGCAACGGCAACGTCATCGCGCAGGACAACAACTAATTACCGTGGCTGAAACAATTTTTATGGCATTTACGCGCTCAGTTGATCGCTGACAAAGGTGAAGGTGCGCTGCCGTCCCGTCCTGCTCGAGGACTGCAGACACCTTACACAGACAGACACACACGCACACAGACACACAAATTATTTTGTTACGCTGCCGGGCAATCAGCAGACGTGGCCGCCGAGTGCTCCTTTTGTTTTTCGGTCAAGCTGCGTCGGCTACAGTTCCCCTCCCTGCCCTACCCCTACTCTGTCTGCTACTTTGCTCTGCCGATCGGTTTCACTCTGCGTTCGATAATCATCTGGCGTGTCCCATTGTCTGCCTCTTTAGGGCCCATATTGGCGAGCAATTATTAGCACTTTGGGGTACGAGAAATCACGCAAGGCACAGACTGAGAGTGGGAGCAGGCAGAGGGGAAACTGCTGCATTGTCCTCGGCCCAATTAATAACATTTTGTCATGGCAGAGAAATTGCACTTAGAAGTGTTTTGGCTTTGCCGTTTGGACTTATGAACACTCAATTAACTGGTTCGCTTGTGCAGAACCAGTTGGCCAACTGCGGTACAGTTTCTCAAACTCAATCTCAAGGCCCACAAATTGCCGCAGAGAAAGAGAGCGAGATATGTATTGCAAATTAGCTGCCGATCTTGAGGTTGCGCTTTACTTTACGCACACGCATTTTGGGTGATTTGTCAATTTTCAGGTCGCATACCGCATGGTGACATTTAACAAGGTTCCAAAACATATTTCTGCCAGGCAACTCTAACAGCAACAACAACAACTCTAGCAACAACAACAACAATTACGGCGACAGCAACAAGGAGAACCAGAACAACTTCAATGCGCACCTGGCGATCAAAGTGGTTTTTGAAATGCATAGCCAGAGACACCACCAGCTCCGGCACAGAAGGTGCCACACGGCGGGTCCGTCGATAACTGTGGCTACTGGTAAATCAATTTTAGACGGGGGAAAAAAGATTATTAATATTATGTGAGAAAAACTGCAGCTTAAAGCATATTTGACAACATTCTTAGGCCACGCAGCGCCTGGTGAGTAGTCTATTGCTTGCATACCCTGTAATGTGAGGCAAGGTTTGGAAAGGACTTGTCTTATTTATAAATAAATAAATAAATTATAGAAATAATAAAATAAATTACATAAATAGTTAAATAAACTATATAAATAATTAAATAAATTATATAAATAAATAAATAAATTATATAAATAATCAAATAAATTACATAAATAATTAAATACATTATATAAATAAATAAATAAATTATATAAATAAATAAAATAATTATATAAAAATAATAAATAAATTAAATTAAATTAAAAATATAAATAATTAAATAAATTACATAAATAATTAAATAAATTACATAAATAAATAAATAAATAAATTATATAAATAAAAAAAATTATTTTAATAAGGAAATAAATGTTAAAAATAAATAAATAAATTATATAAATAAATAAATAAATTATATAAGTAAATAAATACATTTTATAAATGAAAAAAATCAATTATATAAGTAAATAAATTTTATAATTAAATTATATAAATAAATAAAGAAACTATATATTATATTTACAATTTTATTTATTTTTGTGCTTTTTTATTTATTTCTTTTTTTTTGTATTTATATATTTTATTTCTATTTTTTTATTTATTTATTTAATTATTTCATATTTACCTTCAAAATATATTTTTTTATTTAAAATTAAAAATTATTTTTAAATTTATATTTCAATAGAAAATAATATTAAAATTAAATTAATTTTATTCATTTTAAAATATAAAGCTTAAAATCAAAAATAACAACTTTCAATTGAAATTTAAGTTTTTAAATTTTTATATTATTTAAATAAAATATAATTCTTTCTATGAAGAACTCTCTTGCATAGCTTTTACTCATCTCGTTAATCCTCAAATCTTCAATGGAAGTCATCAATCTTAAATCCTGCATCACATTGCTTACTTAACACTTACTCTCCCATCTCAACTGATACCCTGTAATCATAGCTCCACTCATCCGCCGCAGCGCAGTGTGCTGATTCACTGCTCGCTCTCGCGCGCTGTGCATCCGCATCTTTCCGCGTCCAGTGGAGCCAGTGAAGTCACCTTGCTCGCGTCGCGCAATCACAGCGAATCAACAAAGCGAACATAACATTTGCTTAATATGCCAACTATGCAAAACTGTGGCAACAACTTTTACTGCTCGGCAGCGACTCCCGAGTTGGCTGCACACACACACACACACACACAACTCGCAGCGCGCAGCTCGCAGCGGGCGCCTTGCAACGCCGGCAACATGCTAATGTATGCAACACCCGCCGCCGTCGTCGACTGACGACCTTGAAAAATTATGCAAAATCGATGTAAAAAAAAAAAAGAAAACAAACACACACACACCACACACACACACACACACACACACACATAGAAAATGCGAAAATAAGTTCCTCAGCAGTAAAAAATGTAAATGTGGCACGAACGGAGAGAGTCGCAGCACTGCGAGGGAGAGAGAGTGATGGGGGGGAGGGGAGGGGACGCTGCTCTGAGGCGTCAACTTTTTTTTTATTTTGCACTCCGATTTTTATGTAAAAAATTGGCGCAAATGAGGCAGACAATGTCGGCGCTCATGCGCGCTGCCCCCTGTGGTTTGGGTGGCAGAGGGGAAGGCAGCGGGGCGGGGCGGTGTGGTGTGGCATGTGGCATGCCCAGTTTTGTTGGCTGAAAGTTAAGCGTACGCTGAACTTTTGCCTGCCACAGCGTCGACTGATTTGCATACGATTTTGTCTGCTCACCAGGCCAGCAGAGGCAACAACAACAACGGCAGAGGCAGCGACAGAGGCAGCAGCAGCAGCGAGTGAAGAGGAACTTCATTTTGGCACAAATGACGTTGACGCTGTCGCTCTCGCTGTGGCTGTGGCTGACGCAGACGCCAGCGTCGACAGCGGAAGTTGTTGCTTATGCGCTGACGTAGACGCCGGCAGCGACGTCACCGTCGTCGTCGTCGTCGTCACATTATGGTTTGTTTGCCATTTCCGTTTCGCATTTGCATGCAGAGCATCAACGAAAGTGAGAGAGAGAGAGCGCAAGAGAGCGCTTGCCTTTGTAGGTGCTCTCTTTCGCTCTCTCTCTCGCACTGCTCCTGTTGATTTTTTGGCTCGTAGTCCTCGTAGTCGTCGTGCAATTTAAATAATTTTGCATAATTTTTGAAAATTGACTTATGGATTTCTCATCGTTGCCGCCTGTCTGCGATTCATTTTTATGTTGCTCTCTCTGCAAGTGTGTGTGTGTTGGTGTGTGTGTGCGCCACTTGTTGATCAGCTGCCAACAGACTGTGCTGTAGGTCATGTCTTGGCCCGCTATTTATGTCTCATTTGCCTCCCCTCCGCCCCCCACAAGCCTCGCAAAATTATGCAAAAATTATGAATTTTCACTCAAGTATTTCGCCTGCTTCCCCCACTGTGCCCGCGCCCTTTCCGCCTTGTCGGATTTTGTTTAAAGTTCTCAACAAAGTACACACAACATGATAAATGAGACTTTAAGTTGTTTGACAGTCTCCCCTTCCGCCCCTCGAAATGTTTTTTGTGCAACTTGTTAAATGTTTTTTTTCTGTTTTGTGTTTTTTGCGCTACTTGGCTTTGTTTCTCTTGTGTATTTGCGTCTTATCAGGCCTTAAAGTCGTCAGAGAGTTGTCTGTTTTGCATATCGCGCACGCAGAACTTGCACTCGCACTGCGAGATACATTTGTATCTGTGGCTGAACGAGTTCATTGTGGGCAATAGACAGCGAGGCTTGCGTGTGTGTGTGTCGTAAACATTGACGAGCTGCCCAAAGGGAAGAGAAAATGTTGACCCTTTTGCGCTGATAAGCAACGCCTGCAGCTGCAGCTGGAGCAGCTCATAAAAGCGCAGCTCCTCGAGGAGCAGGCGGCAATAGAATGGGGGGGGGGGAAGGGAAGGGGTCTCTCTTCTCTCTTACATAATTTATGACTTCCCCGCGCGCGCATGGCTAGAGAAACAAAAAATACAATAAATAAATTGAGGATCGTCGCCGGTTGCCGTTGCCAAACACGTAGCGAGCCAAACAAAGTCCAAGTTGGGAACGTTTTAATTTCTTACACTTGGCAAGGCAAAGAGACAGAGAGAGAGACGCGCGCGTGCGTTGCGATCCGTCAACGTGCGCGGGCGTCGTCACTCGACAGTCAACCGTCAGTCGCAGTCGCTGTCGCAGTCGTTGTTGCTGTATGTCCAAAGGCAGCCAGTGATAACGACGAACGAGCCAAAGCCCCCGGCTCAGCCTCGCCTTGCCTTGCCGCGCATTAACCGGAAGCCTGCGCCAAACGTGATCAACGGTTTGCTTTGCGGCTGTGCCAGTGTTCGCCCTCGCCTCCAGCTACTGCTCCATGTCCATGGGATTGGGTACTGGCACTGTCACTGGATTTGGGACCGGGCATGGGCCATTCATTCGTGCGCTGTTGTCAACGATGAGCGCAGATACGCAGCCAGCGAGTGTGGAGCGGCAGCGCGTCCGTTTGAATGGAAAAACGTGCGTGCTGCCACAGAAGGAACGTTGACTTTGGGTTGACGCAGCAAACTGCGTTAGGTTGCGACGCGTCTGCTTTATAAGTATATACCTGTGCATGGGTGTGCGTGTGTGTGCGTGTGTGTGTGTGTGTTTGGCACTCGCACATTTCTCAACATTTTAGTGGCAGCACTCAATACAATTCGTTGCCCCTGCTGCCGCGGCTCTGCCCCTACCCCCAAGAGCAAAAGAAAGACAGATTATAAGCAGAATGCAATACACATTGTGGAATTGTCAGTTGGATGGATGGATGGATGGGATTCATAAAAAAGAATGCGTTGGTGTTTTAATTTTTACGTGTTGCTGAAGGTTTTGCCGCGCCGCGCAACTGTCAACTGCTGCCTGCCCCTGCCTTGCTGTCTGTGCCGAACCCCGACTTGGCACATAGATGTAAGGATGATGACGGCGCTGCGTACGTGCGTAAGGCAATTGCTGTGGACTCATTTGAACCCGGTGAATTTAGCTGCTGCTGGGGCTGGCATCCTTGGCGGTGGCTGTCTTTAATCTTAGTGGGCAGAGAGGAGGAGGTGGAGGTGCAGAGGAAGTGGAAGTAGTGCATGCTTGATTACATTCATTCAAAGCGATCGATAATTGAAAATGTGCAAGAAAAAATTCTAAAAAAATATTAAATAAATACAAATTAATATAAAATAGTTTTAAAATTATTATTAATTAATTTATAAATATTATTAAATTTTTTACAGCTTGCTAGCTCATCAAATTCCCATTAAAGTTGTTCCCTCTACCCACGCCAGCGCCTGTAGCTATGCAACATTATTTTCCCCAGCTACCCCTCTCACTCGCACACACACACTGTGAGCTGCCTCTCACTCTTGTATTATGCATAATAATATTGTTAAATGTTTTATGCGCTGTTGATGTCTGTCGAGTATTTAAACTTAACCACACAGAAACCTCAAGAATCACAGCGCAGCCAGCGAACCACCCGACTCTGGCCGCGCTTCCCCATAAACACACCACAGCCAACATGTCCACAGTCAATTAAATGTGCGAGAGTGTGTGTGTGAGTGTGTGTGTGTGTGGGCGCCATATAATCAGTGCGTGTGTGTGTATGTGTGCCTTGCCATGCAAAAATGGCAAACGGTCTGTTAAGCACACATGCGACTGCCACGCCCCCTGGGCTGCCTTGCTGCTCCCCTTTCCAGCTCAGCCCAGGCGAGCTGCCCATCAACAATCAGGCGGCAACTGGCAACAATTTGAAAGATACGAAGCGTAACCGTAAACGCAGCCTGAAGGAGCAGCAGCAGGAGCAGGAGCAGGAGACGTACCCAGACCCGTAGCGGAAGCAGCAGCAGGAGCAGCAGCAGAACCTGCCCATGTTTGAGTTGCGTCTGCAGTTTTATCAACGCAACGACATCAGCTTAAAAGCACTCAAGGGGCTGGCCATAACCCACTCCCCCCCCCCGCCCTGAACCCAGCCCAGGCCAGGAGCAAGGGCAAGGGTTAAAGGGGGAGCCCGAGACGACAATCAACGCAGTTTATTTATGGAAAAATAAAATGAAATAAAATGACGATGATGAGCAACAACAACAATGTGAAGGAGCAACAAAGGGCAACAACAATCGACGCTATCTGCGCGTTGTGGGCGGAATGTGCTCTGCAATTGGCGACGGTCTCTGCACGCTGCACAAGGGGTTACAAAAAGGTTGCTGGGGGTGAAGGGTTGCGGTTTGTTGTGTGCAGAAATTAATTTTCGGCAAGAGAAACACTTGAAATTAAAATTCAAAATTCAAAGGGGTGCAAGCGAGATAGCAAGAGTGCTCTATCTCTCTCTCTCTTGTTTCTCATTAAGCGCATTTGAGTTGCTGATAAAAATTTGGTTGATTATCATTTGCCTAGCTGTGGCAAATTATTAATTTTAATGGCGCGCAGAGAAGTTATGACTGAGCAAGGGAGAGAGAGAGAGAGAGAGGGAGACAGATAGCAAGAGAGAGCTCGCTCGATTGAGATTGTAACTGCTTAGAGGAAGCTCACATTAAGCAATTAGAGCAGCTTTGTCTGGCCTCAATTGGGCCTAACTAATGGCAGCAGAGACTGAGAACTGTTCCGAACCGAACCAAACCGAACTGAACCGTAGCCAAGCCAGCTGTGCCATAACCATAAAGGAGGCAACATAAATTTCCGAGTCAAGTGCGAGTCGTCGCCTTGTCTGCCTGCTGGCTTGCTTCTGCAGTTAGCCAAGCGCAACCCGCCGATGTTGGCCACCTTATCAACTTGCGCAACTTGGCCAGAGTCATGACTTTTTTTTTGTGGTGTTTGCGGTTCAATAAACCATAAAAGGCTCATTAATTATGCGCATATCGCGCCCACAGGGGCGGAAAATGTGTCACACTGTGCGAGGTAGAAGTAACTAACGCAGGGCTAGGCTCAGGTTAGGGTATCAGCGTGGCAGGCGGAACTGACAGACTAAGGTAAGACAGCTAAGCTAGCTTGATTTACAGTCAAGAACTTAAGTCAGTTGCATACTCTAACTTACAGAGAGCGTAGCTGCCAGTCGACTAGTTGCTCAACTGCCTCAAAGCCTTATCAACCCTGCTGCTCTAGTGGAACCAGCTTGGCTCAGTTCGAGCCACATGTCAGCGCGGCTGGCGCGATTAATTAGACAAAGAATTACGCGGGTATCAAAATGCTTGACATACTTTTTTGGCTTGCGGCCCGCCGAAAAAAAAACTGGCTAAAACGGGGCCTGCTTGAGGTGTTGCCGCCGCTGCCGCCGCCGCCAGCGACCTTTGTTGCTGCGTTGCGGCATGCAACACAGTTTTGCATTGCAAAGAGCGAGAGAGCGAGAGGGAGATAGAGAGCAAAAAACAAATGAATTCAAAAACAATAATTAATTTAATTGACATCTTTTGAGGCACGGTCTTGCGTCTGTGATTGAGTCTCCGTCTGAGACTCAGACTGAGACTGCGACTGCGACGCCGACGTTGAGGCAAGCTTCGACAGACGCTTGACTGACTGCTACGCAGGAAAAGCGACGACAAGATCTTGGCAAAGCTTGGCAACACAAACAAAAACACACCTTGAAAACTGTCAAAAAAGCAAAACTTTAAAGCAGGCAACACAAGAGGCAACAACAGCAACAACCACAGAGGCAACAAGAACTACGACAACAGGCAACAACAATGGCAATAAAAAAACAGAGAGAACCCGGCCGGCTTGGCAAACAATTTTATTGCGTGGACTGATTACACACACACACACAAATACACATACACATATATAGAGAGAATAAGGCGAACTTCATGAATGAGTGCAAAGACTGCAGACTGCAGACTGTAGCTCGCGTCCCTGGGCCTGCCCCAGAGCAGCATCATTACAAGCCATCATCGTCGTCGTCTGTCTTTCATTCACAAACCCGGCCAGCGACGTGTCTCTCTCTGGGTGTCTGCAGCCCACGAGGCTGTAGCCTCAATCTGGAGCCTTGCCAACGGATATCATTAAGCCAGGCTTTATTTAAACTCGTCTGTGGATGCGCGTCTGCATTCGCTTTTAAGTAGGCGCGACAATTGCAACAGTTTTTCTGCTGATCCCTGCTATGCTCCTCCTCTCTCTCCTTTTGCTGACTCCTTCGCAAGCCCCCTTTAATGAATGAAAAGTGAATTTCGAGTCGAGGTGTGCGCCATAAGGTTGGGCTGCTGCCTCAGCTGCCTCGGCTGCCTCTGATGCTGCCCCGATGATTGACATGATCATGATTTACACCTTTCTGGGTGCGTAAGACACCCACCCGAGGCTCGGGACTCAGCAGGGGGTAATGTGGTAGGGCAGGAATGAGCAGGAATGGCAAGATGTATGTTATATATATATATTGAAGCTGCAGCAATTGATTGCAAATTGCAGTACACTGCGAGAGATTATTGAGCAATTTAGTTAAAGAGAACTGTAGCACCTAAGATGTAAGATAACTTCTTAACTTACTTTGCAACTTAACTTTATTAAAATTGTAAAGATTTTCAAATGGAATGCACTTATGTTTATGTTCTTCTGCCCCTAGGAAGTCTACATTTCAAACAAGTAAGGAAACCTACCTGGAAAACGTTTTCTTGAATTACTTCTGTGTTTATTGTTCAATCGAATTGTAGTTTGGGAATTAGTTACATATTATGAACATCTTTATGTGTGCCAAAGCAGAAAGCTGCAACTTTAATACTTACCTTAATATGCGTAAATTATCGTTTTACGTGGGCGGTGGGCGTGGCAACTTACATTTGAAATGAACTCCATCTGCGTATGGTATACAGGAAACATCATGCCAAATTTGGTGTCTCTAGCTTTTGTAATAGCTGAGATCTCGACGTTCATACAGACAGACGGACAGACGGACTTGGTTTAATCGACTTGGCTAGTGATTTTGCGCAAGAATATATGCAGTTTTTGGGGTCTGCCACGTCTTCTTCTGCCTGTACTTTTGCGCAAACTTAGTATACCATTTCTGAACATTTGAATTATCGATAACTTTGCTTTCGTCAGGTTAGGGTAGCCTCTTATCAAGCTGCAGAAGAAGCTAACTATACATAGAGGGGAGTTCAGTCTTTTAGTTCCCTCTCTAACTGGAATACTAAGCACTTTCCAGTCTCATTTGCCATATACTAGACGAGCTCGTACATTGATTGTGTAACATTCTATTACTCAGCTTGGAAATGTTAACAACAACCTCAGCGAGAGAGTGGGAGAGAGAGAGGCATAACTGCTAATTGCTGGGGCCAACAACACCCGCACAACGTAGTACCTGGGGAAGAGAGTGGCCTACGTACGCGTTGTAGGTACTCAGTATCTGTATCTGAGAGATGGCAATCTGCGTGCGGCAAACAACACGTCGTTGTCGTTAAACTACTACGCGACTCTTAGCGCGCTAAGCACTTGGCCAGGGAGGCAGCCAAGATTCCACACTGACTAAGAGATGCAGACAGAGAGAAGGAGAGAGAGAGAGGCGACTGAGTCACTGCTGAAGTTCATGACCCGAGCGGAAATACGCGGCGTGTTAAGCATTTTGCGTTTGCGTTTTGTTTGCGCTAATAAATCAAATAAAAAGTTAATCAACAAATGCGCAACTTGGCTACCCCTACCCCTCCCCCTCGCTCTCCGCCTCACTTGTCGCTGACAGGCAGACAAAGTTTGCGCTTAATTTTAATCCTTTCCGTATCAAATCATTATTCGAGTCTAAAAGCGCCACAAAATTTAACCGCAAATAATCATAATGAAGCGCTGCAAGAAGGGCAAAGGTTGTGGAGTTTGCCACAGGATGCGGCACAGGAGACGCAAGCAGCCATCAATGTCGCTGCCTGAGTCGCTCTCCCCCTCCCGCTCCCTCCTGCCTTGGTTGTTGTTTGCTCTGCCGCTTGTCGGTGGTTGCGGGTGGCTGCCTCAGCCTCAGCCTCAGCCGCAACCTCAGCCACTTGCAGTTCAAGTTGTTGTTGTTGCTGCTGTTGTTTGTCGACTGTTTGATTTCTGCTGTTGTGTTTCTGTGTTTGGTTCGCGCGCGGCAAAGTCAACAACAGTTCGAAACGTCAACAAAACCTTTTAAATTATTATTTGCCTTTGTTGCTTTATTTGACTTTGCACGCAACGCACTGACGAAGGTGGGGGAGGAGCAGAGTGCGAGGGGGAGTGGAAGGGGACCTTGTAGGCGTTGTCATGCTCTGAGCTTGCAAGGGGTTGCAACCCTTTTTGCGCGAGAGACAAACTTTACATTTGCTACGAAACCGTGAGAAAATCACGCGCAAAAAATACGTTACGCAAAATCTATGCCAAATTTCTGCATTGATCAGCGCAAGATCATCATTATCATCTACCCTGCGCATCGAAATTATCTCTGCTGTCATAGGAACCTCGATCAACGTGCAGGATTTTGGCACATTCAAATGCCCGAACTCGCATTAATTTGAATTTTTGCAAGCGATCGAGAGAGAGAGGGGTAAATTCGTTTTACATAGTTGATTGCATCTTCAATATGCGATCAATATTGTCTTTTGTGCTTAGCTCATTTCCATGGGAAAGAAAAATCAAGGCTCACCTCGCCTCGAAAGGGGTACGAGGCGCTGTCGGGCTTGGGAAAATTAAATAATATGCAAAAACCCTTTCGACGCACAGATGTCATCCCATTAGGTGCTCTCTCTCTCTCTCGCTCTGTATCTGCCACGTAGGCAAATTACCCCCGACAACCCCCTAAGAAGATGCCTCAACCCATTTGAATACTCATCCTCATCTTCCGCTCGCCTTGCCGTGTGTGTTTGCATTGCGCAAAAAAGGTTGCTCTACCCGACGCGATCTGCATAATTTTCACAATGTGTGGTGATCCTCGCTTCCTTCGGCGCAACCCTTGCCTTGCACCCTTGAGGCAACACGTGCGTCCCCTAAAGAAAGAAGACGCTGCAGCGCAGACAACACAAGCAGACCAAATATCAATTTACGCCATTCTCATGCAAATCAAATTCTGCCCCGAAATAAATAACAAAATGTGACATCAAAGGCAGCAAAGACTCAAGACGAGATCGAGGCTAGATCGGGGCTAGATCGGGGCAACGGGGTCGCCAGAGTTCAGCGCTAATCTTGGCCCGGCTGTCTTAAGGGTTGTTCCCCTCTGCGGCGAGCCGTGTTTAGCCTGACGACGTCAACAGCTAGCGAAATGCGAATTGCTGCCTGCAGCCCCTAATGGATGACCCTTTATTACAAGACGGAGACGGGACGGAGCTCGCGTCTTTTTTAGCAAACCTTTTTGGCAAGTTGTCATTGTAATGCAAATTTGAGGCGGCTCCGAGGGCTGAGCCCGGGCTGAGGCATTGCTTCGTATTGATCCTTAATTTATGCATAAATGCGTCACCTTTGGCTCAACGGGTTGGGTTGGGTTGGGTGCGTCCTCGCCTCGCTAATTTTTAATTTATGCAAAAACACAATTTCACCAGGATCCTTCCCCCCCCCCTCTCTCCCTTCTTATCGCGTCATTATTCGCGTAATTCGAGACAGGCAAAGCCAAAGAAAATCTCCTTTGCGTTTCCTCAACACTTGGTGGTCTGTCACATTTTCGCGTATGCAAATCCCGAATGCCATTGTGAACCTGTGTGTGCGTGTGTGTGCGTGTGTGAGTGCCCGAAGGGGTGCTAGGTGCGCTAGGCTGCCTTAGGTGCTGCGTCCCGTCGCCTGCGTCATCGCACAATCGTTTAGAAAATTTAATTTATTTCGATGTCGCCGTCGAAGCCGAAGCTGAAGCTGAAGCATTGTAGCCAGTTTTCTATTTTCCAATTCTATTTTCAGTTTTACTTTTCTGCTTTCGTTTTTCCGTTTTCGTTTTATTTTCTGTAATTTTTTTTTTTTGCCTAGGGGCAGTTACAAATTTTTGCCATTTGCTACTCTTGTTGCCGTGTTTTGTGCTTCTATGCAAAAAGGGTTTAACTCATGTTGCCCTCAGCTCGTAGAGCTCTGCGAAAAGCTGGAAGGCTTTGTCACAGACTGTACTAGGGTCGGCTGAGAAATTTCCATGTAATACGAGAGATTTGCGGGGAAGTACTGGGGGAGGGAGAAAAGGTAAGGAAATGTCTAGAGAAATATTAGAAATTATTTGAAAATTTTATTCTGAGATTGCTTGGAATTTTTGGGAATAAGCGAGATTTGTTAAAGGAAAATTGTTAAAATTTAGAATAGTATATGTTTTTTAAACAATTTTAGATATTTTTAGATATATTATTAAAAGATAAAACAAATTTAAAATACCGAAGCTATGCTTTATTATCTCTATAGGAATTGAGGGGAAATCCTTTAATAGTTTTAGAAATTTGTTGGCAAGAAATAAGAAAAAACTTCAAAAATATGTAAGATATTATTATGAAATTTGAAAGACATCTTTAATGATCTATACAGATGCTTATAATGTTGTTATATTGATTTCAAGGCCATTATATCTCTTACTATATATATAGTTCCTTTTACTTTATAGCGCATTCTCTGCTGCGACTTGCACACAATTTCCTCTTTCATTCTTATCAAATTCAATTTCAAACATTTTTGTGCCGTACGCTTTTGTTCAATAATTTCTCACTCTATCTCGCCCACGCTCCCCCCTCTCTCTCTCTCTCTTCCCCCGTGTAGTCCTTTGTTTCTCGCTGTGTTATGATTGCGCTGCCTGTGTGTGCGGCAATTTCTTTTCACTGTTTTATCAATTTGTGCGGCGCTCGTTACTTATTTTTATTTATGCTCCCCACTTTGCTACCAGTTTCAGTACCAGTTCCAGCTCCAGCTCCAGCTCCAGCTCCAGTTCCAGCCCACACCTTTTGAAGCCCTTGCAAATTTTTGCATAACCCGCGAGCGAAGTTCCTAACCGAAATAAATTCGTTTCTCCCCGTCTCTCGCTCTCTCTCTCCCCCAGTGTCTCCCTCTCTCTCTCCCTCATACTTTTTGTGTTACATTTTTATTTTGCATTTGATAAGCTTGGGCCAGACTACGCCGTGTTGCCCCAAACAAACGCTACCCCTTTCTGTCTCTCTCTCTCTCTCTGGCATAGCTCATGCATTTTGGGGCTGCTGTCATACATCGCATCGCATCTCGATAGCGGGGCGTGTCGCTCTATGTGTGTGTGTGTGTGTGTGTGTGTGTGTGCTCTAAGTGTTATGTTGTCTCGTTATTTATGACTTTACACATGCAAATGCCACCGTGCGACAAGCGCTCGAGCTTAGTTCCACTTGGAAAACATTTGCCGTCTACCCTTTTACCTGGCGGCGTAGTTTATGGATGCCATTCCCCCCCCCTCCCCCCGGCACCCTTTCCCGCATTGAAAATTGCATGGAAATCGAATCAGTGGCAGCAGCAGATTCGATTTGGCCAGCAGCTCAACCAGCGGCCCCCTTCGAGGCGTGGCCTGCAGCTGACGTTGGCTGCCTGCGCTCTTGCGGCTAATTGTTATGGCTTAATTATGTGTATGCATCTATGTGTGGCATGCCCCGCTCTTCCCTACTCATGCCTAAATATTATGCGCATAATCAGAGAAGTCAACACGCCAAAAAGGCTGCGCGCGCATCGCCATTTGAATAATTCAAAAGCTGACGCGTTGTCCTTTTGCGCAGGCGCTTAACGATAGATGCTGCTCTCCCTTTCCTCTCTCCCGCTGCCTCCTGTCTGGTATCTCTCGACGCAACTGCATTTTAATTAAGCCAAGCGCGCGACGCATGCCACGCGGAGGCAAGCGCAGTCGAGGGCTTTGCTCGTCCTGTTGCGCCGCCGCAATTACAAATTCTAATTTTATGCTAATGCGCTGCTTAGGTCCTTGGCCACAGCAGCGACAGAGGCAGCGACTGAGGCAGCGGCAGCGACTGAGGCAGCATTAGCGCCAGTTGCTGCTGCTAATTATTATGCGCGGTAAACGCAGAGACGTCATTTGTATGTATTAATTTGAATGTTAATAAACTGGATTTCTTGACCCACTAAACTAGAGACCAGGTCGCAACAGGAGCTGCGCCCAGCCAGAGGCAGCAGGGAGGGAGGGTTGCGCATTGGTCAAACGCCTCTGTTTTTTATGCGCAAATCTCTCGTACATAATAATAATGAATAATTAGTTGTTGTCTCTCTCTCTGGTTGTTGTTGTTGCTGTCCCGCTTGAATTTCTTATAATTTATTTTGGTTTTTATTTGTATTAGGCATATGAATAATTCAAGTCGCTTGCGGCGCGTTGCTGCTGTCTTTGTTGAGTGTAGCAGCAAAAAACGCAAGTCAAATGCAAAAAACTACAACAACAACAAAAACTAAAACAATATAGGGGGGAAGGGGCGCATGGAAAGGCTGTAAAATTCATATTGATATTAATATTTAGTGCGATGAAAAACAATCGACGGCGGCGTGAAAATCCTCAGTTGACATGGGAGTTACAGCTGCAGGTGATTTATTGTTTGATTGTTCAGTTAATTAGCAAATGGAGAGCAGACACAGCTGACAAATTACCCCACGCGAATGAGGCGAATAATATGAGGAACTGCGAGATTGCATGGTGGGAAGTGGAAGAGAGTGGAGATCTAGAGGGGGAGATGATTGGCTGAGAGTGGTTTGAGTTATGCTTGAGTTGCAGTTGTAAAGATCTTCGATTTAAAACAGTCTATCGATTTAGAGCGTAGGCTATGAGCATCAAAGTAATATATGGAAGTAGATAATAGTCATTCTAAAGGAAATGCATTTTAATAATTTGTGGTATAGTTAAAAATCTTAGAAAAATAAAATTAAATATAAAAAGAATTTAAGAATAATATAAAAGTTTATTTTATTTATTTTATTTATTTTATTTTATTTTATTTAATTTAAAGTAATTTAATAGCAGTCGACGAGTTTTATTTATTATATCGAGTTGGTTTTATTTATTATTATTATTAATTTAAAATCAACTAATAGCAGACGACGTAAGAGTAACACAAAACAGATAAATTAAAATTATATAAAAAGAAAAACGATTTAACATAATCAATTTAATTTAGATTAAAGTTCAAAATTTCAAAATGCTTTTTTTAATTTTAAAATTTTATTTATTATAATTTAATTTAATTCCGGAAAAAACAAAACAAAGTTTCTAAGTTTAATTCATTCACTCCATAGTTTAATCAAGTTTTCTTATTCTTTTTCCCCACGCTTAATTTAATTTTCCCCATGGCTTTCTATATTTTTCCAGAATTATTTTCTTATACCTTAAGCTTAGCTTTATTTTTTTTTAATCAGCGCATTTTTCTCGATAGCGGTTTGTGCCTTTTTCTCCCACTCCTCCTACTCTCCTGCCCCCTTCTACGCTACCAATCAACCCATTTAGCTGGGGCTGCCCTGGCCAGCCAGAACAACTTCTCGAACCCAACGCAATCAGCATAGACAACAACCAGGCGAAAGATGACAGAGGGGGAGGGGACGATAAAAAAATCGTTGAGCATAGCAAAAACCATAAAAATCACACCTACGAGTACGTTGTAATAAAATGTTATCAAAAGTGTTGCTGCCAGTCCGCCAGCCCAGCCCAGCCCGGCCCGGCTTCCCCCGCTGCCACTGCTGCTGCCTGCTGTGCGCTCGATTTTTGCATATGACAGCGGCAATCGACGGCGACGACGACGACGACGACGAGGTGAGTGGAAAGGGGCAGGAAGATAGCTGGACCAGGAAGAAGGATGCAAAGGCAGCAAAGGCAGCGCCATTGTTAACCCTTCCTCGAGTGCTGCGCTGAGGTTCGCGCCATAAAAAAAGAAGAGTCCACAGTGCTCGTAATGTGGGTGCGTTCTGCTTGTGTTTTTTATGCACACTTTCTCCGGTCTCCCCCCTGTACCCTCTGCCCGCACCACTGTCAGCTATATTGACAATTTCATGGCGTTCTCGACTGCGCCTCGACTTTGCCTCGTCAGCGAAATAAACAAAAATCGAGCAATGTGAAAAAAAAACGCAAAGACAAATACAGTGGGAGAGAACACAACAAAACAAACAGTTCGCAGCGCAGGTTCCAGCACAAGACGCTGGGGTGCTGTAAAACAACAAAAAAAGCAGCGAACGGAGTGAAAGGATAACAAGCTGAGGTGAGGCTGGGACGAGGCAAGGCAAGGCAAGACGAGGCGAGCCCCAGAGCTGAAGAGGTAACATTTTTGTGCTGACGACAAGTATCTGCTTTAAAAATGACTTGGCCGTAGATTTTTATTGGTTCAGCGAGGAGACTCGACAGCTTCTTCCGGGGGTTGCACTTCAAGGAAGGCAGGCGGGCAGGCAGGCAGGCGCAGCGCAGAGTTGCTTAAGTGCAGCCCGAGCGCAACAGCCAAAAGAGTGCACAAGTATTTGTAAATCTTTTGAATTCCAGCAGAAAACGCACACACACACACACACAGACAAGAGAGAGACAACATGCAGAGACAAGCAAACAAGCAGACGGACAGACAGACGGACAGACATGAAGACAGACAGGAAGACAGACAGGAGGCAGAGTCGGTCGAGCTGGCACTGGGGTGCATTTTGCAACCCTTTGCCTAGCGCGCGTGTGTGTGTGCGTCCTCGACTCCAGGGGCAATCGGAGGAGCGGCAATCACAGCCAGCGACATCTATTGTTGAGCAGGCGAACTATGCGCATGCATAGATATTTATGCTCGGATTTTCTAATTTGAATTTGTTCGACTTTGCTGCACCCTGAGCGGAAATTGTTGCAGGAAGCAGCAACATGCGATGCAACCGGCAGGGGTGACTCGACCCGACTCGACTCGTTGTTGTTGTAGTTGCTGCAACGGATGTGCCAAGATTTTATGGCAAGTTCGAGCAAGGGTTAAGATCCTGTGCAGCACAAATGTGAGGTGAATGTGAGGAGGAATGAGAGAGAGAGAAAGCGAGGTGTACAAGGGATAAAGGGAAATTTCTGTGCTGAGAGGAAAGAGTCTAAGTATTTATTTATTTAAAATTTATTACGAATATGTAATCGTTGAATTATTAAATAATTTAATTATTTATTTATTTATAACTATAAATTTATTAATGTATATATTTATTTATATATTTATTTATTTAATTATTTATTTATTTATTTATTTATTTTATTATTTATTTATTTATTTATTTAATTATTCATTGTTTTAATTATTTGTTTTGTTGTTTATTTTATATTTCTTTACTTGATTGTTAATTTATCTAGTTATTTTTTTATTTATTTGTTTATTTATTTTTATTTTTAATCCTTGTTATTTATTCAACAATTTAATTTGTATAGTATTTTTGCAATTTTTTATCAATTAAAAAATGAAATAAATTAATTATATTTTAATTTGCTAATTTATTTTTTTTCTTTCAATTCATTTATTTATTTATTATTTAATTAACTTATTTTAAATTAAATTAAAACTAATTATAATTTCAGGCAAAAATAAATTTAAAACTAAATTTATTTTATTTTATTAAAAAAATAAATACTAAAAATTAATAAATACTAAAATTAATACTAAATGTTAGGTTTAATTTTGTATTTTAATTTAAAATTTCAAGTTTGTAAACTTTTTATATATAATATATATCGTATTTAGTTCCATATATGCTCTAACATTAATTCTAAATTTTCCGCGCATGCCTTTTGCTCTGCTCCGCCTAAGTTGCTCGCGCAGATCGTGGCGCATTTGTTGTGCCCTGCATTCTAAGCAGATGCCCGCAAGTGGCAAACCTCCTGCCCCCTCTCTCTCTCCCTTGTCCCACCTGTGCGAGCGCCAGTGTGCAGAGGCCAAGAGAGGCGAACGAATTCGTAAAAAATCGCGCTACAAAGGAATTCACTTAACAAATTGCGCAAATTTATTCATTACCCGCAAAACAACAGCAACAGCAGCTGCCAGCAGATGCAGGCGGCAGCGTGAGGCAGGAGCAGGGGGTGGTGTAGAGGGAGAGGGGAGGGGTAACCCAGCTACGCTGGCAGGCGGCAACAAAACGTTGCAAAATGAAATAATCCACACTTTTGTAGGCTTTATCATGCCGAGGCGAGCTAAGCCTGAGCTGAGCCAAGTCAAGTCGAGCTGAGGCCGCCAGCCTCCACAGCAGCGCCGCAAGTTGGACACCGTGTCAGAGCAGAGGCAGCCAAAGTCACTGGCACTTGCCACCGCCTGGCCCAGCCCTGGCTTATCAGTGCGCACATCAACAAGTCGCTGCGCAGGCCAGCAAGAGCGCGCAGTCCAAGTCGAGCTCCAGTAACTTCATCACCTTGGCCACAGCAGCAGCCACAGCAGCATCCCAAGTTGCCGCGGCGTACAAATTAAAACCTCAGCACAAGAGTTTTTTCGGATGCAGATTCGCGCTGCGCGATAGCCGCCGACGTCGCTGCCTGCTGCCCCGCCTGCTCCTCCTGCTCCTCCTGCTGGCATTCTGTGCCCAGTAGCAGTTGCGTTGTCGATACACCTCGCCGAATCGACAATAAATTCTCAGTGGCCGTGCATGAAATGGCGCAGCCTTCCCTTTCCTCCTCCCTGCCCTGTGCAGCTTGTCGTCAGCGCTGGAGTCGTGTCTGGCGGGTTCTGCTGCTGCTGCTGCTGCTCGTCGTATATCGCAGCGTGGTTATCACATTTGTCTCAGTTGTGCCGAGTCAAGGCAGCGAGCTGAGCGCAAAGCGCAGGCTGTGCACGCTACAATGGTTGGGTTATATTGGCAGGCAGCTGCAGCTGGTAAAGGCTGAGAAGTTGAGACAGGAATTGAGCGAGAGTTGAGAGATGTGCAGGGTATATAGACAACTCTTACTCCCTCTTGCAGCGCACGCAGGCAGTCACTGCAGCCGAACCATACCCTTTACGCTGCTGCTGCCGGCAGTGCAGCCAATTGCTGTGCATGGCTTGGACTCGCTTGAGTTTTCTTCTTTATTTTTTGGGCTGCTCTTCGGCCTCACCTCGGGTTGTTGATCGTCGCTTCGATTTGGTACGTTTTTTATCTCCTACCGTGAATTTCGTTACTGCTCGTAGCTACTGCAAAAGTTGTGTTTGCTTTGCTACATGTGTAGCCAAGGCAGAAGGAGAGGAGAGCAGGGGGAGAGGTGAGCTGGAGCTGCCCTTTATGGCCTAGGAGTCTGTGGCTCAGTTGCGCAATGACATCATAAAAATCATTTAAATTAATTTGCAGTTGTTTCTGTTTCTGTTGTTGTTGTTGTTGCGGCTCCATATGCTTTTATTTGTTTTTTATTTTTATTTCAATTTTTATTCGGATTTCGCTTCGCTCAATGACAAACGCTGCTGTTAATTTAACAAACGTAGCGAGAGGAGGCGGCAACTCTGGCGACGTCTGCGGACGCGCGGCCATTACAAGGACTAAGTCCGCGTCATTAAATTAAAATTGTCGCACAATGGAATTGTTTTCTTTTTGGGGAGGTTTTGCTACTGCTTTTTTTTCCCCCATTTCCCTCTTCTTCCTCCTTTTCTTCTTCTCCTGCCCCGTGGCTTTATTAACAATGCGCTTCGGTTTAATGGCCGCGATTGTACAAATCGCCTTATGACAATTTAGCCAAAGCTCGGCTACAGTTTTTATGCTCGTTTAATGCCGCGCAATGCTTTTTACTGTTAGCCATGGGGGGCCGCCACTCTTATCCCCCACTCCACATGCAAATCGCGCCGCCGAGATCCTGCCTGGGTGTTCCAGGCGATCGTCGCTGCTCGTTGTCCGATTTCCGACTGAGTAATTAAGGCTTGTTTTGCAGCTTGTTGTTGCAGTTGTTGTTGCAGTTGCTGTTGTTGTTGTCTAGTGTCACGCCATTAAAAAGAAATCACAGTTAAGGCTCAAACGGTCAGTTGAGCTGGCCAGCTCTGCGCTTTGATTTCCACGTAAGACTCGCAGCCAAGCTGGACTTGGACTCCTACTCGAGCTTCGCCTGCGGCTTATCAGCGATGCCGATGTTTGCTGAAGTTTGCTTAACGCCCAAACGAACAAAATTCATTCGTAGAATTTTGGCCAGAAACGCTTCAGCGAAATCGATTTGCTGGCCGTGCATGGCTTGGCTTGGGTTTGGGTTTGGCTCGGAATGGAATGGTCTCTGGAGTGCCATAACCATCCAAATTGTGCCTAAGTAGTGACTTTGACTTCGTGTTGCTGCTGCGGAGGCTGTTTCGCCACGCACACACACGTTATCGATTAGGAACACACACACACACACTCGCACACACACAATTACTTTTTCTTTTTTTTTTTGAATTTTCGGCTTTCCTGTTACGCTTTAAAATGCTTCCGCCGCTGCCTGCGTTGCTGTTGTTGTTGTTGTTTTTTCTTTCAGCGTTTCTTTTGCCATTTCGTCCATTTCGTTCGCCCAACTTGAATCCCAATTCCAATCCCAAACACTGGCCCAGCCGCGTATGCAACCCCAACTGTTAGCTAGATCTCTGCCAGGGCTGTCGCTGCCCTTGCCTTGCACCCCTGGTGCGGTTGGTCACGTACAAGATTTTCTCGTTTATTACATTTCCCTTTAGGTTTATTGCTTCTTAGTGTCGAGGCGGCAGCCGATGAAGAAGCTCTACAATGCTCCCCCCTCGTAACGGGCTCAGCCGTGCCAGAAACGCAAAAAAGGAGAGGAGAGGCACAAAAAAAACCTACTTCGATGTTGACTTGCCACTGACAGGCAAGACCATCGACCTGGCTTCGCCCCCGCCGCCCACTCCCCGCACTGACATGTGCAGCTCTCATTTTTTTCCACAAATTTTTCACGCTTTTCAAACCCAAAAACTCGCCGCAATTCATTTGACTATGTGCAGCCACAGTTGATGTCCAGCCAAGTGCCGCAGCGTGTCCATTGTCGGGTGATATATGCACTAACTGGCGGCTCAACAAAGCCTGACCTGACATTGCCAGAGACCCGGAGAGCCAGAGAGGAGCGCAGAGTGCGCTCTCATAAAATTGAAATTACCGGAAGTTATTATATCTTCATGTAGCATAACAAACATATATATTAACTGGCATTGTCTCGCAGTGTCTCCTTTGTGTGCTTTCAGCTTCCCCCATCCTGCTCCTGCTGCTGTCCATCTCCAGCCGTGCATCCTGTAGCGTTTAAGTTTAATTTTCTGCTTTTTCCGCTTCGTCTCGCTCGCATTGTCCTTTCTGCCATGTCCGGCATTTTCATATTTTCACAATCACAACAATGACAGCAACAAATTGAGTAGCCTAATCCGTGCCAGTGTTGTGTAGTGTGCTGTATCCAGGAATGTGTTGTAAAATGCGACCAGCTCGTTGCTCAAGGCATTTTATGGCCAAGTTTGGGCATGCAAAGTGGGCCAACTGCCGCACAACATCTATATTCATGGTCATTGCCAGCAGCATCAAGGTGACGTCTAAAAAAACGACTATAAAACACAGCAGCAACCAGGATACAGCAGCAGCAGCACCAGCTGGAAGCTCAGGCAGCGCAGGGCAGCGACCTTTCCACACATGCAGAATATTAAAATCCATCTTTGAAATGCAAGCGGCGTCGCTCGCTGTGCGACGTCATCACACAGCTGCCGTCTCGCTTTTGCTCTGGCAGCATTTGGAATTTCGGTCAGGTTGGCAGCACCAACAGCCACGGCAAAGAGTTGAGCATCGCATCGTATCGAGGACAATGTGTCGTGCGGCTGCTTCCGTATGCAAAGGATGTTGCGCAGCGCCAACAAAGTTTCGCTGAACTGACGGGCCAAGTGAAAGTGAAATTTCAGCAGCAGCCACGCCCCTCCCCCTCTGCTCGCTCCCTACGTCTGCTAGCCGGGCCAAAAGACAAACAAATGCTTTGCGTGGACTTGAACCCATTTCGCAAGCGCACAGCCACCGCTTCACCCCTCCCCCTCCCCCGCTGCGGTCATGGTTGCCGCGCTGCGTCGTTTTGCCCCGTGGCAAATTTGTTATGCAAATGTCCGGCGATTTAATTATCGCGCTAGACAACTGAAATATCGCCACATGAAACATAAACTGAAGCGCATTTAATTAGCGTTAATTGCTGCAATCTCTTTTCTAGCTAGCTTGTTCTAGCTCTCTCCCTTCCTCTCTCTCTCTTGCTGTCTCTTTTGCTCTGCCTATCTGGCGCAGATATCTGCGGCGAACACGTACTATGCAAACTGATAGCGACTGCAGCGACAAAATTGTTGCCCGCCGGCCAAAACTTGTTTGCCATAATTTACTTGGGCCTGGCTGCCGTACCCCCCTCCTCCTCCACCCCTCCCGCCTGCTGCCTGCTGCACGTCCTTGTCCTTGTCTTGTATTCCTTTGGTGAATTTCGATCAATTTCGTTTGCGTTTGGCCATTTGTTAATCAAATGGCCTACAACGTTGCAGGTTGCTGATGTTGCGAGTTGCTGCTACGAGTTGCTGTTGCTGTTGTCGTTGTCGCCGTCGCCGTTGTTGTCATTTCGCTTTTGCAATTGGCTGGCCAAGGCCTGCGGGAATAAGGCTAACTGCTGCCGTCGTCTTGGTGGCCACCGGAAGTGCTGCAATTGGCTTGGAGACACTGCAGACGCTGGCCAGGAGACTAGTTCCAATCAGGCAGCGCATAAATCACACAACGGCAACTTAATCTAACAACAACGGGAACTCTGGCAACGCTGCAAAGAAATCTGCATAAGAATCAAAGCGAGAAGAAGGCATAATAATTTATTATAATTTTTTTCAGCTCTCGCAGCGGCAGCAACGCAGGCAGCAAATGCAACAGTCTGCTGTGTAAGTATGTGTACAAGTATGCAAATAGCTGTGTGCCACTGTATGCGTGTGTGTGTGTGTGTGTGTATGGCATTATTATGTTACGTTGAACTTGAACTTGAACAATTAACTTAAAGTGAAATTTCGTACGCGAGCAGAAATGTAAAGGGGCTCAGCAAGAGCGACAGAGAGGGAGGGAGAGAAGAGCGGGGTCAGGCGGGGGGCACAAGAGATGCCGGCGACTGCGCTTTACAGGCGCGTACGTAATACGCATAATTGAATTAATTTGTATAAATGAATAGTTTAAGTGGCCGGTCGAGTGCGAGCGAGATGGCAACAGTTGCTGCCTGGCAGCGACGCCAACTGCGGCAGCGATTGCAGAATGTGTGGCGCGCATTTAAATTTTCATTTTCCACACGCTTTTTGCACAGCTTTGGCAGCGCCAGTGAAATTTGAATTTCAATTTTCTCGACGCTGCCGACATTGCCAACGTGCATCAAAATTAAATTATGCTCAGCCGCAGCGACGACGACGACGACGACGACGCAGACGCTGCTGACCCAGACAGCGAGCAGACAAAAATTATTAATTTCCGTGTGCAAGAGAGAGAGGGAAAACGAGAGTTAATGGCGAGCGCGTACTACATGGCGTATAATTAACGTGCATATGCCTTGAATATTATGCTGCTGACGTCACAGACGACGCGCTGGCTGCCGCTGAATATGCAAAACGCAAACGCTACGGCTCAGACACACATGTGAAAATCATTTAAAATTCTAATTTCAAGACAAATTAAACACAAAGCAAGCTGCAAGCGTTGATTAAATGGCGCTTCGAATAAATCCCATGTTGGTCAATTCCGCCAGCTGCGTGTGGGTGTTTGTTCCCTGCCCCCCTCTGCTTTGCGGGTCATTGACCCCAGTAACTGTTATGCTTGCGCTGGCAAATAGATTTGTGTGGGAATAGGAAGTAATATCGCTACTTTGGGGCATATCATTATAGGAAAGTGTGTCACACTCCGAAGAAGAGGAAACAGTTCTTTGAAAGAGAGTGGCTTGGCAAGTGCTGTGGGTCATGTAGGGTGAGAGAAAAAATTTTGGTAAAATTTAAATAGGTATTTAAAAGATTTATTATATTTATAAAATAATAACAAAAATATTTTCTGCAGAATTTTAATGTGTATAAAATAATTAGAAAAATGTTTTTAATATTCTTTGAA
Source organism: Zaprionus ghesquierei (assembly GCA_018904095.1). NCBI lineage: Eukaryota > Metazoa > Arthropoda > Insecta > Diptera > Drosophilidae > Zaprionus > Zaprionus ghesquierei. The sequence goes on along the minus strand of JAEIGP010000850.1, from coordinate 10,391,831 downwards.
ATCAAAATAATTATAAATTAATATGAATAATTTTCTATATATTGTAGAAAACGTTTATATGTTTCAAATAATTGAAAATTTCTAAAATAATTATATAATAATTAGAGACATATTTTCTATAGAATTTTTATATGCTGAAAATATTCACAAAAATGTTTTAAATACTCAACAAAATTTAAATAAATATAGATTATTAAGAAAAATGTTCTATATATTCTAGAGAATTTTTATATGTTTTAAATAATTGGAAATTTTTAAATATGTATAAAATAAATAGTGACACATTTTCTACAGGAATTTTAATGTGTATAAAATAATCAGAAAAATGTTTTAAATATTCCACAAAACTTAAATAAATATAGACTAATAAGAAAAATGTTCTATATATTCTAGGGAATTTGTATACGTTTAAAATAATTAGAAATGTTTGAATATTTATAAAATCATTGGAAAAATATTTTCTACAAAATATTGATATGTAAAATATTGCCATTGAATTTGAAATAATTATAAATTAATAAATAAACTGTTCTAGAGAATTTTAATGTATTTTAAATAATCAGAAAAATATTTTCAAAATTCTAAAGGGTATAAAATAATCAGAGAAATTTTTTAAAAATTTTACAAATTATAAAAATTTTTTTTCAGAAAATTTTGATATGCATAGAATAATCTGAAAAATATTCTAGAATATTTAAAGTTTATTTTAAAAATTATCAGCAAGACCTTCAATACTGAGAATTACTTTCTAAATGCTTGCAAAATAAATTAAAATATCATCTCATTTATTTAAAATAGACAACTAAATTTCCCACTGCATTTTTCCGCTTATTACCCCAGACATTCTCCCACTAAGTTGTTCGCCTCGACTAAACTAGATTTATTTGCGCACTTTGGCTGCCTCAGTTTCCTCTTCTCTCCCCTCTCCCCTGCTGTATGCCTGCTCTTCCTTTGCTTAGTCAACGGCGCCAGTTTTTTGACTTGTGCCAAATGCTAAAAGGAATTTATTACTGAAAATATTTTGACAGCGCTAAGCTTAAAAAGCAGCTCGAGCTTTGCTCCGGGTTTGGGTTTGGGTTTGGGTTTGGGTGAGGCGTGCGGGCAACTAATCAAGTGCAGCGCAGTTCCATACACAGTCGAGGCAGCCGTTCATCAAATCCGGCGGCCACACGTCGCCGCAGGACTTTTGTCAGTGCGCTAAGCTAATCAAATAAAAAATAGCCGATCTCAGGCAATCTCCCGCCCGGCAGGGAGACACACAATGCGGCAATTTAATGCTGCATCATGTGCCCGCCGGGCAGCCACGTCTCCTGCTGCTCCACAACACCTTGGCCAACCCCTGCATTTGGGCATTAGCGCGAAGCGTTCGCTGCAAATCAAAACACACGTGGCCGCAATTGTGGCACGCTGCACGTGCAACAGTAGCATGGCTCGACTTGCCAGTTGCGAGTTGTGAAGGCGCACTTGAAAAGCGCGAGTCAACTTTAAAGAGGCAGCAGAGAGCGGGGGAGAGGGGGCAGGGGGAAGTGAAGTGAGTGCGCTCTGCTGCTAGTTGAATATAAATTGCCAGCATAGAATATGTATATCCTATATATGGCATACATGCGTGCAGCCCCCTGCCCCCTGACCCGCTGAGGGGGTGTCGCGTAAATTGAATGAATGAATTGCCTGAAACGAGACCAAGAGGGAGAGAGAGAGAGAGCGCTTCCCGCACCCAGAGCAGGACCCAGACCCAGTTGCGACGAGGCCAAGTTGAAGGCGTTCTCGGCGTCGTCGTTGGCGTCGCCGTCGGCTGAGGGTGGTGGCACGACTGCGGTCGTTTATTTACACAAAAGCTTAAGCTAAACCTTAAAAAAATAACTGTAACTGTTATTCTTAAAAAAGACGAGCGTCCGCGTCCGACGGCGAGCGATTCGTTTTCTACTCTGGGGTTGCTTGAGGGTGAAACATAGCGACGCTGGCAGGGGGCGGGGGGCCAGAGCAGGCAGGGAGCTGCGTCGCCAGCCACAGTCAGTGGAACTTAAGTCAAGTTCTGGCAGTAAATTGCGTCACGTTTCGGCACGCTCTCTTTGTGTGTGTGTGTGTGTGTGTGTGTGTGTGTCTGTGAGTGCGCTGCCTTCTCGACTAAAACTCTCCTTAACGTACGTGTGCGTTTTGCACGCATTGATTTATCATGATCAACTGGCAACCCCTTCGACCCCAGCGCCCGCATGCCCCTGCTTCCTTCCCCCTGCTTACTCCCCCCGCTCCGCCTGCAACAGTTGCACATAAAACTTTAAGTTTAAACTGCTTTTCAGTCGCATTCCCTGGCGATTTGGCCCATAGGAAATCAATACAACTGCAGTGCGACTGCCTCAGCTTCTGCCCTCCCTCTTCTTCCTGCTCTGCTCCTGCCTCTGCCTCTGCCCTGCTGCTGCTGCTCATCAGCTAACGCAATAGCCCGCGGTCAAAATTGACTTACTCGCTGTAGCTGCGACTGGCACACACTGGATAAGTCGCTGCTCTGCACTCGCTCTGCTCCGGCTCTGGGTCTGGGTCTGGTCTGGCCTCGTTACTTTGACTGCCATTGCAGCCAATTCACTGTCCCTGTCCGCCCAATAAGGCAACGCCAGTCGCCGCCGGGCAGACACACCACACACACACACACTCGCACACACACACACACACTCTGTGCTGTCCCAATCGGTGTATGCTTCACTTGCGCCATTCTCTGCGCCTACGCTGGCTCTGGCTGCGGTTGCTCTGCGTCCTGGGCGGCAGCTACGTGATCTTATTTTGTGCTACGCTTGCCAGCCGCATTTTATGCCCAATTTTTCTTTTTCTTTCGATATCAATTCGTGCGTTTGTTCGCTATTTTTTCCACTCTTCCTCTCTCTCTCTTCTCTCTTTCTCTCTTTTCAGTTTATCCTTACGCCTGTCGTGAATTAAAAGGATTTAAAGTCGTTGCGCAGCGTCTAAAAAGATGCCCCGAATGTTTTTGCAACTTGCGGTCGCCCGTGCACCCTCGTCACATCCACATCGGGTTGGAGTGTTCGAGTGTGTGTGTGTGTTGTTTTTGTGGGTTATTACTTTTCAATATTGTCCTTGCGGATTAGTGTGACATGTGCCCCAGGGCCAAGCAGGCATAGCGCGCGAGGTGTGTGCGGGACAAGAACTTCCTTATGTGCCCGCCATGCGCTCCATTTGCGCTGTACAGCTTGGATTGTTGTATATTTTATTTCAATAAAGAGACTGTAAAGGTATTAAAAGTACTAGTATTAACTAAGTTTGACTGTGAAGCTAGAAAGTAGATTAAAACTACATAGCATTCTAGGTACAAAAAACATCTGAAATTGACATTTTTTGTTGATATTTTTTACAATTTAGCCCAGAAATTGCTCGGGTAAGGAATTTTATACAAATTTTAAATATTGTAATCGATTTTAAACCAATAATGCAATTTTTTAATTTAAAAAAAATTTTGAAAATTTTTATAGGTTAGGGGGGGAGATGCAAAAAATCTCAAAAAAATCAACTTAGTAAAATTGGAAATATTTGATTGCAGATTGATTCCATAGCCAATGCCAAAAACAAAATGACTTTCCGTTTGAAAATCCTATGATTTTTGACAAAGTTATGAGTGTTGAAAATCTAAAAAACCCTATAGAGGAAGGTATAGACAGCCCCAAAAAATAGGGTATTTTGTTGATATTTTCCAGAATTTAACTCCAAATTTGCCCAGGTAAAGATTTTTATACTAATTTTGATAATTAAAATTGATTTCTAACAAAAATTTAAGATTTTAAATTTCAAAAAAATTTTGAAATTTTTTACAGGGTTAGGTATGGAAAAATTTCAAAAATATCGATAAGTGAAAATCGAGAAAATGTGGATGCAAATTGAATCCATAATCAATGCCAAAAACAAAATGACTTTCCGTTTGAAAATCCTATGATTTTTGACAAAGTTATGAGTGTTGAAAGTCTAAAATACCCTATAGAGGAAGACACAAACAGCACCAAAAAATAGGGTATTTTGTTGATATTTTCCACAATTTAGCTCCAAATTTGTCCAGGTAAAGATTTTTATACTAATTTTGATAATTTAAATTGATTTCTAACCAAAAAAGTTGATTTTAAATTTCAAAAATATTTTGAATTTTTTTACAGGGTTAGGTATGGAAAAAATTTCAAAAATATCGATAAGTAAAAATCGAGGAAATTTGAATGCAAATTGAATCTATAATCAATACCATAAACAAAATGCCATGCCGCACAAAAATCAAATAATGTTTGACAAAGTTATGAGAGTTAGAAGTCAAAATACAAGTCGAGGGCGAAGTCAAACTTTCTATAGCTTCGCAACACTTTCCGGTTTGAGTGTCGCCACACACATCCTTCGCCTGCGTGTGTAGCATCTGTTTGCCACTGATTTGGCTCTTAAAGTGCGCCTCTCTCCGTGATTCTCACCCACTCGACCAGAGCGTGCGATAGTTTCGCCACACACACAGAGCCCTTTTTCATTCATTTGCAAGTGTGAATATGAATAAATTCGTAAATAAATTGCAGCTTTAAGCCGTTTGCAGCCCGGCCCAATCAGGCCCAATGCCAGCTACAGACTCGGATACAGATTCAGCTGCGGATACCAGCAGCAGCAGAGAGAGAAAGGGAAGGGAGAAGGAAGTAGGAAGTGGGAGAGTCGACTGCAAGCAACAGCCACAACAAGGCGGCAAATATTATCCTTTCAAGTTGATTTGATCACGTACGCAAAAGGGAATTCCGGAACGCAGAGCCCCCTGTACAAAATATGAGCTCGAGCTGCGAGCTGCGAGCTGCGAGCATAGGCCGAGTCAAGTTGAGAGTCCTGCGTGGCGTGGCGTGGCGTGGCGCGGCGCAGGCTTTCAGGCAAATCAAAAACAGCAACAAAAGGCGACGCCGCATAGTGCGAGTGTGTGTGTGTGCGGGTGTGTTTGTCAGCCTAAGGGACGCACTGGCACTTAAACATTAATAGAGCAGCGGGCGAAAAGGCAACGATATGCGTAATAAATGTCGGCAACAGCAACGCGTCGCATTCTCAACGGATGTGTCGAAAAAAAACCACGAGAGAGAGAGAGAGGCAAATCCTAAAATATTAAAGCGAGCTGCGTGCACAATAAACGAAATTAAAACAATTGTGGCAAGTCGCACTCGGAGTCGCCTCAAGAAATATGGCACCCTGAGCCAAAGCCCTCAGCCAAATGAGCCTTGCGTCTTAGTCGCAGCAATTTATGGCTCGTCGAAGATGCGCCGCGCTAAGCCGCCGCCCCCCGAAAAAACAAACGCCGTCAATTCATTTCGACTTCATTTAACCCAACGAGCTGCCCCATACTCCTGCTCCTCCTCCTTCTCCCTCGCGCTCTAAATTCCTAACCCTTTTTCGAGTCGACTCAACGCGCAATGTCTTCATTAGCGTCGGCTTTGGTCACGCAACTGTGGCGCGGGAAATTAACGCAGCTCTCGCTGGTCATAAAAATTGCGTGAATTGAGGATGCTCCTTGCCAAACAGCCAGATACGCTTTAAAGCCCACTTGGAGAGGGGGAAAGTGAAAATCCTTTCGCCTTGCTGTAAATTCTACAGGTTTTCCCCAATATGAATGCGCGCACGTGTGCGCTGATATCTCGTGGCATAGCAATGCGACTCGCGCCAATCGTTGACAATTCTCCAATTGCCCCGACGACAGTTGCCTGTCAAAAAATGCCTGAGCTCGACTCCGACTCTGTCTATATCGTTGTCTATATCTATTGTATAATTAGGCGCTTTGTATCGTGGAAAATTGCCTTTGACAAGTAAATGACAAACGCTTTTGATTGCTCGATTAAATCGCACAGCGCAATTGTTAATTGTGCCAGGGGGGGGGGGAAGGCGTAGAGGGGGTTTTCCACTTGGGTTTGGGGTTTCATCAATGCGGCACGTCTAGCCCCGCCGCCGCCACCGCCGCCGCATGATATGTGGCCATAATGCGTGTTGTGGCTGGAATAAGTACGTTCTAAAGTTTAGAAGCGAACCCCCCCCCCCCTTTCCCCCTCCCCACTTGATACACACCCCTTGGTTGTGCCCGTGCAGGTGGCACCTTGGCTTTATTGATTTCTGCGGCTGGCTTTTATGAGCCTCAGCATGGCGTAGTGTGGCGTCTCCGACTCCGGTTCGCATTGGTTTTCATTTCTTGGCGTGCCAACCCCAAGGCACATGCAATTAAGCGCACATGTGTGTAGCTGCCCCATCACACACACTCTGCACCCTCTTACCCCTCTCTCCCTGCTACTGGGGGCACCTGTGCGACGGGCCATGTAAAATTTTACAACTTTTTGGCGAGCGAACGCGCGCGTAGCAACTTTGACGCCTCATTGACTCGAGTGGATTCTCGCGCTGGCATCCCGCCCCGCCCCCTACTCCCCCTGCCTGCGACTGTGGCGTGTCACATGCATTTGGGTCGCTACTTTATGTGGGGGAAAGGCAGGTTCTGCTCCCCCCCCTGTAGTTCTACTGAAAATGGCGAACACGCTTTTCGCTGCTTTCGGCTTTGGCTTTTGGTTTTCGTTCTGCGGGTTTTGGTTTTGGTTTCTGCGGTTTCTGTGCTGCCATATTTTGTTGTTGTTGATGTTGTTGCTGTTTGGTTGTTTGTTTTTTGCTCTACGTTTTTGTGTGTGTTTTTATTTTGGCAATTAAATGCATGCGGCGAATGGCGACGATGGCGTTGATGGTCGCCCTGGGCTCGTGACTGAGCTGCTGCCACGTTGCATGCCGCATACTAAGTGTCATTATGAGCGACGCGTTTTTCAGCTCGCTCGCCTGCCTAAAACCCTAGACGAGGTCTGTCATTATGTGGCGACACACACACACACGCACACCCACTCAAAGAGAGTGCGAGAGAGACACGCACACAATGTTGCAATTACGTCGCTTTGGTCAAAGAAATTTGCCTACAGCATAATCCAATTTAAAGTGTTTAAATCAAATTTTAAACATCACAACGAACTGGCATTCTACATAGTCCTGTTCCTCTTCCTGTTCCTCTTCCTTATCCTGTCCCCCCTCTCTGATTGCTGCTCTCGATGCGGGTGGAAATTTTGAATTATGTTTTAATAAATGTGGAACGAGGGTGGCTCAGCCCAGCTTCACTTGGCTTGGCTATGCTAGCTCGTCCTGTTGCTGGCCTTGGCTTGTGTTGTACCTACGCGCCACTAAACCATGAAATGCAATCAAATTTGCGGTCGTCAAATGGCAAATATTGCCAGCCTGCTCCCCCCTCCCTGCCCAAGCACTTCACTTTAAAGCAGGCAGGGGGTGGCATGGCAGAGAGTGGGGGGCAGCTGTCAGTGCGCGTCAGTTTGCCAGCTCGAGCTGACAGCCTCCCACCGCAGTGTACAACTCAATTTTGAGTTTTCGGTTTTGGATTTTTCAAATTGCACGGACAGCAGCAGCAGCCACAGCAGCCGCAGTCGCAGTCGCAGCATAAAGCGTCGCGAGTTAATGAAAAGGATACACATGTCAACTTCAATTTCAGTTGCTGTGTTCAGGTTTCTTTGAGAGAGAGTGAGGTGTGTTTGCCACAAGGGTTGCTCAAATTAGTTACTTCCTGGCCCGCAGGGTTGACTCTGCCACGCCCCTGCCTTGCCGTAGGTGTTGCACAGCGCAATCTGTTACATTTTTCTCGCAACTCATTTCTCTACAGTCTTCATCAGTCTTCGCTCAGTTTTCAATGCCCTCAATTGTGCTCATTGTGGGCCTTCAAATATTTGCACTTGTGCCTAGGCTGTGGGCGGTTGGGCGTGGCGCTAATTCACCCGCAATTCACCCGCGCTTCACCAACAATTTGCCCACAATTGTTGCCATGTCTATTGTTGTTGTTGTTGGTATTTGGGCTCACAATCGGCCTGTTTGCACCGCAGTTTAATGCACAATCAATGTTTAGCCAGAGAGCTTTCGTTTAATTAGCCAACTGCGCTTTGTTTGCCCACTGGATCTACATTAGATCTGTTGCTGCCGCTTGGCACGGCATGGAGCCAACACGAAACTGCCCAGTTCCAGCTCTCATCTCTCGCAGCTTCCAGGGTCAGTGGGCAATTGAAATGCACTTGGAGAAACGGCAAGCTATAAAAAACGCTGTAACAGCAATCAATTACTTATCGGAACCGCATCAAAATGCTGCCCTAAACAGGCAGTTTGCTGGGTTACTCTATAAGGTAAGCGAAGTTAAAGAGTTAAGGTGCTTAAGATATTCTTTCCCAATATCTTATAATAAACAAAGTTTTCTTTATTTCAATTTATTAACAAACCTTTCTTTTTCTACCTTCACCACCTAAACTTTTTGAGAAGCGCATAGAAGAGCCCGCTACGCTTTCCATTCTCAGCGCATTTTCAGCTTTACATTGAACGTGAAACTTGTTTTCACAGCACAAAATAGACAATAAAATGCCCTAGCACAAAAGATGATTTATCGTGTGATTAAACAGGAAGATATTTCTATAGTTTTTTTTTTCCAATTTTTTACCGCAGCGTGACTACAAACATGTTTTCAGCCAGAGAGAGAGAGCGGGTTGTGTGTGTGTTGTCGTTGTTAATGGTTTGTTAGCTTTTATTTAGAATGCAGCTCGCTATATATTCTAAATTATAGAATTGCATTTATAAGTAATATTAATTAGCTATAAATAACATGAGAAACAACTGCAGCGACTTCTAACTGGTTTCGCTGTCGCCGTTGCCGCTGACTAAGCCGCCCCCGGGGGAGCGTGAACAGCGACAACAACGCGGCGCGGCGTGCGCGGCGTGCAGTGGCTGCGAATTGTAAGCGCGCCTGCTCGATTACAAGGCCCCCGCGTTGGATATATAAATAACATATAGCTCACTATAAATCAATGAGGGAAAAGCTAGGCGGGGGAGGAACACGGACGGAGGCGGGGGGCGTACAGCGTGATAAGGTTTATCGCACGGGCGCGTACGGTAATTAAGAGGGCAAAACTAACATTAATCTGTACAGGAATATGCACGAGTTCGCCCACGCACACACACACACACACACACAGATACATAAATATGTACATGCCCCATAGTGGCAGGCAAAAGTATGCGTATCCGCAACCATATCCGTATCTTATGCTCATTAGGCACAGCCTGCGCCTTGACCACCAAAAACCAAAGTTCAAAATAATTAATGACCTCTGGCCAAAGTTAATGAAAGACGTAATTCTCGCTAGCCTGGTATTTTTGTAGCAACAATCATTGCCCCTGTTCCCCCACATTATGAGTGGGGAGTTGCTTAGCTGCCTCTTCCTGCCTTCCTTTCCGCTCTGCTTTGATTTATTTATGGCCAGCCAAGAGCAGCTGCCTGATTAGCCGTGGCTTGACCTCTTCTTGCCCAGGGGTGATTGAGTGCCATTTGGCCAATGTCTTGTCTAATTTGCACAGCTTGAGGTGCTCCAAAGGCGACAGCGTAGTGCAGATTTCAGTTGGTTTACTGCAGCTCCTCGGAGATTGGCGGGGCTAAGGGGCGCATTTTGGCTAATGAAATTGCTGAAAGCTGTAGTTGAGTGGGAGATGGATACCTTGCTCTGTCTATCTCTTTGACTATCCCTTTCTCTTTCTATCCCTTTCTCTCTCTTCCCACTCTCACTTTCCCTTTCCCTTCTTCTCTTAAACCATTTCGTTTAGCTTTGCTTTCAGGCCTGTCTGCTTCGCCTAAGATCTTATCGGAATGCAGTTTGTAAGTATAGCTAACTAACACTATATAAATCGCGTAAGCATTGCAGCTGAGCCACAACAACAACAACAACAACAACAACAATGTCACGTTCAATGTCAAACGCTTAGCAAAATTTGCAAAGGAAGCGTGTAAAGCGTTTAAAATATTTTCTCATTAGACAACTCGCAACAGACGCCGACGCCGACGCCGTTGTCGATGCCCATGTCGACTTGGTCGGAAGCAGGCAGGGAACAGGGCAGAGCGGGGCAAACTGTCGACAGCAGACCGAGTATTGGCTGCTTTTTGCACAAGTTTATATGAAATGTCAAACGGCAACAGCAACAACAGCCACAGCAACTTGACCTTCATTTACTGCAACTGCAGCTACAGCAGCAACTACCCACGGCTGCTGTGTTTATCTCTCTGTGTTGTCTGACTAGACTCGACTGGGCCTGGCTCGGACGCAGCGCGCCAGACTGCTGCGACTTGCTGTGCGAGCTAGTCGGGTGTCTGGCGGGGCACGGGTGCAGCTGCCTGACAGCAACATTGAATTGCTGCTGTTGCTGCGGGTAGTAGTTGTTGCTGCTGCTTACGTAAGTAGCTGGCAGCAGGGCGCTGCAAGCCGACGCCGCCGCCGCCGCCGCCGCCTGTTGAGCAACAACGCAACAAACTTGCTGCAACTATCGACAGTTATCGCCATAAATTTTGACACTCCGCCGCGCTTGGCCTGGCCAAATGCAAAAGTGTCGTCAGCGGCAGCGACACAAATGGACAAATTGCCCCCCCCGGACTTGGTGGGGCCAATTGAAATGTTGTCCCAGCTGCCAAGCTTTCTCTCGCTATCTCGCTCTCTCTCTCTCTCTTTCCTTTCTCTCTCTTTTCATTGCCATTTTAGCAGTTTTTATTTTTTGCAAATCCTTTCAATGTTTGCGCTGTCACGCAGCAAATGTCTCACATACATAAAGCATGCAAACATTTGCTGCCACGCCCCCCTCCCTGGCGTGGCTGCCCATTCAGTCATCCATCCATCCATCAGCTGCCAGCGCGATGAGGACTAAGTAAATATTTAGCGGCAAATTAAAAACAAATCACAAAATATTGAAACAATACGCAATGGCTGCAACTGTTGTTGCCACCCTCGCTGCCGCCACAGCAGCAGCAGCCCGGCTCGCCCTTGTCAATCTGCTTGCCACACTATGTGCACATCTTTAGCTGCTTTCTCTATCCCACCCCTTCCTCTTCCTCTATCTTCCCTTCCCCTCCTTCTGCTTGTCGTGTGCGCTGTGCAAACTGCCGCCTGTCAACTTTTGACGCTCGCTCAAATTAGAAAACAGTGCAACAATTATTTCCATTCCAAACTACGAGGGGCACAGGAAGAAGACTTGAGCTTAGTTCCTGAACTGGTACTGCATGAATGCATTCATCATTTCAAATGATTCATTCGTTTAAGAAAACGTGTACGTTTAACTGACATATCTTTCAATGTGTTAAATAATACAAACAAGAGTATCTTGTAGATACAAAAGTATCTTTTAGATATAAAAGTATCTTGTAGATACAAAAGTATCTAGTCTAATTAAAATATCTAAATAAATCAAAGCTGTCTATACAGAGTAGATCAAACCTATTTTCAGATACAAAAGTATCTTACAGATACAAAAGCATCTTGCAGATACCAAAATACCTTGCAGATACAAAAGTATCTATTCTAATTAAAATATCTGAATAAATCGAAGAGATACAAAAATATCTTGCAGATACAATGGTATCTTTTAGATACAAAAGCCACTTGTGGTCTCAAAAGTATCTTCCAGATACAAAAGTATCTTCCAGATACAAAAGTATCTTGCAAATACAAAAGTATCTTGCAGATACAAAAGTATCTTGTGGATACAAAAGTATCTTGTAGATTCAAACGTATCCTAAGGGCTTAAGTATGAATCTCTGAATATCTTAAACTAAATCCATCGCAACACATAAGTATAAACGCTCTTCCCAAGCTACCACATGGACTTACCTCACCAAGATTCAGATTTAGTTCCAGTGCATGCATGCACAGCTATATGAAGTTACAAATGTATTAATGCAGACCTCTCCTAGTTACCCTTTCTACCCTCAACAGTTCTCTGCCTTTACCTTGCCTAAAACTGCTACAAAACAAAGCCAAACTAAGTCTACATTCTAGTTCTATTGTCGTTCCCCCCCTTCCACAATCTCTGCCTCCTGCTCCGCTTCCAATCAGCTAAAGTTAAAGCTCGCCGAGATTGGGGCTGGGACTGAGACTGACTCTGGCTGTGGCTGTGCAATTGGGGGTGCCCGCGAGCATCAATTTTGAGGCATCCCCAACTCATCAGAAACTAACGCAATCATCGGCTGACTGGGCTGACTCTGGCTGGCAGCAACCACCAGCACAAGGCGCAGCCTCATCAACTCTCCACCAGGTTCACTGCCGCCTCTGTTCCCTCCACCAGACCCAAAAGTGTCAATCCAATTACCTGCTCGAGCGCTGGAATCTTTTGCGACATGTTTCATAACTCGATGCGAGTTTGGTTGCGCCTCCTCTCATTGTTGCCAACGCATGCTTCGTTGGCCACACACACACACGCGCAGAAACACAGACACGCTCTGCTTATGTGTGTGTGGGTGGGGGATGCGTTGCCCATGGCGTTTATCAATTTGCCAGTGCCCCCAGTCCACTTGGCGGCAACAACTTCCGTTGGGCCCACCCACAACGCGGGGGCTGGGGACCGTCGCCGCCATTGGCACTCATTAACACGTGTTTACTTAGCCGCTGCTCAGGCGTTCGATCGACGCCAATAACAAACTGCAAGCTCATGCTCAGCAGGAGAGGAAGAGGGAGAGACGCAGAGAAGCCTCCCAATTGAAGTGAATAAAATCCTCCGAAACGAACTCGATCGGGCCACAGATTCGATTCGGTTCATTCAGCAACTTGTAGTGTTATTATTTTCATTGTTAATATTTGTTACACGCCTTTTGTCCGTCTCCACCGCTTGACGTGCTCTGCGCCAGCCACTCCACTCCACTCCACACCGAACCCGAACCCGGCTCGAACGCATCTTTGGAGTGCATTTGATTGCAGGCAGTCGAGTATGGAGAGCAAAGCAGGGCAGGGCAGGAGGAAAGGGCAACCGTTGATGACTCAATGCAGGCCTACACTCGGCTCCCGACGCTGCTCTCGGCTGGGAGTGCTTATTTAGTGACTCGCCGAGACAGAGAGACACTTCTGGACAAGATCCCTGCGCCGTTTGCTGTCGTTCTGTAGCTGTAGCTGCCTCCGTTTTTCGTTGCTCGTTGTTTGAGCTGTTTGCTCAGCCACTACAGAAACGAAGACAAAACGAGCTCAGCGGACGCCAAGTGGAGGCGCAGACAGACGGACAGACAGACGGACAGACAGACGGACAACCAGACTGCCTGCAGCTTCAGCTCCATCAACGAGCAGCGAACTCAAGTGCAGCAAGATGACCAAGTTAATTTCGAGACGCAGACGCAGTTTTGGGTTATCAATGGCAACGGATGCAGCAGGCAGGCAGTCAGGCAGACAACAACAGCGTCTACAACAACAAGGCCTCCTCTAATTGATATGGCTAAATGGCCGTCTATGTTGCCAATGGAGACTGGAGAAGGAAGCACCTAGACATGTTTCATGTCGATGTCGCCAGCGTGTACGTGGCAATGCGTAGAATTCCATATAAAATAATTAATGAATGTCACAGCAAATGTTTCGCTGCAGTCGCCCAGTCCCAGTCCCAGTGGCCAGATCTGGGTCTTCTCCACGAACCACGAACCCCGAGTGTAGCGTCCTCGTCTCATTCGTATCGTTTGTCAGCATTGTCCGCATATTTGGCGTCAATATTAAGTGAAACTGATGGATGCCTGAATGCTTCGCTGGCCAACAGGTCCGCTCTCTCTCCTTCTGGCCGTAGATCCTCGCCAGCTCTTTATGCTGGTAAAAATAATTTTGAAGCGCACTGTGGCACGCAGCGAATGACAGAGAATGAAATCGTGAAGTTATTTGCCTGTGTGTCGTATGGTTACTGTCACACTTAACAGGCCAGATAGTTGCAGGTAGGAGCGAGGTAGGAGTTGGGCCAACCTGGCAACCAATTGCCTTAAATGGCAGCCAAAGGATGCAGGCACTCGTACTGGGCAAAAACGCTTTACACTGTTGTCTGCGTAGCAAATTTGTAAAATTAAACAGTCAACAGCAACGGCAGAGAGACAACACAGAGGAGAGTGAGAGAGAGGAAGGGAGAGGGGCACAGGCAACTGTGGGGCAGCAGCCATACTTCAATTAAACCAACTTCATTAAATTTCAGCTAACAAAGGCGTCAACGTTGGGCGTGGGAGGCCATCATGGAGACAGAGCAATGGCTGCCTGGCTCTCCCTCTCTCTCCCACTCCTTCTCTCTCTGTACTCGTCATCTTCCTGGCAGTTACACGCTGTATATATATATACAGCTGTGTGTGTGTGTGTTGAGCAGAGTCTAGATTGAGCGGAGTGCCTGGAAATTGTCAGTAAATTGGCTCAACAACAACCAAGATGCCATCAACAACGCAGCAACAACAACAACAACAACAGGCGGAACAAAGACCAACAACAGCAAAATTGCTGGCAACATTTTACTTCGATTTCCCGAGGTTTTGTGTTTTGTCAGCAGAAATTTGCTTATGTATCCAATGCGAAAGCATGTGGAATGCCATGAATAAGGTAAGCCCGGGCGAACAATGAAGCAGCGCCAAGGTGGTACGTCGACTAGACTTGGCCACAGCCATTCCTCAGTCGAGCAGAAGTCCAGGTGAATAGCAAACTATGTGCGATACAATTTGATGGAACTCAGTTAAGATTGAGCAGCAAACAATGAAGATTTTGAGCCAAGGTAATTTATAGAAATTTAAGGGAAGGGTAATAATTACAGAGTGAACAGCCTAAAGTAGATGCTCTGCTTGTATTATAAAGATTTTAAACTTTTCAGTTAATTTGCTATAATAACAAATAGTTTATGCACTCTATATTCTTACTCCTAACCTACGCTCCCTGTTTATCTTCTCTAACTAAGTCAGAGTTCCATGAGTTACTTGCTAAACGCGTTCATACACACAAATTGAGCTCTATTTATGAGCTCAGACCCATTTCAATTGTCACATACTCGCGCCTCAAATGCGCTACTTACTTCGCTAAGAAGTTGCCCAAATCGCAGATAGAGCACCCTGCGCACTGGGACCCATTTAACACCTAACAGATTCTCTCTATCAGACATGAACAAATCACACGATGGTCACATAAAACTAGCCCAAGTCCAAGTCCAACTCTCCCTTCTAGCACAGCAATTTCCAATACGCGCCCTGAACTTTGATTTCGTGTGAAAAGAAGGCGGAGGGCGTGGCGAAAAAAAGAAGTTGGCAAATTATGCTGTTATCTTCATTAGGTTGACATAAGTGCAGCACAAATGCGACACCCCCAGGGGGGGAGCAGGTCAAGCAAAAAAGTGAAAATTGTTTATGGCAGCGTGGAACGAACAATAGAGAAGGACAGAGAGAGAGAGGAGGAGTGAGGGAGACAGCAGCGCATTGGAGCTGCTTGACCGGCGGGGAGGGTCAGCTTGTTCTTTTTTTTGCTGGTGCTCTTAACGCCTAAAATATCAAGAGCAGTGTCAATGTGCTTACTCCTCCTGCTGATGTGGGGGGCGTTTGCCCAAAGGCCAAGCCACACACACACAGACACACACACACGCACACGCACATATGTGCAGCGTCAGCTATTTGTCTGTTGACTCAAAGGACGCGTGTGTGTTTAGCTTTTGCTTTGTGTGTGTGTGTCTGAAGGTTTTTATTGTTGTTGTTGTTGTGGATTGTAGTGCTTTGGGCATTTGGCATGCGGCTGCGTGTAATGCGTATTTGACAAATAAACAGTTGATTTGCCCCACACAGCCCAGGCGTCCTCTCCTCGATAGCAATCAAAGTCGTAGAAGGACGCCAACTAGTTAAGTTGTTTGGCGCTGGTAAACAAGTAATCGACAGCAGCAGATCCCTGTTACCAGATAGTCTGATAGCCTGCTTAGCTGCTCAGCTCTTAAGCAGGTCAAAGTTGAAGCCGCCGACCGCCCCTCCTGCAGCTCCACCTGCTGCTGCCCACACACGCATGAGGCAAGCGGCATGCGAAGCATTTTAAATTTACAAATTCCAAGCGTGCACATAAAATCAACAGACAAGCTAGCAGCAGGAGTGGGTTAGGTGGGTAGGGGGCATAGCTACCTCATATGCCCCAGCTAAGCGCGTGACATTGTCGGGAGATGTTCAGGAATCCGTCGCACAGCTCAATATCGATTTCCTTGGGCGGCCCAAGTGCCGGACACATTAACATGCAGTACGCATAGCCGGGCAGCAGCCGGGCAAGGGCAAGGGAAAGGGGCAGGTAGGGGGAGGGGGCAACCTCTATTGATTGACACAACTTGGCGTTTTTGTGCGTTCCCCTGCAGTTTGCGCTGTTTGACTTTGACTTCGGCTTTGCCTGCTCTTTTTTTCGCAGTTTATTTCGCAGAACGCCGGAAGCGCTTGTTTAAAAGAAATGTTTTTTTTTCCGCAGGTTTGATTGAACAATGGAGCAGCCTGGCTGCTGCTGCAAATTTAATGAGCATAACGGTAAAGTTTTTGATGAAACAATACGAAAATACGCGAATCAAAGCGCGCAGTTAACAAGGCTTCGTTGCTCGTAGATCTTATCGCCTTTTGTCATATTCGAGCCGGGGCAGACTTGCAGCTCCTCAACGGGCACGTCAAACACACACACACAGACAGGCCAAGTCAAGGTGCAGACGGCTTGTCGAGGCTGCAGGCAGGCACATAAATCGTCAGCTGTCAAATGGCCAAGAAGAAGAGGTAGAAGACGAAGCAGAGGCAGCAGAAGAATTTGTGGCCCATCCTGTGTTGGCGTGTTGCAAGATCGGAAGTGCGTAGCTGCCTGCCTGCTACGTTGTGTGCAATGTTGCAAGTTGTCGACTACAGTCACTAAGGCTGACCTTATCGCTGCCATATAATGCTTAAACTTGCAGCGGGCCCCAAAGCAACCAGTCTCACCCAATGTGGTGTCAAGACATGCGCCGCCGTTGCAGCGCGTGATTTAGTCGAATTCACGAACTTAATGAAGCCCTTTAAATCACGCAAACTCTTGCGCCACTTAGAATGCAGCAGCGGCAGCAGAGAGAGAGGGAGGGGCGCGATTGAGCCACAACAACTAGTCGAGCTGGACAGCAGCGGCGCATGCAAGGCTCAGGCGCAGGCACAGCAGGACGGCAACTCCTAAAGATCTCATTAACACCACGCGGGCATAATTAAAGCCGACGACTTACAAAGTCAAATCGCGATTGCAGTCAAGGGGCCACAAAAGCGTGCACAGCGCCCGAGTGGAGCACCGGGAGCGGCTCCAGATGCCATCGCAGCGCGGAGCAGCAGCCAAAAAGCCAAAGCCAAAGTCGAAGCTGGCGCTAAGTGTTGCCAGCGTGTTTATAATGAGCTGCCTCTCTCTCTCTCTTTCTATTTGCCCTTCAATTGCTGTTGGTAATCTTTATAGCCGTTGTTCACTGTATCACTTGCCCAGTTGCTGTTGTTGCTGCTTGCTGCTTGCGACTTTCAAAAATGCCCATCAAGTTTTCAGTTTGGCATTGAGCGACCATTGCAACATTTGTCGCTGACATTCCCCAAACCGAGTTGACGTACGCATTGATTGATGGATGGATGGACGAGTGGCTTGGCCAAGCAGAAGCAGCAGCAGCAGAAGAAGAAGAAGAAGAGGTAGCAGACCACAACAACAATGGCAACAGGCTGCGTTGATTGCTGCCTTCTACACTACTCCGCCTGCTGCTCCGCCTGCTCCTCTGCTGCTGCTGCTTCCCTGGCGAGTTCACACGTGCCAGATACATCTAGAGGAATTCGCATCTTATTTTTGAAATATTTATACAGCATTGCAGCTCTCCAGTTCCTCTTCTCCAGCTCCTTGCTTAACTGAAGTGATTCAGTTTAATCTGTGCAATTTCTTTCAATTGCGGCCGCTTGATAACTCGCGCTGACAGTAGCTGAGCGCGCTGAGAAATCGCTGCGATAAAGCAGACTAGCTGCCTCCCTCTCCCTCCTCTCTCCCTCTCTCTCTCTGCACATAACTAAGCAACTCCCACGGCAGCTAGGCGAGTGTGTCCAGGCGCCAAATAGTAACAGTATCAGTGGCCATTAATTACGATTACCACGTGGCCAGGCACACGACCTGGCGGAAGTGCAGCCGGAGTAAGGGGCAGGAGCAGCTCAAGCTGTGGCAGGCAGTCAAGTGACCAGTGATAGCAACCAAGACCAAGACCGACACCGACACCGACTAATAAACGGGCATTTGTAGCGCAATCAATTGT
The DNA here is from genome assembly GCA_018904095.1 of Zaprionus ghesquierei. Classification (NCBI taxonomy): domain Eukaryota; kingdom Metazoa; phylum Arthropoda; class Insecta; order Diptera; family Drosophilidae; genus Zaprionus; species Zaprionus ghesquierei. The sequence goes on along the minus strand of JAEIGP010000850.1, from coordinate 10,373,720 downwards.
TTCGAAATTGTTGTACACCATTATGATCATTGTGCCTCCTGCCTCCTGTTCCTGGCTAGACCGTGGGTTGCCCTGCTAAATGGTTATGGCCTGTCATAAGTTGCCAGCGGGTGGCTGCACGCCCAGCTCACCCCAAGCTGTAGCTGGTATTGTAGACGTATTCCCAAATGAATATGCAAAAGTGCAGGGCAGGAGAAGAGAGGAGAGCAGGGGAGAAGCAGGCGGAGGGCAGCCAGGATATCTCATGGCCGTTTCCGTTTGCACAATTATGTTTATTAAGAGAGGCAGCAGAGGAAGAGGCAGCTACGAGACGTGGGCAGGCGCAATCGTCAAAGATGATTTAGTTACTTCCGCTCAGGCAGGGGGAAAGGAGGGAGCAGGCAGCAGTGCGTAGCGCTAGCCTGTCTGGGTGAGGCAGTGGAGGGCAGCAATAAAAATATATTAGTGCAATTACAGCAGCCAACTGAGCCAAACCGAGTCGACGGTCTAATTTAGGCACCCAGTGCGGGCTGTGCCAGAGCATTTCATTTGTTTTTGAATCATTTCAATTTCTCTGGGGGATTTGCTGCCTTCTGGAGCCGGAGTTGGCCACGCCTATTTGTGCGTCTTCGTCTGCTGATTAAACCGAATTTGCTGTCGATTTAAGCGTAAAACTACTTTTTACTGCGCGCAGACAATTGCACGAGTAAGACAGAGAGAGCAAGCAGATCCTTGCGAGATGCCCGTGCCGCGATAGCTGCGTCAGGCGCCATTCAATTTGCCTGAATTGGCGCATGCTAATCAGCGCGGGTAGACGTTGCTGGAGAAGGCGCTTTAAAGCTGCGCCAAGCAGCTTAAGAGTGAACCAAGTGGAGAGGCAGGAGCGGAAGTGATGCGCACAGTTATCCTGGGCACGCAATAACCTCGCGCGAACTGCAGACAATCAATCTTACTTTGCGCTTTAATTCAATTTCGATTGTGACATCTGCCTTTGGTCGCCAACGCCATAGCCACTGGAGGTCTCTCCCTCTCCCTCTCTCTCTCTACGCGTCTCAGCGTGTCCTTACGCGCAGCCTTGTGCACTTTTGGCAATGCGCTCAGGCGTGCCCCGTGCCGGCGCAGAGGATTAACCATGCCGTTCTCCAAGCTGTCCAGCTGCAATCCGTTCGGTCATGTCCTGGCGGCTGCTTCTTGTTTTCTTCCCCCAATCTCATGTGTGTGTTCGTGTGTGTGTGTGCGACCATGTCATGCGTGAGGGCAGGCAACGCTGCTCAATTTCGACGGCGGCAAAAAATTGACAGTCGCCCAAAGGATGCTGGGATTGTGTGACAGGCGTGCGGCACAAAAGGATTCGCTGGCAACGCAAAAAGGGTGACATGCGAACTGAATTTTCCAGTTTTCCATTTTCCTGCGACTGCGACTTCCCTTGGCTATTTAGCCGCGTCCGTCATCTCGGGCGTCCACTAAACGATTTTGCCAATCGAATTTGCCAATTTCACGAGCTGCCACAGCGCTAGAACAAAGGAGGGTAGACAGGGAGGAAGGAGGGGGGGACAGCTGAAGGGGTTACTTGACCGGGCCAAAGTTAATCGGAAGTTAATACGCTGAGTTGCCAGATTTGTTGCTTGCTGTGTCACGGCCTCGACTATTCCAGATGGAATTTTCATTAAAATCAGCTCATGCACGCGACACTTTTGGGACACAGCCGGAGAAGGGACCAAAGGGGACCAGGGACAGCAACGAACTGTCGCGTAGGTGGCTCAGCTGACAGCGCCAACTAATGAGAAATTCATAAGCTGCTAGCGAGAAGTCCCAAAACCAAACCCAAACCAAACTCGAACTTAAACATATGCGCAGGCGAACAGACACCCTGGACGGAGTTGCTACTCCTCCCACGCTGGGCTCACCCTCGCACCTCGTGATCGATCACTATTTGCTGTGTGTACTTAATAAATAATTGCAATATAATTAGGCATGTCAAGGCAAATAGCCAAAATATTGTAGACCAACTGTAGACGAAGCAAGTCGCTGGAGGAGTCGGCACAATGAGCAAACATCTGTCGCAAAAAACGATAGGAAAAAGCTGAAAAATTGGGAAGTATAAAAGCAGAGTAAAGACTAAGGGTATACCCTGTCAAGTGCGAGAGAAATTGGAGTATAAAGTGGGAATACTAAGAGAGTAGAGGTAGAGCACAAAGCAGAGATTGGGTTAACCCTAACTAGTACCTAACTTGGGTTAACCCTAACTTTGTAGGGTAACTAGGAAGAAACTTCATCTTCTAGAGCTTGCTTAGTTCTTTACTAAGCCTCAACTTTCTTTTGTATACAAAACATATATAATACATGAAAGTTTAGCGTGTTTTAAAGCTGTTCATACAAACATTTCCAGCTATTTTGCTCAATTTTTATAAGTTTTCGCTTGCTTTCAAAGGGGTTTTCCCTCATTTCGAATGCTGATAAGCCGCTTAGGCTGGTTTAACCAGTACAGCCAGTTAGATGGCAATCTTAATGCCCGCATTGACATACCCGCTAACCCGCTGCTAAAGGGTATGACCAAGGCATACCCACTTGCCTAGAACTCAACTCGCATGGCCTGCAGGCAAATTGGGCCAAGCCGTGCCGCATCGGGCCACTCTACTTGCTTGCTTGTAATTGCCGCTCGGCTGCTATTCAATTGTGTCGCGCAGCAGATGAAGATGCAGGCAAGCGAATGCTGAGCCCACTCCCAGCCAAAACGAGGCAAACCCAGCCAATCCCCAGCCAATCCAGACCAGGAGTAGTTGCCAAATTACCGCCACTTTCGGTTTGCCATCGTCAGCATCTGTGCTCGATTCTTAGCCCGCGGCCAAAGGCAGCCAATGAGCCGTGTGTGTGTGTGGGGCTTCTCCTGTGTTGACAAAGTCCTCGACATATCTCGATGCGAATTAGGTATACGATTCGTAGTTGGAATCGTATACGACGCTGCGACGCATTTGTAGTGTGCCTCGTGGCGATGTTGCCATAGTGCGCTAAGCGTAATTATGGGCACAGAAGTTGGAGTAGGCCGGCGAGGAGGGAGGGGGAAGGGAGGAGAGGGAGGTTCGGAGGGACGCAGGATACTTTGTCAAATTGAATATTTATGAATGAGAAGGACACTCGACTAAACTGGTCGCTGTCGCTGTTGCTGATCAAACGGCAAGCGTAATCAGTTCTCAGGGGTCGACAGCGAGAGGGGGGTAAGGGGATAGAGGGTCAGGGGGGGTCACTCGTTACGTTGTCGCACATTTTATTGCTGCAAATTCGATTGTCGCTGATCAAAGGCGAACGCACTTAAAAATGCTAAATTGAATTTGACGCTACAGCGCCGACCCGCTGCCAGGATGTTCCGTTCCGTTCCATTCCGTTCTGTCCTGTCCAGCCTGGACACACGTAACAGGTTCCACTTTGATATGAAATTTCGAAACAGAATTTTATTCGTTGTATTTCACGTCGTGCGAAAACACATTAGGCCTCATTTACGCGCCTCAAATGCGGCAGAGAAGGAGAAGGAGACTGAGGCGGAGACAGAGAAGGAGGCAGCGGCAACGGCGACTCCCGCAGGATTTTCAATTTAGAAAACTCGAAGAGGAAATGCCGAGAAGGACCGCTGACAATGGCAATTCTCACACTCAAAGCGAGACTCACACTCCGCACTCACTACTCACAACGGGTACTCACACACTCATGTGCCCATAGGTGGCGCTGTTGTGCAATTTGCGCTTTTTGAAGTGCACACAATTGCGTAACTTATAGCCCCGGGTCAAATTACAGCGAGAGCGAGCAAGGCAACCACTTGCCGAGTGCCCATTAACAGGTACTTCACTTCCTACTCCGCATCACTCGCAGCGTCCTGCAACCCCTTCGAAACGAAAGCGAGACGAGACGCGTCTCGCCTGGACTAGAGGAAATACCAGCATTTGGCATGGCACATCGACTAGATTTAACGCCGTCGTTTTCATTATTAATGATTAATGATAAGCCCAGAGCAGGCCAGGCCAACCCAGAGCAACCCTTCTTGCGACTCTCGCACGCGCTGAAGCTTTTGGCAAACACTAAGCGCCGCTTTTCGCGCCTTTCCACGTGATTAAAGGCGAAAGGAGGCTGCGACGGCATGAGGGAGTACACGGCGACAGCAACCACGTCAACAGAGCCAACTGGAATAGCGGCACTTTCACACGCAAATGTACATAAAGCAAACGAGGGGGGGAAGGGTTAAAGGCGTTGCCCAAAATATTATGGCTATGCGAAAGGAAGAGGCGAAAGAGGGGAGAGGGAGGGGAAGCTGGTATAGAGTTGCGCACGGTGCGTGCGTTGGGCAAGTTTTGGTTCATTAGAGCGCAATGATTGGCCTCATTTGGATTAATCAAGTGTTGATATTAGTTTCATTGCAAGGCAGGCGGGGTTAGGCAGAGGGAAGGGAGAGAAGGGGGAGACAGGGAAGTGGAAAGAAAAGCTCTAAATTTGCAGCTAGGCAAAAACTATGCAACTGTTTACTTCTGTAGCCAAGCTCAGCCTACTTTTTCCCAAACCCCTGGGGGATCCCCCTTGCTTACTCCTCTCTCCTAACCCCCTGCCTTGCCCACTTTCATCTGCCGCCATTTGTCGCGTTTTTGCCACTTACGCAGCCGCTTTGCCATTAACGTGTCGTGCCCCTCCTCCCTGCTGCGATGCCAACTGATAAAAATTGATGCAAAATACGCAAAAAGTCGTGAAAATCCTCGTGGAAAATTTTCAAAATTTTCACAGCTGATTTCGTGAGAGACACAACGCACGCACTGATGGCAGAGCGGCTAGGGGGAGGGGAGGGGTAAGTGCGACTGGTTGCGCCTTTTTGCATATGCCTTACGCAGTCTCTCTCCCTCTCCCTCTCTCTCTTGCTTACAATGTGCATGGCATTATTGCCACGCCCTGCGCCCCCCTTGCCTGCTTCTCTCTCTCTCTCTCTCACGCTTTGTTTGCATTTGCGTATCATCGACGCATGTCGCGAGGCAGCGTTGACGCCGTCCCAGTGCTCTGCTCGTCGCTGTCCTGGCTGGTTGGCGACAACAACAACAACAGCAACAACAACAACAACAATAATTCAAGCGAATTGCGTGCTCGATGGGAAATGCCTTTAATCTGTTCGAGTTGCCAACTGTCACGAAGCGAAATGAAATGGAAATCACACGCACTAATGGCAGACGAAGCTGGACAAGAGACATGCTTCCTCTCCCCCTCTCCCTGTCACTCCCCCTGCCACTAATGGCGGCTGCTTTTTGCTGCTTTCCACAATGTCTAACTCGATTTGTTCTACGCCAACACTTTCATAATTTTCCATGTCCTTGCCGCTGTCTATTTGAGACTGAATGAAAGGGACAACAGGCAGGGAGGCAAAGCTTAAGAAGAGGACTGTCTTATCTGCCATCTCTGTGCGCTAACCTCAAGGCAACCCTCTCCCCCACTCGCTCCCACTCGCTCTTTGTCACTTCTATCTAGTTTTTTATACACTTGCCCACGCTATCGCTGGCAATCAATCTGCCCCAGCGCACACATATCTCAACTTTTGCGTTTTTCAATCTGAGCATTTTTGTGGGCTAAGTAAGTCCGTCGCATTGGACGCCCTGCCGATGGCTACAGCGCTGTCTTTTCCCTCTCCCTCTGCCTGTCCCTGTCACAGTTGCTATCGCTATCGCTGTCCCTGTCGCTGTCGCTGTCGCTGTCACTTTCGCTGCCAGCAAGACCTTAAAGCCGCAAGCAAGCTCTGCCCGGAGCTCTGCCTGGAGCTCAGCCCAGCGGGAGGCCCTTTTTGATGTCACAAAAGGATTCACTTGATATTCATCAACATCAGTGTCTGTCAAACAGTCAGTCAGTCAGCCAGGGCAGTCATTCAATACCCCAGACCAGTTGCCAGTCCACTTGGAGCGAGCGAGTGTGGGTGGTGCCACAACGTGCGCGCTCGACCCCGTTGCAATTTGATGCGTCTGGCTGCAGCGAGAATTATAGATACATATAGCGACGGCGATACTAATCTGATTAGTGTCAAAAAAACTGCCTCAATTGCAGACAGAGAGAGGGAGAGAGAGAGAGGGAAGGGGGCAGGCTGCACTGACAGCTGGAGCAGCCCAACGAGTTGTGAATTGACAGCGCCATGAAGCTATAGTCAGGCATGATAACTAGTGGGGCGGATGTGAAGAGAGAAGGAGCCTAAGATAGTATATATACTATACAGATAGTTTTGAGTAAGTATATACAAACATTTACCTCGCTTTTCCATGTCAATTTCTCTCCGCATACATTGCCAATCAAAGCCCTAAGACAAATTGTCTTGCATCTAACGAATTGATAAGTTGTATAAGGCATAAACTTCCCGGCAATCTATGAAATACGATACCAGTTCAAAAATTGAACTGGAAAAAGGTGAAGCAGTCAAATTGTTGAGCCTCCTTCAGCAACTGCCTGGAAAATCGCATAATCCTGCGCTTTCAATCCTGCGCCATAAAGACATTAAGAAAAGCTCAGTTCTGAAAGGTTTCACAAGCCTCACGCTGCGTTCAATTAAAACGCATTTAAACGAGACACAGCCAGGGGTGGGAGAGAGGGGGGAGGAGGAAGGCAAGGGAGGAGGTGAGGCGAACTCAACCCCAAAATTTGCCAACTGCCGCGTTTGTCTCGTTTTAATTTAAAGGTATTTAAGGCGATCCATCATACGTATATGAGACAAGGCAGCGAGACGCCTTGCCCCGTGCCCCGTTCGCCGTGCCCCATGCACGGTTGCAACTTGATATGAGCGCAGCAATCTGTTGTGCAATCGCTCGTCCTCGCTCCCACTCCAGTCGCCCCGTGGCGCATTATATTGGCCTGTCACAAGGGAGTAATTCGATGTCTCTGCTGCCTCGACTGCATCTCGAAGCGAGCAGCGGACGCATTAGTGGCGGGTCGGTGGCTTGGTGGGTCGCTGGGTGACAGCACTTGCGTTTGACTTCCAACACTTTGGGCAATTGTTTGGCCCGAAGGAACAACAGGAACAGAAGGCGGAACAAACGCCGGAACATAAAAATGCCAAAAAAAAGGGATGTTTCAAGCTGAATGGAAGGGGGCGGCAAGGGGAAGGCAAGGGAGAAGGAAGCGCGGCGTTGACAAAAGGCCTTGCCGTTTCATTTAGCAGCCTTGCAGCCCACCCCAGCCTGTGGCAGCCCTGCTTAGCGCGTTGCAGCCCTCTGTGTGTCGCTCTCCCCCTCATCCTCCCTCCCTCTCGCTCTGCTTGTCGCCTTGCTCGCGGTCTTAAAACGATGATTAGGTTGTTATTTTAATTTGCCCATTGATATATCCTCGTTGTTGTTGTTGCTGTTGCTGTTGTTGTTGCTATTGCCCGTGCCCTGACTTTGCCATTGTCAGGGTGGCTGGTGGCAGCTCAGCTCAGTTCATGTTGTTGCTCTTTGTCTTTGCCGCACGGGGTAGCATTGTCAGCGTATTTAGCAGTCACGCCAATGCGTAGCCGGCGCCGGCGCCGCAGCTCAACTCGTCTTGGGCTCAACTACGCGTAACGTGTCCGCAATTTGTCATCGATTTTGTATTGCAGCATTTTAGGCGGAACGAGGGATGCGAAGGGCTGCGAAGGGCTGCGCGGGCTGCGAGGGAAATGGCAAATGTTTAAATTATACTAATTAATAAATTGACTTCAAATGCAAACAGAAATGCGCACAAATGTTGAAATAAGTTTCGAGCGACTTGGCCACACTGTGCGCGACCTTGGCGGCGCAAAACTTTTTGCCAGTTTATATAAAGCTCATAATTACAACAACAAGAATAAACGGAGAGAAGCCTCAGCAAGTTGCGTAGTTTATTTAAATTTATTTTAATGAAGCAACAAGCTGCGTGGGCGGGGGAGGAGGCGAGCCAAGTGGCGGCAGGAGGCCACGCACGCGGAAATTTCGTGCCCGAACGAATTAAACGTGGAAAGACACGAAAGGGTTGCGAGGACACGTGAAAAGGATTGTCTGGCTGGAGCAGAACGACGGTGTTAATGCGCTCGCAGACAGACAAGTGCCTGGAGCGGAGTTCGCTCTCTGCCTTGCTGCTCCTCCTGCTGCGCCGTGCCAGGAGTAAATTAAATGATTAATACGCTTCGACTGTTGTCTGCGGCGCACGTTTAATTATCCTTTTTGGCCGTAGTTCTGCTTAGGCTTTGGCATTCGTTACGGTTTTACGCTTATCAAGCAACTGTCAACGCGCGGCACTTGGCTCATTAGGCGCGCTGCTCGATGGCAAGGAAGATGCAGGAGGGAGAGGCGAAAGAGGCAACGGCAGCAGGCTGCATTGGCGGAGACAGCAGCGCAAACTAACCTGGCAACTATAATACACACGGTCTCTATCTCACTTTCTACTCTCTGCCCTACCTCTTCCCTCTCTCTCTCTCTCTCTCTCTCTCCCTCTCTCTCTGCTCTGCCCACTCTTTAGTCTATTTCTATCTTTGCTTTTGTCCAGCCGCCCTCGCCAAAGCAAACAGCAACATTTTTGCTTGTCAAACAGTGCAAATCAAGAGGCGAACTGCCTTCTGTCTCTGTCTATGTGTGTGTGTGTGTGTGTGTGGTCAGTGAGTGACCATGGACATGGCCATTGAGTGAAGTGTGTGTGTGTCTGTCTGTGTGTGTGCCATGCAAACTACGTGCGCAGAGCAAGGCGCCATAAAAAGAGTAGGCAAAGCCGACAACAAATACACATGTTGTGCCCAGGAATACTGTGCACAGTTTGCCAGGCCAGATAAAGCGAGTTTAGTTAGCTATATTAACTAGAGAATTTAAAGTGCTAAGTGAGCTGTATGTTAGCTTTAATTACTATAACTAAGCAGCTAGTCAAACTAAGAAAACTTTTCAGAAATTTCTATTTTTATTTCCACAATCTGTTTAACTAGTTGCCAGCTAAACTGCCAGCTAACTAGTCTAGTCTGCATACACCATACACACTGTGCCAGCAAATTGAATCCACAAAATCCACAAAACACATCCACAGCTAAGCGGCAAACTGAAAGAAAAAAAAAAGCTGTGCGCGCTGGCGGCCAAAAGCAAAACAAATACACAAAACAAGCAGCGAGCTACATATTGTATACAGGCTGCTATCGCTGTCTCACTCACTCTCTCAGTGTGTGTGTGTGTGTGTGCCTTGCCTGTCAATGGCGGATGCTGCAAATGCCCTTGCCACAGCGACAACGTCGACGCTGACGTCGACGCTGACGTCGACGTCCAACGAAAGCGATCCTCATTTGTATTCCAGACGCGCCGCGCGCTGAGAGCGCAGTTCCGAATGCTAACGAGAATCCTGGCCGGGCACAGACAGTTGATGATGAAAGTGGGTGGCTGTGTGAGTGTGTGTGCGAGTGTGTGTGTGTGTGTGTGGGTCGATAAAGCGGCAAACAAACTTAAAGTCGCGCGAACTTTAAGTTCAATTTTGCTTTACTTTCCTGCACACGGGCTAATTGCAATGCCCTCCCCCCCGCCTCAGTTTACCGTTACTTGTCACACAATTTGCCGGCCATTTTGTCTGCTGCCATATTTAACAGCGACTGCGCAGTTAGCCGCACCAAGTGCAGCTTGGCCAAAGCAGGCAGCAAAAAAAGGAAGATCTCAACTTAAGCAAGTGGAGCAGTGCTCCTTGCTCCTTGCTCTCTGCTCCATGCTCTCTGCGCCAGGTTCAGTTCAAAACAATAGTCAGCTGTTTCGCACACACACACACACACACGCACACCAAGACATTGGCATGCAGAGCCACAGCGCAGCAATGTCTAGCGGAACCGGGTTGCCGTAATTCAAATGCAAAACTCGTGCGAAATTTTGTTGCCGTTGCTGCCGTTGCTGCTGCTGCTCGGTCTGCCTCGTTCGTCCTTGCTGCATCCTTGCGATGACGTCATCAGACAGTCAGCACAGCCAGCACAGTCGCTGCCAGCGTCGCCGTCGCCGTCGTCGATTTGTAATTCAAAATTTGTTTTCGAATACATTTTCCACTTCGACATTCACACGGGGCGCGTTTGCAGAATTTCAAATTTGTTTACTTTTTCCGCCAGCCAGCGGCGCTCTCGCTCTCTCACTCTCTCCCTCTCTCTCTCTCTCTCGCTCTCTCCTGCTCAGGCTGCGCTCTTTTTATGCATTTGGCAGCCGTTAAAATTCCACAGCGCGCACAAATAAAAAATTCGCAAAAAGTATAAAACCAACTCGATACACACAGACAACGCACACAGTTACAGGCGGGAGGCTGCAGCTGCGTGCGTATGTGCGTGTGTGTGTGTGGAAGGGCAAGGTTACGCGCACGCGACGACGACGACGATGACGACAACTCATAAACTAATTTATGATTATTACACGAGCGCCTGATTTTTTATGCCCTCAGCGTAGCGTGCAGTAACCCCCAACGCACACACACACACACACACACACACACACATGTGTGTAAGCAGTGTCATTGCGGTACGCTCCACTTTCCATTTCGCTCGCGCCGGGCGCATCTCCTCCAGAAACGCCTCCTTCATTGAGGTAGATCACGGCAAAGTTTTTATTGCAGAAAATTGACTTTTTTTCTTTCTCTTTCTTTCTCTTTCTTCTCTTCTTCTTCTTCTGCTGCGTCTCATTTGTTACTTTTTCTGCTGCTTTTGTTTATTGTGCGATTTTATGAGCAGGCCATAATTTGTTGCTGCTTATATCGACAGCGCAGTCGACGCAGACTGCCACCTCTTCCTCTGGCTGTGGCTCTGGCTTTGTAGGGAGGCTCGTCTCGTGGCTCATCAGTGATGCAGACGAGCATGTGACCCACTGATACTGAAAGTTTTTTATGCACTTGCAGCACTTTGCTCTTGACCTTAGGCAATTTGCATGCGAGAGCGAGCGAGAGGGAGAGAGAGGCTAGCGTAACTGTTGCATATTGGCAAAGTGTGCAGCGTGGCAGGAGTTGTAGACGTAGCAAGTGAAGCTGGCAGCAGAAATATGTGTGCATTCAAGGGTTAAGAGAAATATTTCCCTCTGCAAGTGGCAAATGAAACTTGCAATGTTTTCGAAGCAAGTTGCAAGTTTTTACTTCATATACCTTTTGCTGCAACTCTTTCCACTGTGCCACAGTGTGCATAATCATCTGCTTAAGACTTCAGCTGAAACTTTTCGCGCTGCTCACTTATCACATGCTGCGCAATCAACGCGCTGCAATCGCAGCAGAAAACTTAACAAATTTCCTGACAAAGCGCCGCATAAGTTGCCACGCCGTCGACGTTGCAGGCTGCTGCCACATCGATCATAATTTCCAACTGCCTGTGATTTGTACCACAGCTCCTGGAACAATGCAAGCACAAGAGAGAGAGAGGGAGAGTGGGAGCAAGTGCGTGATAAAGGCAGCAGCAAAGCGGAAAATGTTAAAATAACGCGCTAACTTGGTTACCAAGTTTGCGCATTTTTCACTCGACTCGCTGCCAGCTTCCCTCCCACGCCCCCTGCCCCTGCCCCTGCTCCTCTCGCAGTTTTTCTTTTGCCGCCTGCTTTTGTGCAATGTGGGCAAAAGTTCGGCGATGCCGCTGCCAGAGCGTTTATGCAAATGAGGTGCAAACGCATGCACACAGTAACAGGAGACAGACAGGGGGGCGGAAGAGGGGGGAGAGGGTCGTGGAACTGGCAGACAAACATGGCGGGAGACGCCTTCGGCAGGGACAGATAGACAAACAGGCAGACATTATCCTGTGTTGCTGCTCTGCATAACTTTCACTGACGTAGACGCAGTGGGAGACGGAGACGAGGCAGAATGGAGGCAGGATGAGTGTGTGGGTGGCGACTGCGTTGGCAGACGTAACTGCTTGCTACGACAATGTGTGATTTGTGCGCCATTTTGAAGTGCTCAAAGCGGAGGAGATGATAAAGCAAAAGGAGAAGGAAAGCAACTAAGGCAGGCAGCGTGAGTTGCTTAGGCGCTGCAATTGTTGCAGTTATTTGTGGCAGTGGCAAATGAAGTTGTAAGCTATATTTATGCTACATATATTTTACAGGGTATAGTCTAGATATACGCGAAATAATACCAGCTTTAATCGTGTATAAATTGTGATTTGCTTTGCAGAAAAATTGATAACTAATTTCAGTTATTGACATGAGGTTTTTAAGTCGCGATTGGCAGCTGTTTTGCCATGCATTATGTGCTCTCTCTCTGTCTCTTTCACACACTCTCTCTCTCTCTCTCTCTTTCTCTCTCTCTCTTCCTTTCTCCCTCTCTCTCCCTGTAACTTTGTATTTATTTGCTGACATTTCAAGCTGCCAGCACAAACAAATCAGCAAACGGCGCTGTCTATCAGGCGCAGAGGGCTCCCTTCCCTACCCACCCCTCCCCCTGCTCCCCCTCTGTGCAACCCTTGTCTGTGTGTGTGTGTGTCCAATTTGTGTCTGGCTGCATTCGCTCGCCCATATCAATTCATCATAAAATGAGATTTATGACAAAAACAAAGGCCTTATCACAGACACTATTTATGTAGACAGGTTGCAACTGGCAACGGACTGGGGCGCCCCCTCCTCCCCTGCCACTCCCCCTCCCTCTCTCCCTGTTAGACAGACACGCCATTTGGAATGACATTGCCTAGCGAAGTCTTTAACAAACCTTTCGCTGTAACTTAAATTTAAATTTAAAGCGTTTTTAGCTGGCCACGCATCACGCATACGCCGTGTGTGCCCGCGCGCAGCTTCGTTTTCAATCAGCCAACACATTTGGCAAATAAGCTTTAATTACGAAAATGGCACAGAGCGAGAGAGAGAGAGAAAAAATAACATGGCAATCAAATGGAAAAGGGAAATTGAATGTGCAGGGGGCGGGGCAAAGAGGGCGGGGCGGGGCGGCAAATGTATTAGAGGACATTGGGGATCGCGTTCGCTGTTGTTGCTGCCTCGCTGTACACCTCAATGCCAACTAGCAATTATTTATTATTTGGCGCTGCTTTGTTTCGCAGGGCAAACGTGCACAGCTCCCCAATGGCCAACACACACACACTCGCACACACACATACACAAACACACACACAGTTAAGGGGGGAAAAAACGACAAAGAGAGCAATACGCATGCGTCTATTTCCTGTTGCTGTGGCAACCCCCACACAGACACACACTCGCACACACTTGCACACTCGCACACACACCTCTACACGCATTTGAATATTCACGCATACAATAAACTCAAATACTACACACTGGCCCAGGAAGCAGGGCACAACTGGCACTGTGGGGCACCTTACCATGCAAATGCGCGACATTCCCCCAAAGGCAGTTGCCGCCCCCCTCCCCCTCCCTGCCTCTTCTGCACTGCTTTCAGTTTGTGTGTTGTTTGTTATTTGTCGCTTCCACAGTGCCTTAGTATGTGTGTGTGTGCGTTCTTTCAACCCTCGACTAAAGCAACGGCAAACGCGGCACGTTCGTCTGCCTGTCATGTTGTCGAGCCCCCAACTGCCTCAGTCCCTGCCCCCGCTCCCTCCCCTGCAAGTCAGCTATAGGTATTCGATGTTGCCATTTTGTGTGTGTCTGTGTGTTGGTTTTGCCCACTGTCGCAAAAGAAAAACCCCCTTTTTGTGCGTATGTCACATTGCATTAGAAATCTATCGACACATCTAACGCGCGGGCTGCAGCTCCTCCTCCTCCCGCTGCGCTTAATCATCGATTAGTCTGAGTGAGAGATTTGCTCATTAAGGCAACAACAACCACAGAGAGACTTCACAGCGACGCACTTTATCGATTTGCCAAAAAGTGCAGAGCGCCATATAAAATGGCACAACATGCAAATAAGTTGTTAGATAGGCCAGCCAAGGGGAGGGGGAGTAGCGGGGGGAGGAGAGGGGGAGGCACAAAACAAATGGTTGAACTCAACACGCACGACTGCAAAAAGGGTTAAGATTGACGGCATTGCAGGCACACACACAGAGGCACTCGCAGCGGCAGATTTGTATCTGCATATGTATATTCATAAGCTGCGTCTGTGTGTGTGCGTGTGTGTGTCTCTCACATATGTGTGCGTAGCCAGTGAAGCACTGCTAATGCTTTGCAAGGGGGCAAAGACAATTTTCGCACATAATCGAAGTGCACAGCGAGAAATGGAATTTTGCTCGCGAAATATGTAAATTCCCCAAAAAAAACGGGAAAGTATCTTAAAGTATTGTGAGATACATTTGAAAGATACTTTATAGCATAAGCTGTCTCTTTCTTTAGCTCTGCACCCCTCTAACTTCCTTCTGCCCCGCCACTGTGCTCTGCACTCACATTCAATCGTCAAACATTCACATTATTCAAGTGGTTGCCGGGGCCTGCAATCGTACATAACCACAACACACACACACACACACACATACGCCCCCTTCCCGTGTTACCTTGTGTTTCGTTATCAATAAAGCGAAATTTAGTTTTGATTTCGTGTTTGTTGTTGTTGTTGTTATTGAAATTCATTGAACCAATTTTAATATTTTATTTGCTGCAGCACGCACAGCACACGGCGAAGCGGGAGGAGGAGGAGCAGAGACAACTAACGGCACGTAAAACCCTTTCATACACATGACTCTGTGTGAGCGTGTGTGTCTGTCTGTGTTGCGTGCGTACTGTATGCGAGTGTGTGTGTGTGTTCGTGTGTGTGTGACTATTTCCTGTGGCCGCCATTGTCGTTGTTGTGTTGTTCTTGTTGCTGTTGCTGTTGTTGTTGTTGTCATAATAGCGCGTCTCTGTTTCTGTTGTTTCTTTTAGGCTTTGTTTTTTGCCCATTGTTGTTGTTGTTGTTGTTGCTGCTGCTGCCGTTCTTGTTGCTGTTGTTTTTGCGCATCGCAACAAAATTTGAATATTTTTTCTTGCCGTCGCCGTCGCCCGGCAAATGGATTTTTTTCACAGATTTTCGTTGCCTTTTTGTACCCTGCATCTATGCTGAATGCGTGAAAAGAGGTATATCAATCGGAGTTTGCAAAAAGAGATGAAAATACAAAAGTATCTTATGGATACAAAATTATCTTATGGATACCAATGTATCTTATGGATACAAAAGTATCTTATGGTTACAAAAGTATCATAAAGTTTTAAAAGCATCTTATAGATATAAATATCTTATAGATACAAAAGTATCTTATGGAAACTTAAGTATCTTATGGATACAAAAGTATCTTATGGATACAAGAGTATCTTATAGTTTTATAAGTATCTTATAGATACAAAAGTATCTCATAGATACAAAAGTATCTTATAGATACAAAGGTATCTTGTGGATACAAAAGTATTTTGTGGATACAAAAGTATTTTGTGGATACAAAAGTATTTTGTGGATACAAAAGTATCTAATGAATACAAAAGTATCTTATAGTTCTATAAACATCTTATAGGTATACATATTTTATAGTTACAAATGTATCTTGTGGATTCAAAAGTATGTTGTGGATACAGAAGTATCTTAAGGGTTCACAAGTATCTTGTGAGTACAAAGGTATCTTCTGAAAGACTTTTCCTTTTAGATACAATGGAATCTTATAGGTACAATAATGAATTGTGTATTGTATCTCATAGATTTACAAGTATCTTAGGGATACTAAAGCATCTTATGTACATGTAGACACAAAAGTATCCCAAAGGGTATCTTCAAGTCGATTTACTCTAGTATTTCCCGCCTTGTTGTTTTTTTTATATCATTTTTTGTCTTCTGTCTCTCTCGGCATGCGTGTGTATGAGTGCGAGTGTGTGTGTGTGTGTGTGTATCGCCTTTCGCTTTGTTCGCTCGCTTATGATACCGTTATGATGTATTTTATTGCCACAACAAAAGCAAAGCAAAGCAAAACCGACGCAACGCAACGTAATGGCACGCCCCCAAACCGCCCTATATAGACTCGCAGACCTGCCCCGCCCCCACCGCCCCCCGCTGCCCGCCCAGAACGGAAACCGGCGACATTGTAAATTTTCCCGTTTCGTCTCTCTCTGTCTCTTTCCCACTCCGTCCTCTTTTTTTTCTGGCCTCCTGCCTTTCTTTTTTTTGGCTGTTGGTCCCCGCCATTATAGATATGTATTCCGATTCATACAGTTTTTTTTTTCGAGGCACAAGCTAAAGCCTTTCGTTGTTGTTGTTGTCTTTGTGCTTTGATTTAATGTTGATAACAATAACAAGAGTCAACAGAAAATAGAACCCAAAACTTTGGCGGAACAAAAAAAAAAAAAAAACTTTGACGCATTCGTTTGCCCGTGGAAAAGCACAGCGAAGGTCGGTGGGAGGGGGAGGGGGTGGGTTGAGGGAAAGGGGTGGGCTTTTTATAGTTTGCCCTGATTCATTTTGATGGCCCCAATAAGCGGGCTTAATGAGCCCCTCAAGTGGGTTGCTCGAGCAGTACTAAAACTCTTGTCTAACTGCAGAGTTAGTTCGGTATAAAAGCGCGTGGAGAGTATTGATTTTTGCAGCGCATACACTGCAAGAAAATTAAGGGAAAATATGTTAAGTATATTTCGAATTGCATAATAAAGAATATAAATACTTTTTTAATTTTTCAATATTTTATTAAATATTTTTCTAAGTTTTTAAAATGGTTTAACTGAACTCAGCAACCTTTGCAGAGTATCTTGTATATTATTAAGCAGCCCGTTCTCTCTACACCCTGCACCTAAGAATAATGGGTATATTTCTACGTGCGTGTTTTTCTATTAAGCCGAATTAATTCGCCTTGTAGCGGCAATAATTCTGCTTTCTTATTTATTACACAATATTAAGTAATGAAAGCTTGAAAGTCTTTAGGTTCAGACACGCAAATTTCTGGCGCTCACTTTGTTTAATTTACTAAACTGTAGCTGGAGCAGGCACAACCTACTACACCCCACTGTGCCCCCCCCTTCTGTTCCCCTCCTCCCTGCTGCAGCTTTAAAGCTGCCTGCAAACTTTGCCAGCGCCCGTTGCAGTTTTGTCTCGCCTCGCCGCGAGACTCATTTGTTTTTGTGTGTGCAGCAATCGGCAGACAATGCGTAAGGATATGCCAGCAAGGATATGCGAGACAGGCAAGAGACACATACACACACATTTAAAATTATGCAAATTTTATTACGCAAACTGCGACGTCGACGTCGGCACTGCGAATGGCAGGCAGCGCAGCGCAGTGCGAGGCCGAGCTGAGCACAGGAAGCATGTTTTACAGACGACTCGGACACAAAAAGGACCTTTCCACACTGGCGTCGGCGTCGTCGTCGTCGAAATCGAAGCCGGCGTGCAGTGCAAGTGCGCATTGTGCAGGACGAGGCTGGCTTTAAATGAAGAGCAAAGCTTTCATTATGGCAACAATGTTGAAATTATTGAGCAGACGACCCCAACCAGGCAAGAAGAACATCCTGAGATCCTAGCGCCCAGACAAACCAACGCCAAACAAAATGCACTTTGGTCAAGGCGGGAGAAAGGAGTGAGAGGGGGGGGGGGACGGAAGAAGGCGCCCGGCTGGGCAGTCAACGTAGCGTGAAAATCGGCAAGGCGGCATTTTGTGCTCGAGTGAAAAATTGTTCAACTTGTTCGCTGCACGGCACGGAAATGCGCGCCTACAAGGCCGGGGGAGCCGCACCAAGCCGGGCCGTAGTCGACGACGACGACGACGACGACACTCCTAACCCAAATCGCTTAGCGAGCGCGCCAAACAGTTTACACTTTGCGAATGGGCCAAAACACAAGCAGCTGCAGCAGGAGCAGCAGCAGCAACGCCAGCAGCAGCGGCAGCGTCAAGCAGCTGTGTTTGAAAAAGGGCACCACTGGCGCCATCTATCGGCAGTTGGCTAATGATAGCAGCCATTTTGTTTCTGGCCATCTCGCTCTCGAGCATGCCCAACGCATAGCTGCCTCTCGCTCCTTCCAGTCACCTGCTCACTGCGACTGCGTCGATCTGGCAACGCCCACTCTCAGAGCGCAGCGTCTGCGCATTGCCATACGTCGAGTGCTGAGCGCAACGTCTGGCTCCGCCCCACAACAAAGCGAGACAGAGATAGAGACACAAACACAACGAGACACCTGCGCGCTCTCGCACACACACACTCGCTGAGAGACCTGCAAGAGAGAGAGAGGAGCCTCAGTGGAAGGCGACGCTGACGCTCAGTTTCAACTCTGTTGGCGAAGCTTTTGCACTGAATTTGAAATTTGAAAATGTCGATTTGAATTTTGAATTTGCGCCAAAGCGAAACATGTTTAGCCTTTTTTGAATATGAATCGAATTATTTATGCCGCATGCCTGACAAGTGTTGCTTAATTACATAAACAAACAGCCCCGGCTCATTATATACCCTGCTGCCTGTCTGCATAAAAAGTGTAACGATCTCTCGATTAGCATGTGACGTCGTCGTCGTTGTTGTTGTTGTTGTTGTTAGCAAACACTTTGCATGCGCATTAAAATTATCTAAGCATAACTGAGGAGAGCGCACACTGGCGCAGCTGATCAGCTGTTATTAGCACGCGCTCGCTCTCTCTCGATCAGTGGCGCTCACACATGCTTACAGACTCTCTGTGTGTGTGTGTTGTATGCAAATTGCTGGCGCGCTCTCTCTCTCTCTCGCTGTTTGCTTATTATTCATTTATTTGTTTGTTTTAATTTAATGCTTTTTAGCGCGCAAAGTTGCTGTTGTTGTTGTTTTGCTGCTCGCTGCGCGATTAACATAAAAATGCATCAAGGCGACTTTTACTTTCAAGGTGATCGAGAATGCGAAGACAGCAGCAACAGGAACAACAACAAAGCGCCAGTCATGGGAGCTGCCCTTTAATTAAAATAGCGTAGCAGCATGCGGCGCAGCGGCAGCAGGACACAGGCAGGTGCAGCGAGTCCTTTTTACCCCCGTCGACCTATCAATAAACTATTTAGGGCTGCTTTCTGAGATGCTTATCGCCCGCGAGTTGCCTGATCGCCTGACCCGTCTCCCTGCCTGGCGGGGATCCGTTACATTTTCAATTTGGTCGCGTTACATGCTAATGACACGCTGCCCGCGTCGCTGTCGACGTCGTGAACTTGACCGTGGCTATCAGCGTTAAGAGATCTCCTTCACTTCTATCTCTCTCTCGCTTTGTCAGCTTTTGCACTGCTCGCAGCAGACGGGCAATTTTCGGAGTGCTCTAAGCGTGGACCCGTCCATTAATAATGCCGCTGCTGCACGTCGCGTCGCGTTGCGCTCCAGTGAACCCGCAAGGAGGAGAGGCGCACACTGCAGCCTGCTGCATTTTCGGGCTTTAGTTCACGCTCCGATCCGGTTATGATACGCTCGATGGCCCTCTGGTCGGTCTTGGTCTGTCTTGGCGCTGCTCAGCGCAGCGTGCCGTGCATTCCATTGCAATGCCCAGCTAATGGATAGAGCCGTCGAGCCGACAAGCTGGCAAAGTGGGAGACCGGAGACCTGCAGACCGGCAGAATGCGATAAGCAAAGTTGTCCAATTAGAAATGCGATTCTGTGCTAATCCCCGCAACATGCGAGCAGTTTCCCAACTGCTGCTGGCGAAAGTCACCCAGATAAGCTCGAGAGCTAAGCTGAGCAAGTGATTCTCTAATAAATTCCAAGTCAGTCGCTGCCTTCCAACTGCTTTCAGCTGCTCTTCTCGGAATGGAGCAGCGCGGATCATCACTCAAACGCGAACTCAACTGTCAACTCGAACAGTTTCAGACGTGACTGTGAGGGTGACGCTATATCTATCTGTGTGTGTGTGTGTTTGGCTGCCAAAATATGTTGGTAACTTCAAACGCACCCACAGCAGCAACGGCAGCAGCGGCAGCTACCCAACCAGTTCACATTATAATCCAGCAGACATGTGTGAATTCGCGGCATTATCTTCAAGTCGAGATCTGTTTCAGCCGCACAACAAAAGACACACCACAGCCAAGAGATCTTCTTCGCTCAAGTTTTCCCACAGTCGATCAACATAAAATGAGATATGATGAGATATATTTGACAGTTACGTGATTTCTTTCTCGGTTCGCGTTCAGCTTTGCGTTTTATTTCTGCTATTTTATTTATAATGCAATTTGATGCAGTAGCAACAACAACAACAGCGACAACAACGACAAGTCCGTAAGAAACTCCAAAAGCGTAACATTTCACGCCGCCAGATGGCGCTGTCTTAGTGAAGCCACAAACCCCCCCAAAAGGCGGATATGTTCCATCGTTAAGGACATGCGTGCTGGAGCCCAACAGGATGTGAGCATAGTCGAGCAGCGCGGCGGAGTTTTAAGCCTCATTCAGTGGCCATCGGCAACTCTGCGGGGGCGGACGCGTTGCGATGCGATTGGCGTAGGGCAACGGGGAGATTGCTATATGTTTTTTCTTTCCAGAATGACCTATTTTTTTAAATATTGTATTAAAAACTGTTGTAAATACAATTACAATGTAGATATGTAAGATTCTTAACAGCAGTTCTAACCTCACTTTGCATCCATTAAAACTTGGCTACAAATCAAGCAATTTTTTACAGGAAATTACATTATTTTTATATTTTAAAACCTTGAGTAAAACAACTATTTTAAAATTTTAGGAAAAGATCCCCCCCTACTTTTAATTTTTCAAAAATTTTATTTTTCAAATATTTAAATTTCTGTATTTTAATATTATTTGATTTAAAATATATATAAAAATATATATAAATAAAAATAAAAAAATATATAAAATAAAATAAAATAAATATAAATATATAGTAAATTTTATTAATAAATATTTTATTCAAACTTTGAATTGAGTAATTTCACATTTTATTTATAAAGGAGGTAGATTTCATAAAAATTTGAGAAACAACGTTTATTTTGTATGTAAGAGTCCCTCTTATAATTTTTCAGAAAGTTTACTATATGCCTAAACAGATAAATTCTAGTTCTTATCCCATTGCAGATGGTATATTAATTTTGGCCAGAAGCTTGCAACACATCTTAGGAGACATCTCTGACACTATAAAGTGTAAATATTCTTAATCAGCATCAATAAGGGAGTAGAACTAGCCATGTCCGTCTGTCCGTCCGTCTGCAAACTAGTCTCTCAGTTCTAGAGCTATCTTAATGAAACTTGGTATAATTTTTTTTACTTATCAAGATGCGCACTGCTATTTTAATGAACAGCCAAGACTGATGCTTCTAGCAAAAAGAGTTGTTCGTTTGCTTAATTCTCGCAAATCTAACGGGATTTTTTCGTTTCTTCCTTGTACACATTCCATTCTACAATAACAATGCGTACAAGTTGAAATATTCGTAACGGAACTTGAAAAAAAATCGCATTGCTTGATTGCATTTCTTGCACTGCTATTTTTGTGAACACAGCTGTACATGCTTCTTAATGCTGCACGTTCTAAATAAGTCGGAACAAGGCAGATGGGACCTATATATCGTATAGCTGCCAAAGAACCTATCGGCCAATTTTTATCACTTTTCAATATATGGCTGTGAAACTTATCTGATATACGAGGGTCGTTTGATAAGACCGTGACTTTTTGTATTTGCCGCGCACCTGCTCTAAATACAACACTGCTCCTGTCAGCAGTTATCGATTAACAGCTGACTGTAAAATTTTGAGAAAACTGCGTTTTTTGGTTTGCGTTTTATAGGCATTGAAAGCAGACGATCTCGTGAATTTTAACGAAAATGGAAAAAAGTGAATTTCGTGTGCTAATTAAGCATTATTTTTTGCGTAAAAAATCCATCACCGAAACCAAGGAAAGACTTGATAAATATTATGGGGACTCTGCACCATCAATTTCAATGGTTAAGAAATGGTTTACTGAGTTCCGTTGTGGTCGTACCAGTACAAGTGATGCCGAACGTTCAGGTCGCCCAAAAGAGGTCGTCATGCCAGAAATCGTCGACAAAATCCATGGAATGATATTGGATGATCGGAGAATGAAAGTGCGTGAGGTAGCTGAGGCTGTAGGCATCTCAACTGAACGGGTACATCACATTTTACATGAATATTTGGACATGAAAAAGCTTTCCGCGCGATGGGTGCCGCGATTGCTCACACACGACCATAAGCGCAACCGTGTGACCATTTCAAAGGAGTGTTTGGCGATGTTCAACCGCAATCCAAACGAATTTTTGCGCCGTTTCGTTACCGTAGACGAAACATGGATCCACCACACCACACCAGAGACCAAAGAACAATCAAGACAGTGGGTTTCTCCGGGTGAACGTGCACCAAAGAAGGCCAAGGTGGGTCTGTCGGCCAACAAGGTCATGGCCACAGTTTTTTGGGATGCACAAGGTATCATTCACATCGATTACCTTGAAAAGGGTAAAACGATCACCGGCGAATATTATTCAGAGCTTTTGGACAGATTCGATATTGATTTGAAGCAGAAACGACCGCATTTGGCGAAAAAAAAAGTGCTGTTCCATCAGGACAATGCACGGGTGCACACGTGTGTAGTCAGCATGGCAAAATTTCATAAATTGGGCTACGAACTGCTACCCCATCCAGCATATTCTCCAGATTTAGCCCCCTGTGACTATTTTTTGTTTCCAAACATGAAGAAATGGCTCGGCGGTAAGAGATTCGGGTCAAATGAAGAGGTCATCACAGAAACAAACGACTATTTTGAGGGCCTTGAGAAAACCTATTATTTGGAAGGAATAAAAAAATTGGAAAAACGCTGGACTAAATGTATAGAGCTAAAAGGAGATTATGTTGAGAAATAAAACGCTTCTTTGACGAAAAAAATATATTTTATTCAAAAAGTCACGGACTTATCAAACGACCCTCGTATGTCTAAGTACGTTGTCCATTAAATGCTATGCAAGTTTTATTAAAATCGAACAGATATATTGTTAAGCTGCCATAAAAACTATCGGCCGATTTACCATTTGGAGTAACTGCTAGGGTATAAAACCTTCGGCGTGCCAAAGGTAGCCTTTCTCTTTGTTATACAGTTTATAAATATATCCTAAATACGTCTCACACCGAAAAAGTTCTGTAATTTCCCACGTCAGACGCCCGCAAAAGAATTTGCATATTGTTTTCAAAAGGAATAAAATAAACTAACGGCAGAGCACGCGACGTGGTAGACGCAACATTTCCACAACTTTGCGTTAATTTTCTAAATATTTTCTAAAATTCTGAAATTGTGTTTGCCACGACGAAGCCAGCGCCGCGGGGCAGCCACAAAAGTTGCCATGTTCCGGTAACTTTTCCCGCAACACCAGCTTCAGCTCCAACTCGGTCGAACGATGAAGTTGAATTTTATAATTTAAAATTATGAACTAAAATAATTTAATTTTTGTGCTGGCACGCAGAGCGATGACGCTGACGTAGCCGCAGGCGGAGCCAGAGCAGGGGAAAGGGGGGGGAGCGTGGGCAGTCAGGAAACTGATTGCATTATACGCAAAAAGTTAGTTACACTGCACAACAAAAGCGCGTCGAGTTAATAAATATGCATGAACATTGTGTGCACAAAAGAATGCAAGGCCCCCCACCCTCCCCTTTCTCGAGGGGTTGGGGGGGAGTTGAAGCTGTTGCCCGCATCCATTTGACATCGCGTGCCGACAAGCGATTTTCCCGCCGCATTGGCCAATTCTGAAGGCACCTGCTGGCGGCACCTGCTGCTGCCTGCCCCTGAGCCCCCCGCCCTGCCCCCACAGATAATAACAATAATTAAAGCGTGCAGCGACAAAGCAAATCTCAGCTGCGAGTGTCATGCAACAACAATCAAAGAAGAATCGCCCTAGCGCAGCCACCCGCCATTTTGTGTGCGGGGGAGACGCCCCACTTCCACTTCCGGCCACCATTATCACGTGTGTGACAAAGCGTGATGACTGCAGCTGCTGCCCGGTCAGAGACTTTCGCCCAGAGATTGGGCATTGGGCACAGGCTTCGGTCTGGCTCTGGCTGTGGGCTGACATTTGATTGTTATTCTCCAGGTAGGCGGACGGACTGCATCTGTTGTGCTTCCCATTGCGTGTAGTTCATTATGTTGTTGTAAGTGCTGCACTGAGAGAAATGGGGGCAGGAAATTTGACTTCAAAACTCAGTGAAGTCAAATGAAATTTTCAAATTTTTTTTATACATTTTTAATTCAATTTTTCCTCTCACATTTCAAAACAAACTTAAGTCATGAGAATTTTCCAATAAAATCTTTCACATTAATTTTATATTTATTGCAAAAGTAAATCGTGTTATATAGCCTAAACCATGCAACGTATTAAGGAGTTTCTCAATCGCATCAGCCTGTTGTGGGATCCGCCGCCTGAGGTGCTGCCCGTGGCATCCAAGTGCACCATTTGCTTTGACACGACCAGCGATGAGCTGCTCGATCATTTGCCATGTGGACACAAGTTCCACAAGGCATGCATTGTGCGCTGGCTGAACTGCAGCAATGTGTGCCCGAATTGCCGCCATCAGGTGCACGTGATGACGCATAGCGAGGCCTTCTCCATGCCACAACTGGACGATGATGATGGTGATACCAGTATATATGCATCGGGGCCTGAGTATAGTCCCAGAAGTTGGCCACGACCGCGTCAACCTGTTGCCACCTATGTGGCACGTATGTCTCTACAAGAAACTATGGAAGAAACCATTAATTCCGATGCAGATCAATGCTGACTTGCTGCTGCAGTATTTACATTTGGTATTTTTAGTATTTTTATTAATTCTGTTTTGCGTTTTGTCTACTTTAAAGTTGCTGTTAAATTTCTCTCAGTGTGCAGCGCGTAGCGTGTTTATTTTTTGTGTACTTGATACGGCCAACAGCAACACGACGGCCAACATCCGCAGTCGCAGTTGCAGTCGCTGCCGCAGTCGACGTCGCAGTCGCACTTGTCTGGCAACCATTGCAAATTTCTACATGGTCGCTCAACTGAAAATCTGCTGCAGTTTTTTTGTTGTTTTTTTGTGCTGTTGTTGTTGTTGTAAATTGCAATTTCCCGTTGGTTAAGTTTTGGCTGTTCTTTTGGTTTCTTTTTTATTTTTATTTTAATTATTTTATTTTAATTACGTCTTGTAATCAATGCAAAGCCCCCAAGGCATACAAATTATACGGATGAAGTGCTAAATATGATATATATATGATATATGATATATGTGCGAGGTAGCTCATTAAAATGTTCGAGTTAATCGAAGGGGAATACAACAGCAACAACAACAACAGAAAACACTCACGCCTCGCTGCACATACATGTTAATTGGCAATTACAAATTAATAAAGATTTTATTTAATTATAATTTAATTTATTTAAACGATATGTTGCAAATGCAAATCCAACATCTCGATCACAGCTTTGGGAGGTTGTTCAACAATCATGGAAGCGGATCCCCGTCAAGCGCTGCCAGGACTTGGTGGATTCTATGCCTCGCAGATGCCAGTCCGTAATAAATAATAATGGGTACACGACTAAGTACTAACCCAAGCAAACAAATTGAAATAGTTTTATGAAGTTCTACAATGTTTTTTTTCAACTAATTCCCATGTTTTCAATACTCACTGCTATTTTTCTGAATAGCTGTAAACAGCACTTTTTTGTTTAAATTAATAATGTAAAAAAAATTAACAACATTTTCAACAATAAATTGATTTGTTATTGTTAAAAATAATCACAAAACTGAAACAAAATTAAATTTGTGAACATTCATTTACTTTTTGATATATAAAATTAAGTTTTAAGTTGCAGCTAATGAGCACTGCTATTTTTGTGAACACAGCTGTATATATGATATATATGCGGGGAAGCTCATTAAAATGTTCGAGTTAATCGAAGGGGAATACAACAGCAACAGCAACAACAAGAGAAAACACTCACGCCTCGCTGCACATACATGTTAATTGGCAATTACAAATTAATAAAGATTTTATTTAATTATAATTTAATTTATTTAAACGATATGTTGCAAATGCAAATCCAACATCTTGATCACAGCTTTGGGAGGTCGTTCAACAATCATGGAAGCGGATCCCTGTCAAGCGCTGCCAGGACTTGGTGGATTCTATGCCTCGCAGATGCCAGTCCGTAATAAATAATAATGGGTACACGACTAAGTACTAACCCAAGCAAACAAATTGAAATAGTTTTATGAAGTTCTACAATTTTTTTTTTCAACTAATTCCCATGTTTTCATTACTCACTGCTATTTTTCTGAATAGCTGTAAACAGCACTTTTTTGTTTTAATTAATAATGTAAAAAAAATTAACAACATTTTCAACAATAAATTGATTTGTTATTGTTAAAAATAATCACAAAACTGAAACAAAATTAAATTTGTGAACATTCATTTACTTTTTGATATATAAAATTAAGTTTAAAGTTGCAGCTAATGAGCACTGCTATTTTTGTGAACACAGCTGTATATATGTTATATATGCGGGGAAGCTCATTAAAATGTTCGAGTTAATCGGAAGGGAATACAACAGCAACAACAAGAGAAAACACTCACGCCTCGCTGCACATACATGTTAATTGGCAATTACAAATTAATAAAGATTTTATTTAATTTCAGCTGCAAAAAGAATGTAAATTACGAAATTAACAATTCATTTATGCGGCATATGCCAGATTCATACAATAATTTGATAATGATATAATCTATAAACCTTTAGTATTTTGCATGTCAAGCGCCTGTGCCTAGTTTGTGTGCATATTTAAAATACCAAAAAGCAAATCGCTTGGCCTTTTGGCCGTTGTCCCAATTTGTGGTCAACCCTTAAATCAAATTACCAGTAAACAACGAAATTTCCTGTTGCGAGTTCACTTGGGTCACTCGAATAGGAATGCAAATTCCTTGCAAGGATACGGCCCGGTTGAATATCTTGCGGCAGCAGACGGAAGTTTGATTTGCTAATGAAGCGAAAGGATGTCCTGACTGCAAAGTTGTTCAGGAGGCCCCAAATATATTGGCCAGAAAATCACATTTGATTTGTAGCCCCAGTTGTGCTTGTTGTCCTGTTCGTCCTGTCGTGGCATGTTTAGCATGCCGGGCACGTTTGCGTGTTGCCATTGTAAGGTGTCTTTTGTTTGTCTTTGACTTGTTGCACGTTGCGTCAAGTGTGTCAGGCAAGTCAGTGCCACACACGACACAAGGCCCTGAAGCTATGTGTTGTTTAAATTAAATTTGAGAATGACTTCGCTAATAGATGTGGTCTATAGCAACCCCAATCCGTAGAGCAGCTCATAATAATCAAGAGTTTTCATTTCATTTGCATTGCCAGCGCATAACTTTTCCGGGCCATATTTACTCAACCGTTTGACTCAATAATAAGCGCAATTGTTTATATGATGCTGCCCCCCTTCGGCACCCCCCGCCCCTGCTTGAAAGCTTTTTATTAAATTGCAGAAGCGGCTGGCAAATTTATTGCAATTTTTTCCCTCTCTGTTTTCAGTTGCTTCTTCTCCGACGACGACGTCTTTGACGCTAACCTTCAAGCGTTACCGTCGCCATTAGCCAAAAAGCCCCGTGCAGCCACCCCACCCCAGCCCCTCCTCCGCCGCCTCTGTCTGCTTTTGTTTTTGAAGTAGGCAACGTTGTGAAAGTGCAAGGCGAAAAAAAAGCGAGAAATAACATGGGGAACTTAAGTAAACATTAATTTACATAACTTCTGTGCAAATGACGACAACGGACGACGGTTCGCTCGCTCGCTCTCAAGTGCTGTGGCAGGGGCAGGAGGAGGAATGGGGGCACAAACCCGTATATAGTCGAAGGCAAAGCCGGATCTGAGTCCGGACGCGGGCGTCAGCGCTCTTGTAGCCCTGGCGTTATTAAAAAATTTAAAGCATGTTTTGTGGCACAGCGAAGGACGAGGCGAGTAGGAGGAGCAGCTCCAGCGAAACACGGGCAATATGGCTCTGCTTAGTTGTCACCGCCCCCAATGTGTGCCACAGTGTGTGTGTGTGATCGACGACAAGGCAAGGCAACGGTTCTTTTTCATATCCTTGTAGCAGCAAACGGCGATTGTGTCGGAGAGAAGTGCCAGCGTCTGTTTTCAATGTTGCCAGCGTCATTTCCTTTTGTAGCCACTTCCATGTGGCAATGGGGAGAACAAGGAGCAAGAGCGAGAAAGAGAGAGTGAGAGAGGGAGAGAGGGGGAGAAGGAGAGCGCAGCAGAAGTTGACTTAGAGGCAGCCAAGCTGACTAAGCAAATGCGCTACAAAGCTGCAGATGATTAAATTGTAGGCAAATGTATATAGATATATAAGGAATAAAAAATATATATAATTTGCATAATTATAATAAATAAAATTATGAATAAATGTAAGCAATTCTGCTTCATTATAATTTATTAAAAATATTTTTTTCTTTTTTATCAAGAATATTTTATAAATCTACAGCTTAAAAGTGGAAATAGAATTTTGGGCAAAGCAAAGTTATTTCCGCTTAGTTTTTTATGTATTTGCCATTAAATATCATTAAAACCAACATCTATCTATCCCTAACCACAGATTGATTATTAATATCTTATGCTATCATATCACATAATAATCCAAATTCATAACAAAGCAAAGACAGCTCAGTCAGCTCAACGCGCTACACAGGAATTAATCAAGCGAGCTACAATGACAGCGCATATTATTTTCTTCTTCATGTCATTACCAGAGAGCGCCAAGCGGTACAACCCCCAACCAGTCACCCTGCTCCTCCCCCCTCCCCCTTCCACCTCTGTCAGTTGTGGCGCCACACCCTTGCGACGCTGCGCAGCTTAGCGAAATTGTTTGCGAAAATACAACACAATATTCAAGAATAATGATGACATTGTTGACTTCAGTACCCCATAAAAAAACACAGAGTGAGAGAGAGAGGGAGAGAGCAGACCGGGAAAAAAGAAAAAGAAACCCCACATAACCACAAGGACATCTTCCGCAGGATTAAACGCCCTAAACGCCCCGCTTTAAACACTGCAACGCCCTCCACGACAAAGCAAAGAAGAACGAGATAGAGCGAGAGAGCGAGGAGAAAAACCAAACACGATTACCATATTCTATGATATGCGGATATAACCGGAACGGAGACGTCGGAGACGTGGCTTGGGCTTTTGGCAAACAAAGTTGCGAAATAGAAATTAAAATGAATTGAAGTTATGGCATTAGACAGTTTTCGAAATTATCACGTGACATGCAGGCGCAGATCGAAATTTGCATATAGAATATGCTGCATACTTTCGAGAGCGTGTCCCAGGGGGGAACTTCAAAGATACAGTTGGGAATTAGCAACTTAAGAGAGACATTTAAGCATGGAGAACATAAAGAAGAAGAATAATTAGATATGTTACTTTTTAAGGCAAATCGGTGATTAGTTTCAATATATATAGCATATATAACATGATTCCATTAGAGAGTAACTTGTGGTTTAGGTATAGAGAACATAAGGAGTTTGGATAGGAATTAGCTATGTTATTTATCAAGCCAGATCGTTGATTAGCTTGATACTGTTCACGAATATATATAGCTTATAGAACATGACTCCATTAGAGAGTAACTTGTGGTTTAGGTATAGAGAAAATAAGGAGTTTGGATAGGAATAGACTATGCAATTTTCCAAGCCAAATCGGTGAAAA
Organism: Zaprionus ghesquierei; assembly: GCA_018904095.1. Lineage (NCBI taxonomy): Eukaryota > Metazoa > Arthropoda > Insecta > Diptera > Drosophilidae > Zaprionus > Zaprionus ghesquierei. Next base: position 10,344,274 of record JAEIGP010000850.1, on the reverse strand, counting down.
GCTTCATACTGTTCACGAATATATATAGCATATAGAACATGACTCCATTAGAAAGTAACGTGTGCTTTCAGTATAGAGAATATAAAGAGTTTGGATAGGAATTAGCTATGTTATTTATCAAGCCAGATCGTTGATTAGCTTGATGCTGTTCAAGAATATATATAGCATATATAACATGACTCCATTAGAGAGTAACTTGTGGTTTAGGTATAGAGAACATAAGGAGTTTGAATAGGAATTGACTATACAATTTTTCAAGCCAAATCGGTGATTAGCTTCATGCTGTTCACGAATATATAATATATAGCTTATAGAATTAGTTTCTACTAAAGAATATCTTGTGATCGACTACATTTTATTTAGCAGTTTAGCTAATGAGATAATTTAAGTTTCCATATATGTTTTAGCTTAAGTTTAGGATTAGGAATAGGAATTCTCGCATGGCAATTGGATGTGTACTACATGGCTAGGCTTAGTCTAAACTAATCTCAACTGAGCTCCCTTCCCCTCTCTGTCTCTCCCTCTCTCTACCAGCTGAGCTCCTCGGGCAGTCCGCCCGGATACTCCCCAGTAAGGCAGGCCGTGCAGTAGCCCGCCTTGATGGGATTCACATGCGTCTTGTTCATTTGCACCGCCTTCACCAGACCCTCCACGCTGAGGTACATCAAGCTATCCGCTCCCACATGATCGGCCAGCTGCGCCGCATTCATCTTATTCGCCACCAGCTCTTCTCGCGTGGGTATATTGATGCCCATGTAGCAGGGATACTGCAGCGGCGGACTGGCAATGCGTATGTGCACCTCAGTGGCTCCCGCGTCGCGCAGCAGCTTGATAATGGGTCCAATGGTATTGCCACGCACTATGGAATCATCTATGAGCACAATCCGCTTGCCCTCCACATTCTGTGCCAGGGCGCCGAACTTCTTGGCCACGCCCAGTTGACGCAAACGATTCGAGGGCTGAATGAAGGTGCGTCCCACATAGCGATTCTTGCAGAGCACCTCACCAAAGGGCAGACCCGACTCCCTGGCATAGCCATGTGCTGCCGCCGTGCCCGATTCCGGCACTGAGCTCACCAGATCCGCATCCAACGGGGATTCACGTGCCAACTGGCGGCCACACTGCAGCCGAGCGGAGTAGACCATCTGTCCCTCGAACATGGAATCGCTGCGTGCAAAGTAAACGTACTCAAAGATGCAGAAGGCCATGCGCTTGTAGTCCGGCCGCTCCACAATGTCCACGGTGCGGTAACCATTGCGTGACAGTTCGATGATCTCTCCCGGCTCCACTTCACGCACATAGCGCGCTCCAATCGAGAGGAAGCCACAGCTCTCGCTGCTCACAACCCAACCCTCGGCAAGCTGATCCTCAATATTCGCATGACCCGCATCGAAGGGCACAATCTTGCCCAGACACAGTGGACGATTGCCATACGAATCCCGCACAGCGTAGATCTTATCCTTGTGCATCACAACCAAGGAGTACGAGAGCGGCGCCAGCGTCATGAAGTGACGTATGCGTGCTGGCCAATTGGGTCCATCGTGTTCGGAGACATCTTCGGGTGCACAGCACAAAGACTGAGCGATCAGTTCGCTGTCACTGTGCGTGGACAAGCCGACGCCACGTTCGAGGACCTCACGACGCAGTGACTCACAGTTCACCAACTCCCCATTGTGGGCAATGGCCAAGGCGCCGTGCGCCGTGTGCACCACAAAGGGTTGACAATTGACCACCTCGGAGGCAGCTGCCGTGGAGTAGCGTGTGTGTCCAATGCCCAGATTGCCCTTCAGCTTGCGTATGGCCTCATCATTGAAGATATTGTTAATCATGCCCATCCCCTTGTGCACGCTGAAGTTCTTCGAACTCTTGCCCAGACTGGTCACAATGCCCGCCGATTCCTGGCCACGATGCTGCAGTGCCACCAGGCCCAGGCAGATCATCTGCGCAATGTCCAGCTACAATGGCAGATTGATATATAATTATAATTATAGCTATTTATAGCAAGTCAAGTTAGCATTGGAAACACGTTTCGCCTCATGGCAGCTCATGGCAACAGATTAGCTTCGCTCGGCTCAGCTGACAAGCTGACGAACTAACGATCGATAATGGGTTGATCCCGTGCTGCGTGCATATTTTCCTGTTATTTTCCATTTCATTACAAACAAACAGCAACAACAACCACGCACACACACAAGATAACAGCGACGACATTAATACTGTAACTGATTACAACCGCAACTCAGGTTTGCGCTGCGTTTCAATTGACGTCATAGCTTTGGCGTTGGCCATAGCCCCATAGACAGTGGGGCGAGGGACGTGGAGCCAGAGACTGATTAATGACCTAGTTGCGCCTCATCTCAATCTGCAGCAGCTACGCTGCAATCAGCCGATCAGCTTGAGTCGAGCCAAGCGTTTACCTTAGCTGCCTAGCTGATTAGCGCAACAGAGTGTGGGGTATATAGGCTAGGCCTATTTCCAGCTCGAAAACAAGCAAACATTTTGCGCAGCTTAATCAGTCAACAAACCCCGAAATAAATAACAGAATTTCAGCAAATCATTCACCAATTATTTTTGTTTATATTAATTATGAATGAATTATGAATTCTATGAATTTAAATTCTATTTAGTTAATTCTTTTCTTTTGTTCTGGAAACTTCTTTGCTATTTTAAAAATTATTTAAAATTTTTAAAAATCTTTTAAAATATTTGAAAATTTATTAATACTAATATTAGTCACATGTATGATAGTTACTATCATTTTAAAAAGAAATCACATTTTTTGCTTACTTTTTCTTGCCATATCTTTAAATTATTTGTCCACATATGAATTGATAATATTGATTATAAAAATTCATTGAAACTTCTTGAGTTCTATAAATTTCTAAATTTCTTTTCTTTAATTTTTTAAGGATCCTTGGAAATTTTCGAAATTACTTTGATTTTAAAATTCACTTCCATTTGACTCTTATTTAACTCATGAATCCTTTTTCACATACTTTCAAAATATATTCACAATTTAAATTGTTTTAAATTTCTACAAAATCTTTAATTTGTTATTTATTCACATCCTTGAAATCTACTCAAATATTTCATTTCTTTAATTTTTAATGTTTCTATCCATATTACACACATATTTTCATTCACAGATCCTTTCATACATTTTTTCACATTTCAAGTCACTCAAATTTCCAGCCATATCTCTGCTAACTCTCTCCAAATCGTTCACTCTCTTCAATATTCCCACCACACTCACCTGCGTTGGATAGTCACCACAGGCAATGGCGCCAAACACACCACACTCGCACGTCATGCCCGTGACATCCTCGCCCTTTGGCTGCACCGATTTGTAGATCTTGTCGGGAAATGTTTTCTTTGTGCAGCTGCGCGCCACGGTTCCCTTATTGCTGCTGCAGCACGCCGCCATATCCTCTATAAGCATTTTTTTTAAATTATTTAAAATTTATTTATGTTTATCTTGCATTTCTTTTCTTACCGCAAATTCTTTCACACTCACTTTGCGACATTTTTCACACGAATTTATTTTGCCTAGTATATTGTATTGTCTATATATTGTACACTCTGCCTTTGTGGCTTCGTTCGTTGCTCCCGAAATTGTTGTTGATTGCACTTGTTGAGACACGTTCAGACACGTTGCCACGAGATCGGGATCGAGACGAATCTAGTTCCAGTTCCAATTTCAGTTGCTCTCACTGCTTTCACGACTGCATTGATTGAATGCCAAGCGATTTGTGAGTGTTCGAGTTACAAGCGCGGCTAATTAAAGCTTCAAACAAATCTGTGCATGCGATCAGGCATACACACACATACATACATGCATATATAGTATACATAATCACACATAAATAGCTGATGCTGATAACCGATTCGATTGCATTTGAAGCCGTTGTGCGCGGAAGGTTCCACATAAACCGCAGCAGTAGCTAACAGATAATTCGATACGCTTTTCAGCAGCATCAGCAACAACAACAGCAACAACAACGACATTGAAAACAACAACTACAACAACTAAAACATAATAAACAAATTGCTGCAACAACAACGATCACGTTTCGGCTTCTGATAATGTGCCGAAAAATTTCCAAAAAAAAATTCGGTCAGTCTCCCCCGCGGGGATTCGCGATAACGCAGTTCGTCTCGTGAGGTTCTACGCATACATATACATACTATATATGGTAGTGTGTTTGTTTCCATGTTTGCACGTACATTTCCATGCTTTTGCTGCCTTTTGCTTTTCCTTTTCCTGGGCTTATCACAGCTCGTGGAAAATGCGTTCATTGACGCATTCCAGTTAGAAGCAAACGCAATGCGCGTTTTGCGTAAACAATCACAGTCAATTAATTATTGTTTTTCTCTCATTTAAATGGGCTGCATTATCAACGGCTACAGATTCCATAGACCCCCCGGTTAAGTAGCCGGGCAAAACATTGTCTCAGCATTATTTCGCTGACGATTACGAGTCGCGCTGCGAAAGTTGTAAACAAAAACAAACGAAATTTCTAGAGGAGATAACGACTTGTGTATGCTCTAGCAAAAAGGTAAGGCATATGGAATTAGGTAAAAATCTAGCTAAATTAAGGCTGTCACAACTTGTATTATGAGTCCAATAAATGTAAGTGTATGTCACATTAGAAACATCATCTCTCTATGAAAATCATACTCAGTCGCTTCCCTACTCTCTAAGCTGCCAGAGCTTTGATTGCTGTGCGAAATTTGCAATCGAAAGGTTTTTCTAAACATCTATAATGTTAATATAATCTATAATTAGCACGCGTGTTTACAAGCGAAGTCTACAAACAAGCTGTTTTTTTTTTTTTGATAATGTATCACTAGGCAACTTTCAGCGGGCCAGACAGTGCGGGCTGATCGCGTTGATCGGGCGATTGTAGTGCAGATTTTCAGCTGATGCAATACAGGCGACTGCAGTCATAAGTGACTGATGCCGAGGCTGCCGATCGGCAGCGATCTGATAAGGGGGACCGCTATAAATATAGCCGTATTATAGCTAGCATGTGTCTAACACTTTGCTAGGCCAGACATTGCATAAGATCAGCTCGTGGAGTGTGGTGTGAGTGTGCGCTTTTTGGGCAACTTATTTGAAGCACGCATTACCTACTTCTACTACTATTATCGCAGACCAAGAGAGATGCCAATAAGCAACAACAACAAAGCGCTAAGCAAGCAAACAAACAGAGATAATGAGATGCCGCATAATGTGGAAATGAAAATGAGCTTGGAGCGGACATTGAGAAGTGACCGGTGGCAAGTAACGGAACGTGGAAGGGGAGGCTGAAGAAAAATGACCAACCAAAAATGGTGAGCAGGCGCCAAGGGGAGGGGAAGGGATGGGGTGGAGTCCCTCCAGCAAATGTGTAACCACTTGAATTTCATTTGGCGAAAAGCTTTATCGAAAATTATGCGAGCGCTGGTGACTTTTGGCAAGTGGCCGCGCCGCAGGAGATGAAGCAGCGAGGCAGAGGTGGGGGCAGGCCACAACTGACTGCCAACTAACTGCTTAGCTGCCTGATAAAAATCCAGCACACACAGCTAAGCAAACAGATAATAAAGCGCCAAATGATGCTCTTACTCTGCAGCTGGAGCAAGAAATAGATAGCGTGTGGCGAGGTTGGGGAGGAGGTTCAGGGTTCGTGCGGATTTTTCGCATATGTGAACCCCCCGCGAAGTGCTGCTGCGTCGTCCAGCATTGCTGCTCGAGGATACGACGACGCTGCTGCTGTGGTCTGAGTGTGCTGTGCGCGCGCTCCTGGGTCTGGGTCTGGGTCCGAGTCCGGGCCTGGGCCTGGGCACGGCCGGCTCATGCATAATTCAGCAGAATTCTGAATGATTATTCTTTATGGGACTGTTTATTTCTTTTGACCATTTATTTCAAGTTGTGCGCTGCGCTCTCTGCAGATCTCCCTCTCCCATTCACTCTTTTCTTCTTCTTTTTTGTTCTTTTCATTATTTTTATACAGTTTCCAGTTGCTTGCGCTCGAAATGATTCCGAGCAACGTCGTCGACGACGGTGACGCAAAAATCATCATCAAATGCTCCAGCCGTGTCCGTGTCTGTGTCTGTGTCTGTGTCCGTGTCCATGTCCGTGGGGCCACTTGCCATGTGCCGCCATGTGTGTTGTCTATTGAACCGCAAACTTCGGACATTCGACCAACCAAACAACCACACATGACTGCCCCGCCCCGCCCCGCCTCGCCTGCCCCCGAAGCAAGCACCACCACTAGATAAAAACCAATCCGCAGCCCTTTGTCGAAAGTGGCTGCGGCGCTGCTCACTCGCAACGCATCATTTCATTTTATTTTATGTGCTCAAAGTGGCCAAGAACACAGCAAAAAAAAAACAGAAAAAAACAGAAGTAAATAAAAATCAAAAAATAAATTTTATTTGTTTTCCTTTCTGGCCGCAATTGAATAAAATGTTCCACTAATGTAAGTCGAAAGGGCACTTTTCTATATTGTTTTAGCGCAGCTGATTCGATTTTGGCATGGAAATAACTTCATTGTGAGTAAAAGGGGAGACATTGCGGGATAATGTCAGTTGAAGTTCCCAGCAATAATGGTTCAATCAGCAAAGAGATTTTTCAGTTGGGAATCCCCTCTCTATCTGAAGTTCTCTTTCCTCTACTTTCCTTGGGATACTCTCTCAAGTTTTCTTTCCTCTCTCATCTCCCTTCATCTTAAGTTTTCTTCCTTCTAACTACCTAGCGATTCTCTCTGAAGTTCCCAACCCTTCTCATCTCCCTTCATCTCAAGTTCTCTTTCCTCTAACTTCCTAGCGATTCTCTCTCAAGTTCCCTACCCTTTTCATCTCCCTTCATCTCAAGTTCTCTTTCCTCTAACTTCCTAACGATTCTCTCTCAAGTTCCCTTCCCTCTCTCATCTATCTCATCTCACGTTCTCTTTCCTCTAATTTCCTTGGGATACTCTCTCAAGTTCCCTTCCCCTTTCATCGCCCTTCATCTTAAGTTCTCTTCCCTCTAACTTCCTAGCGATTCCCTCTCAAAATCCCTTCCCTCTGTCATCTATCTCATCTCACGTTCTCTTTCCTCTAATTTCCTTGGGATACTTTCTCGAGTGCCCTTCCCTCTCTCATCTCACTTTATCATAAGTTCTCTTGCCTCTACATTCCCTGTGATTCTCTCTCAAGATCCCTTCCCTCTCTCATCTTCCTTCATCTTAAGTTCTCTTCCCTTTAACTTCGTAGCGATTCCCTCTTAAAATCCCTTCCCTCTCTCATCTCCCTTCATCTTAAGTTCTCTTCCCTCTAACTTCTTAGCGATTCTCTCTCAAGTTCTCTTCCCTCTCTCATCTGCCTTCATCTTAAGTTCTCTTTCTTGTAATTTCCTAGAGATTCTCTATCAAGTTCCCTTCCCTCTCTCATCTCCCTTCATCTTAAGCTCTCTTCCCTCTAACTTCCTAGCGATACTCTCTCAAGTTCCCTTCCCTCTCTCATCGCTTTGCGCCTCGCTGGCCAACTTTAATTACAGTCGGGAATCAAATATAGCATATAAACCCACAGATCCAATCAATGTGAATTTCAATTAAAACTAATTGAAAGCGCCAAGAACTTTGCCTGCTCCAAGCAAACAACAGTAAGAGAAATAGAGAGAGAGAGAACCTTGATGGCGCCCTGTCAATATTGAAGGGGCAGCTTCTTCTTCTTGAATCCGTCGTCCTTATGCGCAGCGAAACAGTTCGTTTGGCAACGTTTTTTAATTCGTTTACGTTTATTATTTATTCCGCGGCTAAAGACAAAAAACCGTCGAGTTTCAGCCATGCTCTGCTTCTTCTTCTGCTCATTCTTCCTGTGCCGGGTCCGGCAATCGTTTGCCCAAATTGCTGCCCACTGTTTGCTGTTTGTTGTTTCTGTTTTCGTTTTCGTATTTGTCTTTGCCATTTCTTTATATACCATTTGCATATACACACTATATAGTATTTTATATAGAGCGAACGTCGCTCAAAATTTTCATTTATTTTTGTTTTTTTGCTTCGCTGAGAGATTTGCATAACGAAGCAGAGACGAGTCAGAGACAGGCAGAAGGAGAAGGGGATGGGGTGGGGTGTCCGCCCTCCTGGGCGTGTGTCCTGCCGTCGGGCAAGGCAACTTTTAAGTTGTCTTCAACAACAAAATTTACTTTGTCTTCAATTTGAGCCACGCCCCCCTTCTCCACGGCTGGCTCTAATTAATTTCCCAATATTGTAGAATGCCCTACAAAGCCACAGATTCATATCTGTCCGGGCAGCTTTAAGATATAGCACCGAAATTGGTGCAAAAGCGCCACGGCGCATAGCTAATGAGAGGCCAAGATCGTTTCCCGATTCTGATTGATGTGTGTCAACGCTAGAGAACGTGCCGTGCCCCCTCCGGCTCCAACACATTCGCCTCCAGCTGCCGCAGCTGCGCTGAAAACCTTTCGAAAGCAGAACCCAACTACAAGCGCGTAAAATCTAAATGGCTTTCAATTTGTGGCACATTAAGCGACTGGTAATTGATATACAAACAGAGAAAGAGAGAGAGAGGGGGGAGAGGGGGAGAAAGGGGAGCAGCAGCAGCTGTGTGAGCTAGAGACACCCAGTGAAACTCGTCGCGCCGGCAAGTTAATTAAAATTTCAGAAACGTAAATTGAATTACCAACACAAATTGTAAGCGACTCCAGCAACTCGTCCCGTCTCGTCTCGTCTCCGCTCCAGTGTGGCCACCAAGTGCTCCAGTTACGCGTGAGAATTTCCAGCCATACTCTGCTGACTGCCTCTTGACTGTGCATAAAATTTCAATTCCGAAACTGAAACCGAATCGGGGATTCCGAATCGAAGAGGGGCGCTGGCGGAAACAGGCATAGGGAAGCGACACATTCCCAAGGCGGCAGCCAATAATCATAAAATTTAATAAAGGTATTTCGCTTGACCGTTAACGCTAGACGCAGTCGCCCCTTTGGACCAACAACGGGCAACGGGCAGCGGCAACAGTGGGTTAATGTATGCAAAACGCATTCAAATTTTATGTATCGCCCGCAACGATCTCCACTAGAGTTGCCATCCACCCGGGCAGCAACAACATAATTCGCTCGCCTAACTCGCCTACCTTTCATGTGAGTTCGTTCATGTTCCACGCCTGTGGTGGCACTGGTGTCTGCTGCTCTGCCACCACTTGGTGGCACTTGGTGTAGCACTGTAGCGACTGGCTATCTTGCACGCTCTATTGGCTTTTCGTTCGCAGCGTATCTCTATCTGTGGCACTTAACGGACGCGGCCTTCTCCGCATGTAAATGGCATAGTTTGAGACACTTTGGGTCAACTAATGAGGGCGATTTTAAGACTCTCCCGTCTGGCATGAGAATGAGGCAGCAGCAAAAGGTCTTCACAACAGTTTCTAAAGTTCTTTCACAACGGTATCTAAACCATATCTGATGTGGCTCGCCGTGGATCGCTGAATGGTTTCACAATTTTAACTATTTTACAAGCGCCAAATGGAACAATTACTTTGCTACTTTACTTGAAAATTAACCAAAGTTTGAAAGAGAGTTGAGGCCTAAGGCTGCATGAGAGCATGCACTCTCCTTCTTACTTATTAGATTACCAAGCGCAGCATCCATTATGTGCTTGCACTCTTCATTTACACTCACATAACTAGCATTGTTCTCTCATTTGCGCTCTCACGTGCTTAGTAGGCTTAGACAAAGGCAAGAACAACAAGCAACTTGCATGCTCTCTGCAAATTGTTCGACGTGAGAGCGTGTTCGATGTGAGAGCGCTTGATCGAAAGAGAGCTAGGCGAACCAAAGCAGTGCAGCTGGTGTGCAAAGCAAAGGAGCTGCGGCAACAACAACCTGCAGCCTGCATGCTCTCAGTTAATTATCAAATGTGAGAGCGCTCGATGGAAAGAGAGCAAGGCGCAACAAAGCGTTGCAGCTGATATGTAAGGCAAAGGAGTTTGAGCAATAACAATCTGCAGCCTGCTAGCTCTCAATTACTTTTCAAACGGCAGAGCGTTCGGTTGAAAGAGAGTAAGGCGTAAGAAAACAGTGCAGCTGATATGCAACAACAACAAGCAACCTGCATGCTCTCAGTTAATTGTCAAATGTGAGAGCGCTCAATTGAAAGAGAGCCACCCGAAACAATGCAGTACAGCTGATATGCAAAGCAAAGGAGCTTGGGCAACAACAACCGGCAGCCTGCGTGCTCTCAGTTAATTGCTAACCCACGTGAGAGCGCCGCAATTAAAAGAAAGTACAGAGCATTAGAACAGTGCAGTTTACAAGCAAATATAATTTTTAAATGACAAGTGAAGTTAAATAAAAAGAAAAAGAAATGATAAAATATTACAAATAAACTTTAAAAGTATTAATAAATATTGCAGAGAACTTCTGTCAACTAGACCTGCATAAAATCCTAAACTATTTCTGAGCTGGCCGCACTAAAGAACCTTTGCGAAAAAAATCTCGCATATGTTTAAAGTGTTTGCCTGCGGTTCTAAGCGACTGAGCTTCACAGACAATTGCACTTTATGAACCGCAAATCGCATCAATTACGCGCTGAACTCGACGCCGAGCAAGTTTTACAACTTTGCGAACAAGTCGAGGCTTAAGTTTTTTTTTTTTTGCGGGCAATAAATCAAATTTGCTTCAAGCCATAAAAACGCCACACATTAGCACAACAAAAAGGACACCCCCACCTACTCAGTCTCGCTCTCGGTCTCGCTCTCTTAGCAAAGTGGAGTCGTAAATCTGAAAATCACTTGTCGCGATTTAAGAGAGAGAGAGAGACAGCATTTAACGCAATATTAGAAGAAGCCTCACAAAGGATAACAACGAAAAATTAGGCACATTTGCGGTTGTTAAGCGGACAACGCGACGAGGGATGTCAGCCTGTCAAGGAGGGAAGTTGGCCCTGGGCAGGGGCGAGTTTGTCTCCCCCCTGCTTCGCATCATTCCACTTCATTGGCGGCTTTTGTAACATTTGTTTGTGACGTTAATTTATACAATAATCGTGACAAGGACCCAGAGACAGACGGACGGACGGACAGCTCGACGAATCTGCGTTTTGTAGTACCGACTAAAGACTTAAATAGGCGACCATTGGCCGCTTGATTACTTAGCCAGCAACTGCGACTGTCTGACGTCATTTTAATGGCATTTTAATGTATTTGTTTTGCAATACACGCACGCACACACACACACATCTCTCTCGTACTTGCTGCTTTTGAAAATTTATTCTAAATTATATTCATACAAATGTTAAAAAACTTCCACGCCAGCAATTTACATAGCATGCAAGCTTCTCTGCGTGTGTGTGTGTGTGTGTTTATACTTTGCGGCACATGAATATTGAAAATGTGTGAGGCGCCTCCGCCAGGCAGGCTGGCAGGCTCCGCTCTGCAGCTCAACTTTCATTACGAAACGCATCTCGTATGAAAAAGTTTTGCGGCTGAGTGACAAACAAGCAGCTGCCCGCCTCCCTCCCGGCCACGCCCACAGACCGGTGTTAAAAGCCAGGGGTCTGCATATATTAATATCCCAAATGCGAATGGTACAGGTATCTAAGCTCTGAAAAGGCACACGGAAAAAAACCTGCAAAAAACATTAAAATTTTCATGAAAAATGTCATCAACAAAAGTTTTGAAATGCAAATAATTTGACGCTGCTGTCGTAGTTGTTGTAGTTGTTGTTGTTGCCCGCTGAGTGCTCTCAAGGCAGACAAAGGCTCAGCAGCAGACACACTCGCACACACACACTCGGACTGTCAGGCACATGAGAAAAATATCATTTGATATGCTGAACAACTGCGTGAGAAATGGAGAAACGAACAAGAACAACAACTAAAAAAAAACGTAGCTCGCTTTTTGGGGCTGCGCTTTGGCACACACATCACGAACCCATCCGGAGCAACACATCACATCGCAGCACATCGCATTAGAATGCATTTAGAAACGCATTTATCATCTCGCCGGGATTTGTATGTGGCCAACCGCATTGCAAATCCCTCATCCAGCGCGCAAATCCTCGCCTGGTCTCTGATCGATTATGATGGATGTGCCAGCTAAAGAATGTAAGAAGGAGAGAGCAAATGGATATGTTATGGATGCGCATCCAATTGCGAATCGTTGCAATTAAAATTCAAATAAATAAATAGACTATATATACGCATATGTAGCGTGGGAGCTGTACGTGATTTCATTAGCAGCGAAATCAAAGCGAAGCAGCGCTGGCGCTGAGCACCTCCCCTTGGTTTATTCTTATTCTTTTGCTTATCCTTATGGTCGCACTCAGCCCCTCCCTCTCCCTCTCTCTCTCTCTCTGCAATCTGCGCTCTTCACTCTCCACTTGGCTGCACTCAAGTGTCGCGACGTCGCCATTAAAACATTCGCCACGCGCACTTGGAAACATGGACACAAATTCCAAGTCAGCAACAGAAACAGCATCGCACACACACACACACACACATGGGGTATATAGCCAAGCGAGTAGAACTGCGATAAAAATGGCGTCTTAAGTCAGTTGGCAACGCCGCCCCCCAGCTGAGCTGGTAAGTCATTAACTCAGCTCAAGAGCTTTTATCTCGCCACTCGAGCGCAGCTTGGCCCCTCTCTCTCGCTCTCCCTCTCTTGCTCTGGCTAACTGTCATTGGCAGCGCCATTTTGCCTCTGTCTTTCGTTAATTTCTAACGGAGCAATTACACGCAACTGATAAGAGAAAGAAATTGCTGCCAGATTAAAAAGCAGAACTTTTATGGCTCTCCCGTCGAGCTGCACGACCGACTGGAGCCGACTATAAAACTGATATAATTCCACTGGCATTTGCAGAGCTCTAATATAAGGGCAGATTTAGCTGCAAAGGGGCTAGATTTGTCTTTAGTCTGGCAAATAATTGCAGCAAATAAATAATTATTTATATATCATGCATCTTTATAGTTTCCTATAGCTGAAATTTTGTCTCTATATAGCATAACATATGATGTATTGCCTGAATGCGCAAGAAACCTCAAACTACTGATAGCTTTTCCCTGTAACAAACTACCCAAAAGAAAATCCCATAAATTTCCTAATGAAATTTCTAAAGTGCAATCAATATGCGAGAGATTTCAGATTTGTGATTTCAAATTTCGATTTCACTAATTCCAGCTAAGCAGAAACATTTGCTGAGTTGCCAGCCAAATTTATGAGCCTTTTACGAGCGCTATAAAGCGCGTTGTTTAACCCATGTACGACATTGGTTGTGTGTGTGTTGAAATCTATTAACTAATTAAAAGAGCGAGCGAGGCCATAAAATCAAATGGCACAGTGGGTCGATGATCAATTAATTTGCTGCAAAGGCGTCGCTGGACAAGCGTATCAATTATTTTAATGAGTCACAGAGAGGGAGAGGGGGAGGCAGGCCTGGTCACTGGCCAGTGGTCACATTATGATGCACCCCAAAGCAATTGACAGTTTATCAGTTTCGTGTCAGGGGACGGTCAAGCAAGGGGTGGGAGGTTGCGCCGTGTTCGCTGCGTGTGCAATGAGGCGGCACGGACAAAGGGACAGCCCCTGCCTGGGTCGGCAAATGCAATTTTAAACAATTTCAACAATTTGTTGGCAATTTGCGGTTGACGCGCCGCACACGACAAATAAGAACAATAAATTAGTACAATTTAACAGAGCGAGGGGTGCAACGCCCACGCAAGAACAATGGAAATCAAAGTTGACATTGTGTTAACACTAATGGACACGGATTGATCCAGGGTAGGGGAAGCGCACATACGCTGTTGGAAAAAATAATAGAAACACGAATCGCTCGCTGCATGTAAAACTAAATTACTAATTATGTACGAAGTGTATGTGGATAAACTGTTGGCACATAAGCCACTGATAACGGTACTTTATTGTTCTCTACTTTTTGAGTTGATTTCGCTCTTTTTATTTGCGGTACATAGCAATATAATATATATATAAGCTGGAAAAAATAATAGAAACAAGCTACTTTTCTGAGATTTGTTTCTATTAAACAGATTTTAATTGGCCCAAAAGGGAAGCGAAATTTGCTTTAGAAAATTCTGAAAAATTAAAACTGCGTTAGAGAACTCTAAAGCAAGAGCAGAGGGTAGAAGTAGCGCCTGGCAAGCCACAGGAATTAATGCAGTTCCTGTAGGATTTGCATAATCGCTGTCAATGCTCAACTCTACGCACAATGCAGAACTCTCTCACGGGTTAGGCTAGGGGGTTGGGGACTCATGCAATTGACACACATCATTTCACGCACTGACGCCTTTCAATAAACCAAATTTATCACAAGCGCACAATCTGCCCGAGCACACACAAAACGGTAGCCGGAAGGAGTCAACAACAATTTCAGAGCAGAATCCTGCCAAAACCCAAAACAGATACAAGTGTAATCAGTCAAGCGTTTTGTCAGCCACGCAGTGACATCACCAACACCAACACCAACAGCAACAGCCAAGGACCTCAGGTCGTGCCATCATCTGCATATCAAAAAAACCCCCGAGCGAGTGAGAGAGTGGGCAAAAAATAAGCGTAGCGTAGTCCAATTTGGTGAGAACGCAAAGGGTTGCTGATTAGAGCCTGTTCGGAGTCTCTGAACCATGAATGAACGAGCTGAAATTCGTTTGGGTATTTGCGGCTCGTTTATCAAGCCATCACAAGGTGCGACCACGATGACAACCATCCACCCACCCAAAAGCAGCCTGCTCCGTTTTCCATCTGCATCTGCAATCTGTGGCAAAAATTATCCACACTAATTCCACGCCGGGCTCGTTTCAATGTGAATCTCGTCGTGTTTTGTTGATGTTTTTAATTAATTTTCGCTGTGGGCTTTGACAGGGCCTGCTATGGCTTTACATCTTTTATTTTGCACATGTTCAGGTGTTGATTTCTGATACGCATTAATTTGTCAAACTCAAGTCGTGCGCGTGGTTGATATAAAAAAAAAGAAATATAATCGGATTTGTTATCTAACCAATTTTTGCTGGCACTTCGTATGCAAATTTAAAGCGTTTTTTATTTGTTTGATGTGTGTATAATCAGTTGAATATAAAGTAGCGCATTCCATAATCGAAATGCCCTGGCATATGCCTTGCATTATGCGTGGCTCGTTATGAAGTTACTTAAATAACTCAGCTAGCTAGATCGGGGCTGGTTAATTAACGAGCTGGCTGCCATCTCCCTGCCACTCTCCCTCTCTCTCTCTCTCTTACTGGCTCTGCTCAATCAACATTGCATTGATTCATAAGCTCATTACAACACCCGGGGCAGGGCAGTGAGGCTTGCTGCTGCAGCCAAGATGTTTCCATCATGTGGCAGCTTGCAAGTTGTTACGCTTGCTACGTTTTTCTGTTTTTTCCCCCGCTGCACATTCACAAAATTGATTTCATTCACAACATGCCACGTTTGTCTCATTAAATCATCACTCAGAAACTATCAATGTTCGATTGGAGCTGTGCTGCAGTTACTCCGCCTGCTTGATATTCATGTAAAGCGCACAAAAATGCAAGTCCAGGAGCGGAGTTGGAGTCGGAGCGGGAAGCGCTGCAAATTAATTATGAATCAGAGAACAATGTAATTACATGAAATCCGATCGATCGATGTATGTGCATGTAGCCAGTGGCACACTGGAAAAAAACAACAACAACAGCAACGCGCAGCCTGGAAATGCAATTGACATTTTTACAACGTGCTTGTTACAAAGGAACGCCAAGCATGTCGCTGCGAAGGCAAGAACAGCAGGGAAAGTTGGCCTGAGAAACATGACAAATATCTGTTACAATCGACTGATTGTTGGGTGCTGCAGCGCGCTCTCCCTCTCTCCCGCTCTCTCTCTCTCTCTCTGATCTTGTGTAACCCGTTTGCGCACGCGTGAATGCCGCCGAGCCAGCGGGAATTGTTGAATGGCGCTAAACGGCCTGTTGTGCCAGCCAGCTAGCCAGCCAGCCAGCCAACGGATGCAGTCCACTCCAGGTCCAAGTACTACCTCCCCAAGTGCGCTACAAATAGTTGCAGATAAATATCGCAGCGGGTTGGCCGACGGACAACGCCTACTTTGGCTCTGACAAGCAGCTGCAAACGGGGAAAAACTGAAACCGAAAAAAAAACAAAGCAAACACGAAAAAGGGAAAAGCGCAAAGCACAAACAGCTCCGCCTTTTTCGCATTAGTTGCGAGCTTTGACAAAAAAAAAGGAAAATCTAAGCGAAAATGGTTTAAAATGTAAAAGGGTTGCAGTCCAACTTGGCTTTCAGGCAGCGCTTTAAAAGTTGCTGGAAAAAAATTTCGGGGCATAAATTAAATATTTTATGTTATTTTTAAACTTGCTGTAGAAGGCTTTATTTGCAGTTATTTAAAGCACAATTTTCAGCGTCTTTATTTATATATTTATGTATTTTTGTGTACTTAAAGCATATCTGAGCAATTGCGTTTTCCATTCCCGTCTTTTTTTTGCACATTTTTTTGACATTGGCATCTGCGCATGGAAAGTTTCTGCAGTGGA
This sequence comes from Zaprionus ghesquierei, assembly GCA_018904095.1. Taxonomy (NCBI): domain Eukaryota; kingdom Metazoa; phylum Arthropoda; class Insecta; order Diptera; family Drosophilidae; genus Zaprionus; species Zaprionus ghesquierei. Next base: position 10,327,768 of record JAEIGP010000850.1, on the reverse strand, counting down.
GCTCCTCCTATTTTCAACGCGCGAATGGCAAAGCGCACACTACACACACACACACACACAGACAGAAGGGAAGTCTCTCTCACACACAGAGACACTGTATGCCTGCGTAGGAGCTCTCACATACGGCAGCAGCAGCTTCGACTATTTTCGTAGCATACTTTTAGGGGGTGGCTGCATCTTCGTCGGAGCCTCTCTATATACACGCCCTGCGCTACATAAGCTTTAGCTGCTGTACATAGACAGTCTATATATAGTCTATGTATTTATTTACCCAACTGTCACTGCACTAGCACCCAGCCCCACCCCCCTCTCAAAGCAATCCGCATCCCATCCGCCCACCTGCCTCTCGCGTATTTCAATTTGTCTGCAGCTTGGAAATTGCTTTTTTGTGCATTTTGTCAAATGAATTTTCCACGTCGCTCACAGGACTTATTTGAAATTTGTTTGCAGCGTCTCTTTCGTTGATTTATACGCATTATGTGTGTGTGTGTGTGTGCGCGCTTTTTTCCGTGTAGTCCCCTACTAAAATTCTTATCTCGTCGCCAACTAATTTTGTGATTGCACGAGCTGCGAGCGAGCTCTGAATTTAAATTGGATTTTTGCGCACATTAAAATGCATTTACATTAAGTTAGTTATGAATGCATATGAAAGAGAGAGAGACACACACAGCCAATAAGCTCGTCTTTAAGCAGCCTTTCATGGCATAAACAGGACGACTAAACTAAATGTTTACGTTTCCTGCGCGTCAGCAAACATTTAGCAACGTTTGCCGAATAGAGCCATAAAAACAATGGCCATAGACTGGGCTCAGCCTGACGTGACGACTGGCCACAAATGCCACAATCCCAAACAATTCAAACAATCCAAGAAAGCAACAGTCTAGGTTACTAGACTCTGAAGCACCCTGTACTTAGAGAAATGTTTAAAAATTTCTGTATTTTACGGGTATTTTTGCTAGATTTCTTAAAATTTTTTGCGGAAAATTTTTTGGCATAGATTTTAATATGATTTTTGAGTAGACAAATTGATTTGGGCCAAAAAATTAAAGTTCTAAGATTTTAAAAAATTTTGAAAATTTTTACAGGGTTAGGTATGGAAAATTTTTGAAAATTTTCAACTTTCAAAAAACGATCAAATTTAAATGCAAAAGTATTCTAGAAGTAAAACCATAAACAAAATGTCATTCCAAACAAAAATCGGTTAATTTTCAAAAATGTTATAAGAGTTTTAGAACAATTTCGAAGTTTATACGGCACCTTCAGAAAAGGGTTTATTGGCGATATTTTCCACATTTAAGCTCAGAAACTGTTTTAGTAAATATTTTTGTAATAGTTTTGAGTAGCCAAATCGACAAAGTGTAAAAAATTAAATTTCTAAAGTTCTAAAAAATTTCGAAAATTTTTGGAGGGGTAGGGTATGGAAAAAAATCAAAATTTTCAACTTTCAAAAAAGAATCAAATTTAAATGCAAAACAGTTATAGAAGTAAAACCATAAACAAAATGTCATTCCAAATGAAAATCGATTAATTTTTAACAAAATTATGAGAGTTTAAAGTCAATACCTAGGGTTATATGGCACCTCCAAAGTAGGGTTTATTGGCGATATTTTCTACATTTTTGCACAGAATCCGCTTTGGCATAGATTTTTGTAATAATTATTAGTAGCTTAACTGATTTGACTCAATAAACTAAAATTCTAAACTTTAAAAAAATTTCGATAATTTTTACTGGGGTAGGGTATGAAAAAATATCAAAATTTCCATTTCTTGAAAATTAATAAAATTTGTATACAGCATCAAAAAGAAAGACAAGCCATGAACAAAAAGTCATTCCAAGTGAAATTCCAACAACTTTTCATAGAGTTATGAGTCAAAATTATGTTAAAATCTTCAGCTATTGCAGACATGTGCACCAACTGAATATGCCCACTTTCAACGACTTGCTAAGAGGTATATGTTAAAAAAGAATGTAACGAAATACTCGTTACGTGGCCATAACATAAAACATGGCTAATTCTTGCATGACAATTTCACATTCATAACCCTTTAGACCGCAATCCGCGCCGTTGGCTTGGCCCGCTGCCAGAGTCTTTCGACTCATAATTATGCTCTGTGCAGGGAAGCCTGAGCCAGACAGGGCATGTTGCAACTGTCAGGCGATTTGCGACGTTATGAGTTGGCAAAATAGTTTAGTTAGAAGCTGTGGCAAATTTCTAAACCTATAGGATCAAACTGCAAAGCTTGTTAGGGGCTTGGAGAGCGTATTTGTGAGTCGTATATGCCTTAAGAATTTTTTCTATATTTTTTTAAGGTTTTTGTCCGTCGTTCTACTCTTTGTAAGCCGCGATTTCTGGCGCTGTTAATTGTTAACTTTTATGGTCTGGCAATTGCCGCGACAAGCGTATCAGATAAAGCCAGATAGACAGAGGAATGGACACAGGGAATGAAGAAATTAAAGGGGGAGGGAAGCGGAAAGAGGAAGCAGCACCAGCGGCGGCAACGGAAGCGCCTATAAAAACAATTTAGACAGCAATAAAATTGAGAAAATAGCTTCAAATTGAATTCGCAAGATGCGTGCAGCACTTTTATCGATAGTCGATGGGGCATACCAGCCGTACTTAAGCAGCTACTTAGGGAGCGCACAGTGGGAGGGGGGTGATGCGGCCAATTGCCTGCCAACACCCACAGTGAGGCAGAGCACATCAAACGGTTTTTTATTTTGCTTTTCGATGCTGCAACCCTTTCACGCACTTACGCAGCTTGAGCAAATATTGTGAGAGTGCGCTGTGGGGGAGGAGGAGGAGGAGGGGAGGAAGTTGAGCTATGCGAGTGTTCAATTTTAAAGTAAATATTTGCCTCCAGGGTGCTTTATGATATTTATTACCTTTGAAAGTAGAAGCAGAAGCAGCAGCAGACCTAAACGGTCCCTGGTCAGTAGTGCACATTGGGCCGAAAGCAATTTGCGACCACTCACTAATGGGCAAGCTATAAATTCAGGCATTTCAAGTGGCAAGTGGAGGGGCAGGAGTGGAAGGGGTAGCTGCTGTCAATTGGCAACTTAGCTGCAAATGCAAACAAATTACAATTATGCCAGCGCAGACAGTTGACAAATGATACCAGAACAGAGAGAGGGTTGGGGGGGAGACATTAAGCGATTAACTCGTTGAGTTGGCGCAGAAAGGGGGGGGGACAGGCAAAGGATTGCGTAGCTTAACATATTGTTAACGTGGGCCAACAAACATTTTTGGGCATTTGTGGCTCCCTCGCTGTCTTAAAGGGGATTTCGTTGTCCTTGCCTGATGATGCGTTGACAGTTGACTATTGACTAAGGACCCCCTCTCTCCTATCCCCTTCATGTGCCTGCTCCATCTTGCGGCCAATGACATGCAAATGTATGCAGATCTGCGCTTTTGTCATGTCAACGCAGGCAAATCGGGAATCGGCCAAAAGAAAAGAAGCAGCAAAAGAATCCCAAACTGTTTCTAACCAACTCAACTTGTCGCAAGGATTTTGGCTTCACTTTTCGGAGCTGCTTCCTCTGCTGCTGCTTCAGCTGCTGCTTTTGGATTTTGTATAAATTGTACTCCTTTTTGGATATTTGCTTAAATCTGCGCGCATGTTTTGTGTGGCGTATAAAAAATGCTAAATAAATGCGTAAAATCTCTAACTGCAAAAAAAGGGGGCCAGCAGCTGCTGCGAGAGATGGGGGGGGGTCGGAGCAAATGGGGGGGGAATGTGTCTGCAAAGTTTTGCAGGTGCCATGTCTTTTGTGTGTCTGGCCGATTTCGGTTTCAATGCAGACAACAACAGCAACAGGGACAACAACAATGAGTACAAGCCAGAGCGACAGTTCATCAACTTGACTTGTGATTTCCGGTTTTTTTTTTCTCCTTCGCTTTACTTTAAAAGCGGATTAAGCTGAGACAACGCCCACGGTGGCATGAGTTGGAAGGTGGAAGGAGAAGCTTAACTTGCATGTCTGCTAGTTGAGTTGGGTATGCAAAGGCCAAGTGACTTAGCCGAAAAGGCAAAGCGAGCAAACTGCAGGCAGCTGAGAAGCGCAGAGAGAGGCGGTAGCTGAGAAGCGCAGAGAGAGGCGGCAGCTGAGCTTGCTTTAAGGCTGGCGTGGGAAGCAATTGGCATGTTCTGGACAAAATTTTAAAGCAAATTAATAACGGGAACTCTAAGTTATGTTCCACTAGTACTTTGATCTAGTGTTAGCTACATCTCTTTGCCTCAGTCTTCCCCACTTCCACCTTGAAAAAAACTCATCGACAGCTGCCGTCGTCTGTTTGTGATTCTCACATTCGTAACCACGCAGCCAGGCGGGGGTGTAATCTCACCCCCCTCTCCCAAAGGTGTGTGTGTGTGTGTGCCGTGCCGCAGGCTGAAGCTCGGGAAATTTTTGCAAAAACAAATTTCGAGCGTAGAAAAAATAAAAGCGAAAATGTTTTAACGCCTCGTCGGGCAGTGACAACAAACAAATCGCTTCATTTAACAAATAATAGCTGCCAGCAGCGACGAGCTGAAGAACAAACAACAACAATAGCGAGCGCCAGAAAAAACAATGAGAGCAGCAGCAACAACAAGGAGAACAACAATGGGAAGAACAATTTGCGCGCCCCGAAAGTATTTTCAACTGAAAAAATAATCGCTTATTGAACAGTTGTGCCACGCCCACTCAGGCGGCACCAAAGCCAAGTGGCACTTGTCGCGTGTGAGAGATCGAGTGCAACACACGCGCCTGGCATATTTGGCAATTAGAAATGGAATGGCCAGGCAGGGGAAGAGGCAGCAGGGCAGCTCACTTTAATTAGGGAGTTGCCCGCCTCACTTTTTTATGGCCACCTAATTGCGGGTGCAGCCAACGCATGAGCATTTTGCTGCAGCGAGCAGCACAGCAAGACAAGTTGTGGCTAATTAACAACACGTTGGCTTACAATAGCCTAGGCTGTAATTATCGAGATAATAAGCACAATACGCGCATGAGAAATGGCCGCGGAGCACGCAGCGTCAGGTCCCCCTCCAACAAATAAAGCTATACTTATAGACAGACATTGTGTGCAGAATGCCAGCTAGCACTCCATATTTACTATAGCTTTAATCTCTTTATATTTCATTTCAATGTGTTTTGCTTTTCGAGCCTTGCCTGCTCATATGTCATATGTGTCGCCCAAGCCTTGACATAAGCCGAGCACTTCCTGCACCTTCTCCTCCTACTGCAGCTGTCCAAAAATGTTGCAAATTGAACTTGAGGCAGCCAGTACAACATGCAACTTCCTTGGCAAACAGCACTTCCTGTGCTTATCCTTGCCGACTTGTGCCGCTTGTGGCATGCAACGTTGCCATTTGGCCCTACTGCAGGCTAATTAAGTCCACAACATGAGAAGAAGACGTCAAGCAAGTTGGGAAAAAAAGAAAGGCTGCATGCTAAACACTTTCCGGCATTGACATTTCCTTGCAAATATTGCGCATACGCCGCGTGCGCCGGCCAGACACAGCGCCAGATTTATGTAATGGTTTCCGCTGCAGCCCAGGAAATACCTGTACGCGATATTTATGACATTTTAAAGGCTTTCCTCTGAGGCTTAAAGTCCGCTCCACGGTGTATCCTTCGCTGGGCAATTAAAAATGCGGCGCTGGCTTATCGCACGCGCAGCCACGCGGTTTTCTTTTGGGGCTGCCCCAAAAAGTTTTCAGTTTTTCAACGCGCACACAACTTCCCGAAGGTGTTGAAAGTTCTACGGAAGTTTGGCAAGGCAAGGCAATGCTGGAATGGGAATGGGAATGGGGATTGGTGTGGGGTTCTTGGTTCTTGGCTTTAATCCGCCTTGCGCGCTGATAAGAAATTAATGTGCCTGAATTTATTGGTGCGCAACGCTGCCTGCGGGCGGCAATTAACAAGCTAATCAAATAAGCCGCTGCTAATTGTTGCCAGGCTGCTGCTGCTGCTGCTGGACGAAGCGATGTAGAAGCAGTTGTGGCACGCCATGGTAGAACACGATGAGCATTTCCAGCAGGCCAAAGAACTGAAAGCCAAGCACCAGGGTTAACTTGATCAAGGTTGACATGAAATTATCCGCTGCCAGCACGGTGGGCGTGGTCAATTGTTCTAGTAAATGCAGCAAATTGTTGGCATAGCTGCACAGGCAATGCACCAGATAGGGCACTATGAACATCCAGTGGAAATTTGGTATTACAAAGGCATTCTTCCTGGCCAGCTTATCGCCCACTGCAATGGGCAGCGTAATGATTACCGCCTGCATCAGCGCCTCTGAGATATTCTTCACCTTGAAGTACAACTTGGTTTCTCCGCCTCTTGTGGGCCTCTTCTCGCAATGCAGACGCATCTGGATGAGCATGTACCAACTGGAGACCAGCAGCACCAAATAGAAGATCTTTCGATTCATTGTAACCAAATCTCTCTCTCTCTCTCTCTGTCACACTTTGCAGCTTACTTTATACTAATTGAAATGGAAAAGCTTACTATGTTTGATTTATGAATGAAGCGATTGGCAAGCAATGTAAACAACAGTTAGGGTTATCGATCGGCGGTTATCGATCGGCGGGGGTTCGATAAGCTGTAGGGTCTAGGCAGTTATTGAGCGTGTGCCGTCGCTTATGGTCATGGTATTTCTTGTATAAGTTTATTATTTCTTAAGCGATTGAAAACCTTTTTGGGAAATCAGTAGACAAATAATAGACCTTATATCTTCAAAATTTAAGCACTCTAGCTTTATCAACCAAGCAGATATGCCACTTTGAAGTACGTTGAGTTCTAGTAGAACCATAGAAAACTTGGCATATCTGATTCACAGCCTAAAAGAACTATAAAGAATATCATAAGCCGGGTAGGGTTCTTCTGTACACCTTTAAAACACTTCTAGGCATATCATACATACCTTCTAGGTTTGCTCTCCTGCCTCCTTTCACCCCCTCCCCAAACCCTTAATATCCTTGTACCTACTTATAAAAAAGATAAAAGGAATTTCGAGTCTTTCAGCAGCTTCCTCTCCAAAAGCTACTTTGATGCGGCCAACTTGTGGCCAAGTTTGGCACATCTGCAAGCCTCACACCCCTCTCTCCCCTTTCCACCCACTACCAACCCCCCACCCTGGGGCAGTTAATAAAACACACGTCGACACACACCTCATGCAGCGTGACAACGACAGCAGAAACTACAAGCTCGGAGCACGCTAAGACCCGCGCTAGAAATATGACCAGAGCTCGCAAGTCCTTTAAGCACTCGCCACAGGACGCAGGACACAACGCAGAGCAAGGCAGGACGGGCATAAAAAGGCCTAAACAACGACAGCGCGCACTAATGCCCGCACGACAAGTCCAACTGGCGAAATGGCGAAAATCTCCGCCAGCGAGTCGTGAATTTATGTGCTCCGGGGCGGTAACTTCATTATGCAGTGACCCACAATGAAATGGGCTGCCGTTGCGCGAAATTTATGTGCAAAGTTGAGAGACAGCCTAAGTACACGTAGTGGCTAGAAGCAAAGGGGAAGCGAGGGGAGCCTCCCCTGGTCGAGACAAGTTCGCATAGTACGGCCTGCTGAGAAGGCAGTTGGTTTCACTGTGCCTGATAAAAGAACAGAAATAAGCTTAGATATTTCAATTGAATCCGGCGATAAGGTGGCCTAATCAGTCGGCAATTAGTGCGGGTCTAGCGCGATGTCAGTCGCAACGAGGCCTTTCGATCGTTAGGTATGCAAGCTCCCAAAATTCTAATGTGCTTAGCCTGGCTGGCTCTGGCTTTGGGGCTGGAGCAGGTGCGCTATGACAACTACAAAGTGTACAAGGTGTTGGTGGAGGATGCGGAACAATTGCAGCTGCTCAATGCACAGGAACAGGCACTCAAGGTAGGCCCATCCTCTCAAGAAACTTAGCTCGACTTAAGCTTTCAACTTCCCAGCTCAGCAGCTGGCGAGAGGCGCGTCATCTGGGCGACTCAGCGGACATTATGCTACCTCCCGAGACGCGTGAATCCTTTGAGAGTCTCTTAGGTCGTCACAACATCAGCTACGACATCATGATCGACAACGTGCAGCAGCTGATCGATGCACAGCGACCCAAGCAGCGCAGCTCCGCGGAGAATCAGGCATACACGGTAGGCGCTCATCCTCTCAAGCAACTTTGCCTAACTGAATGTTTCAACTGCTTAGCTCAACGACTGGACGCAATATCAAACGCTGGACGAGATCTACGCCTGGTTGGATCTCATAGAGGCGCGTTACCCCGACATTGTGACGCCCTTTAGTATAGGCAGATCTTACGAAGGTCGCATCATACGCGGCATCAAGATCTCCTACAAGTCTGGCAACGATGCCGTCTTCATTGAGTCCAATATCCATGCACGCGAATGGATTACCTCCGCCACGATTACGTACTTTATCGATGAGCTGCTCGTGCCACGCAATCCCGCCGTGCGTGACATAGCCCACAATGTGGACTGGTACATAATTCCTGTGCTCAATGTAGACGGTTTTGTCTACTCGCACGAATCGGTAAGTGGCAGCCATAAAAGTGGCCCAAGATTAGATATCGATGATGACTTGTGCGCCGACACGTCGGTTTACGGCGCCCCATTGATGCATTATCGACTTCTGAAATTCGGAATTGCCGCCAATTGCTGTCATTAAGCTAATCATTCGTTTTTGTTTACCATCCATACTACGTAACATATGTAGGAACGCCTTTGGCGCAAGTCACGTCTGCCCTCTGATCCCACGGGCGAGTGCATTGGCACAGATTTGAATCGGAACTTCGACTATCGCTGGATGAGTGAGTATAGCCTAAGGTAAACGTAGATTGACTGAGGGCAAGTAGGGAAAGGGAATGTATGTTAAAGAACATATCAAACATATCAAAAGAAAGTCGAGATAATACAAGGAAGCAGTAGATAATGTGATTAGAGGCAATTGGGTAAGGGAAATTTATATTACAGAAGCGGAAGCTATATAGAGGGGTATGTTGGGGGTAAACAGGTCATATATGTTATATATTCTTGATCAGCAGGAAGTCGGGAATTTCTTTTATGGCCGTAAATTGGTTATTAGTGACAATAATTTTGAAAAAAGCATATAAAAGACAAAATATATCATGAAAATATATATTCTTGAACAACAGAGCGATATACTAAATATAGAACACTTATTCTTGATCAGCATCAATTAGAGGAGTTAGCTTATATAGTTTGATTGATAATAGATACATAAATAAAGAGTTTTCACAGTCTGCAGTTAGTCTATATTCTATATATTCTCGTTCACCTCGAATCAAGGCCTATCTATAGCTTTTCCCTCTCTTTCATAATTCCCCTGCTACAACTCTAGTGATTGGCGCCTCATCGGATCCCTGCTCCGAGCTCTATGGCGGTCCCTATGCTGAGTCTGATCCCGAGATCCATCAGTTGACCAGCTACATTAACAACTCCATACCGGAGGGCTCCATTAAGATATATATCTCACTGCACTCCTACGGACAGTACGTGCTCTCCCCCTGGGGCCATACAGCTGAGGAGTTTCCCGTTGACTACCCAAAAATGATGGAGGTAGCCAAGGGCTTTGCGGATGCACTGGTGCGACGATATGGCACCGTTTTTACCTACGGTTCCAGTGCCACAACGCTCTGTAGGTGCAAGACATGGTTTTACCCCCGCATAAGCTCCTACTCATTCTCCCCCCTCGTTTCAGATGAAGTCTCTGGCTCGGGCAAGGAATGGGCGTATGCGGTAAAGAACATCACCATACCATATACCATAGAGTTGCGCGATAAGGGCCAACTGGGCTTCCTGCTGCCACCCGAGGACATTATTCCAGTGGCTCGTGAGCTAACCGAGGGATTCGTGGGCATGATAACGGCAGCACGGGGAATTGGCATACTGTGAGCAGGAGCAGGGACTAACGAGCTAACCAGCATTCGCACTCAATAAAGAAACCCCCAAAACACATTCGCACGCACACACACACACACTCATTCACACATACGCTGGCAAACAGCCCCCATTGAGGCGCCGCCACTGTGCAACGTAGCTTTTGCTCCGCCCCAAAAACGAGCGAGCAAAGCCGAAGCTTCCAATCAGCGACGACGTTGCGGGCGACCCAAAAATAAAACGAGCCGAGTCCAGGCGAGTCGAGGCGAGTCGTGCCGAGCAGATGAGCATAAGATGGCAGAGGCAGAGGCAGAGGAGGGGCAGCGGCAGCGGCAGCGCGTATTGTGCCTGCATTTTTTCCACACTTTCTTTTGTTTTTGTTGCTTCCGTTATAGCAATTTTTTTCCAGCTGTTTTTGCAAGGCGCCGTTGGTCGCCAAGTCTCCGCCTATTTTCGACACGCGCGCGCAGCATCCTGCATGCCAGTGGCGTAGGGGAAAGGGGGGCTAGAGGGGGGAGGGGCGGGTCTCCTACTCGTATGCGCGTTAGCAAACAAAAATAAACGCAGCGAATGGGAAAGCGGCCAACGAGAATCTTCAGCACAACATGGCGTCCATCTGCCTTATGTGCTTGCCACACACACACATACATAACTCTATATACATATATAGCACACATAACTGCGCTGTCTATTATTGTTGCTGTTGTTGTTGTTGCCTGGCTGCACTTATTTTTTTCAATTTGTCTAATGAAATTGCGTTTTCCACTTGCGTCGTCCGACAAAGCCAAACAACATGAGAGAAAAAACGCGTAAAAATCGAAAAGAAAATCTTGGAAAATTCAAGAAAATATAACGTTGACACTTTTAGTCGTGGCTCCTTGGCACACACACACACACACAGAATCTCCTATATGCGTGCGTTGGAGCATGTGTTAGTTGCCTTTTTTACTCACTGTTCACTCTGCATATAAATTGAAATTTACGAGCTTCGCCTCGCTCGCTTTTCCTCCTCTTCTCCCTCTCTCTCTCTCTCTCTCTCTCTTTTCTCTGCTGCTGCTGCCGTTGTCAGTTGCACCTTTATGACAATTTTCCTGGCTGCCAGTTTTCCTATTTTATTTTTTATATTTTCTACATTTTTTCAGCTGCTTCTTCTTCTCTTGTATGTGTTGCGCATATTGCGCTGATGAATTTTTCTCTTTGAGTTATGCAAGGCGTGCAAGAAGAGGAGCTACAACGGCAATAAAAACTTACTTAGCCAAATTGCAGCAAAGCAAATGAAGAAGATGAACAAAAAATTTACCTAATAAGAATGTAGCTGGTAATTGGAATAGGAAGTAGTGGAAAGAGGGGCAGAAAATGGAATATTCTGCTAATAAGGATTTCCTTTCCTTATAGAGCTCTCAGGGCTTGGAATTATACTGCGCTTTAAACTTGGCTTATCAATGCAGAGCAGCTTGCATGTAGTACTTAAGATTTGAATGCTGTATAAACTGGACTCTTAAATCCAACACGACTTGTAGCTTACTTCTCTGCTTTATATGTCCGTCTGGCTGTCTGTTTGAACGCACGGATCTCAGCTATCATGCAAGCTAGAGCCAGCAAATTTGGTATAAAGGTTAACATGTATCATACGTTTAACAAGATAATTTAAAATTTTAGATGCCACGCCCAAGGCCTACGTAAATCCAAAATAAATTCTTAAAATTGATTTGCTGCAAAAGTTTTGAAGCTATAACTTTCTGCTTCGACATACACATATATACTTTATGCACCGATCGGCTTGAGTAAAGAGTGAGATAGTTATGGAACTATTAGACTTTGTTATTGTAAAGCTAAGCGAAGGGTATCTTACGGTCGAGTGCGCTCAACTGTAGCATGCTTGTGCTAGATTTCAACTGCTTGAACCAATCTTATGTACAAGTTTAATGTTATTCTAATCCCTAATAAATGCAATCATTATAAACCATTATCGAACTCAGTCTCCACAGACAACTCCAGCCACGCAGCTGCCATAGAAATCAGAGCTGACAGCTTGGGCAGCTGGGGCAGCAAGCTACTCAGCTGCTCCACTCTAATTTGATAATTCAATTCCGCAATCGAAGCGGCTGACAGCCAATCAAAAATCAAATCAAAGCGAAACTGGCCAAGCCCCAAAGCCAACGCCGAAATGGCTTTAATTGCTGCCAAGACAATGAGCCGCAACGGCAATTGACGCTTGACACTGGCCGGGGAGGGAGAGAGCTAGATAGAAAGAGAGAGAGAGGGAGAGAGAAAGAGAGGGGAGACTACGCTCTAGCGAAAGTATGACGCCGTTGCGCCGCCGTCAGTTATTCCCAGCGCGCGTCACGAAGCTGCGGCGTCTGCGCCTTTTTTGGCCAAGCTTGGGATCTGGCAATGAGAACGATCCAGCGCGAAGATCGGGCGTACGCATAGTGCACCAGGCAGCAGGCAGAAGGCAACTGGGAACTGGCAACTGGGAACTGCGTGGTAGTACGCCTACCCAGAGTTATGACAGGCCCCAGAGTCGTGTCCTTAAAAGGCGAAAGGTGCGTCCGTTTATGGGCTGACGGCGACGACGACGACGACGAAGACGACGCTGGCGTGTTGACAATGATGTGGATGATTGGTGTTTTCTGGCGAAGTCAGCAGCAGGCAGAAGGGTACACTAACGCGTTCCCAACCCGTTTAGCGTTTCCCGTGAAACGCAGCAGCAGCAAGAGGAGAAGATGGAGCAGCAGCAGGAGGAGTGGAAGCCGGAGCAGGGAATCGAGTCAAATGTGCGTCGCTGTCGCCGCGTTGCCTTATATGCAGCGCAGCGGAGACATTCGTCTAGACGGGCTGGAAAAAATCACAGCAGAATCATTCAGGCAGCGCCAAGTTTGGCATCGCCTGCTCAATGACTATGTTGATGCCATGAATGAAAGCTCGGCAAGGCTTGGGGCTCCATAGCAATTAGTATGCGCAGATTGCGATCACTCGGAAGTAATGCTAATTCTTAGTTTGCCCCAACCTCCACTACCCCTGCTCCTATCGTGCTCATCGCTGCTTGGCCATGGCCTTTCACTGAGCTACTTTTTCTAAGACCTCCACAAATGGACTGATGCGTCGGCCCAGGAGATGTCATTAACATTGGCGAAGCAGGTGAATGAATGCAGCTGACAGGCGACAGCTGAGCAGGCGCACCACCCCACCGCACACCATCCCCTGCTCCCACTTCGTTTGGTGACTCCATTATGCAGTCGCCTGGCAGGCAGGCAGCTTGTCTATGCCATTAAGAGCGTTAACAGCCTGACAGGGAGAGGGAAGAGGAAGAGGGGGGTAGGGCATTAGTATACCGGGCGCAACACCTGACGCAGCCGGCTGCGAGGTCAACTTCAGACAAAGGCATGCAAATGCGAGCCTTGCCTGCAGGAGAAGACACGCAGACCCCGTCCTACTCCCCCTCCCACCCACGCAGCTCGTGCGCCCTCCACTTGTAGCTGAAATAAGTAAGAAAACAACTTTTACGCTAAGCAGATGAACACGATTTGCATACGAAGAGGAGAGAGCGAGAGAGAGAGGGGGAGAGAGAGGCAGAGAGAGGCCAAACAGGAAGCGAAATCAAAAGCTTTTTAAAGGATATTTCATATAATTTCACGCTCAGCTTGCGGACGTGAACGTGGACGTGGATGTGGACGTTGCAGGTTGTTTGCGCAGCGGCCAAGGAAATTGGAAAAAAAGCCGAGAGGAAAAGCACTTGACGAAGAAGGCAAAGGAGCAGCAGCGGAAAGGGACAAAGCAGGCAGAGAGCCACAGCCGTTGCTTTACCCACGTGTCAGCGCAAGCTGCTTAAAAAAGAGGACAGCGGAATGAGGGAGCAAGTAGAAGGAAGAAAGGACGCAGCCAAGACGCAGCCACCCCTCCTTCTCCTCCTCTTGTTGTTGCGGCGAATTTGCATGCGCCTTTTAAATCAATTATTGTTAAATATTTATTTCTCCACAGTCCATTTTAGCAGCGCTGCCTGGAGGGGGATAGGAGAGTGGCGGGGGGAGGGGGGGGGTTCATATTATCCTAACATAAATTACATGATTGATTTCATTGGAGCGCAACAATTCGTCCGATTGGCAGCACGCAGCGCGTAAGCAGCCAAGAAAACAATGCCAAAAAGTAAACAAAATGCAAATTCCTCTTCTCCTCTGCCTCTGCTTCATCCTTCACTTCCTTTCTTTATTCGTTCTTTTAGCAACTCCGTCTGCGGCTTTGACTTTGGCTTAGGACCTTGATTAAAATGCTTCTGCATTAGCATATCATTTGCTTCAAATCGAACGGGGAGGACAGTGTCTATAAATATGTTCGACTGTGGCATGTGGAATGTGCCCTGGGGTAAGGTATGGGGTAACATTTAGGGCAGAAATAAATTTTAAATTTTTTAAATTTTATTTTAAATTTGTATAATCATTCTTTATTTTTGTAAGATCTAATTTGTATTGTATTAATTGCTAATAGTTAAATAAATAGATAATTAATAAAAAATAAATTAATTAAAAATATATAATATATAAATAATAAATTAATAATAAGTAAATAATAAATAAATAATAAACAGACAATAAATAAATAATAAATAATAAGTAAAAAAATAAATAAGTGATAAATAAATAAGTAATAAATAAATAAGTAATAAATAAAAAGTAAAATATTAATAAATTAATAATAAATAAATAATAAATAAATAATAAATAAATAATAAATAAATAATAAAAAATAATAAATAAATAATAAATAAATAATAAATAATAAATAATAAATAAATAATAAATAAATAATAAATAAATAACAAATAAATAATAAATAAATAATAAATAAATAATAAATAAATAATTAATAAATAATAAATAAATAATAAATAAATAATAAATAAATAATAAATAAATAATAAAAAAATAATAAATAAATAACCAACAAATAATAAATAAATTTTAAATAAATAATTAATAAATAATAAGTATATAATAAATAAATAATACAAAAATAATAAATAAATAACAACTAAATAATACAAATATAATAAATAATAAATAAAAAATTATTAAAATAATAAATAAATAATTAATAAATAATAGATAAATATTGATAACTCTTTTCCCTTTTTTCTCTTATTTTTAACTTTTTTATAACTTACTTACCAAAAAACGCAGCTTTCTCAAAATTTTACAGTCAGCTGTTAATCGATAACTGCTGACAGGAGCAGTGTTGTATTTAGAGCAGGTGCGCGGCAAATACAAAAAGTCACGGTCTTATCAAACGACCCTCGTATCATTCATCTAACCGTATTTAAACATTTTCCATCTTCCCATTAATTTTCCTTCTCTTCCTTTGGCATCTTGGCCCCTAAAATATTGTGCTTTATTTATTTTATATTTAGGCTTTATTTACTTAACTTTCTTAAGGCATTTTATTTAGTTTGTCCCTCTGCTCCGCCTCCTGCCGCTCCGCTCCACTCTGCTCCAACTCGGACGCAATGTGCAGCGTCGTCGTCGTCGTCGTCGTGTGTTTTGCTCAGTGGCGCGTTGACATCGCCATCAAAATGCTTTGACGTGGTTTTTGATTGACAGGAAACTCATAAATAATTCATGTCATTAAATCATGTTACATTTTTTATTTCCAGCTTGCCAGCTTCATCTTCTTCTGCCAGAGCAGCCAGCAGCAGCAGAGGCAGCCGAGGCAGCAGCAGCAACATCTTCAGCTTCCCCAACGGGCGGGGTGTGGATCTGAAACGAGTTTTCCGTTGGCCAGAATCGGACAGTGTGCTGCCTGTCTGGACAGCTCTCCCTCTTCCTCTCTCACTCTACGGAGGCGAGGCCTAGCAATTAAATGTCAAAACTGTTTCGTCCCATTGCCCAGTCGGGCATCATCATCAATGCGCCTAACTGTAACTCGATTCAGTCGACAGTGCGATTTTTTAATATCTCCGCTAGCGTTGGAAAAACTTGACGGAAATAAGTTTTCAATGAATATAATTATGCAAAACAGCGCGCACAGCCTGGACGCAGTGCAGCCGCCTCCCCCTCCCCTGCACAGTGGGTGGCCCATCTTGGGCATTAAAATTACCAGAAGATGACAGAGCCGAAAAAATGGTGATATGAAAGCTGCTCGAGCATATTTAAATATTTCAAGAGACACCCGCACCCTCCCTCCCTGCGCTGTCATAATATTTTCATATTATTGCTTGTTTTAATTCCTTGTTTCCAGATTTCCGTATTTTTTCTTTGCCTTTCCCTGTCGATTGTCCTGCAGCGCGTCGTGGGCGCGTCGTGACGTCTGTTGAAAAAGTTTTTAATTTCTATCAAAGATTTTCGGCGCAGTTTTTAATGAAATTTTCACAGCCTGCCTCGACTGGCCAAAGGATTCTCCCTCGCACCGCGCATAATTTGCATATCATTTTTAGGGTCCTTTTTTTTGTCTTTTCAGCAGCCATTTTTAATTTGCGATTTTCGTAGTGCGTGCTTAAGAAAGTTCTTTCGGGTGCGGTTTTAATTAAAGCAATTTATGAGCTTGTTCGCTGAGCTAACTTTAAGCTAGGCCAAGCTTGCGTTTTAATTGCTTTGCCATTTTTCGCAGCATCACATGCCACGCCCCTTCTTTACTTTCTCCCACTCGTGTTGGCGATAATAATTACACGTCACGCTGCCACGCAATCAAAACATTATTTGTGCAAAATCACGCAGCTGAACTGAAGCGGAAGTGATGAAGGACTTCGGGACTTCACAAGGCTTTGGTTGTCTGCCCCCATCCCGGCCGACTTATTGGCTGCACGCGTCGTCGCCGCCGCCCTCGCCGTCAACACTGCAGAAAAGTTTAAAAAATTGTTATAGCTTCCGTGCTCAACCCTCTTTGCGCTGCACCAGAGCTATGGCCTGATCCTGCTGCTGCCCACCCAAGCCTTGTCCCTGGAGTCGTCACCTCTCGCGCGTGTTAAATTCAACGCAACGCAGCGACGTCTGCGGTCACGTGGCGGCACCGGCACGCCCACTTTCATGATAGGCGCAATCGCTCGAGCTGAGATTTTTCCAAACAAAACACATCGAAGCGACGATGATTTCTGGCCAACGTCAATCACAGGGAGATGGAAAGGGGAGGAAGTGGAAGCGGGCTGAGTAACAACGGAAAATCGTTGAAAATTATGTAAATTGTTTTTCACTGCGAGCTGGGGGGACGGCGCAAATTTGCCTAAATGCTGCATGGCACAGTGTGCGACAGCATAAGTCCGTCCGCCTGTCCGTCCGTCTGTGCTTCCTCGTCCTGCCAAACTGTTGCACGTTAACATGGTGACAGAAACATATGTTGCCACAATCAACGGCCGCAAAATCCCCGTTATGCGTAAACTGGAGCACGCAACCCTTTCGTCAGTGTTGCCCCATGCCTCAAGGGATTCACCATAACCTAAGATTTGCACACATTGACTCTACGTTGACATTCGCGAATAAACAAGCTCAGCAAATATTGTAAAAATATGCAAGGAGTGAGGAAATTTGGTTTACAGTGGGAAGAAAGGTGGTTAAAAAGGAAGATTCCTTTTAAAATAGGAAATATTAAGAGTTGAATTAGAAAACCCTGTTTCAACTTAATAATCTTCAAAAATTACTGTGGAGTAAATAAACATATCATATCGATGGATATTTTCAACGTTACATAGTTCTCAAGCTTCTTTTGCTATTGTCCTACATTTTCAGCTCTGGGATTACATAAAAAATTCTCCCTAAATACGAAAACAAGATCAATACGATATGATATAATACGATATTGTATCGCATTTGTTGTATATTACTTCCTGCTGCTGTCCGGCATCTATTTCATATTTCCTTTCCCACCACGCCCACCCCCATCCCCAACCTCCATCCCCCCAACCCACTGCGAGGACAATCGACACACGTCCGCGGCAATAAAAGCGCAAACGTTTCAATTCCGTTGCGGCTGACAAATACACGAGAAATTGCGAACGTTTCTGCCCCAAAAATATATATATATTTATAATGCTAAAAAGAAGGAGCAGAGGGAAGCGCAAAACTTTATCTCGATGCTGTCGAGTGTTTTGATTTGTAACGTTTCTCACTTCATTATTATGCAATAAATTCACATGGCACAACGCGCCAAATGGCCCTGGCATCATTGTGGCATATCATGCAGAAGGGCGAGTTCTGCGTACACTCGAGGGGGTTAGTTGTCCTAGTTGTTGTTGTTCTTCTTGTTGTTTACTGGGCGGAAATAGAGCGTCGTGCTGGCCGCTGCTGCTGCTGCTGTGGAAAGTAATGAGACGGAACAGGATGAAGCGTAGATTTTTTTATCTGTTCGCGACACGCCCAAAACTAACCGAAGCTGGGACAGATTTTGCTGGGCTAGCTTTTTTTTCGCCTCAAAACTAGCCTTTTCCTTAATTTTATCTTTTAACAAAAAATAACGGCAGTTTTATTTATAAAAAGGATTTGGCCTTCTGCATTTAACAGTACTTTCTTTTATTTTTAGCTTTTTTCCGCTAAAACAGCTTGTTCTGCTTCTGATAAGTTGGCAACACTGATCTGGGTAACTGCAAAAGGTTCTGTCATTCGCTGCAGCAAACTTACGCGTTGCCAACCACTGTGCAGAAGCTTTGACAAGCTCAGCGCGCGCTTTCAAATTGCTAAGCTTTCGCGCGTTCCAAGGGGCGCAAAATGAAAGTTTACCCCGCGAGCTTTATACCCCCGTTTCATTCATGTATTATGTATCTGGCGTAAGCTTTTACTTGAAGAAAATGTTAAACATGCCTGGCGGCGTTGAAAAGCTTCCCGCATACAACAAACCCCCACCCAAGGTGCCAAGCGAGCAAACCCACCCTTCGCGAAGGCAGGCAAGCAAACAGGCAAGAGCAAGAGCTGAGCATAAAAAGCTCTCGCGGCGCTTTTCTTGCATGTGCTGGCATCTACGACGCGCTATGCTTCGCTACATGCCGCCGCCAGCGCTCACTCGCTCGCTCTCTCTCTCAGCTCTCACACAGTGCGGGCTGCTCTCTTGACGCCGCGACGCGACGCACCGCGCCGAAAGAGAAGAAAAGCACAGACTGAAAGAAAGTGCCCTCTGTGTGTGTGTGCGTGTGTGTGTGTGACACAAAGAGGAGTGTCAGGCAGCATAAATTTCAGCATACAAAATTCCACACAGAAGCGACGCGTCGCAGCCAACAAAAGTTTTCAACGTTTTTCGGCGAGTTTTCCACGAAAAATCCATAAAAATGAAAGAAGCGTGTGTAAATATCAAAAACTAAAAACTAATGCGCAAAAGTTCCTTTAGTCTTTTAAAAAAATCATGTGTAAATAAAACCCACAAAAAAACCAACAAAAAAAATAAAAGAAAAAGTAAGCGGTAAATGCAGCACGGCAATTGTGCCGCAAATGCTGATGATGATGGGGAGACGGGATGATGACTCGCTGAATGTGAATCTGAATCCAAATGTGAATTCGCGCTGGCCGAGGCCGTGTCCGGGTATCCGCAGCGTCCGCGCCCGAGTCGCGGAGTGTGTGTCCAAGTGGCGCTGCGTATAAATCAAACAAGTTTCTATAAAAACGCGCACAAGAAAACCGTCGAAACAGGCAAATGATAAAAAGAAATGCCAATGGGAAACGAAAAATCATAAATAAAACATAAATTATGTTTTTGGCAGCCGAAACAAAAATAATATTCAACGAGTGGCCAAGGGGGCAGAGGGGGTGGTGGGATGTGAAAAAAAAAACGCCGCGCAACAAACGAAAATACAGATATATTTTGATTTTTTTTTTATAAATAGAAAAATCAATTTCGCACGCAGCGCGCACTCAACACACACACACACACACACATACCAACAAACGCATACAGGAGCAGGCAGCGCGGCAGTAGCAGAGCAGCAGCAGCAGCAAAGAGAGCGACGTTGCTGGAGCTTGCTCTCACTTGTTTGCTCGCACTCACTCTCTCTCTCTCTTTACGCTGCGCTCTCTCTGTGAACGATTGTTCGACTGTTTGGCGCCTCGCTGCCTGCCCCATTCGCCTGCCCGTTTGGCTGTACGTGTGTGTGTGTGCGTGAGTGCGGGCGAGCAAGCTAGTATGTGTGCGTGTGTGTGTGTCTATTATAAGCAAGAGGCTGACGCTCTGCGCTCTGCGTTTGGTCAGCTACTGCGCTGCCACTGCTACTGAGCGAGCGCTGTGCGAGAATAATTGAATAAAATTCAAGTGTTTTTGTTGCATTATTTGTTGTGCTTATTATTGTTATTTGTTTAAATTAGCAACAACAGCAACAAGCAAAGCAGAGCAGCAGCAGCAGCAGCAGCGCCAACGCACACGAGAGTGTTGAAAGGCAGCAAAACGCGCGCGCGTCTCGCGAAAGAAAGGAACACAAACAACGCGAGCGAGCAACGTTGTACGGCAGCCCTGGCCAAACCCTTTTGCGCGTAACGCCTGCAGCCCTCGTCCCTTGTCGCTGCCACCTTGTTGTCCTGTGGCGTGCATGTTTACAAATTGATGCAGCAAATTGAATTTATAGCCCACAACGGGGCGAAACAAGTGTCTGGACAGTGAGTGGGGTCCCCCCCCTCCCCCCTCTCTGCGCGTTGCCAAGGCAAAAAGTTAATTTCCGCTACATTTAAAAAGTTTTTTGCGCTCTCGGTGTGCGTGTGTGCGTACGTGTGTGTGTTTCGTTTGAGCTGGAAGCAGTTGGGTGGGTGGGCGTTCTACGCACTACGACGACGACGACGACGACGACGACGACGGCGACGACAAATGAAATTCTCGAACAAGTGGCCAAAGCGGAATGTTCCATTTCGTGAATCTTCCCGTTGTTGTTGTTGTTGTTGCTGTCGCATAAAAAACGATTTCGAAACCGTACACAATAAAAGCAGCGGCAGCGGCCCCAACAACAACAACAAGTGGAGATCAAATAAATTAAATTTACACACATAGTTAAATTAGTGAAAATTGAATAAAACACAAGAAAGCAAAGACGTGTGACAAAAACGTAAATAAAGAAGAGAGGTGAGCGCGAGAGAGCGGGAGAGCGGGAGCGAGAGAGAGCAAGCAGCTACTATAGCTACATATACAGGTCGTCAGCAGCGGAGGCAGCGAAGGCAGCGCACGCAGAACGTGTCGAGCAACAAATTAATAAAAAATTGAAAACATACAAAAACAACTTCGGGACGCCAAACTCAACGTCAACGTCAACGTCCGCCGCAGTCGCAGTCGCAGCCGCAGCCGCCGCAGCATAGTCTGAAAATGGGCTGTGGACAGAGCAAAATACATTTATATCCCAGAAAATCGAAGAGTAAAGCAAATGGCAAGAAAGGAGGACATGGTAAGCAGCAAAGGAGTGCATGTGTGTGTGTGTGCCCTGTCTGTCTCTCTGTGTGTGCGTGTGTCGTCTCTGTTTGCCTTGGCTACACACACTCACACTCACACTCACGCACATACGAACTAATATACACATAACAAAAGCTTACACGCATGACGACATCAATTTGCCTGCAGCTGTGTGTGCAGCTGTCACTGTGTGCGTGTGTGTGTGTGTGTGTGTGTGTGTGTGTATAAGCCACCTGTTTTCACAATGAGGACATCATTGATTATAATGTCGGCAGCGGGGCTTAGGCCCTGCATGCGCTTGGGCAAAGGCTGTCGAGCTGCTAACCTGCAAGTGTGCATACTATAAATACACACACGCACACACACACACACACACACCCTGCACACTTGCAAATTTGTATAAAACAAAAAAAAACAACTACAAAGCGCTGCTGTAGCCTACATTTACAACTTTTGGCAGCGCCCCCGAGAGCCTTTTCTCTCTCTTTCCTTCTTTCCACCATTCGCACTTTGTATGTGTGTGTGTGTGTGTGTAATTAACTGCTAAAAGGCAACTTGTTGTTGCAATGGGCGTGGGAGGGCCCGCCCGCTTTGGGGACTCTTGCCTCTGTTTACGTCTATATGTATGCGTGTCACTCTGTCTGTGTGTGTGTGTGTGTGCGTTGAAAACGGGTTAACAAAAGTGTAGCATACACAAAGGCGTCATTGTGCCACAAACGACCCAAATTCTAAGCTCTGTGAGCCGTGAGGCAGCTTTCTTTCTGCTCCTCTCTCTCTCCCTCTCTTTGGCTTTTGCTAGGCGACCAGCCTGGATTAATTATAAAGTTTTTCATTCATATTTTTGCGCTGCGAATGCCGAATTGGCATTAATATGCATAACTTGTCCTAATTAAATTGAAAGATGAAAGACCTGGCGTCTTAGCCGTCCCCTTAGCCTTAGCGGCCGGCAATATCGAGGCAGACCTCTCGAAGTGTCCTTAAAGCATTCACGCTGACATTCCAAGGGGCCGCAACATTTTATTACTTAAGTTTTCCACTTTGCGAGGCAAATACCCCCCGCCCCTCCCCCTCTTCCTCCTCCTGCTTGGTTACATATGTTATAAGCCTGCAACTTCTTCCTTGCCTCCCACCCTCACAGCCGACTCAGACGCCGAGACGGACGAGGACGAAGGCCACATTGAGGATGCCGAGAAGGCACAGCAACGTGAGCGCGAGAAGCATGACGAGAGCGAGGAGCAAAGCAATAAGGACATACAGGACACCGACGAGGACGTGGCCGTGTCGCTGCTGCGTGCCAAGAATCTATCACTGCTGCAGAGCCAGTAAGTAGAGACACCCATGCCCCGCCCCTGTGCCCCCTACCCCCCCAACTCTTTTCAACTAAAACTTCGTGCACCTTGCAGAGAAATATCATCAAGCCAACAGAATTTCTTTCGCATGCTGGACAAGAAGATCGACGAGGTGAGTCAGAGCAGGCACCAGGCGAGGTGGCAATGTCATCTAAATCCCCCACTCTTTCCACAGGGTCCCGACTATGACTCGGCCAGCGAAACGGAAATTGCCTTGGAGGAGGCACGACTGAATGCGCTGGTGCAGCATTGGGAATCCGCCAGCCTAACCGCATCCATCTGCTCCTCGGCCAGTCGTTCGCTGCAAACGACGCCCATACGGCAGGTGGTGCAGGCGCCAATCAAGACGAGAGGCGGAGTAGGAGCAGCTGGAGCAGCAGCAGGACCAACTGCGCATTTGCTGCAACCCTCAAGCGCCTGTGCCACAATCCCCACGACGGAGTATCTACCTCAACACGTCTTGGCGGGGCGACAGCAACAGCAACAACAGCAGCAACAGCAACATCAGGCCGCAAGCCTCTACCAGCAGCAACAACAGCAGCAGCAGCAACTTCTACTGACGCAGCAGCTGCTGCCACAGCTCGATGCCAATCTTGTCAATACGTCCAATGCGAATGCAGCGGCAGCCGCACAGCTTGCCCAGCTGCAGCAGCAGCAGCAACAACAGCTGGTGCTCTATCAGCAACAGCAGCAGCAACAGCAACAACAACAGCAACAGCAGCAACAACAACAACAACAACTGGCTGCCTATGGCGGTCATTTACTAACGCTGCCCGCGGGCAGCAAACCGCAAAGTGTTAGCCCCAAACGTTTGCTCTACGGCGCCACTCCTTCGCCGCCCGTAAGCGCTTCTCCTCCGGTTCAGTACATTGCCAGCAACTCGCCGCTGATGCAGACCGGCGTGACGGGCTTCCTAAATGGCGCGGGCGCTACCGCCGGACGTGCACCCCTGCAGCTCTCCTACTATGCCGCACCGCCAAGCACTGCCCCACAACAGCAACAACAACAACAACAACAACAAATCGTTGGACCGCCAACGACCTCAGTTCCCATCGCCTCCGATTCTTACGATCCACAAACCGCTCCACACAGCCAAAGTCAGCAGCAGCAACCGTTGCCGTTGCCATTGCAAGCGCAGCAACAGCAACAGCAACAACAGCAGCAGCAGCAGCCCCTAACGGGCGCCTACTACGGCGAGGTCATGCACTCTGTACAGGTGAGCAGGGCAGCTGCCAGCAGCAGCCATAACAAATGCCAAATTGCAGCGTTAGCTTTATATATATATATGTATATATTTTTGTGAATCTGTAGAGATTTCAGTTCAGTTTGTTTAGACCCATTTGCGCATCTGGAAGTGCTCTACAAAACGAATCATTGCTTATTATTTGAGCATGTAAACAGTGAAAGTATTTAAGCATAGGCGAATAAACTGAACCATTTGGGTATTGTGTGGGATATGGCGTGGTTTTATAGTTTGTTACTATGTAAAAGTGAAGGTTATATAGATTTCTGGTGCTTCTTAACTCTACCAATCGTTATATTACCATTTTGAGGATAAGTTATATCTTTAAAGATCATAATAATTGTATTCTATATTCATGGCTCTTCACTTTACTCTTACTTCAAAGATTGTTTAGCTTTCTTTATTTGTATACCCTACGAAAATTATAAAATTTGTAAAAAAGGGTATACCAAATGTTTCCAAATGTATTTAACAGGCTTAAGTAGGCGTGGCAGACGCTACAAAGTATAGTATATATTCTGGCCTAGCATCACAAAGCCAGTCCGTCTTTATGACCGTCTGTCCGTCTGGCTGTCCGTATGAACGCACAAATCTCCGCTTTTATAAAAGCTAGAGACACCAAATTCAATATGAAGGTTAATATATACCCACCTATCAATTTAAATAAAAATTCTTAATGCCACGCCCACCGCCTGCGCAAATGAAAATAGATTAATAAATTTGATTTGCAACAAAAGTAGTAAAGCTCGTAACTTGTTTATGCCACAGTTAGCTAATTAATTACAAGCTTCTACACTTTATAAGCTCTTGAAATGCGCCCCATAAAATCCGCCAAATGTTAGCTATAAAAATTCAATTTGAACATTTTGAAAAATTCTCAAAATTCTTGTTTATCTCTGGCAATTTGATTTTGTTTTGCTTGCAATTTGGTTTTAATTTCCCCCGACGACGACGCACAGTAGCAGCCGCACTCACTGCATACTAACACAATCTGTTTCCATTCTAATTGCAAAACTTGTCAACAGACCGCGCCCCCAACGGAATACAAATTTCCGCCGGCCATCAGTGTGCAACGCCTGGCGCCGCAAGTGCAACGTCAGTTGCGCGAGACGCAGGAACTCATAAAAGACTCGTGTCCGCAGCTGTATGCGGCGGGCTATGGCAGCCCAGGACCACCGATACGCAATCCCAACAGGAATCCAACTAGAACTAGACCCACCCTGGAGACGCAGTTCTCGCAGGAACTCTCGTGATATCTATATATGTAAACAGCAAGCAAAGAACCGTAGTGAACAACAAAACAAAAAGAAAAAGAAAACACAGAATTAGTCAACTGCGCCAAAGAACAAAGAAAGTTAAGCGAAATTAAAAAAACAAACAAAAAGAAAAAAACAAAACAAAAACAATGATTAAATTATTAACAACAAAAGCAAACACACACAATACACAAAAAAGAAAACGAAAGAAAAATCGATAAAAATTTGTAAAACTGCACTCAATGTTTCAGACCCGATTCCCCCCATATACGACAACAAGAACAACAAGAACAACTCCAAGAACAACAACAACAACAACAAGCAACTACTACTAAACTAAATGCTCTGCGGAGCAACAAATGAAATTGCATTATATAACTAATTAAATTTAAAAGCAAGTCATGTAATCAACCGACAGCCAAAGTGCTACGAGCAAGGAGTAAGGATTAGTATGCGCCAGACAAATAGTTTTAGGATCGATTATGATATGTATGTAACAGCAACAACAACAACAAAAGCTAGAGACAAGCCACAAGGCGAATTGCATAAAGAAAACAAACACAACACAAAATAAACTCAAATGACTTCTACATTCTCACAATTTTGTTAGGTCATAATGTCTCTCATAATATTCATCTCGTGTAATTTTTGAAACAAATATTTCTGTAAACTGTAAACTGTGTGAGCTATATAAAACTTTCGAACAGTCACGATATTCACAACATTTAACATTGTTGGGGGTAATGACAATGATAATGATGATGCTGTCTTAGTAATATTTGTATACTTTAGTTCTATTTATTATTATGATAATTTTGGATGTATAATAGTTTTTTCTTATATAAAATATATATATATATTTAAAAATGCAAATAAAAGCAAATCAATTAAGTTTAAAGAGGAGAGTCCATTCATTATTCAATTGGTACGGGAATCGATTAAAACAGCGCCTGTTTGATCTCTATTTAATTCCTTTATTCATATTTTAGTTGTAAATCAATTCATATGTTTACATTTAATGGAATTGTACATTGATTTCATTATTTTTTGTTTATTTTTTTAGTTATGTTTTGGTGTGAAAGTTGCGTATTTTTCAGCTAAGCAGTTGGAATTAGACTAGTTACATAATATGGTTTAAGGTTATTTTTTATATATGTTGTTTGTTTGATTCTAAGAAATTGACTTCTTTTTTCATGTATGTTCTGTATGTCAGTGTTTAGTTTCTTGATATTCGGAGCATTGCAAATGTTTGCATATCATATTATTATATTATTATTATAAATATTATTCATAGAGTAGATAGAGAGTACGATTAGAATATTCGAGAATAATTACAGAAATCAAATACGCTAGGGTCACTAGGGAAATGCTAAATGCCAACAGTGATCGGCATTTGAATGCCCTTAGGTTTGGCTATAAATATTGTTATATATATACTTAATGCATGCATATACATACAGGTATATAGCCCAAGAACTATGTATGTGTAAAAGATATTTATCATTTATGCATAGAAAAGAATGAGAATTTATCAAATAGAAAGCGTATTTGATTCCAGGTTAAACCATATTATATTGCTAAAATGTGGGCGGAGGAGAGATCTACGCAAGACTGTGAACCCATCATGTATGTGTTTCTCTAATGTTTCTTACGGTCACGCTGACGTGCGTTTCTGTTTGCCTCTATCTGTGTATGTTGTCTGTTCACGTGAGGTGTGATTGCTTGTGTGCTTGTGTGTGTGTGCGTGTGTGTGTATGTTTATGTCAGTGTAGGAAAGGAAATTACAATAGAGCAAAAACCTTGGACCTACTAATACTAAGGTCCTACAATTAATGCTCATACAATTTGGCGTTTCTGTTTAGTTTTGTACGGGCAATGGTGGTGGCGGCATCACATACGGCATCGCATATGGTGCACGGTATGCACTGGCCGGTATACTGGGAGCTCCTCCATTCAACGATACTGTCGCCATGCTGCTCGACATGCTGGTATACTGTCCATAAGCCTGTGCAGGCAATTGTGCAGCTGCTCCGGCTGCAACCTGTTGGACATTGTGTGGCTGTGGCTGCGCATGCTGTTGGGCTGCCTGCGGATGTTGCTGCTGCTGCTGTTGCTGCTGCTGGTGTTGTTGCTGCTGCTGCTGCTGCTGCTGAGGAAGTGGTGGTGGTGGCATATTGAAATTCAGGGCAAAGCGCGAGCGTTTCTGTTCAACTCCATAGCCATAGCCAGCGGCAGCAGCAGCGGCTGCGGCTGCTGCATTGGCGGCAGCAGCCTGTGCTGCGGCCATATGTTGTGGCTGATGCTGTTGATGTTGGTGTTGCTGGTGCTGCTGCACGGTTGGGGCCTGAGTCTTGGGCTCAAAGCAAGCGGCATTGGGATTGAAGCGAGAGAACTGCACGCCGCCGTTCTGCTGTTGCTGCTGTTGATGCTGCTGCTGCTGCTGCTGCTGTTGAGCCTGCTGCTGCTGCTGCTGTTGCTGCTGCTGCTGCTGATAGCCACCACCTGGTGGACGATAGCCAGCGCCCGGAACCGGGGGCGAATTGCGTGACGGCTTCTGATCATAGCGTGGCGGACCACCTGCATTGTAGCCAGTATTACCGTTGCCATTACGGTACATATTGTTGTTATTCTGGTTGTTGCGGTAGTTATTGTTGCCACCGCCGCCCATTTGCTGATTGCGACCCTGGTAGCCACCGTTATTGCCACGGTAACCCATGCCTCCGCGCTTCTGATAGCCACCGCTGGCAGCCATGTTCATTAGCTTGGGATTAATCGTCTAGACAAGCGAATAGAGATGTCATATAAGCGAACTGTCAGTTTCTAGCAGAGATGACTTACCTGATTCGCCTCACGCAGCACTTGGATCAAATCATTGGCCTTGTTGGCATTGGAGTGCGTAAACAAAGTGTAAGCCGTGCCCGTATTATTGGAGCGACCGGTACGTCCAATGCGATGCACATAGTCCTCCGAGTTCGAAGGATAATCATAATTGATCACAAACTTGACATCGTCGACGTCTGTTTTGTGTATTTGATCATTTCGATTTGAAAATTGAAGAAGTTAATACGTTAGACATGTCTTAAGATAATATCAGAGTTTAGAGTTTAATAAAGAACTATTAACGGAAAAAAACGGAAACTTATGTGTGTGTATTGTTTTTTTTTTAAATTTAATATTTGCTATACTTAATTATGCACTTTATTCATTTAGTTTTTGTTTCAGTTGCATTTGTATTTGTTTTTTGTTTTTTGTTTTTTTTGTATTTTTTTTTTATATTTATTTTACTTTTTGTACTTTGAACAAAAATTTCGCCATCAATACTATTTAGCGTATATTAACAACTATACATCTTTGGCAAACAGATATATGTTTTTTCTATACTGCAGAAATGTGGACCTCGACCTTTTGTGTTCTCATTCTTATACTTTCGTTTCTTTTTTTAAATACACAAATCTTTCTTTCTTTTATATATATATTTTTTAAGCTTAATGCATACAAGAGACGGCTTGATTAAACTTAAGACGTAGGTTTTATAATCATAAAAATAATTATAATAAAAATAAACGATGATGATATGATGCGATGCGACAATGGTGTGTGCTAAGGATTATGATTATTTTTCAGTGTCGGTGGTAGGGAGAATTAGGATTGATATTGATATTTGGATTGGATGCGACTAAATAAAAAACTAATTTTGATACTAGGAGCGAAAAAGAGAGAGAGTGAGAGAGAGAGTGGTGGTACGTGATAATTGGTTCAAAATTATCCTAGTACTTACCCCGTGTACGATCTATGAATATTTTAGAAAGGGCTTACGTAAATAATGTTGTTACGGCTCTGTTGTTCTGGCGGTTGTAGTTGTTGTAGATATAAAGATGTAGGCCTGGAGCCGCGGAGCTTAAGTGATGAGAGTTCCGCGTTGCTAAAAACTTAAGAATTCAACCCTCAACTTGTATAGAAAGCTTAACTTTTCTTATCTCTTTTATCTTTTTTTTTTTTTTTTTTTTTTGTTTTGTGTATACAACTTTTAGAACATTTAACTTTTGCTTTATATTAAGCATTTGCATTTTTTTCTTTCTTTCTTTCATTTTGTTTACTTTTGCCATGTAAAAATCGAAGTCCATTTCAAAAAGTGCTGATGATATTTTTGTTCACACACAAATTTAGGTTTTATATATATAGGAAACGACGTAACATACAATATAAATACATAATACTTTTATGGTTAATACAAATAAGCTACGAACATAAGCATCAGTCAAAAATTTGTTGGCCGCAAAATTGATTTTACGCAGTCTTTAAACTATTTGAAACGAATTGGAAAATAAACTAAAAAAAATTTATGCAGTAACGTTAACTTTTAAAGCAGGGAATAAGACCATATCGAAAGACTATCCGAACGAGAAATGGGATTTTTAAACTCAAAAAAAAAAGGAATAATACCAGAGTGATATCATGAGGCGTATTCAATATGAATACGTAAATATCACAGACTTAATATCACAGTTTGTTAAATATTATTAATATAATAAAAAAAAATATTAATTACCAATTGTTATCTTACAGCGAAATCTTATCGAATTAGAAAAAGGAAACAGTGGGAAAAGAAACCGAACATTTCGATATGATTCCAAGCTTAAAAGTCTTATAAGTTAAGATATATATCACAGTTTTGAAGACACGTTCAAAACGTTAACTAAATTTAATTTCTTTTCGTTTTTTATTTTTTTTGCTAGACCATTGACTCCTTGACTGATAACAAATTGCATATGGTACGTTAGGTTACTCAAATGTGATTTGGCGAGGCACAACTAAAGACTATATAGAAAAGAGGGCAAGAACTAAAAATACAAGAATCCATACGTATGTTTATATATATATATACAACAAACAGAACGAACTTCATATAACCAGCAAAATGCATGGAGAACACATTCCCCTCATTATTTCGACCACACCATTTTCGAATTATTATTTTAAATAGCAAAAAATTAAATAAAAATAGAATAGAAAATAAAAATAAAAACAAAGTCTTTGTATTCTTCCCCGGACGAAAGCTGGAGAAGATGTGGGAGAATAGTTAGACATGCAATGCACAACTTAACCTGTCAAGTTTTCTCACTCAAGTCGATTAAGTCAAAGAGAGAGTCAGAGAAAGAGAACGAGAACAAGAGAGAGAGACAGAGCAAGAAAGTGTAGCGAGATAGAAAAGTGATAGAGAAAAAGGCTGGTCGGTGTTGGTCGATTCATCGCTGACGGTCGCTGCCAGACGACGACGACGACGAATCAAATAATGAAAGAAACCACTTGGCCATTGGCAATTGGCATTGGCATTGGCATTCGGGCATGTTGTTGATCCACAGCAACACTTGCATGGTTATTGGTTATGGAGCGCATCGAAAAAAGACAACAACGCAGCTGTTTGCCAACTGCAAACACAAAAGCTACGAAAGACTCACCCAATCCGCGGGCAGCCACATCAGTGGCCACCAGTATGGAGTGCCGGCCATTACGGAAGCTGGACAGCACAAAGTCACGCTCCTGTTGCGACTTATCGCCATGGATAGCGCATGCGCGCCAGCCCTGACGTGATATATTACGCGTTATCTCATCCACACGCTTCTTGGTCTCAACAAAGATGATCGTCTTTGTCTCATTCTCGCCAGAGATCTGAGTGAGCAGCTGTATTAGCTTGACAATTTTCTCTGACTCATCGCAAACATCGACAATCTGCAATATGTTGTGATTGGCACTCAGCGAGAGCGATCCAATGTTGACCTGAATGTAATTGTTGAGAAACTCCTCAGCCAGTTGGCGTACTTCCTTGGGCCAGGTGGCAGACCACATAAGCACTTGGCGATCTGGGCGAATTTGCTGCATAATTTTGCGTATTTGAGGCTCAAAACCCATGTCCAGCATGCGATCGGCCTCATCGAGGACTAAATAGGTGCAACGTTTAAGCGAAGTAGTTCCTCGCTCCAGAAAATCAATTAGGCGTCCCGGTGTTGCTATCACGATTTCCACTCCTCGCTCCAAATCACGAGCCTGCTGACCTTTGGGGGCGCCACCGAAAATGCACGTATTGCGCACCTGTGTATTCGAACCAAACTCACTGGCCACCTGCTGAATCTGTTGAGCCAACTCGCGGGTTGGCGCCAGCACCAAGGCAATGGGTCCATCTCCACGCTCTAAGCGCGGCTGGTTGTTAATGTGCACCACGGCGGGAAGCACATAGGCTAGGGTCTTGCCTGAGCCGGTTTGGGCCACAGCTACCAGATCACGTCCGCTTAAAGCAATGGGCATACCTTGGGCCTGGATGGCCGTTGGCTTGGTAAATCCCTGCTTGCGTATCTCATTCATAACGTAATCCGGGAAGCCGCCTTCCTCAAACTCAATACTGGGAGTGGGTACTTCATTGCCCTTGATGGTAATCTCGTTACTGCTCAAAAAGGTCTCCGTTTCGCCTTGGGTGCGGGCCAGTACTGACTCGCATGGCTTGTAAAAGTTCTTGCGGAACGGAGTGAGCGAAACTTCTGACCATACAATTGTCGGCAAATGAGCGCCATGAGTCGACGTACGATTATTATTCTGACCACCAAATCCTCCGCCATCACGATCGTTACGCGGTCCCGGGCCACCGTTCATTCGGATGCCATTGAAAGCGCCTATGGCGCCAACGGCTCCTGGACCACCGCGAATGTATGGTGCGGAACGATTGCGTTGAAACATGCCTGATCCACCACCAGCGCCCATGCGATTGTTGGGCATACCACCAGCTGGTGCACCTCCCATATAACCATTTACCTGTCCGTTATACCTGGAACGAGCGTTATGCGCCATGAATTATAATTTTGAACAACAAAAGCAGTTCTAAACTTTAGTTTCTACTTTTGGATGTGATTTTCACTTGCTACTCTCTCTGCCATTTTGAATTATCGATTTTTAGCAAGAGTATACGAAAATTTTCGTGCCATCCAGCCCCTCAACTTTACACCACATGTCGTTTATTTTGCAGAAAATGCATTGTAAAAGACTTGCCCCCATCGTATATTATTACTACTTACATATTCATTATTTTCGTAACGTAGATTGAACAATTGTTTGCCAAATAATTAGGTTTTTCACTTTTTTTTGCAATTTTCAC
Source organism: Zaprionus ghesquierei (assembly GCA_018904095.1). Taxonomy (NCBI): domain Eukaryota; kingdom Metazoa; phylum Arthropoda; class Insecta; order Diptera; family Drosophilidae; genus Zaprionus; species Zaprionus ghesquierei. The sequence goes on along the minus strand of JAEIGP010000850.1, from coordinate 10,295,562 downwards.
TTCACCTAAAAATTTTCCAGGTTTTGTTACTCCTACGTCAGGTATATAGAGTTATCGAAATCGTTAAAACAAAGTCCGATTACTTTTGCCATTCACATGATTAACATTTTGTGAACTGTTATAAACATAAATTTCGATAGACGTAAATAAAAACATTCAAGTAAAAATGATTTGTTTCTCTTTAAAATAAGTTATTCTGACTTAATAACAGCATATTATTTTCTGTACCATGTATTGCTTAAATAATAGATCATTAAATTTAACAGCAAGCAACAGTTTTCTTATTTCTGTTACGAAGAAAACAAATCAATTTTTAACAGAACAGCTGTTGCTTAACATTATTCGATTATAAGAATGCTTGCAAACACAATTTATACAATTAAAAGACGCACATAATCGAAAATAAATATTTGTTTATACTTTAATGCTCATTGATGTCACTCTGTAATTATCTTTGATATTTATTGATCGAAGCCACTGCGCTTAATTCCCGGAATCGAGACTGGGATCTCTCGTTATGGAACAAAATATTGAATCCTAATATTTATTAATACAGAAACGTAGGTTTTTGATTTTTCAAAAACATTTTAATGTAATTTTTTAACTAAGTCCGCATATAACCATATATCGAATTTGCAGACAAAATGCGGACCAGCTATAAGAAGAATCGTCCATTTGATTTTAAGCTAATTGAAAATGTCGAGCCAAACCCGGTGCTGTATAAACGCCAGACTGGACTCTCCAACTATGATGTTATGAAAGTAAAAACCGAAATCTGGTCTAAAATAGCTGAGATAATGAACTGCGATGGTAATACTCATAGATATTATTCTAAAGTAAATACAGAGCTTACAATTCTCAAACTTTCAGTGGATTTCTGCTTGATGCGCTGGAACAATCTACACTATCAGTATAGAAAGGAATCCCGACGATCTGGCACATCTACATGGCCATATTTCGAACGTCTGCGCTTTCTCTCCGACCAACAAGTGGAACCCAAATCAAAGTCCACCACAGCATGCTCAGCTCAAGTAGAGGAACCACCGGCACAGACTATCGAGATGCCAAATGAACCTTCTGTAAGTGAGCACGGATGGCAATCGTACAATGATTGTGTGGTTATGCATGTGGGTGAATTGGAACAGCACGCCGACAGTACATTCATAATTGAAGAGATTATTGAGTCAAACGATCAAGTCCTTCAAGAGGAAATCATTTACGAGGAAGATGAGCAGCGGGAGAACGAAGAACAGACGTCGGAGCAAATTAACATCGATTCTGCTACCGAAGCTGTAGATACACAAATGGCAGAGTTACTGGCTTCGCCAGTAAGCGATTATCTCAAGATGGACCGCATCCTAAAGCAACTCGAAGGCAATCACAAGAGACGAGCAGAACGTCGCATCATGGCGTTTGTACTTAAGTGTCAATTGAGAGCGTTGGTCGATGAGCCCATCGACGATCTTTTAATATAAATCTCGCTAGACTAAGAAACTTGTATATGATTTGATTTAATAAACAAACTTAATGAACATTCTCTCTCTCTATGCCTGGACCTTGCACTTGTCCAGATCAATCCACGCCACATTCGGTTTCGTTATAAACTGATCACGCGGTAAGCTATCCAACATGAGAGCCTGTTTGCGCACATATTTGACCAGACGCTCGATATGAGCGTAATCGTCGCACTGCATTTCGAAGAAGCGACGCCACAGTGCACAGGCGAGCACTCGGTCGTCGGACATAATTCCCTCATCGTAGGCAATGAGCGCCGCCTGAAATTGCTCCGAGAGTGTCTCAATCTGTTGTCTCGTGCGAGAGGGATTGTTGGCCTGAAACATAGCAAACATATTATCAATCGCAGGCAAAAAAAGCCACGCTATTTACTTACTCCCAACTTCTTGGCGCGCGTATTTACATCTCCCCACATGGCTTCCACTATGCAGTTGCGTAAGAAGCGTCCATCTTCGCCGGTCTCTGAGCCCTCAGCCATTGAGCGCAGCAGCAGCAGCCACACATGCAATTCCGTGACCAGGAACCAAGAGTTGAACGTGTTGGGCAGATTAAAATCGCGAAAGAAAGCCACGTAGTTGATCTTGTCCGCAACACTCTCGTACAGCAAATGACTAGTGACCTTGAGACGCTGCAACAGAGACATCGTTAATGATATTAGCTGATGCAAATAATGTATTAATATTCCTTACAGCTTTTGTGTTGGGCGTGAAGCCGACTTTGGTCAGAACCCGCTTTAATATGCTGCCATCTTCTGTTGCTGTTTGTTTTGGTTTGCTTGCTCCACCCACGACGCCGGTAGAGCAGAGTCTGCACTGTTCGCTGGCTGCAAATGCTCCGGTCACAACAACAGCATTATGTTTAGACTTATAGGTATGTTGCGCAGCCTGTGGGAGGAAAACATAGCGGTTTATATAAGAGCGGCAGGTAGACAGGTGCAAACAACTGAATGAACATGATGAAAACGTTAATGTCACATCTAAGCATACCCTCGCCGTTGTGATAAGGCCACTTGCCAGCCTTGTTGCTGCGCGTGTGCACAACATACTTTAATTAAACCTGATTTTAATTGTTTAAAACAAAACGCAGTGTTACAACAGCATGCGGACGATGCTGCCAACTTGGCAGAAACTAATTGTAATGATTCTAGACAACAGCTGATTTAGCAGAACTGCTCCTTAATGCATATTTTGCTCCTCACGTATTCTCAAGTTGTCGACTGTTAAATTTAAATTTAGATCGAAACAATGCTCTATTCTATAAAATGTAGTTAAAAATAATTAAATAAATGCAATTGTAGCTACTATTATCCTAATACTGCAATACCTTAAAACATAAAATAAAAATATATTTCGAAATTAATTTTAGGGTTTTCTGCTATTTACATAACAGCAAAATGTTAAATATCTCAGTACTGCTGCTGTTGCTACGGGACAGCTGGTTGTGATTTCTGCCGGCGAATAAAAATCGCAGATATCCAAATAAAAACAATAAACAATGCTGCGACTAAGTGCCCAAATGTGGAAACAAACCTGTGCACTGCAAGGCTTGTCCGGCAGCGTCAAGCGAAGCAGCCCCCGCAACACTGTGCTATTCATAGCCAGAAAGATGACACAACAACATCCACAAAAAATCGAATGGACAACGAGCATTCCCACAGGCGCAAAGGACAAGGATCAAATCACGGCACTTGGCTGGTTTCTGCTTGTGAGTTGCCTACATAACTATATGCCTTATTTTTTGCTTAGCTTAATACTTTCAGCTCATACCCGCTACAACATTTGGCCTGGGCTGCTGGCAGGTGAAGCGCAAGATCTGGAAAGAGCAGCTAATCAAAGACTTGCATGAACAACTGCATATGCCACCAGTGGAGCTACCCGAAGAGTACGGCTTATAACTTATAATACCTTAGAGACCTATAACTATTTCGATATTCCACAGTTTGAGCCAACTAGCTGGCATGGAATACCGTTTGGTCAAGTTGCGTGGCAAGTTTCTACACGACAAGGAAATGCTAATGGGACCGCGTTCACTGATACGACCTGATGGAGGAGAAACACAAGGTGGACTCTTCTCCCAACGTGATTCAGGCAATGGTTATCTGATTGTCACGCCATTTCAATTGGCCGACAGAGAGTGAGTACGAGAAATAATGGAGTAATAGGATCTGCTTCAGTTTTCAGTCTTTTTACAGTGATATTGTGCTCGTAAACCGCGGCTGGGTGTCGAGAAAACATATGGATCCGGAGACCCGCGCTCTGGGCCAACACAAAGCCGAAGTGGAACTAACAGCTGTCGTGCGCAAGGGCGAGGTCCGTCCGCAGTTTACACCGGATCACAAAGGAGGCAACATCTTTCTGTATCGCGATTTGCCAAGGATGTGTGCGAGCACCCGCGCTGCTCCCGTCTTTCTGGATGCTGTATACGACGCGAAAGGCGCACACAACAGTCCAATTGGTGGACAGACGCGGGTTACACTGCGCAATGATCATCTCTCCTATCTGGTCACATGGTTCAGCCTCTCGGCTGCGACATCGTTCCTCTGGTATCGTCAGATTGTTAAGCGAATTCCGTTTTAGTTCTTTAGTTTGAAGTTATTAATGAATGATTGTTTTTATTTCATAAAAATTTACACGTTTGTGGAGAAATGCGCGTTGAAAATTCTCAATTATGGGATGCCCGTTTGCAACGGCAAATGTTAAAATTGTTTTTATATATATATATATATAGTTTTATATAGTATATTGCAACTGGAACAACATTTGGTTGTAGGAATATAGATACAGGAATACTTAGGCGTATCTAGCGAAATACTTGCACTATTTATATAAAAACAAACGTATATTTACAATGAAGTTTCGTAAATACTGGAAATAAATGTTGACAACGTTAAGTCTTAAGGCCCAGAGATGCAGACGGCCTACAGCTGCGGCACTATGCCCCATGATCGTAGCAGTCCCGCGCGCTGATACTTCTTGCCAATGGTTTGCACATGGAAGCCAATTTGCTGCAGCCTTTCGTGATCCAATATTTTGCGTCCATCGAATATGTATGCTGGCTTCATCATAGACTGATAGATGCGCTTGTAGTCCAGATCGACAAACTCATCCCATTCTGTGCACAGCACAAGAGCGTGTGTGGCACGAACGGCACTGTAGGGATCACTGTGTATTTGCACGGCCTTCTTGACATTCTCTGGAGATTCTGTCACACTGGGATGTGTAAGATCATCGATGATCTGTTCGGGCTCCACCTTGGGATCGTAAATGTCCAGCTTAGCGCCCTCCTCGAGCAGTGTCTGGCACACTGTAATCGCGGCCGTTTCACGCGTATCTCCTGTATTCTTCTTGAAGGCAAAACCCAGTATGGCAATACGCTTATCCGACACCGTGTTGAAGAGACTCTCGATGATCTTCTGTGAGAAACGACGCTTCTGGTATTCATTCATATCGATGACCTGCTGCCAGTAGGCAGCCACCTCGGGCAGATTCAGGTTTTCACAAATGTAGATCAGATTTAGAATATCCTTTTGGAAGCAACTGCCTCCAAAGCCAACAGAGGCCTGTAGAAACTTGGAACCAATGCGCGAATCCAGCCCCACGGCACGTGCCACCTCTGAGACATCAGCGCCAGTGGCTTCGCAAACTGCCGACAGCGAGTTGATGCTAGAGATGCGCTGCGCTAGAAATGCATTTGCCGCCAGCTTGGACAATTCGCTGCTCCATGTATTGGTTGTCAGTATATTCTTCTTGGGTATCCAGTGTTCATAGATCCACGAGAGCTTCTCGACTGCCTGATGCCCCTCGGGTGTCTCCTCGCCACCAATCAAAACACGATCGGCATTCAGTAAATCGTTGATAGCTGTGCCCTCAGCCAAGAACTCCGGGTTGGATAGTATATCATAGTGTATGCCAGGCTTCTGATTGGCACGCAATATGTGCATGATGCTCTCGGCAGCACGAACTGGCACTGTGCTCTTCTCCACAACGATCTTATTGGACTGTGCAATCTCAGCGATCATGCGTGCCGCACTCTCCACATACTTGAGATCTGCGGCACGACCTGAAATCGAATATTATGACATGTTAGTTTGGAGAGTTCTTTACATAGACACACATTCGACACATACCTTTGCCACTGCCACAGGTTTTCGTGGGCGTATTCACCGATATGAAGATCAGATCAGCTTCTTTGATGGCAGTTGATATGTCCGTGGAGAAGAACAAGTTCACATTGCGGCACTTCTTGACAACCTCATCCAGACCGGGCTAGAGAGAAAGAGACGTGTGTTTATATTTTAGTATAATTAACATATTATGTAAACCATGAAAACAACCGTTAGCTGGACCAGTTAGTCTGTTATGCGTCGCATGAATCAAGTCTGATTTTCCGTTATTATAAGATAAGATTATTGGGGTAGCTCTTACGTGCAAGCGAATTCTATGGAAACTCCTTATCTGAAGTGTATGTATATACATTGTATTTTTAGGGCGATAACTTCTACCATAATATGATACTATAATAATTTTCATGTACCTCTACATGTTTCTTCAAATTGAATTTGTAATTATTTTTTGATTGATCTGCCATACTTGCAAACGGTTTTCCCTTTTTTAATCTCAGTCTGTGCGGTACATTGAACTTGTTCCCGCGAAATTATCAAAAGAAATATATGTATGCATTAATGAGAATTGGAACAGGAAGAGGAAAGCACTAATGGGTTTATTTGGAAATCATGTGGCACCGCAAAACGCTGATCTCATAAAACAGTTTAGTTTATTAGAAGCGAAAAGAAAGAGTTTCGCAGAATTTGTATGAGAACATTTTTGAAAAAATTTCTAAACTCATTTGGAAATTGTCTTGTCTTGGCCCAGATAAGTGACAAAAGCGTGAATACAAAAACCAATTACAATATTTGTAAGTTTCGACAGACACTTGGGCAAATACAATTGTGCATGTGCAGAAAAAAAAAACCCTGTAAGTACTTGGACAGCAAAGTTAATCAGCAAACGATGTCAGAGCTATGCCAACATTGCATAGAGTTTTCTTTGTTTTTCCATTTTTTGCCGGCACTTCGATGATGCAATCTAAGTAAAGAGCCGATAAATAAATAATTGATTTCCAGTTCTAGCGCGCCTTGGCCTAATGAGCAGATAATATTTATAGTACGATGCTTCTTTGCTTATACATTGTATTCTTTTTTATATATGCATTGTTAATGCAAGGTTTCGCACAAAGATTGCTGGAATCTCTTTTGGGTTTTTTGCTTAGATAGGTTAGTCATTTATGTGATTATTTTTACATAAATCGATAGCGTTCTGAACACTCACAATTAATTAACACTCGAAAAGAATAAACTCTTGCAAAATGCTAAGTCAAACACAGTGAGGCTTCGCTAGATCAAACTCTTTCAAATTTACTATGAAGCTAGATAAGCAGTTGATTTATTAGGGAATTCTAGGGGCCTACAATCAAAGTTTTCACACAGGAAGTTCATCAAAGAGGCACCTTACTGTAAGCACATTATCCAGCTCTAGCTGATAGCAGCAACTATTGTAGTGCTGCTTATCTGCCTCACAAGACGTAATATGGCCCAGCCTAGCTAGGCTGATAAGACTTAGTTTTGGTTAGACGAACGGGGTGTGTGGCAGAATATGGCATAAAAAGCGGAAATGCGACAAAAAAAAAACAGGGAGCGAGTTGAGAGTCTAGAATAAACTGTGTGAATTCTGACAGACTGTTCGGAAATGCTAGAAGCATCGAACTCTTGCGGATCATATCGATTTTCCACTAGCCTCTGACCCAGTTGAAGTGAAGCCCCTCACTCTTGTTGGCCAGTGTGCATCTTTGGCACTCAATAAACACAAACATTCACCTGCGTATTGTTTATGAATGACTAATGAATACAGTGCGCTGGGACCGCGAGAGGTTTGACGACGCTTGAGCAGAATGACCATTGACCTTGTTGTGGGCTAATTGCGGCAAGCACCTGTGATTGTAATTGTGATGTACTCGATCATATGCTGCCACTGTAGACTTGGTTGTGAAAGAGTTTGCAATCACGCACGCACTGCCGTTTGGACGCTGGCAAGGCAAGGCAAGGCAAGTGCGGTGTGTTGCGTGCGGTATACAAATCAGTTTGGAACTGGTTTCGGCTCAAGAAAAAGGGAACACAGCCAGGCCAGAGACGAAACGCGGTACAAGACGAGACGCAGCGGCGGCTGGGCTACTTGAAACATGAGCATGCGAGGAGTTCATCGACGTCTGCCCCTCTGATTGATGTGTGCTTGTGCTGTGTTTGTTTAGGATGGTTTTTTTTTTTTTGAAATTTCAATTTCTTTTCTTTTTTTTTTTTGCAGCACAAAGCGTGATAGATCTGAACTCACACACATGTACAACGATTATTTAAATGCACAGCCATCCCCAGATTGTTCTCTCGTGTATAGCTAAATGTGCGCTTGTGTAGGCGCCAATGTACACATATTTACTCGGAAACATGATCATCCGCCCAATAAGCACAATAGCTTAAACTAACCTCGTAAATGGGCAATTTTTCCGAATTCCACTGTGCGATTCTTTCGGCACTTTTATCGACCAGCGTAATGGTAATATCTGGACATTTAAGTGCCATTACCGCACATGTTGGACCGCCAACATAACCAGCGCCAATGCAGCAAACTTTCATTTTAGATTAGCTCGATTTTCACACACAATTTATTAAATTAACGAGCTTCCGAGTGCACAAAGTTACTGTTGAATTACGTTTAAAAACTCCTCAAACAGCAACACACACGCATATGAATATTTAATGCTTCCACCACGGCGTCCGAATAACATCTGTTAATAAAACCTCCAATCAGACTGTTAATATTAGCAGCGCTACAGTCGAATTGTTGTACAAGGTACAATACCCTGCAGTGAGTCAGGTATACACTTTCATAATGCAATTCAAATGTAACAGCCTAAAAAAAATATAACTGTAAATCAAAGCGTCTATTTATTTATTAGCATTAGCATTTGTATGCTAAACTGGTTATACTTCTCTGGAAAAAATTATTGAAATTAAAGATGCTTATGTTTCATAGGGTATAAAGCGAATGTTATCCTTAAATAACATTTACCATTAACATTTGCTATTGGTGAATCTTCATGTAAGCTTTTACAGATGTATGTTAACTTCTCTGTTATAAGCAGTGTGTATCGATACCGTCAAGCCAAATGTATCGACTTTAGCGCCATTACATTTTTTTTGAAAAAGATGGCTTTGGTTCAATTTGGTTCAACAAAATTTTTGTTTAACTTCAGTTCTAAATTAAAATTGGAGCATTTACATCTAAATTTTTATTTGGCGTAACCTAAATTTCAAAATCTTTAATATAAACATATGATGTTGCAGATATTGAGCGTAGCAAAATGCATTCAACCTTCGTACATGTACAAAAGGTTTCCCCCCATGGTCAATGCAAATTTTCGATTTATGTCTGATAAGTGCAAGAAGGGTGGTAAGTATCTTAACCTAGCCAATGTTATAATGTTAGAAAATAAAGGAAACTTGAAACATTTACAGGGGATAAGCCGAAACCGCCTGATCTTGCGTGCAAAAAGAAAGAATCCTCGGAAAAGGCCTCTTGCGGCTGTAAAAAGCCCTGCAAGTGTGCGCCAACCTGTGCTTGCAAGAAAAAGAAATGTGCTCCACCTGGAGGAGGAGGTAAAACAATGCGAAATAATTTTCTGTATGTGTGTAACCACAATCCTTACCTTTCTTTAAGGTCATCACTCGGCCAGCTTCTGGAAGAAGTTATCGCTTATGGGATTTATACCGCTTATAGTCCTTTTGACTGGCATTGTCTTTAGCAGTCATCATGAGTCAGAGCGACCCGAGTTCAAGAATTGGCCTCATATGTACAAGCGTACAAAGCCATTTTTCTTTAACGGTGGTCCTGGAAATAAAACCTACTACCACAACCCACATGTAAATCCCTTGCCACCCTTTGGCTATGAGGATGAAATTGATGAGGGAGCTAAGGGTCCTGAAGAAACGGACAAGGAGCGTGAGGCACGCTTGAAGGAGTTCGAAGCGCTGCGTAAGGAGTGGAAGAAGAAGGACGACAACCGTGAGAAAGAGGCACAGAAGCTGGCAAAGGAAGTCGCAATGGAGGCGGAAAAGAAGAGGAAAGCAGAGGAAGCTCTGATGAAGGCTGAAAATAAAAAGAAAGCTGAAGAGATTAAAATGCAGGAAAAGCAAAAGAAGGCGGAAGAACTTCGCATGAAGGTTGAAATGAAAAAGAAGGCGGAAGAACTTCGTATGGAGGAGAAGAAGAACAAAAAGAAGGCAGAAGATATGAAATTCATCCCCTTAGACGAAGATTCCTCAGATATACCAGTTGACTAACTTAGCCACTAACTCCCATAATCAAAATCTTTGTCAATATCATATGAATACATTCTTTTTTTTGTTTTCGAGAAACATTTCAATATATAGACTAAAATAGCTTACAAACTAACACTTCCTTACGTCCGGCACAATCTTGCACTCGGCAAATGGATCGAGTTTCTCGGCTTCCTTCTTGGCACAGGGTGGGCACTCAACACAGCAGATGTCATCCTTTGGTGTGCTCTTGAGCAGCCCATTGATGTTCTCACTTCCAGAGGACTTCAAACCAGTACCAGAGTCGGTGCGTGCCGGAACGTTTTTACCTTTTGTCTTGGGCAGCGAATAGGTGGGGCCTCCCGACGGTGGATTGGGCCTGCCCCAATAGTCTTCGGGCACATCCCAAATGATCAACGAGCCATCTGTGCTGCCTGTGACGAATGACTTGCCACATGGACTATAAGCAGCGGAAATTACAGACGATGCATGCTCCGATCCGACACCCACAAGATCTCCGCTATTATAGTCCCAGAGCTTGACCTGCAAATCGCTGCCAACACTTACGAAATAGTCGCCGGTTTCGTTCATTGACAAACAATTAACGGACGATTTCTTGGAAGCGGTCAACTCACGAATCAGTGCACCATTGTACACCATCCAGTAGATGATTCTGCCATCTGAGCCACAGGTTATTACCTGTACTCCAGTTGGGAAGTACAGCACAGACATGAACTGTGTGTTGGCTGTCACCACCACCTTGCGGGTCATGCGACTAGCAAAGAACATGCTTATTAAAGATAATCTCATCTGCAGTTTCGCACTTACTTGATGTCCCAGATGACGCAGGAGCCATCTGTGCAGGCTGAAATGACTTCAGTGTCTAGGTAGTTAATGTCCAACGATGTGATGGGTCCCGAGTGATCCTTAAGTACGCCCACTAGACTCTGGCGATAGGGTTCGATCTTCCACACACGCACTTGTCCCTCAATGCCGCCAGTGACAATAAAACGACCAGAGGAGCCCATGGCCAGTGCACTGCAACCTGAAATTAAAGGTTAAAGAATTAAAACTCTGCAATTAGTTAGTTAAACTAGTTACCCTTGTTATGAGCGTTGGGTATAGCATAAATAAGACGTCCAGTTACGGGTGTAAAGGCACGTATGATGCCATCGTTCCACACGGACACGATGCTTGTGCCGTCCTGCGCAAAGCGCACAGCAGCGCAGTTAAAGTTATACACCATGATGCGCAGCAACTCCTGCTTGCGTCCCGAGGACCAGATGCGAATGCACTCATGTCCTGCTGTGGCAAAAACTCCATGATAGCCCCTGAAAGGCTTACGCTTTTATATAGAGAACTAAAGAATGAAGAATGAAATGAAACTTACTTGGGAAACGTTATGTAATAGACTGCCTTGGTGTGGCAAGTGCGGATCAGCTTGAGCACCCAGGATTGTATATTAAGCGTATAGATTTCGTTTGTGTCCGTGCATATATAGAATTTATCTGGTGTGGAACGCACAAACGAAGATATACGACCAGAGACACGAGTTGACTTTACCTGTACAGAAAGGAAAGAATTAATTGATAATTCAAACACAAATTCTAATCTCAAACTCCATGGGTTACCGTGCGCAAATAGGGCCAAGTGGGTCCAGGATATTCTCTATAGGTAATCAATGGCACCTCGGTACGCTCTTCGACAAGCTCCACTGCACCGTCACCAGCACCGATAAGCAAACGACCCTTCTCCAGTAAATACATAGCACGTACTCCGTTCACATAGCGATTGCAGTCGCGACCCGTCGGCTTGCGCGGATTGTGAGTGCCAAAAGCGCCCAGTATACCAGCCGTGGTTCCTGGAGTGGTGACATTGATCTTGTCACAACAGTTCAGCGAGATCTTGATAATGTCACCAGTGCTGGTCCCAAGGAAAGCCCATTGATCGTCCTTTGAAATGCGACCGCAGAGAAAGACACGCGTCTTGCCGGCCAGATGTACGTCCTGCACATATAGTTTCTTCTTCTCAAGGCATATGCTCCACAGACGTAGATGCCGATCGCCGGCAGTGAGAAAAAAGAGCGCATTGTTGTGTAGTGGACGAATGCAGAGTGCATCTCCCGAAATGGCCCGAGAGACGGGCTGGCGACAAATGGGAGAACTGCACAGGACAAGCGAAAGAAGCAAAATGAGTTAACAGAACAATCTATTGTAATATACGTTCATACAACAACTTACAATGTCTCAATATCGAAAACAATGACGGAGCCGTCATCTTTTCCACCAATGGAGACCACATAACGATCCTGAGCTGTAAAGCAAATGGCCTGCACTTTCACCTTGTGTAGATCGTGACGTCCAATCTCTTTGCGTGCCTCATAATCCCATATAATTACATATCCCTTAAAGCCCATGTGGTTGATCTGGCCGGAGGCCATGAATTTGCCGCTCTTGCTAACATCCAGGCAGGATATGCTATTTGTGTGTCCAGCTACAAATTCCTGTGTGTTTGTCTTCAAATCGGCAATTGCAATCTTGTTACCCAGTGCAAATATAGCCGCCTGGGTTTTGGGATGCTGGCGAAGACCGTTATCCACTTTGCCATTGATACCAAAGATTGCACGTGGCTTCAGTTGCTGACATTCTCTGTTCAAAGCTGCCATTATTCTTATATTAAAAAATATATATTTAAATTGTATTTATATATTCAAAAAAAAATTGTCACTGTCAGTATGAACAGCAATGTTTATTTGTTTTAAAATCAAACAACCGTTGCCTGGAAGCCCATTCGAAACAGAGTGGCAGCATCGCATGCTCTTCGATTAATACATTTAAAATCGATATCTTAGTTGCTGCCAGGGCTGTAAGCGCTGTACTGTAAATAAATATACTATACATATTTTGTCTATGGTTTAATTTACAACAATTGTAATTTAAAGAATGAAATTGCGTAATTTTAGCAAATAGCAAATAATCAATATCTAAATTTTGTGAAGTATTGTACCTTACCGCACAAATTACGGGGTACAACAAATAACGGGGTATTACAACTAGGTGGCAACGCCTCTGGAATAGCCGGCACATAGTAAGCAAAAACAAATAACAAAGTAAAAAAAATACGTATGTGCACACATACAAATGACAGTTTATACATAAATAGAACTATATAAGTTGCATTGTTGTGCCGTTTTTACAGTTATTCGGTCAAGCAGCTCTCGAGGCTCGAGCTAATCAAATAACAGCCTATTTGACCCGTATCGAGTGAAAAACATAAAAACACAAGCGGACGAACCATTGAACGATTGCGAATATTGCAAAATGTTACGGATTACAAAGAGCATGGAGGCGCTCAGTGTGTGTCTCCTATTGATATGTTTAATTGCGCAGTGCAACAGTATCGGTTTTCGCCATGGTCGCCGTGTTAACGGATTTCTGGGCAGGCCGAGTAAATTTATAAGCATGTTTCGTACTCATGAGGCAGAGGACAAATGGTTTGAACAGAAATTGGATCATTTGAATCCAAAAGACACGCGTACTTGGAAGCAACGGTACTTTGTCAACGATGCTCACTATCGTAACGACAGCAACGCCCCTATCTTTTTATTGATTGGCGGCGAGGCAGAAGCCTCCAAGCACTGGATGCGTGAGGGCACCTGGATCCATTATGCCGAGCATTTTGGTGCACTGTGTATTCAATTGGAGCATCGTTATTATGGCAAAAGTCATCCGACCAAAGATCTCTCGACCAGTAACTTGGTCTACTTGAGCTCTGAGCAAGCACTGGCTGACTTGGCGAGCTTTGTGACTGCCATGAAGATTAACTACAAACTCAGCGATACGCAGAAATGGATTGCTTTTGGCGGCTCCTATCCTGGTTCTTTGGCAGCCTGGGCACGTGAGAAGTATCCGAATTTAATTGATGGCGCCATCAGCTCAAGTGGACCGCTTCTGGCGCAGGTTGACTTCAAGGAATACTTCCAGGTGGTCAAGGCATCCCTTGCCAGCTACAAGCCCGAGTGTGTGGAAGCTGTGGCACGTGGCTTTGCACAAGTGGAGATTCTGCTTAATCACATGATTGGACAACGTAATCTCGACGAAAAATTCAAGTAGACAACTTTGCTAGTCAAACTCTGAACCGTTATTAACATCATCTTTTTTAGAACTTGCACGCCCCTGAAGGATTCCATTGAGAATAAATTGGACATTGCGAATTTCTTTGAGAACATTGCAGGAAATTTTGCCGGCGTGGTGCAGTACAACAAGGATAACAGTCCACATGCCACTGTGACCATCGATGAGGTATGAACTGCTCAACAAAGCTAATAACTTTACATTATATAAGCCCTTTTCATTTTAAGATTTGCGACGTTATGCTAAATACAACGATGGGACCGCCTGTTACCCGCTTGGGAGCAGTAAACGCAATTTTGCTAAACGCTTCCGATACCAAGTGCCTGGACTATAAGTATGACAAAATGGTTGCTGATATGAAAAATGTATCATGGGACTCGGAAATGGCAAAGGGTATGCGTCAATGGGTCTACCAGACATGCACCGAATTTGGATTCTATCAGACATCTGAGAACAGAACAGACACATTTGGCGATCGTTTTGGTGTTGATTTCTTTGTGCGACAGTGCATGGACGTATTCTCTGACCACATGGACATGGATTTCCTCGAGAAGGCTGTGAAGCAAACTAATAGATATTACGGTGCACTTAATCCGAAAACCACACAGGTTCTTTATGTGCACGGCTCGATTGATCCATGGCACGCTCTGGGCCTTTATGTCTCGTCCAACGAAAAAACGCCCACCATTTATATTGAAGGTGACCCAAGTTGATCATAGCGTATTCTTATCGCTCCCATCTAATATATATACATTTGCAGGCACCGCCCATTGCGCCAACATGTACGAACCGGCAAAAACGGATTCTGCCGAGCTAAAGGTGGCTCGCAACAAAATACTTAAATATCTGGCCAAGTTATTGGATGGCTATGCTAGTTCTGCCAAATTCATTTGAATTCTATAGTTAAAATGCAACCAAAGAGGTGCTTGCCCAGCAATTATTAATAAATGATTTCTAAAGTTTCGGGAAATTTAAGATTTATTAGTTTGCCTTCTTTAACATGTTCTGTTGTCTTGAGTTTTTTGCTGTCCCGTTTATAAATTATCTGATATTCTGTTTAGTCCTCTTTGCCTTATCCATTTATCAGATGGAAACGCGTCACAGCATTGTTCGCTAGTTTTTGTTCTTTTGACTTTCCGGTTTAGTCCTTCTTTGCCTCATTCATTTTCTCATGGAACCGCTTCCAATATGCCTTGAAAGTTTCGTTTGCTAGTATTTTTTCGTTGACAAAGCGAATGCTCCAGTTGATAGTCAAGGTAAGAATGTCATAGATAAAGGCAACGATTCGGAAGGTAAACTTCTCCACCTGATCCTTACTGGGCAAATTGGCAGTCACTTCTTGCCACTGTTTGACAGCATCGTTGGTCATATTACTGGAAGCCGACCCGGTCTGCATAGACTTTCCAGAAGTTCCTGTTTTTGGATCTCCTTTGGGTGAATCATCAGGGCATACTTTTCCGCACTCTGTCAACGTTTGCTCAACATGCATCTGCGAAGTTATCTCGCCCTTTGCCTCATCACGCGACTTAAAGGGTTGGTTGTCGCCCGTGGAGTCAGACCCATAAGCACTTGGTAGCGCCTTACCAATTACATTCACATTGGTGCCAGAGGTTCGTTCAATAGTCGTAGTCGAGACATTGCCAATAATTCCTCTCGACGATCCACCCTTCGTATTGTCGTCACCGCTGGCAAAAAAGCGAACAAGAGGTCGCGAAAACGAGTGCGACTGACGGTAAACGTTCTGCGCCACAATGGAGTATTCTGTGCGAGGGCAGTTTATATAGTACTAAGCGTATACATATCTAAATCTGCATACTTACGCAGGGTCTGCGGCAACTTGGTACGCTGGCTGACCAAACATAATACGCGAATCATGTTGTGTATCTGGAGCGTGGTTTCGTTTTTCTGTAATTTACTAGACTAAACAGAGTAATATTTAATACCTGAAAAACCGAAATTGAAATTGTGCTACAACTTTCTAACTAAAGTAGTCGACCGAGTTCAACTAAAGTTGACAGCAAAAGAACGCATCATTTTTGACTTTTGAGGTAGAAAAACTCACCACAGTGCGCAGTGTTGAAAAACGCAAGCAATGAGCAATTTGACCAAAAAAGAACATACTGCACGACGATAACATTATATGAGGTTAGGTTTTTCGCATTTTCTCTTTATTTATTATTACTATTACTAAAAAAATTAGTAAGTTTTCTAGTTACATTTAAAGGGCATACAAAAATTAGGCCCATGCTCACTCAAATGGTGCGCTAAGCTCTTGGCAAAATGTACGCGGCGGCATTCAAAGTGTTGCAAAACGTGGCCCAAATGCATGGTGTAAAACGTACAGAGATTTCAAATAACTGAAATCATCTTGATTTCGCACCATGCGGTTGGGCCACGTGAATAAGCTTAACCAAGTGCAAAGATAGCTGACCAAACTTGTGCGCAGACGCATTGCGAATCTGAGCAGCTGCCTTTACCAAGTTTCAGGTTCCTTCTTTACACTTGTTCAATTACATAGAATATTATAGATTATTAGTACGGTAACTTAACTAATTGCAGTTTATTTGTTCCTGGACTACTGGCAACAATATCGGTTTAAATGTAAATATATATTCATTTATCTCAAGAGCGTGTAAAGCATTTAACATCGTTAAGTATATTAGAGAATTGCAGAACTAAAGATATAACTATCGAACAGGCATATAACGGACTAACAAAGGATGCACCTAACGAATGTTATGAGAAAAGAACTACTTGGTTCATCTTTAATTAGAATATTATTTGACTTTCATACACGATAGCAATATCCTTAGTTCTTCAGCTCTTATATATGTACATAATAAGCTATGTATATGTATATACATAGAGTAAATGTATGCATATGTGCCTTATAGTTAATTAATTATAATGTAATGGAAATGTTTGCGCGTTTTCCGTTAATACTAAGACGCACTCTTATCATATAAGCTGTTCCTGCCTACTAGAACAGTCCAATTTGTTTCAGATTGTTCTTGATGATGACATCTGTAACCGCATCGAATACAAATTTCACATTGTTTGTATCTGTGGCGCAGGTGAGGTGCGTATAGATTTCCTTTTGGTCTTTTCGTTTGTTGAGATTTTCGAATTTCATGCGTATATAGTTGGCGGCCTCCTCAAATGTATTGGAACCTGGACAAACAGAACGATTAACAATAGGTGTTAAGACTGTAATCTAACAGTTTATATTACCAGTATATTCTGGGAAACATATCGTCAAGGGAGATCGCTTGATTTTCTCCTCAAACAAATCCTTTTTGTTCAAGAAAAGTATTATGGACGTTTCCACAAACCATTTCGAATTGCAGATAGAGTCGAAGAGTTTAAGTGATTCAATCATACGATTCATTTCCTCATCCTCGGCCAAAACCAAGTCGTAACCTGCAAAGCAATGCAACAGATTTAATGCTATATTCAGAAGTTCTTAAAACAAAGTCTTACCCGAGAGTGCCACGCAGAAAATGATGGCTGTAACGCCTTCGAAGCAATGAATCCACTTCTTGCGCTCCGAACGTTGACCTCCAACATCGAAGAGCCTAAGAGAGGTTAGGGAAAGAATTACAATAACATCAATTTAAAATAAGGTCAAGGACAACTCACTTGAAGTGCAACTGTTTGCAGCTGAAGTGCGTCTCAATGATGCCTGTGGTCTTCACACGCGTGCGCAATACATCCTGCTGCGTGGGTATATAGTTCGGCTGCGCAATGCGATCCAGCGAGTTCAGGTAGTATCCTGCCGAGTCGTTCAATTGATACTCGCGAGAGCGGGAGAAGGACTGCTGCACTCCAGCGTCGGACCACAGCTTCTTCATCAGCATCACAATCTCTGGCAGCAAAATGCCTTCGTCTGCCGCTGAGGCATGTGTAAAGAACTGACGTGCTATGTCCGTCTTACTAGGATCAGCAAACTCGATCTTTAGCCGACCCATAGCACGTATGATGACCATCAGACTCTGTACGGTGTTGCTGTACACAACGCGTCGATATTCTTCACACTCCTCCTGCGAGTAGCCCGTCTCATGGATGATTTTCATTTGTTTTACTATCGTCGATTTGCCGGATTCGCCGGCGCCTGCAAATAAAAAGAAAAAGCAAACAAAGAATTAATTTCTATTAGCAATACCATCGACAATAACCGGAAGTGGAACGTACATACTTGCCCCCCTATACCGTCTGACAATTGTCTCTGTCATAGGGAAAGGGTATGGCATGTTGCTATTCCCATTGTTTGTGTCATGCGTAAAAAGCGCCAATGAATGAATCAATTCGTAGGCGCGAGACGAGCGGCAGTTTTTATGAATGAATGGGGCGATGCTTGCCACAAATTGCTCAATTGTCTTAGGGTCAAGAGGCCAAAAAGCTCGCAGCTGACGTCGTAAGCTCAATTGCGTTGGTCATGTTGGGCAAGATCCCAGAAAGTGAGCTTACACAAACAGATACCGACTTAATGCCATTTGAGTGAAGGTAATCAACGTATATTAACTTCGTTCGTATTTAATTGTATAATCGTTCAAATACTTCCTGATTTTAAAAGGAAACTATCGATTAGCCCACTCAATTGTTACAAGTCATCTTCATCATAGTTTATTAATAAGTTATTCGAGATCTGCCTAAGGTTTTTCGTAAAGCTCCAAGTTCATTGAACTTTGAATACAGCAACAGGTTACAGCTTATTTAAATATTTACAAAATATGCTGAGCTAATTATAATCGAATTACATATATATTATTACTACCAAAATATTCTTAAATAAAAAGAAACGACAAAAGCTACAGTCGAGTGCACCCGACTTTAAAATACCCTGCGCACAACATAAGAAACCGTCGTATCGTTTTATCAATTTTAAGAAATATCTAACCATATGTCAAAGCAAAGATATTTTAACTTAAATACATCACTTACAAAGCAATCTAAACAATCTAACTACAGATTTGCGGGGGCGGGCGGAGTAAAGAGTATAAAAACATGCAGACCACAAAGAAGCTGATGTTGGCTAGTTCAATAGATAATAAATGAAGTTACGTGCTGTCTGGTTTCCTCTTTCGCAAGACGCACAAAAAATAATGTTTTTATGTACTTTATTTTTTTTTTTAAGCAAACTAAAGTTATAAAGCGATATACGATGTCAGTGACTATTGCAACAATGGCACATTAAGACAACTTTACTATTTTTTCTCCATTTAATCTTTGCAACATTCAATGCTTTTGCTTTTCTCGTAGTTGTTGTTGTTGTTGTTGTGTGGTTGGGTCCATTCCCAGACAGAAGCAGAGATGGAAGCGCAGATGGAGGCAAGCCAAGTCTGTGGGTTAGGTAATTGCGAGAGATCTCAACGCGAATACTTTCACTTTTCCAGTGCTTACTTAGTACGTCCCAAGTTCGATGTGCCGACTGTCAAAGTTAGTTTGATATATTATACTATGTAGCTTAAACAGAGTCAAAGCCAACAATGCACACTAATTTAGCAATAAACAAAAGTGTCGTTATATCCAAAATTATGGCCCAAAAGACGGTCAAGCCAGGCGGCCCTTGCCAAGCCGAATACGAATTAGGAAATGTTCGAAGCTAGCCAAGAGTTTGCAACAATGGCGAAAAAAGGTCAATTTAATAATGGCAACCAAACACACACACACACACATGCACGTGGGCATACTTTGAGGTTTTTAAAGAGCGTATTCATTTATCAATGCACCGTTAACTGTGCCATAATAAGCAAAGACTCAGGTGAAAGAGAGTCGAGAACATGGAGAACCCCAAACAGATCGCGGTGAGTACAAAGCGGCATAACAACAATAACAATGGAAAACCAGAAGCAGCAGCAGCAGCACCTCCAGCAACAACAATCACGTAACAATCATCAACGACATCGACAGCGCGCCGTGGCTGCTCATCATGATAATCAGCGGTATTAAAATTAACTTCATTAGCACAAAACACACAGACCGAGAGACGGACAATCCTCCCAGGGGCGTGTTAGACACCTCAACGCCGCTATGATTGCAGTTGAATGGGTTATATTTGCATTTATTTATATAGAGAGTGACTAAAGGCAAACACCGATTTAGGCAAGAGCAGGAACAATAACAAAACCCGCAAAAATCACCGCAAATGATTCTGTTCGCCCCAGCGTTATGAGTAATCGTAATTGAGCTCGATTGGCGCCATCAGGCGGCTGGCGTCCGAACTTTTAGATAAGTGAAGTGCGCCAGAGAGAGACGGAGCGAGCCAGAAAGAAATGTGTTAATCAGCAACAGAATGTGGTGGGTGGGGGAAACTTGCGCCCTGCACACTTACTCGTAGTAAGTAAACACAGCTAAGTCACCAGAAGAAAAACATAGACATAATATTCATAATTTATAATTTACACGTAAATTATGTTGTTTTTTTTGTTTTGAGCATGCGTTAAATAGAAAGTTTTAAGAAACAAAATTCCTCGAATAATTTTAGTTGAAAATGGTTGTTTAATACTGACGCAAAGGTTATTGATAATTGCGATAAGGCGTAGAATGACTTATGGCGACAAGCGACACAACAACAACACAAGCACATCAAGTACATATACATAAGAGCATTTTGGTGCATGTGTGTGTGTGTCTGTGTGGGTATATAAATTCTTTAAAAATTGTTGATTAAGTTACTTGTATATTGACGTTTGTGTGCAGTGTTTCCGAGGCTTCTCTCTGGCTCTGGCTCTGGCATGGCATAACGTAATGGAATGTATCATGTGCTGGCTTACTTATTAATTTCTTTTACTTGCACATTCACATGCGATACATGTGCACACATACACATGTACATACATTGTGGACACACATGGGGTAGGGTGCTTACTCATGTCAGCAATCTTATGCAAATATTGTGTACTTTTTTTTTTTTTTGAATTGGGTACCAAATTGCAAACTGCGCTTCAAGCGAAAGTTTCGCTCTAAATTGAAAGGCGTGCGCGGGGGCGGGGCACATAGCGTGAACATGACAACAAATTAAGTGGCGTAATTCAACTAAGCAGCCCCGGCTGTGGGGCCAATGGTCAGACACCCACTGCAACAATAGCGAAATTTTATTAAATCTACTGAATAACAGCGAAGTGAAGCCTGGGCTCAGCCCAAGCAGCTCGTCAAACAGCAGCAGCAACAACAACAACGGCGGCGCACACAGCGCACAGCTGCATTTGATGTGGGGCCATTTATTTGCGCTAATATCGTTCACCCCACTTTAAATGTCAGTGTACAAGCGGCAACAACAATAACAAGAGCCGCTGCCCCAGCCAATTAGGCCTGCCAGATAGAGAGACAGAGAGAGGCAGCGCAAAAGATGCGGTTTGAATAATAAAAGCGAGCGCAGGCGCAACAGCAGCAGAAACAACTGAGATAGACAAAAGCAACATCACACACACACAAACAAACGTGGAAACATATGCACAACAAAGTAAATACGCGTCTGAGTGTCAGCAAGTAGTGCAAGGTGTTTTCTTGTTGCCTTTTGCCATAATCTACGCCACTGTAACACTCTGCTGCATGGCACCTAAGGTTGCCACCCTCTGTTGCATACAATTTCCTAGATACCCTGTAGAGTTACATTCAAACAACAAACAGGGTAACACAGCTCAGCTTCTAACTAGCCAAACTGAGCGCAACGCTTGAATGATTCCTAGCCAAATTGAGCAGTGTAGCCATAGATTGATTACTTGCTGTCGAGTGTTGTGTGTACATCTCGAGTATCATTCAACTGGCATGCCGCATGTCTCTCGCTCGCACACCCTGCTCTGGCTTTGGCTTTGGCTTTGCCACACTCATCAGCAGCCCCTTTTGAGTCATCGCGAAGCAAACGGAGTGTCGCTTCATTAACAAAGCAGCTAACTGCAACTACACATACAAATGTGTGTACATGCGTGTGTGTGTGTGTGTGCTTGTTCGTGTCGTTGTTGCTGCCGCTGCTGCTGCTGGCTGTGCCGCTTGAAAGCTGAAAACCTCATTTCATTGTTTTAAGCATTGAATGGCAATGAATGAATGAAAGTGCGCTCAAATAAAATTTCTCGGTTTTTTTACTGTTTTTTTTTGTATAGAAACTTAATTGCAGAAGGCTAAAAACGCAATGCGGTGTTTAATTTCACTGTACAACAAGCGAGTGGAAGAGGTCACAGTTGATCGCAATGCACAATTCTCACACAACAAGTGCCACTCACACACACACACATACACATGCAAGCATACGTAAGAAGAACCGCAGCGCAAACATGTTTCCATTGGCAAAGCCGATTGATGGCGCCCCAGTTGCTGCAGCCGCCGACGCTGACGCTGACGGCGACGCCGTCGTCAGTTCCGACATTTGGTTTCAATTTACGTTCAATTTCTTATCGCATTCGAATTATTAGACATGTGTACATATGTTTGTACACATGTATGTATGCACATTGCATAATGGCCAGACCACGTCCACGTCCAGAGATGAATCGAGAATCGAATTGCACACAGTGAGTTTGTTTATCGCCGCACTTAATTGAAAAGGCAATGCGAGCATAAATGCGCTAACATACATAAATACCCTGCTCACATTTCTATAGGGTAGAATACCTTACTTAACCAAGCAACAGCATAACGGCTTTAGTTCTTACTGAGGCAATTTGGAATTTTTGAAATTCGCGTACATGGCGTGGCATACTAATGCATAAATTAAACAAAATAACGTATAATACTTTGAAAAGGTCTGAGACGCACCCAATAGCAGCAGTTTAACCTCCGAAGCGGCTCGTTCTCCTTCCGCTCTCAGCGCCCGGTCGATGTTTTTCGAACGTTCGATGGCTTCTTTATCTCGTGCTGTACTCACTGCACAACCCATTTTGTTTAATTTTCGTTTTCGTTTCTTGTTTCTTTTCCAATTGGCGTTTTGGCGAACTTTTTTCGCCTATAATTAATTAATTTTCACTTGTGTTTTTCGGTACTTTTTTAATTAGGCACTGCGGCTTGCTGCAGATCGTTGCGTCTGCGCGTCGTCTGTACACTTTTTTTTTGTGCTGCTTCTCCTCCTCCTTTCACATACACACACACGCACGTTCGCGCATACACGCACACGCGCACTCCAGACTGTTCGAGCGGCGCAGACTCAAAAGCGTAAGAGTCGCTTAGCACTTTCCAAAACACTTGCGGCGAATTTTGAAAATTATTTAAATTTAGCGTTATGTCTGGCGGCAATGCCAATTATATTTTTATTTTTTTAAATCGCTATTGTTGGTTGAAGAGCGTGATTCACTTTTCGGCTGCTTCACTGCGGCTGTCAATCTGATACTAGAAAGAAAAAACCAAAAACACGCACAGTTTGGGCACACTGAAAACGATCGAAGCTTGGCAGTGTTGTTAAATGTGCAGAAAACAAGAGGGGCAACTCTGACGCAAAGATGCTCGGTTTAAGCGTTGCCAGACTGTTGTATGCAGTTGCCTTGTTTATTATTTAATTTTAAATTTAATAATTAAAACAATTATAAAAAAGGGGCTGGGTATTATTAAAAAATATTAAACAAATAAAAACTTAGAAAAGCGAAAGACAATTGATCCCATAACTGCAACTGTAATTAATTCTTGGAGTTCTTGATGATTTCAATTTTAAAAGTTTGCCCTTTGCCATGATATGTTTATTGAAATAACTCTTAAGTATAAACAAACAGAAGCACACAAAAATGTGTGCGACTCGGAAGTGCACGGCACGGCAAGGCGTCCGCTCAATATGCGCACAAACCGAATGAGTTCCCAGGGAACGAGAGCAGGCATGCATATCACGGAGACACACACATGCATTCCACTGTATACATATAAATAATATTTGCTTTGGCCTTTCGGGACAATATGATCAATAAGAAGGAGTCACAGGCTGGCCAAATGGCAGCAACTGCAGTCGAGAGCTACTCGAACTTATTGGAAATCAAAGTGGAAACGGGAAGAGTTCTATGTGCGTATGTGAGGTCACATAGCTTTCCACAACTCATTTGTGGAACTCATTTGTTTTGACGTGAAGGGGTCGCAGTGCAAAAGCTGCGGCGAGGACGTCACATGTTCCGCTGCCAGGCGCATTGTCTACGTGGAGGCCATCAACGGGTCATGATTTACACATGTTTACACGAGCAACATTAAATGGGACAGGGGGATCGGATCGGGATCCCCTCGTGAATGAATGATTGCAGCATTGCACAGCGTTTATCGTAAAAAGTAAAAAGGCAAAGGCAGCGACAACGGCAGCCGCTAGATAAATATGGATTTATGCGGTTTTGGGATGCTGGCAGGGGTTGCGGTTCCGTGGGGTAGGCACGGGGCAGGGCAGAGAAGCAGCAATGCTCGATGCGCTTTGGGTGGTCCAATTGGTGGTCTGCCGCTGACGCTGCCACTGCATGCAGCATGGCATGCAAAGCGCAAGCCGCCCTCTTCCTCTTTGCCTACCCGACTGTCTTGCTCGTCATCGGGAACATCATCGGGCTGTCGCTGTGCCCGCTCTCAGCTCCCGCTCTCGTCACTGCTTCCTTCATATTGTTGTTCTTGTTGTACTCTCGCGATTGAATTCAAACCGTTTGCTGATGCCAACAATTTTGACGAACGTCGACGTCGGCGTCGGCCAAACTTCAATCGACGCGCGCGCGGCGCACAAAAACAAAAACCAAAGCAAACAACAGCAACGGCAGCAGCAGCAGCAACAACAATTAAAGGACGCCAAGGCCTTGAAATAGATATGTAAGTATGTATGCATGTACAGTTAACTCACACCTACACCCACACACATACGCACACACGCCGTTTAGCACATGTGTTGCCTGAGCAAACTCAAGATTAAGATTAATTTACCCGATAATTCGAACCAAAAAAGAAAATCATTGGGAAAACTTTGCTCGCCTTTCTTTTTTATGCGTTGAAAGGTTGAACAGACATGCCAGGCCGCTGTAAATTTGGAAGCAGTGCAGGAGTGAAGGAGGGGCAGACTGCAGACACTCAAGTGGAGTTGCGAGTTCCAGAGTTGCGACTGATGGATGCTTGACCGCCCGTCGATCGTCAGGCGCATCAATCGATACATTTTCGGCACTTTTGAAAGCCGTCGAAAGCGTTAATGGGCAGGCAGCATCGAGTATTAACTATATACTATTTATAGACTATACATATTTACTTGGTTATTCGCAATAGTTATGGAATTTTACACATATCGAAACGAAATGGGGACGATAAAAAGAGAAGCGAACAGGAATTGTGTCTTTAACTAAAATTAGCAGCAAAGACTCGATTTGTTTACACTGAAAATGTAATAATTACCCAAAATATAGAGACAAGAAGCGAAGGAAAAACCTGCATAGATCGAACCGATGGGCAGACAGGGCAAGAAAAGCGACTATAAGATACGCTGTAAACTGCGGCGTACTGCAGCAATTCCTGTACGGCTACAGGGTATCTGGCAAGTGCGACTATTTACAGTTGCGCTGGAAAAGTATTTCGACAATTTAGTCTTGGGCAGACACAAGTGCGCACCGTGTCGAGATTTACTTTGTTTACACATGCAGCAAAAGGGAAAACCCGAATGGGATGTGGGAGTGGAGGAGACGCTGCCATACGGCCACGGCTGCAACCTGCCCCGGCTGCAGATCCGGGTGCAGCAGGAAACAAATATCGCTGCCGATGCAATTGAATTGCCATAAAAATTGACTCGTCGGGCGGGAAGGGTGTGAAATTTATGAATTCCTGCCAAGCAGCCAAGCAGAACCCAAAGACTTTTGTCATGGGGTTGTGAGAGGTAAATGGAGGGGAAGAGAGGAGAGAGCAGAGTGGAAGCTTTTAAGCACCTGCCAGCTGACATTGTGCAGTTTTTCCCAAGAATATGGCAATAGTTGTTTTACCCCATCTCAATTTTAGAAGACTTTCAACATGGGAAATTCCAATTTAGGATGTCTTAAGGTAAAATGAGATAATCACAGGATATGCAACGTAGATTTTTTAAGAGCTAAGGAATACCATCACTGGTTAAGACTTTTATCACTATCCAAGGGGGGGTTATTCGTTAGTTTCCCCAGCCGATCCAGCCCCGACTATTTTTGCGTCAGTTTTACTTGTTGCTTTATGGCTTTATAATGTCTGAGCGTTTCGTTTTATGATCTTGATGTTATGCCCAGCACCGAGCCATAAACTAGAAACTGATTCATGTTTGCTGCGAGACTGTCATGTCGCACGGGACGAGGCGCCAGATGGTCAGTTCCCTGAGAGAAAGAGAGGGAGAATCAGACTTTGCGGGTATGCTTTAAAATCAATAGAGTAAACCTTACATATTACACTGTCCGGCATAGTTTGAGCTCACTTCTTGCATCTTGGTCCAGTGGGTTTCGCTTCTAAAATGTAGGCATTATAGTATTTCTTATATTGTTATACTTCTTCGATTCGTACCTTTGTTACAATGGTCCTTGCCTCCCTTCTTCGAGGACTCCTTCTTGGGCGCATCTTTCTTTTTGGATGAATCTTTGCTTTCCTTCTTACATGGATCTTTCTTTTCCTTCTTCTTGCATGGATCTTTCTCCTTCTTTTTACATGGATCATCCTTCTTGCCCTTGCTCATCGCGCAGATATGATCCAGAAAGCTTTCGCCAGCTTTCAGTAGCGGCGCCCGCAACAAACGATTGGAAATCATTATAAATTTTGGAAAAATTAGAAAGTTAAGTCAAAAAATATATATAATTTTATCTGTTTATTTACACTGACTATATTGATTTTTAGTTCGTAGAAGTTAAGTGACTTAGGGCTGGCTTGAGGCTACTACGATTAGGTTGATTTCTGGACTGTTTTGGAATCTGGCACTCATTTTTTAATTTCACCGTTTTCCAACACTAATTTGTTCTTCTTTTGCGCTTTGACTTTTTTTGGTTTCGAGTTTCACTTTCTGTTGAGCTGCTCTGCCTTCGCTACCGGATCTCAAGTGGACCGACCACACATTAGCCTCGCCTGCGCGGGTCCGCGGCATCAAGTGGACCGCATTGACAATGTTCTCGTCGACGCCGCCGCAATGTCAAAATATTTGTCAGCGCCTGGGCAATTAGACGATTTGTGCCTCGTCAGGATGTCGCCTACGATTAACCCAAATTTACATGTTGCCTCCGCGCTCTCCCGGCGCGACACTTGAGCTGCTTTGTAGCTCATGATCGATCGATTTTGATGCGGATTCTCAGTAAAATTTTGTATCTGAAAATGTGTATAATGAATATGGAAAGATCTTCCAGTTTTCCACTGCGACAGGTGTGCAGCCTTTAAAGGCCGCGCGTTCAGTTGGGAGTCAAGAACAAAGCACACAACGACGACAATGGCTGCGAATGGAGAAGAAACAGATGCCGATCGAACAGCGAGCGAAGGGCGTGCGCTTGCCACATGCCACATGCCATGGCATTTGGGCATTTATCACATAATCTGTAATACAATTTTGCCCCCTTTTCATTGCAAAATGCCCCCAAGAAAAGCAGTTAAAACGCTGCCGTGATCTGTTTCCTGTTACCTCCTACATGCTGCCCCTCTCTTCTTTGCCTGCTGTGAGTCAACGTGTTTTTAAGTAGCAGCTATTAAACTAAAAGCTAAACAAAAACCGGCCAAGTACCAAGTGGAAATCGCTTTGTGTGCCGATCCACAGATTCACCCAGCGATCGTCGTTTGCTTCCTATAGACAAGGCCTTTGTTGTTGTTGTTGTTGGGGGTCTCTTGAAAGTCTTCGCTCTCTTTTCGTTTTTTTTTTCTTAATTTCTGGTAAATTTGGCGCAATTATTGCGCACCAAATGGATCGCAAGTCTATAAATTGTTCGATTTTATTGCGCCAGTTTCGACAGCTGAATGGCGCGCCCCGAACGCGCACACGTTCAGCGGGGGGGAAGCTGTGCATGTGTGTGTGCATGTGTGTGTGGGGCAGCTTTTATTATATGCCATAGTTCGCATAGTAGTTTGGCAATGGCATCCACCAGATCGCCACACAGCAACTTTGGCTGGCAGCTGCCAGAGAGAGAAAATAACACACACACACACACGCACACACACGCGCGCGGCGACGTGTTGGCCATCTTGCGCAAAACTTGGCGGCCATTTTGAAAGAAAAAGGCAAGGTGTTTATGGCTGGCAACCCCCTGTACCCCCTCCCCTACCCTCCCTCTGCAAAGTGTGGCAACAAGCCCGGCGCAACAAACATTCCGTCGTTTTACTATGTGAAGATTGACTCGACTGGTATGAAAAATGCGCGAAGAGAGAGCTAAAGATTAATGTAGCGCAATCTATCAAGCATGCCAAGTTGCTAGCTGAAACCTTGGGCAAAAATAAAGCTATTTTATAATAATTTCAATACATTCTCCCTTTCTCCTGCTTTGCTTGCAATTAGCAGCAAAAC
Organism: Zaprionus ghesquierei; assembly: GCA_018904095.1. Lineage (NCBI taxonomy): Eukaryota > Metazoa > Arthropoda > Insecta > Diptera > Drosophilidae > Zaprionus > Zaprionus ghesquierei. Next base: position 10,267,142 of record JAEIGP010000850.1, on the reverse strand, counting down.
AAAAGTTCTACCTAACCTCAAAAAAAATATTTACCGCAATTAACTTTTAAATTTGTGTGGGAAAACACACAATAACAATTCGTCAACAGATTTGTCTAAGTTTAAAAAACAATTTCTTGCGTTTTGTTTAACTTTTTTGTGTGTTTTGCACATTAAATTGACCACAGCACGTGATGGCAAAGAAATGCCGCTATATGCTCAGATCTAAGCATGAGCAAATTGTAAATATTTAAACAAAATCGAGGAGAAGAGAAGAAGCAGATAAGAATCCTATCCTAGACGGCATAATTTTGTTGCTCGCTGGAAAAAGTCTGTGTAAATATTTTGAAATTTGGACTATTTGATTATTTATTGTCCGGCTGATCCAAGCAAGCGTTTAATAAACGTTGCTCGTAGGCAAAGGGGAGATGCAGGGGGTAGGGAGGGGGCACTGCGAGGGAAGCTGCAATTGTTTGCTTTGACTGTTGTTGTAGGTCAGTGTGCAAAAACAAATGCGCCGCCTCCTTCATTCTCCTGCTCCATCTCCTTGTATACAATACTCGACTCAGAGGTCGCAAGGGGAGAGGGAGAGAGGGCAGGCCTAGGGGGCGAATCAAGTGTTTAGAGAGTGTGTGTACTGCGTTTAATTGTTAAATGTTTATTAAACTACGGCGGGCGCGAGGCAAGTTTAAACAATTGTGCCCATGGCCGGCAGATTTGTTTGGTATTCTTCGGCAGCAGCAGCAGCAGCAGCATCGTGGAATTGTTGAATCGCGTCGAGTTGAATGGGATTCGCCGCTTTGTGTACTACTAGAATACAACACAACACAGCAGAGCACAACACACAACTCAACTTTGTGTGGCAGACGCGTCGTATACATAATTTTGTTTACAAACGTGCATAATAGTAAACAATTTGGCCATTTAATAACATTAACATTAAATTAAAAGCAAAACAAACGCCGTACAAGAAGCCCATAACAACAGCAGAGCGATAGAGAGAGAGAGAGAGAGAGAGAGTGCGGGAGGGAGTGGGGCAACTAGAGGTATTGTATATGGTATATGCTGTCTGCTTATCTTTATTATGATTATTTGAACTTGAAAACTGAACGTGCCTGATGACGGCTTTTGTTTGGGAATTCCCTCTTACGATCTACGCCGCATGCTTGTTTGTTGTGGGCGTGAGAGAGAGAGAGAGAAGGAGAGAGAATTGAGCTGTCATCCGATTACAATCCGCATTCTGCTGCCGGAACTATCGACCCAGTTAGGCGGGCCAAAACGGAAGACAGACCGTACCGGACTAGCTATAAATACAAGTTGCGGTGTCATGTCGTCGGAAAATTTTCCGACAAAAAGTTTTCCATTGAATTTGCAAATGGCGGCAAAAATCGATTTCCCAATTTTTATGATTAAATTGTATACATGCGTTATATATAAATAGATGTTACAGTAGATTAATGAAGTTTCATTAAATTTGGAAAATTGTGAATGTTTTTCGACTGCTCCGACAACGATTGACGTTGCGCATGTGTGAACTTAATTAATTTGTGGAAATTAAGCACACTTCCCCACTCTCCTCTCTCTCTCTCTCCAACTGATCCTATCTAGGTAAAGTCATGCAAAAGTCGTTCCCTGCACACCTGGGCAATTAATTAATGGCCCCAGCGTTGGCGTATGGAATGGCGTTTATTTCTCTCGCTGCTCTCCGATCTCAGGTCTCTGGCCTGCAAAAGGAAGGAAGCCTGTTTAATTTATTCCTCACTCACAATATAATTTCAGAGCGAACACAGACAGAGAAAACAGCATGCCGAACCGTAGCGCACCGAATAAGAAGTAATAATAATCAAACGTAAAAATAATTTATGGCCTTGCCGCAGAGACCAGAGCAGGAAAAAATAGCCAAAGAGTTTAAGAAATACACGCACAGTGGGTCAGCTAAGTATTGACACACCTGTGCAAGGGAAGAAAGATGTGAATGTACTTTGAGTATGTTGAAGGTGAAAGCAGCTTCGGTTTTACTTGAAAGACAACAGTGCCTGAAAGTTTATAGTACCTTTAGTTGATACTTAAGATAATATAAGAGTTAAAGGATTATCCAATATGATAAGGGGAAAATCTTCAAGTTTCTCTAAGAACATTAAGCAGAGTATAGAACTCAAAAGGAACTAAGCTGCTCCCAGAACATAGTTCCTTTTGAGTTCTATACTTTGTTATAGCGTCTACCCTCACTTGCTACAGTGTTGGAAAAAATAATAGAAAAAGCTTGTTTTCGTCCATTAACTTGAAATATTTCATAGGAAAAGAAACTAAGATTTATTTAATTATTTCTTTTTAAACATATATATAGGTAACTTATATAATAAGGAATACAAATATTTTCTTTTGATTATCCATTAACGTAAAAAATTAATTTCTTTTTAATTTAATAATTAATAATAGATAATATAATATAAGATAATATAATATAAAGAGTTAGGATTATTCAAATTAGGTAATTTGATTAGAGGAAAATCTTCAAGTTTCTCTAAGAAACTTACACAGAGTATGGTAGAAACTTAGTTGCTCCCAGAACATAGTTTCTTTTGAGTTGTATACTCTGGTGTATCGTCTGCCCACACTTGCTGGCAGTCACTGTACATAGGTTCTACTATGTAGTATGTATGTGCCTGGTACCCGGGGCCACTGCAGATTACCCCAAAAACCACACAGCGAACGACTTTAAACGACTCTGCTGAAAAATGGGCAACAATTGCCCCATGATCTTCTTGTTGCTGTTGTTGTTGTTGCTCTGCTTATGCCCCATTCACATTGTTGTTGTTTGCAGCATGCTTATTGTCTGCGAATTCCGCGAAATTCAGCAAGAAATTCGGCGAGTGCTTAAGGCAAAAGAAATTTGTCTGCCCATGATATATTTGCAAAACGAAATTAAAATATCTTTCAGGCCGCGCAAAAGTCAAGTAATAGCCAGAAAATTGGCTGTTCTTGTTGTTGTTGCTGCTGTTGCTGCCAGCAGCGCCAATCGGGCCTGACGTGTTCGACAAATAGAATTCGTTTAATGTAAACAAAACTCCGCCTCCGTTTGTTCGGCTCTCGCTACGGCGCGTGTGTGTGCGCGCGTGTGTGTGTGTATCTGTTGGGGAATTGAAACGTTGTGGCACCGAAAAAAGATGCGTTCGGCGAGCAGAGAGCGAGAGGTACGACGCACGGCCTCGTCGCCATCGTCGTCACGGTCGCCGGGCTCGCTTCGACGCTGGTGCTGACAGCAATGGCGGCACTCAGGGAGCCGCGACCCAGGCCTGGACTGGCTCTACGCTGCGCTGTGCTGTGCTGCCCCGGGGCAATAGAACGACTAAATCAATTAACAGCTCGTTTGCGGGGGCCAGGGGCGGGGGCGTCGGTTGCAGCAGCAGCGGCGGCAACGGCAACGGCGGTAAACGGTTTCCTTTTTCTGTTAATTCTTTAATTCATTCGCAGTAATTTGGGTTTTTGAGTTCTGCTGACTATTTATTAACTGTTGACTGGCAGCAGGATCTGCAGCTCAGCAGGGGGGACGGGTTGCTAACGATGTGTCACATTCGGACTATGTGCTGCGCAATTCAATTGAACTTCAGCGATTAAAATATATCGATATAAGCTACTCAATTCGATACTTGCGCTTGCAATGTGAGGCGCTCGCATATTTTAGCGATCTTAGCTTGAATTCTCGCGTGTCATCTCTAGTCTCACACTAGACTCAAATGCCAATTGGCAAACAGAATACAATACACACACACACACGCGCAGCGCAAATGCAAATCACACACACACCAACGCAGCTTACCTGTCAACGCATGTGAGTTGGAGAGCGCAAGAGAGCGCAAGCAAGCAAGCGCTCTCGCGCGCAATGCGAGCCAATTGGAGGCGAGTGGGAGCACAAGCAACTGCAGCAAGAGAGCGCAAGGCAGTAAGAGAGTGTAGGAGTGGGAGAGCGTGCGTGAGAGAGCGTTAGCGCAGCCTTTGCAGGCGAACTAAAAAAAGAACACACACAGGCGCAACTCAAGTGGCTTCGTGCAGAGCGCAGCAAAGCGTAGCCGATCGTTGTGGGCAGTTTTCAGTCAAGCGAGAATAGCGAAGCGGAACGGATCGTGGAACGCATTAGTAAAAAACGGGAAAATCAGAAAGAATAGAAAAAGAATTGTGTTTTTTGTTGCTCTGCGCAAAATGATCAAAAGTGAAGAAGTTGTGTCCGATCTGAACAGTCGCGCTGCCATGGATCAATTGGGCGGTGGCTTTGTTAGCACCGCCTCGCACTATCATCCGTCGCTGCATCATGCGCATCATCATCATCATCTGTCGACGCAGCACAGCACACATCCTCTGGCACACCCGCACACCCACGCAGCGCATCCCCATGGACATGCGGGGCATCTGCTGCCCCATCACAATGCTGCGCAAACGTATCGTGCGGGAAATTTGCTGCCCGCTGACAATTTCCAAGCGATGGGCAACGATTCACCCACTGCTGAGTTGGTGGATGAGAAACCCAATATAAGCTACATGGATCGCAAGTATTACGCATCCGCCGTGGATGCCACGGGAGTCAGTGTGCCCACCACACAGCATTACGGGCTAAGTGCGTTGCACAACATGGGCACACCGCCGGCATCGTCGAGTCCAATACCACCGTACGGCGTGCTAATGACAGCCCACTCGGTGGGTTCGGTATCGCCGAATTCCAGTTCGAAAACGCCAACGGATCAGGAAATGTACGTCAGCTCGTCGGCCGCGAAGCCGTCGTCGCTGCAGTTGCAGCCCATGAATCATCAATATGCGTCCACCATCAAGTACTGTTCCAACAACACGATTCTCAGTGCCAATGACTACCATCAGCTGACCATACACGAGGCGGATCAGCATCACCAGCAGCAGCAGCAGCAACAACAGCAGCAACAACAACAGTCGCAGCAACAGTCGCCCGTATCGGGCAGCTTTCTGTCGCGCATCTCCGCTTCACCCACGCAGGTCATCTCTAATGCACACGGCATGTCTGTGCTAAATTACTCCAGTGCCAGCTCCTCGCCTGCCAAATCTCTCAATGACTCTGAATCGTTGACCCCGACCAACACCACCGCCGTCTCTCACGACAGTCCCAGCACGCAGCCCAGCAGCAAGATGATTGCGTCCAGTGCAGTGCAGCAGGATAACAGTGCACCCGATACCACCAAGAAGTCGGGCACGCGACGCCCCGAGAAGCCAGCGCTGAGCTACATCAATATGATCGGACATGCCATCAAGGAGTCACCCACGGGCAAGCTGACGCTCAGCGAGATCTATGCATACTTGCAGAAGAGGTGGGTGAACCAGGGCGAAGGCAGAGGGGGGAAACTCGGGACAGATCCAATTACCAACTTGCGCTACTTGAGCTAGGCGTTTTATAGGGTATCATATTACAGATCGACGGTCTCTGTGTGCCCAATTTAAGGGGGATTTCAAAGTCAAGAGGGCAAGAAAACCCAGGAAAATTGGGAAAAACTGGTGTATAACATGATCTAACTCCTTTCTAAACGGATACCAACTTTCTCTCTCAATGCTAAGCGAACTGATCTACTCCTTGGTACATGATTCTACTGGGTCTAGGCGCCTTTATCGAACTTGGCATTCCCAGGCCGAAAAATAAAACTTAGCTGGCAGCTCGTATATCGACATCGACACGCGGCCATTGGCACGGCACAAAAGCTACAGATGTAGCCAGCGCCTATAGCCTATAGATATAGCCAGAGTTACTAGTGGGAAGAGGGGGGAGGGGGAACTGGGCAACTGGCGCGTTGTCATGTGTCGCCTGGGTTTATTTACTTGCGTTCGATTTTATTTACTTAACAAAATATGAGAAGCAATGCCTCAGCCCCACACTACCCCCTTCTTCCCCACCTCCCCTCGCTCGTACACTTCCAGAGCGAGCGCATCCTTTTAATTGCTCATATTTCTCAGCGCTTGGCACTTTATATGTTTGGATATTGGCGACGTCCGCGACTGGGAACGAGACAAGCTCGGCTCGATCGCAGCACTTGAGCGGGGGAAGGGTAGGGAAGGGGAACTGCGTGAGAGGTTTTTGCGCTGACGTCGTTTGTTTGTTGTTGCCAAGTCTGAAGGGAGCCCAAAAATTTTTAATTGAGTTTCTTTTGCTGGTGACAAGCAAAGCTCATTAGAATGACGGGGGAGGGCAAGGGGCAGGCAGACCCTTGGGAGGATATGAGTTTGCAGCGCTAAGACAATAAACTAACCGTATTATCTCTCTCTCTCTCTCTCTCTCTCTCTCTCTTTCTCTGCCCGCAGCTATGAGTTCTTTCGCGGACCCTACGTAGGCTGGAAGAATTCGGTGCGACACAATCTCAGCCTGAACGAATGCTTCAAGAAGCTGCCCAAGGGCATGGGCGTGGGCAAGCCGGGCAAGGGCAACTACTGGACCATTGATGAGAATTCAGCGCATCTGTTCGAGGATGAGGGCAGTCTGCGACGTCGTCCGCGTGGCTATCGCTCCAAAATCAAGGTCAAGACGTATGCGGTGAATGCGAATGGCTTCTACAATGGCAGCTACGGCGATGCGGGCATGGTAAGGCATCGAGCAGGCTGCTCCTTTCCAGGCACTTTCTTAACTCTCTCTCTCCCTCTTCTTGCAGGACAACGCCAACTTCTTTGCAGCCTCTGCCTACTCCAGCTATGAATATGGCGCCGCTACGGCTGTCGGCCCCAATGGCGTCGGCACGGCTGCCCAAGGCTTCGGGGATGTTTGGAATGTGCATGCTCCGCACAGTGGTTCGCCTGGCAGTGGCCTGGGTGTGCCCAGTTTGCCACACTACTCGAACATAACCTGCCTGACGGCGGTGGGGAACAATCTGAATGGCTCACAGACGCCACCGATGGCGCATTCTACGCTGGGCATGAGTGCGCCACTGCCAGCGCCAGGCTCACCCGGCGGAGCGGCGCTTCAAAGTGATTATGCGCCAGCCGCCAGTCTCGTGGCGGCAGGCTACTCCTATGCAACAAGTGGAAGTGGCTTGGATAACGGTAAGTGCGCCACATCAGCTCAGCTCGGCTCTGCTTGGGTGTTCGTGTCAATCAGAGACAGCCATAGGCAGCAGGGAAGAGTGGGGGGGGGAGGGCGCTGTGCGCGGGAATCTGCAGCTCGGATTACCGCCGCACAGCGCAACACATGGTACGCGCTACGAACGACCTCTGTCTGGGGCGTTTTATTGCAGTCGGCTTCGACGCTGGCGTCGCGGCACTGTGTGAATTTTAACACCCGCTCATAAAGTTGCGTATTTTAATCGAGTTCTCTGTTCTCCCTTGCCCTTTCTTTTGCTTTCCAGGTCTGCGCTCCATGTCGCTGCAGCAACTGCCCGCCCAGTCGTCCATACAGTCCATTCAATCCATTCAGGCGGGACAAGCGCAGTCGCAGCAGCAGCATCATCATCATCATCACCAACATCATCATCATCATGGCACCATGACACCGCCGCCATCGCAGTCGGGCAACCATGCGCTCGATCGTTCGCCCGTCGACCACAAACCGGTTTACCTGCCGCCCATAACTCCGCCCCCCACATCGGTGCACAGCGGCTACTACGAGCCCATTAAGTATTCGAATTAACCCATTGTTGCGCCTGCCTGGTTGGGGTCACTTGGCATATTATTACCTCAAAGGATAATCAATTTTAGTGTTAACTTAGAATGTTGCAGACAAAGTTATGTAGTTGCTTAGTGCGTAAGCGGAGGATTCTTATCGGATAGCTATGGTTTAATTAGCAAGTACTATCAGAAAAATATATATAAAACACACACACAACAAGCTTTGTTCATGGTTGAATTATTGTTAAAATTCGCACGGAAATTATGCAAAATGCAAACAAATAAAAACCAAAGAAAGTTTACCAAAAATATTAAAGGGATTTTTTATGACTTAGGGAAAATTATTTTTGCCTTGTTATGTCGTGGTTATTTTTACTGAAACGCTTCATAATTAGCACTAATAATATGCTTTGCTTTGCTTAGGGTCTCTCATGATTTTTCTCACACTTCTAAACAACTCCAATATTTAAATTAATTCCGCTTCATTTACATTTTCTCTTCATTTCTACATTTCGAAAAGCGCAGGAGTCAATTTTGCGTTGCGTGAAGTTGGCTGCGCTTAGAGCCAAATGAAAGGCAAGGAGTGCATGGTATACACTGCTTACTTCAACACTGCTTGCACTTGCACAGCTGTGTAAAAGGTGCACCGCTTGGTTTGCACTGCTTTGCTTACTGCTTGAGAACCTGAATAGCAGCTGTAATGTTTTCGACGATCTGGCAACTTTATTTTAACGCATCAACAAATTTAAAATCGAATTTGGCGCGTCAACGTTTGAAATATTTCAAATCTAAGTTAACAAAATAATAATAAAAGCAAAATGAAATAAATTATATTATATTAAAATAAAAAATTTGTTATGGGAGAACAACAATTCTAAAGAGTTGAAATATCTGTAAAGCAAATAAATGTTTTAGTTAATTCGTAACAATTTGTAAAAAAAATCTCAAAAACATGGGCAGAATACAAAAAAAATCTTCTAAAATTATAAATAGCTCAATTAGTGCACATTTATTAAATATTTAGACACTTCCCCTAGCAGATTTGCTTCCCTTTATCTTGATCGCATCTCAATGAGGAGTATAGCCTGACACATTCTATAAGAAAGGACAGCCTTCTAATTTAGCAGCCCATGCCCAAAAACGCATTGTTCGAGAGATGAGCAATCCAATTATTCAGTTAATTGTCTCACCTTTATGGGCAAATTAAAATCTCGTCCAGAGTCAAATGGAACACAGAGAGCAAAGCCAAGAGAAACCCAAGCAAACCTAAGCAAGTAGGAAGACCTAAGCTCTCGCTAAGACTGACCATTGTGCCAGGGAAATCGCATCAAGAAGTCGTCGCCGTTGATCATTATCGCCAGCGACGAAGACGTCGCAGAAGCTGCCGGATTGGAGACTGGACACAAAGGCGACTCAATCTTAGTAAAACCGTAAGACAAACAGAGCAATGTGGAAACGCAACGAGGTAACTTTTGAGTGAAAAATTTTACAGTCAAAGGATAATCGGGATTAAATCTTCTTGAAAAGTTAATGTTTACACACGCACCTACCGTTGGCGATGCGCCGATGCCGCAGCCGATGACAACGCAGCAAAGGCAGCAAAGGCAGCAAAAAAGATGCAAAAATTATGAAAATATTGTCACAAGTGCACAGCCAGCGCAGGACATGGCAGCAACAGTGACAGCGACGGCGACGGCGACGGCGACGCTGGCAGAGCCACTGTCACTGGCAGCGGCTGTGGCAGGACAATTGCAGGCGGCAATCAAAACATGCAATTGTCCGTTTCGAATCGAAGCGAGAGAGAGAGAGAGAGAGGGTGCGAAAGGGAGAGCGAGCTGAGGCCGAGCCGCCGTAAGAGGATTTGTGCGTCAAGTAAACACACGAAGTCCGAGTCCGAGTCCAATTCCGAACAGAGCGAATAACCGAAACCACAAATCGAAGATGCAGGCAGCCAGAGACAGAGCCAGAGTCGACGCAGCCGACGCAGCCTGCATAAATAAATAAATAAAATGATTTGAACATTTTTATTTTTGCACAAAAAAATAAAGGCGAAACGAGCATTTTTCTTTGCGTTAAAATAAACAATTTTTTAAAATTTATTTACTTTAAATTTATGTGAAATTAAAAACGTTTTTCGCAAGGATTTTCCACTTTTGCACCGGGCCAACAAATGTTTTGATAGGCTCGCATAGCCGCATAGCCATGGCAAATTGCCCAGGTTCGATCACAAAGGAAACAATAATCACATTCCGCTCTAGCCTGGCGAATTTTCCTAGCCCATTTTCCGCCTCGCTTTCCTCCCCCCCCGTGCAATCACTTTGCATTTGGAATCGTTTGCCCACAAAGTCTCGAGTATGTCGCGCGTATTTCCCCATATAAATAAACAAAAGTCTTGTTGCAATAACATGGCAGGGAATATTTATAAAATAAACATTAGACCAGCACAGCGGCAGCAGCAGCGGCAGCAGCAACAACAACAACAGCGGCAACGGCGGAGTTTTGAATGGGGAACACTTGGAGCGGCCGCTTGGAGACGGCGATTTATGAATGAACTAAGCGCGCTGTGCCTGGGCTGTGCCCGGCCAGGTACGAAATGCAGTTGTGAATGGAATCGAGCGCGCGTGTGGTATGCATGAGAACTGGAATTGAGAGCGACGGAAAATTGTTCAAGTACTTTAAGGTGTGAAAGAAAGTGGGGGAAATATGTGAAAAGGCGGTCAAATTACAAGGGAAGTTACAACTTTCGATCTGCACAGTAGGTGCTCCCTAATGGGTTCTACCCCACACTCAGCCTCTCGCTTTCTCTCTATCTCGCTCTTGGCACACTCAGCGCGCACTTCCGTAGAAAAACTTCCTGGAATAACAATTGTAGCAGTTCATCACTTAGGCAAACGGTCCACACCTCGCAGCTCCCTCCTGGCAACGGGGCAGTGACAGGCGGCAGGCGGCACAGCGGGCACGGTAGCTGGCAACACCCACAAGCAGCGGGAAACTTTGCGGCCATAAAAACTGTAAAACCGCAAATAAGCCACAAAACGGCGGCACACGCGTGGCATAAGCAAACCGCAACCGCAACCAGATCCTCGCCTGCCACAACCTCCTTTACTCAGCTTCATCATCATCATCATTATCAGAGTGGCAAGCGGCATGGGGAATACCGACCACATGAAGTAGCCGCATAGCCACTAGCCAGGTAACGCACTCGCCATGCTAAGCCCGCCCGTTCGTGGTCTAAACCGCAACTGGGAAATACCCACTCGATTCCGCTAGAATTCATTAAGAATTCCCGCGGCGCGTATTAAAGTCTAAACATGCCAACCCCGCATAGGTCGCGGGAAATAAGTTTCCCCTGGACTGATCAAGCGCGCTTAAGCAGCAATGATTAGCATCCGGTCAGGGAAAACGCTCAGGTAGACAGGACGACTTAGCGCCGCCGTCGCCGACGCTGATGTGCTGGATAATGAATTTCCGCTGCTTATGGCCTAAAACCGGAAGATTTGCGCTATGATTATGATTGCGATTATTATGATTAAAACTAATGGCGAAAATTTCCCAGCTGCGGCTGCCATGCTTGTGCACGCAACCCCTTCGAACATTTCCTGGAACAGAAGCAACGGCAACAGCAACAACAACAAAGTCGGCAATTTGTATCTACAACTAATCTGCTAAATTGGCTATGCAAAAAGCAAGAACTATGCATAATGAGAGCGCTCGAACCATATACAAATCATAAATTTTAATGAGCGGCCAATATCGAGCGCCCAACCCATCGCCACCCCAACAATGCCAGCCCACTCTCACCCACACCCACACCCAGTTTGCTCGCTCTTTGTCACACTCCAGCAAAAAAGCCACCACAACCTCTTTGGCTGGCTGTGCAGTGCAGTGTGCAAGCAGTGCAATCTGTGCGCCATTGCTGCGCTCTCTTGCTCTCTCTCACTCTCGTTGGCTGTGGCCACAGTGTGTGCAGTGCAGGCCACGCCTATCATTGGCTGCGCAATCGGCTGTCGTGTGTGTACGAGTGAGCGTGTGTGTGTGTGTGCGAGTCAGCGCGTTATTGGCCCAGCACTGCTGGCAGCGACGCTGCGTCGCCGTCGCATGCATATTCATAAGAGAGCAAGCAGTGAGCAAGCAGCGTCAGCGTCGGCCCCACTGTGCATTGTGTTTGTAATTGTATTTGTGTTTGTGTTGCCATGCGATGTGTGTGTGTGTGTTTGTGTGTGTGCGTGCGCATATTTCGCCTTATCAGCATTTTTAGGAGTGCGCGTTTTCAAGCGAAAGATATTTTTTTCCCATTTCTTCTTTTTTGGCAGAAATTTTATTATTGTTGCAGCTTAAATCCTGTCTCACTGCGCGTGTGTGTGTGTGCCTGGGTCTGGTTCAAGTGCCGTTAACTGTCTGATTAGGGCACTCCTTGCACTCATCGCTTTAAAATCAATATTATTCTTAGATTACTTCAAGTAAAAATACTAAAATCTGTTCGGGAAAAGGAAAGAAAATTGCTAAAATTAATAGGCAATGAGTTGCCACATGTTCCCAGCCAGGCCCGTGCACACGCCCCTCACTCTCTGCCAGGGCGACATGTGTTGCAAATTGTCCTCGAAACTAGTCTAAACAGTCTGGTCTGCTCCGTCTGCGATGAGTAAGTGGACCAAATGCTACGTTGTCAACTGCCAAGTCGACGCACTCTCGTGACTGCCTCAAATTGAGCATGCAAAATGGAGGCAAGGGGCACGCCACAGTCGGCTCTCGCACGCCTTCCCCCCTACACTTTTTACGCTTTCGGGAGCAAAATGTTTGGCAAATTAACATGTTTCATATGCCGCAAAGCGTGACCAGCGCGTCAATTGCGTAATATGTTCTTTTTTAGCGTGACAGTTCACTGAACTTCTGCTGTCACTGTGAAGGTCAGCGATGATTTATGAATTTAAGGGGGACTATATAAAGAATATTTCCTAATCGGTTCTTAAATTTTAGAAATTTTTACTAAACCTTTATCAGCAAATCCTTGGGAATTGCATATAAAAAGTTGTCTTATATAGCAGATCTCTAGCTGCAGTTGAACTCTATTCAATCCCGAAACCTTCAACTTTAACTAAGCTTAGCTGGCACTAAAAATTCGCCCACGCGACTTGAAGAATTGATTAAACTTTCACTGCGATTGAGGAAAATTTGCTGTGGAGTCAGTGAGAAAGAAAGAGAGAGGCAGGGAGATTAAAATAATATTTTCATAGGTCGAATGACAGACAAAATGGAGCGGGAGTTACTAGTATATACATAACATACGCGCCTCGGATACATTCGCTGCAGGAAACTGAGACCGCAGCTGAGACTGGAGCTGTGGCAGTGAGTGGGACAGACGGGCGAGGCAACTGCGCAAAAAATAACATGAACTGTGCGAAATGCAGAGACAGACAGACAAAGAGTGCCACACAGACACGGCGCACACACACACACACAGAGTGAGACAATCAGAACTGTGAAAAGACGAAAATTTGTAAAATCAGCAGCGACGTAAAGCAAGAAAACGAAATGCGAAACGAAATGGGGGAGCGAAAGGGGAGCAGAAACGACGCTGCAGCCTCATTCGAATTTCAAATGCAGCCAAGGACTTCAACGGACACTGTGACCGCTGGACAGTGGGCAGGGCACACATGATTCACTCACATGAGTGCGACAAGGATGCGCCTCGTGCTCATCCTTGTCGCTTCCTTTGCTCGCATCGCATGCGAAAAATTATGTTAAAACAATAAAAATATTTGTCAAAATAATGCGATTGCGCTAATAGAGCCAAATATTATTCTTGTATCAATTATCCAGGCTATCGAAATGCGAGTGAGACAGGCAAGCCAGAGAGAAAGAGATGGCAGACAAAACGTTTTCTATGCACGCGCTGAGTTTTTCTTTTATCAGCTCAATTTATTGAATGCAAATGAAATTAATTATACTTTTAAATTATCACAATAAATGCAAGTGTTGCCGCACACACACACACGCACACACATACACACACTCGCGCGCTCAGTCGGGTAGAAGCGTGGGAGCTGCTACGCTGGATTGAGTCAGCCTCGCACACAGACACACACACACACACGCAGGCACGCACTCACACACGCTTGCCCAAATAAACATATAAAATTTACTTTAAAGCTGACAAAGTCAATAAATATTGTTGTACGAAAAAATATTGTTTCAATAAGCAAAAGCGGGAGAGAGAAAGAGAAGTCTGCGCAAAAAAAAAAACGACGGCTTGGGCTCATAACAGCAACAACAACAACAGCGACAAGAGAATCAAGAGAATCGAGAGAATCATCAATGAGAGCTGGGAAAAAACGTGAGAACATGTGGAAAAAACGGCGTGAAGGGTATTGTTGAAAGAAGGATCGCGAGAAAGGGAAGGTGAGAATGAGAGGGAGAGAGAGAGAGAGAGAGAGAGAGAGCGAACGGGCAAACACAAACAACAACAAGTACAATGGGTCCTGAGTTGCAACTCCCTAGTTTATGTAATATGTGAATGAGTTAAGAACGTGAGAAGAGATACTTAATGAGTAAAGATAAATATAAATCCAAATAAATTAAATACTGCATGAATTTTAATAGCTCTACTAAATTGCAATATATTGAAATAGCTGAAAGAATATGCAGTAATATATGTAAAACAAGAAACAGTTACTCCAAATGGTAAATCGGCCTATAGGTTCTATGACAGCTTAACGATATATGTGTCCGATTTTAATAAAAATTGCTAAGCATTTATTGGACAACATACTTAGATATATATCAGACAAGTTTCACAGTGATATCCTGAAAAAATGATGAAAGTCGGCCGATAGGTTCAAGGGCAGCTATACGATATATCGGTCTAATTTCATTTAAATTTGGACAGCCCTTAAAAGGGCATACTAAGACATATGTGGGAAAAGTTTCATAGCGATACCTTAAAAAATACCAAAATTCGACCGATAGTTTCTATGGCAGCTATACGATATATCGGTCTAATTTCATTCAAATTTGGACAGCCTCTTAAGGGCATACTCTAGACATAAATGGGAAAAGTTTCATAGCGATATCTTAAAAAATACCAAAATTCGACCGATGGGTTCAAGGGCAGCTATACGATATATCGGTGCGATCCGAGCCGTTCCGACTTATTTACAGCGCGCAGCAATAAGAAGCATGTATGCCAAGTTTCATCAAGATAGCTCTAAAACTGAGAGAGTAGTTTGCGTTGCAACAGGCGGACGGACAGACGGACAGGCGGACATGGCTAGTTCGACTAGCCTATTGATACTGATTAAGAATATATACATTCTTTATAGGGTCGGAGATGTTTCCTAAGGTGCGTTGCAAACTTCTGGCCAAAATTTATATATGGTATAAATATTCTGGGAATTTTTATAAAATATAAAGAGAAGTTTACAACTAAAGTTTAAAGACAGATTTACAATTTTATATTATATAAGATTTTTTATAGCTTCCTGCAATTCGCCAAACATTCTGCGTGCTTAAATGAACTAGGTGCAGTCAGAAAAACCTCTGCCATTTCCAGCTTTTTATGGCTAAAATCTCAAAGCAAAAAGCAAACCTGCGCTCACTAATTTATGCCGCAACTGGCTAAGAGCAGCAGCAGCAGTTAGCCAAGCCAAGCCAAGCCGCAGTTGTAGCCAGAGCCACAGCCAGAGCCAAAGCCACCCACACTCTGCCGCTGCTGCTGCTGCCGAAGCTGAGCCTGCAACTTGTCTGCGCTCCCAGGTGCTGCGACTACAGTTGCCCTAGCTGCTCGCACGCATTGTCATTGGCAGCGGTGAGAGCGAGAGAGAGAGAGAGCTGCTGCTGCTGCCGCAGCCACTGCCTCTGCTGCTGCTGTGGCTAGGCCGCATTTTAAGCATTAGTTTGAACAACATAAACAGACAAACCAAGGGCCGAGGGTGCCCAAAACTGATGGAACAACTATTTCCACTTCCCAGCCTAGGGCAGGCCAGCAAGTAAAAGAGAGAAAGAGCGAGCGAGCGAGCATGAGAGCGCGAGCGAGTGAGAGCGCCACGAAAGGCGGTCGTAAGCACGAAATCATGAATGGCGGCCACCTCGCGCGCGCTCTCTCTCAGTTGCTGCAGCTGTAGCTGTGTGAGAGAGCCAGTCTGTGTGTGAGTGTGGTGCGAGTCTGTGCGCGTGTGTGTGTGTGTGCGCTGTATAGCTGTAGGTCTTCACTTACTGACTGCAGCAAACAGAGCGAGCTGCCGTCGGTGGTTGGTCGCAGACACACACACACAGACATGCGCTGTTGTTAACGCTGGCGTCGCAGTCGCTGCTTGCTGAGATTCTTCGCTGCTGCTGCCGCTGCCGCGTCGCATTGACTCGAGCTGTGTGTTATTTCAGTTACACAGATTCAGTATCAGACGTGTTACTATCCCGAACGGTTCTCAGTCGCTGCGTGTGCCCGCACGTACGTTGCGATTGCTTGTTGTTGTGCTAGCACAGATACACACAGACACACACACACACACACAGTCACAACTTGTTTAAGCAAATATTATCTGAGCAAATAATAAACGCGACGCAGCAGCAACGTCGCAAGGCAAACCCTCTGTGAAGTGCAGCAAAGAAAAAACCCGAAAAGAAAACGAAAAAAAGTTCTTGTGCCTGACAATTTGCAGTGGCGGCTCAGTCCGCGAATAGTTCTATAAATTACATATATCCCGATCTAACTGCGACCATGCACACGCTGTTCAGTGATCAGAACTCATTCTCGCGGCATTATGCGCAAACAGCCGCCGGTTACACATCCGCCTCGGCGGTGGCTGCGGCGAGCAGCGCCTCGGCCGCGGCAGCGGCGCACTATGCCTACGATCAGTATTCCCGTTATCCGTATTCGGCCAGTGCCTATGGCTTGGGTGCACCGCATCAGAACAAGGAGATTGTGAAGCCACCGTATTCGTATATAGCACTCATTGCGATGGCCATACAGAATGCATCCGATAAGAAGGTCACGCTCAACGGGATCTATCAGTATATTATGGAACGATTCCCGTATTATCGTGATAATAAACAGGGCTGGCAGAATTCCATACGTCACAATTTGAGCCTGAACGAATGCTTCGTCAAGGTGGCACGCGATGATAAGAAACCGGGCAAGGGTTCGTACTGGACACTGGATCCGGACTCGTACAACATGTTCGACAATGGTTCGTTTCTGCGTCGACGCAGGCGTTTCAAGAAGAAGGATGTCATGCGCGAGAAGGAGGAGGCCATCAAGCGGCAGGCGATGATGAACGAGAAGCTGGCCGAGATGAAGCCACTGAAGCTGATGACCAATGGCATACTGGAGGCCAAGCATATGGCTGCACATGCGGCGCACTTTAAAAAGGAACCACTCATGGATTTGGGTTGCCTCAGTGGCAAGGATGTGTCGCATGCGGCCATGCTCAATTCATGCCACGATAGTTTGGCGCAAATGAATCATTTGACCGGCGGCGTGGAGCATGCCGGCTTCACTGTTGACTCCCTGATGAATGTCTACAATCCGCGCATCCATCATAGCGCCTATCCGTATCATCTGAACGACGATAATCTGACGGTGGCCAGCAGTCAGATGCATCATGCCCATCATGCCGCAGCAGCGCATCATGCCCAGCAATTGCGCCATGTGGCGCATGTCTCGCATCCACTGACGCCGGGCAATGGCAGCGGGGTGCAGTCGTCGGGCGCATCACCCACAACGATCTCAACGCCACATGGACCTGCACATGGTGGCTGGTATACGCCAGAGACGCCGCCATCGGAGCCCATTACGAACGGGCCGGGAGCTGGCCAGGGTGGCACCCCAACGCATCCAGGCGGCGGCGGCAACAACACGAGCAACAACAACAACAGCGCCAGCAACAACAACAACAACGGCAGCAGCATGCACAACAGCAACAACAACAACACCAACAGCAACAACCACCATCATCACGCCATTGTCTCCGCCTCGGTGCTTACGAGCAGCAGTCCCAGCTCGGCGCTCGGTTTCCGCGACATGATCTTCGAGCAGAATCAATCGTGTCAACTGGACACAGGCAGCCCGACGGGCAGCATACAATCGGCCAGTCCGCCGGCATCGGCCAGTGTGGCGGCCGCCTCTGCCGCTGCGGCAGCTGCTGTCATCAATAGCCATCATCATCATCATCATCATGTGCCGCATCTGAGCGGGAATCTGGGCAATCTCGGCCAGCTGAGCAATCTTAGTCACTATAGGCCGCATGTGGGTCATTACCAGGAGTATGGCATCAAGTATGGCGTCTAAGCTGCGCTGGTCACCGGTTGCACCAGTGGGCGTGGCAGCTGTGCTCTCTTGTATATTCGTGTAAATATATCTCCAAGCATGACTCACAGCGCCAGCAGCGACGGCGGCTGAAAGTATCTCAATGTCAACGAATTTATTATTATTGTTTTATTGTACGAATTGTTTTGTTTTGTGTCTGTCTCTCATCCTTTTTGCGACTTTGGCTGAAACATTGCGTATACGAGGCGTAGGCCAAGCGAAAGAGTATTTAGTTGTTAGTTTTATACCGATACCGATCTAATAGCAATTAAACAATATATATATATTAAATATATGAATAATAATACGCATATAAATATATATAGATATATATATTTAACAACTACTTATTAATAATTGTTATCAACTTTAGCGCGTAGTTTACACATAACAAAATTTCTGGCATGCAATTTGTGATGAGTTTTTCGCTGCGAGCTGAGAGAGAGAGTGAACGAGAGAGAGAGAACTTTCCTCGTCAGCAAAGAAGAAGAAGAAATACGCATAGTAAATCGCTTAGTAATATTATCATTAACTAGCCTAGACTATGTAAGCAATAATAAATTATAAATAATTATAAACAATTATCGACAAACTTAGCGTACAATACTACAATGAGCAACAAACTGTATTAAAGAATATTAATATGTTAAAATATCAGAAAAAAAAACCAACCCATTGCAGTTTTATTTATGCCGCACTCTACGCCGGAATCGAAGTTGCACTTCCACATGGCATTTCTTTCGAAAAACAGACTTTCAGATAAAAACAAATATCGTACGCAAATTCCGCCTGCCTGATAAATATAATATCCAACTATATTGAATGACCATCATCATTAGGCAGCGAGGGGGAAGAGACAGGGTAAAAGGGGGGTGGCTCGTTATGAGCTCAATGAAAATGAGTCAGTTCAAGTCGTCGCAGAAATATGACAATGGAATATCAGATAAAGCGCAGCTGGTCATATTGCACGTGCTGCGCGATCTGCGATCTGCGATCTTCGATCTTGTTTCAAGTCTGGCTAAAAGTCCAAGCCGCATTGGATTGCAAGGCAAGCAGCTTATGTCTGACATTAACGATATATCGGAAAACAAAGCGAGTTATTCATAACTTTGTGGATGGCAGCAATGCGTGAGCCGATTTTTGATTGATTGATCTCTAAGCTTTGCATAATCTAGATCTATAATATGCTATTCTTTTTGACAATGTTTAACCTAGATTAAAAACTAATAGAACACGGTCTAAACTTTAAAAGAAAAAGCTAACCACTAATTCAAAACTCGAGACTTGTTCAATATAAAGAAATTTTGTAATTTTTTAAGTGTTTAAATAAAAAATATTTTTAAAATTGTTCCCAAATTCTTAGCATATATATTTATTATAATTTAAATATTTCTAGCATATTTTGTTCAATAAAAAAATATTTTTTAAATTTTTCCAAATATTTATCATATTAATTTATTATAATTTAAATATTTCTAGCATATTTTGGTCTCTAAAGAACTCGAGAAGAAGAATTTGAAGAAAATTCAACTTGATTAAAGTGTTTAATAAAATAAAATATTTTTAAATTTTTTTCTAAATTTCCCAAATAAGAAAATTTATAAATTTTTAAATGTTTAATTAAAGAATTATATTTTAAATTTTTTCCAAGTATTTACCATATTTACTTATTATAATTTAAATATTTCTAGTACATTTTGGTTTCTAAAGAACTTGAGACTTGTTTAAACCTTGGGAAAATTGATAAATTTTTAAGTGTTTAAAAAAAAAAATATTTAAAAAATTTTCCAAATATTTAGCATATTTATTTAGTATAATTGAAAGATTTTTGTGCTCCCACAGCCTTAAAAATCTCTTAACTATCTTCGACTTTACAGCAAAACTTAGCTACGCTTTCACCTGCCCTATGGTCAATTCGATCGCACAATGGGCAGCAAATTATAAATCTTTAGTTAAAATAACTTACAATTAACTTAGACGTTGGGCAGCGGCACGCCCCTAATTGACGAACAATTGCGCTTAATTGGTAAAAGTGCGACAGACAAGCTGCAATCGCTGCCGCTGCTGCTGCTGCTGCTGCGTAACGCTAATAATGGGTGTCAAAAAAAAAACCCTGGCTTATTAGCCCACGAACCAGTTACCCAACCATCAACAGACTCAGGTCTGTCCCACTGTCTCTGGCCCGATGATTAACTGACCAAATTACAGTGGACTCTGCGCGTCTGTGGTGCGATTGTTGTCACGGTCTCCAACGGTCTCCCCTCTCGTGTGCCTCGTGCGCGCTTCCATTGTGCCGCTGTCATGTTTCGATCCATTGTCACTTGAAATCGAAACCCGCCTGGCGCCACCGCACGGCATTGAGATCGCGTTAGACGAGCCGAGAAGACGAGAGCGACGAGATCGAGCGATCGATCGCTGATGTAGGCTAAACTGTGCTCAGGTGGCAGCTCAAGCAGGGCCAAAAGCGCTAAGGGCCATTTTGGTTGTCCATTGTCTAGAGCTCTCTCGCAGCTCTCTGGGTGGGCACAGCCTCATCGCAGCAATAGGCCGGACTCAAGTGCCAACGAAAAGTGTGCCAAAGCCCAAGGTGGAGTCGCAGCAGACAAAGGCTTGGGCATGTGTGTTGCTGCTTAGGCCTGAAAGTGAAGTCGCTGTGGGTATGTACAGTGGGCAATACTAGATGGGGTGTGTTTGTAGGGATTTTAGTTAAAGAAAATGATCATAGTTGAATAGATATCTTTGCTGTCTTCAAACTATAAAGCGCGTATGAAGCTAGATAGATAAGAATATTCGGAACTTTAATATTTTCCTAGATCAGTATGAAATATCCTAGAAAGATTAGTATGAAATCATATATAGAACATAATAATATAGAATTTTATTACATTAAAATAATATATAACAAATATAAAATTAAACTATTTAAAATATATAAAAAATATTAAATAAAAATAAACTTGATCTGCGTATGATATACAGAAATCATCGTGCCAAATTTAGTGTCCGTAACTGTAATACTTTCCTTAATATTTGTAAATGATCGATTTGCGTGGGAGGTAGGCATGTTATGAAAAATTGAAAATAAACTCGACCTACCTATGTTATACAGGAAGCTGAGATCTCGACGTTCATACAGACGCGTGACGGACAGACGCAAAGGCGGACAACTGGTCAGACAGACGGACATGGCTTAAACGACTCATCAAGTGATCCTGCGCATAAATATATATAGTTTATGGGGTCGAAGGGCATAAAAAGAATAAAAGATATGAGGTCTGTTCAGAATTTATTAAATGACTATACCACAGACATATAATAAATGTAGATCAGAAGCAAATCCTATATAAACCTAGCAAATTCAGACTTCGAACATAATCTGGAACTGCAGGGAAATATTTTCCCAAGCAGTAACCCAATAAAAGCAACTGATCAATATTGATTGGAATGATCGCCAAGTCACTGTCTTTATATCCCTTCCTTCGCTTTCTTCTTCCTTCTTCCCTCTCACTATTTCTCTCTCTCTTCCCCTATCTCTTTCCTCTTTTCGTTGTTTAAACACGGACTTGCTATGCAAATTCAGCACATTCACATTGATTACGTTTTTTCGGCTGCTGCGATTGCTGCCGCTGCCGCTGCTGCGTTGACAAAGCTGCCACGACGCGTTGCTTGCCACGGCCTGAGTCCATTCGGTGTCAAAAGCAACAAAATTAAATGCGAAAATAACGGGGAAAAAAAATGAAAAATATGCTCGCAGCAGCCGCTGTCGCTGGCGTCGCAGTGAACGCGCAGCATGCGCGGGTGGTCCAAGAGGTTTGCGGAGGGACAAGAAAAACAAAGCACGCTGGCGACAACGGCAAAATGCGACGCTGTTTGCTTAGCGATAAGCATGCCACATACATATGCATATCAAACTGCTCTAGCTCTCTCTCTGTGTGTGTGTGTGTGTGTGAGTGCGTATCTGTGTGTGCACAAGCAGCTGCAGGACAGCAGAGATCGCAGGACAACTACATGAGCTGATTGCAACTGTATGCACTGTGTGTGTGTGTGGTGTGTGTGTGTGTGGTGCATGTGTGTGTGTTGTGCATGTATGTGTGTGTATGCGTGTGTGTTTGTGCGTGTGCCCGTAATCAAATCATTGACAGAGCGCCCCACAAATATTGACAGCTGTTGTCGGCGCTCGTCCTGGAGCCAGGCCCGATTTACATAAATATTATTGCAAGCCTAATTAAATGCAAGTATTAGCTGACGCTGGCTATAAAGCAGGCCAGCTCCCTGCCACTCCCTCTCTCTCTCGCACTGCAAGGATAACTATGCTCGACCGCAGCAGCGGCGGCTCCTTTTGTAATTAACGCGCGCTGCTTATTTTTCGCGCTTTTCTCTTGCTGCTTCCCCCTGCTGGCTCCCCCTTGCTCCCCCCGCCTACAGCTGTGCGTATACCTACCTGTATATTTATTTACCTGGCCAGTTGTGTTGATGACCTGTTATCATTGCGCCGTTATAACAATAAATTCTACTGACATCGCCTGACGACAACGACGGCGACAACAGAAACGCGCTACGTTGTTATCCTTGTTGTAGTTGTTGTTGTAGTTGCTACTGCTGCTGCTTGTTGCTGTTGTTGTTGTTGTTGTTGTTGTTGTTCTTGCGCGGTTTGCTGTTGTTTTGCCAGCTGTCGTTGCAATTAACCGGGCTATAATAGAGAGACACCGCTTCTAAAGTAAATTTACATTGCGCGCATGCAGAAATGGGTAATATGAATAAATTATTAAAACATACACATACATGCACATATACATGTATATTGTGTATATGGATATGTATATATTTAAAGAATTTAACTGTGAAATAAAAAAAGCTTTAAAGAGAAGAATTGAGATATTTTCTTTAAATTTTCAGTCTTTTTTTCGATTTAAGGCGCTTAAAGTGGGCGTGGCCAAAATTTTAAAATAACGTTCATGTTTGGACTATATTAAGACATATTTTAACCAAATTTGATAGCGCTAGCTTTTATAGTCTGTGAGTTCTAGGTGTTCATACAGACATAAAAACGTAAGAACTGCTCGTATTGCCACGGCTTTGCCTTCTGCTGCTTGTTACTTACATTTTCGACTGCCACAAAGTTATAAAACGCTTTTATCCAATTCGTTGCCTTAGAAATTGTTCATTATGTTTATATCTACCCACTCTAATTTCCACTTTAATTCAATATTCAGCTCTAAAACCCTCTCTCTCTATCTCTTCCAGATCAAAGTGCGAAGCGAATATGTCAAAGTTCACTTTCTACTTTCCTCAAAAGAAGCAACAATCCCGCATCCCGATCCATACAGTAAACTTCCGTTTCCTTGCTTTCTTTTGCCAGTTATAGAGCTCATAAAGCTATGGCCGAGTTTTAGTGCCGTCGAACAGCAGCAACAACAACAACAACAAGAACAACAACAACAAAATGCATTTTTATGGCATTAAACAAACTTTGAGAGCGAATGTTTTCGAACACTTTTGAAGTTTTATTGAGTTATAAATACGCAAAATTGCTTTGGAGTTGGCCGGGGCGAACGCAAAAACCAAAGGCAGCAATTTTCAAATTAAATTTATGATCGATTTATGCAACAAAAAAGCCAAAGAGAGGGAGAGAGAGAAAGAATATGCAAATGCCAGCGCCAGGCGTCGACATTTGAGTAAATTAGCAGGATGGAAAGTGAGAGGGGAGAGCGGGCAATGTGGCAAGGCAGAGGGCGATTTATTAGCCCAGTCTGACTGACGCGCGCGTAGCAAAAGAACTGCAACAACAACAACAGCAACAGCAACAACTTTGATTGACTGTTGCGCCTGAAATGCTTTGATCTACCACGACTGGCAGAGCCGCCGCCACAGATGCAGCCAGCAGTCAGCTTGTTGCCAGCTAACGCCAGCAGATGGCGCTCAATTGTCGCCCCTCTGTGTGTGCAAAATGAAGCTATCGCCGGCATATTGCATTGATTATTGCAATCCGATGTTGGGTTTATTTTGCTTATCAGTTATGGAACAGCCTGAGCTTTGATGTCACACCAGGGTATTAGCTCGTCAAATGCTGCCTTGTTTATGCGTCCAAAGTCGCGACAGCTCTAGCTCTCTCTCTCTCTCTCGCTGCTTTTGGCCATTTGATGCTGCCGACGCGCGACATAAGCAAATAAATACGCGTTTGGCAGGCGCAAAAACCGATCGCAGAATTAGCAAATTCAGCACTATCAAAGTGCCAAGCCGCCGTCGCTGGCCCCAAGTTAAATAATCAGAAATTCGAAATACGAAATATCATCAACTCCGCAATGTGATGGGATCGTAAAAGTAACTCACGCACTGCTAACTAAAACTCGATTGTTTATTTATCGATTTCGTAGCGCGTAAATCACGGAAGCGCGCAGCCAGAGAAGAAGTCTCTCTGCCTGCCTGCCTGCCTGGCCAGACAAATTGTCGACAATTTCGCTGGAAGAGCCATAAATCAATTGGGCTCAATCAGTTGCATGGAATTGTGTCTAATTATGTGCTCTAGAGGGAAACTTGTTTTGCGTATACTTAATATTCCAATGAATCGCACACTGAATGGATGCGTGAAGTATGAATGAAATGGAAATGGAAATGAAAATGAAAACAGATCAGTCAGGCAATTTCACAACTCTCACCTGCAGCGCACACGTACAATAACACGGCCAGAGCGTATTGTTTAAACAATTAACAATTAACAATAACATAAATGCAAGCATAATTGCCGCAATATCGTGTGTAATTTCAAGCGTTCTTCGACGGAAGCCTGCACCATACGACGCCCGACAGAGCGGAGACTGCCATGGTGGGGGGAGGGCAGCTCAGCCAACAGGTGAGCGAGTGAGAGAGTGAGAGAAGCCAATGCAAGTGCCTTTTTGGCAGAGTGTCAAAGCGAAGCAGACGCTCTCAGCCGGATATGAGCGGAAAGTGCGCGCACTGGCGCCAAGGTGTTTATCGTCGCCTGCAAACTAAACAAACCACAACTGCAGCGGGAGAAGGAGCAGGAGATGGAGGAACGCTTGCATTGTTGCGCATGTTGCCATGGGGCGAGTTCATTGCGCCACAGGCGTGCACGGCAGATTTATCGCCCACGGAGGTGGTAACGCGTCTCGCACGTGGCTATAAAACAGATACACCCGAACAGATACTGCGCTGCCAGGCTGCCAGGCTGCCAGGCTGCATCAGTAGCGCCAGCTCATGCTGCGTTCAGGTTGCCTCGCCTCTCCCTCCTCCAGCTAATCCGCTGCACATGCTCTCAAGTCTCGTTGGAGGCGACAAAGAGCTGAAAATATTTTGCATTTTCGCATGAAAAACTTGTAGAAAACTCATGGAAAACTAGTGGAAAACATGCCCAGCTGGTGGGGCAGCATCATTAATCTTGCTGCTGCTTCTCCTGCTGCTCAAGGGCATTCCTCACTTTGTTTACGGAAGCGAAAATAGTTTTCATTGTAAATATAATAATTGGATTTGGAATTGCAACAACATTGGCACATATGGCAGCTATATAGATGCCTGCCATGCTGTATCAAAACTCTTGTAGCTGCCCTCGCTGCGCATGGAAAACCACCTTAACACACAGAGAGACAGAGGCACCTTGGCACCGTGGCGAACTTTTGCACATTCATCCACACAATATTTATGTCTTTGTTTATGTGACCCACATCAGAGGCAGAAAGCAGCAAGCAAGCGAAGTTATTCAGCCAACTGGGGTGTAGATCATCTGTAGATCTGGCAACGCTCTCGCACTCTTGGCCAGTTTACAGATCGATGGATATTAATTTGTTTGCAAACACATTTCAAGCGATCTGCCCAATTTGTATAGTCCGAAAGTATCTGGCAGATACAACACATGCTGCCGCGGCTGGTAATTGCTGCAGCTGTCTGTGTGGGTGTGTGTGGGAGAAGGGTTGGGGGGGGGGGTGTCTGCACCCATCTCTCACTGACACTGGCCTCCTCAATGTCTGTGCTGCACTCATGCTGAGCGTCGAAAAGTCTACGATTTCCGCTCGTCGTATAAATCAACTGAAGACGCAGCAGCAACAGAAACAGCAACAACAACAACAACATCGACAGCATTTCTACATTTTTATCGGCCTTTTCACTCCTTCTCTCTCTCCCTCTCGCTCTTCTATTTATTTGTGCATAATAAGTTTTTGAGCTGAGAGCAGACGCCAGTGGGCTGGGGAGGATTGGGTGAGCGGGCTGAGCATCTTGTGTTGTCGATATCAAAATACCAAACAAATCGTCAGCTCGTCATTTTTCAGCCAGTTCTACGTTTTCTTCTTCCCCTTTGCCGTAATTTGTGTGTGAAACACAGCACACACAGTGCCAGCGCGCAGTAATGCGACCAAATTGAACAGCGCGCATATAAATTAGTATTTTATTTATGTGCGCCCGGCAACTGTTGGCACTCACTGTGCCCTGCTCCCAAACCTGCCTGTAGCTGTATCTCTTTGCCGAATATTTATGTACATACTTTTTGCTGCTGCTGTTGCTGCTGTTGTTGCTGTTGTTGTGCCTGTTTGGGAAACAATTCATTAATGAATGGGAAAATGCTTCTAATCGATCGATCGTTTGCGCTATAATTAATGTCAGCACGCGGCAATTGGAATGTGGAGGCGATGACTCGCTCTAGTCATATATAACACTTGCTTTGGGAAAGAGGGGAGTACCATTTTAGCAGCCACTGTAAGCACTTGAACAGCAAATGCAGCTGAGCTTCTGCAGGTGGGCAAAAAGCTTGAATAGAGTTCTTAGTTTAGAGATCATGGACTAAAGAGAGGCGAGGATCGCGTGGATCGCTTGATGATCTTCGAAAGCATATGAAGCCTGCCTATGCTGCCTTTGGATCAGGTTTAATTATGTCAGGTGTGCAGCAAGCTCAGCTAGTGTAAGCTCCAGTGATCTTTAGATGATCTTGCTGATCTTCACAAGCAAAAGGAGTGTTTCTTGCCTTGAAAAAGTTGTGGTAGGTTAGAGAAGTGTAAGAGCTTACTATACCCACTGTACACTAAGAGAAGGTAGAGAAGTCTGGGCATAAGCTGCCACCTTGATCTGTCCATTCGCTTGATCACTTGATGATCTTCATGAGTAAATGGAATAAGTTTCCTCCGAAAGTAGACAACTTTCCATAAAGAGCTGAGATCACGCTAAGTTCTTGGTATGGAAACTACAACCTGGACTGGCCACTTTGACCTCTTCCTGCGTTGATCTCTTCGGTGATCTTGCCCAACTTTGGCAAAGCATATGCAGTTTGTTCCGCCTTAGCCCACTTGGATTATGCCAGGAATGCAGCGCGCTCAGTGTGGTTTCGATTCCATTCGCTTGTTTTTTGCGCTGGGATGTGAAACACTTGGTGCCGCGCTGTCTGCACGAGCCGCAAAACAATAACAGCAGCCACAGGCAGAGGCAACAACAACAATAATAACTACAACATCGTCGACGACGACGGCGGCGGTGGCAATAATTGTAACAACAACAAACACACGCGTTCCCACTGCATATTTATGCAAGAGCCAAGCGAACCGAACGAGCCAGAACTGCCAGATGCAAATGGATATAACTCAAAATCCGGCCTATTCCTCCAACAGTGTGGGAGGGGGGTAGGGGGGGTCAAACTGGAGTGGGCAGGCTGCTGTGCGTTGTTTTTCCACGCCTTGGCGTGCTGAAAAGTGAAAAGTGTTGAGAAAAATTCATAAAACAAATGCCAAAGTCAGCCACGAGAACTAGAAAGAGAGAGAGAGAGAGCAAGCGCAACGCGCCTGGAATTGTTGTAATTTTTAACCAGTTTACTGAGCAAATATTTTATCAACATATTTTCAGAGACAACAGGCGCGTGTTTGTCTTGAAAATATTTAAATATTTACATTGTGAAAACAACGGAGACGTCGACGACGACGACAAGCGGAGGCTTCTCTGGAGGAAACTGCGAGGCGCAGCAATATGCTAGGTGCAGTCGGTGGTTGAGCTAGACAGGGCTTTACCTTTGATAGGGAAGAGGGGAGGGAAAGAGACACAGCAGCCACAATGTCTAGGACGTATGTGTAAAGTAAACGAAGCAACTGCTTGAATATCAATGTATCTGCAGGGTTAATATGTAGCTTAGATAGTGTAAAGATATAGCAGAAACCTGCTCACAGCTTGCCCGCATCTATCAGCTACTTAATAGCTGAAATTTATAGCCAAATTCTAAGGTTAACTGGCAAAAGATACAAAGTATCTCAAGCTTGCAGAAATTCGACATTTCCTTCATTTCAAGCTAGAAATATACCGCCTAAATAGTCTTTAGCTATGGAAAAAACGTCTGCAGACCTTGCTGCACCTGTCAGCTACTTAGCTGCAGAAATTAATGGCCAAAAAACTAGGCTGACTGGCAAAAGATACAAAGTATCTCAAGCATTGCGAAATTCGACATTTCGATCATTTCATTTCGAGCTGCAAAATATGCCGTCAATCAGGCGCGCTTAAGCAAACACCAGGCGCGAAAGAGACGGAGAGCGAAGCGGAGCAGCTAAAGAAGATGCAACCAAGGGGTGTCAAGGGGTGTCACACTCGCCTGCTGTCAGCGCAGAAGATTTTGCAGTCAATTTGATAAAACGCCCATGAAATTATTACAAGGCGCGTGGGGTGTGTGAAGACGTCATATATAGATGGCATATACCCTAACCCAGTGTGGAGCACATCAACTTGGCCAGTTGAGCAGCCCAATACTCCCGACTCCTGCCTGCAATGAGCAATTTCCTGCTGCACACTGCCAAGGGAGGACGGCAGAGAGCCAGAGAGACAATTTATCCTAAATAAACATTTCAACAGCAACTCGACGGAGACGACGGCGACGACGACGACGACCATGAGGAGGTTGACTATGTGGCAGCAGCGCTGCGCCGCTCGCAGTTGTTAAAGCGTTTCGAAAGTGGCGCGCGACGCGGACGTGGACGAGTCTGTTAAATTGTCTGGCCAAACAGAAACCACCGTTTAACCGCAGTCCGCAGTCCCAGTCGCATTGCAGGCAGGCACTTCTCTACCCCCTCCTCGCCAGCCCCTGTGACTTCCGCAGCCACAACTGCCGCTGCGCTGGCAGCGAAGCGACGCGTCTCTCATTCGCCGTCGCAATATGCTAAATAAACATTGGGCCACGTCATGGCTTATTGAATTGTCACTTATGCCCGAATTTGAGTTTGAGTTTCAGTTTTTGTTGCCAGCTCCCTGCTTCCTCTGGCTCACCCTCATTGCAGCTACTGCTGCGCCTCACTCTCTTCCCTTCTCCCTCTCTCTCTCTCTCTCTCTCTCTCTGTCTCTGGCAATGTTTGTCGCATTTTCAACTGGCAATGGCGACTATCTGCCGCCTGCTGCTGCCTCTGCTGCAGCAAAGTGCTTCCCTTTAATTAGTTTTACTCGCATTGAAGAGCTGTGGAACTTTAAAGACAAAATGGAACACCCTGCTGCAAATCAATAATCGATTTATGCTGTTTGTTCAGCGCAAGAAGGGAAGGCCTTTCAATTTGTAGATGGTTAATGCATTGAGTGAAGCAGGCGGAGTTGCTTATGTGGTTTTGGTTTAGACAGTGCGGTATCAATAACGAGCAGAAATTGAATGGATTGATTGGTGTTTGGTTATATATTTCTGCAGTTAGAGTAAGAGTTTTTATGCTACAGTTCTCTGAAACTCAATGTGGCAGGACTTATATTTTAAAGAATCTTTTATTTACTATATAAAAGTGATTAAAATATCATCTAATCATATTATACCATATCAGATGGTATATTCATTTTGGCCAGAAGTTTGCCAAGGACCTTAGGAGACATCTGCGACCCTATAGAGGAGTCGAACTAACAATGTCCGTCTGTCTGTCCGTCTGTCTGTCCGTCTGTCTGTCCGTCTGTCTGTCCGTCTGTCTGTCCGTCTGTCTGTCCGTCTGTCTGTTCGTCTGTCTGTCCGTCTGTCTGTCCGTCTATCTGATCGTCTGTCTGTCCGTCTGTCTGTCCGCCTGTCTGTCCGTCTATTTGTCCGTCTGTCTGTGTGTACATCTGTCCGTCTGTCTGTCCGTCTGTCTGTCCGTCTGTCTGTCCGTCTGTCTGTCCGTCTGTCTGTCCGTCTGTCTGTCCGCCTGTCTGTCCGTCTGTCTGTCCGTCTGTCTGTCCGTCTGTCTGCCCGTCTGTCTGTCCGTCTGTCTGTCCGTCTGTCTGTCCGTCAGTCTGTCCGTCGGTCTTTCCGTCTGTCTGTCTGTCCATCTGTCTGTCCGTCTGTCTGACCGTCTGTCTGTCCGCCTGTCTGTCCGTCTGTCTGTCCGTCTGTCTGTCCGTCTGTCTGCCCGTCTGTCTGTCCGTCTGTCTGTCCGTCTGTCTGTCCGTCTGTTTGTCCGTCGGTCTGTCCGTCTGTCTGTCTGTCCGTCTGTCTATCCCTCTGCCCATCTGTCCGTCTATCCGTCCGTCTGTTGCAATGCAAACTAGTCTCTCAGTTTTAGAGCTATCTTAATGAAACTTGGTATACATGCTTCTTATTGCTGGACGCTGTAAATAAGTCGGATCGAGCCGGTTTGGACCGATATATCGTATAGCTGTCATAGAACCTATCGACCGACTTTCATCATTTTTTCAAAATATCGCTGTGAAACTTTCCTGATATATGTCTAAGTATGTCCATGAAATGCTATACAAGTTTTATTAAAATCGAACCGATATATCGTTAAGCTGCCTTAGAATCTATTGGCCGATTTACCATTTGGAGTAACTGCAATGGTATAAAACCTTCGTCGCGTCGAAGGTAGCCTTTCTTTTTTTTTTACTTCATAATCTACAAGCATATATAGTACTAAATGCCCTTCCGTTTGCCATATAATTCCCACACAAACAGCACTTCAATCGGTTAATTAGACAGCTTTTTATGGCAACTAGAAAAAAGAGAATGCTAGCCATAAATCATAGCACATTATGTGCGGCAAATCAAAGCATTTGCCATGTTGCTTTTTCCCCCATGTTAATTAAAGCGCCTTCCTGCCACTTGCCACACCCCTTTCCCCCCCTGGAAAAACACATGTTTTCCATGCAAATTATGCACTGACAATTTAATTGAAATATTACAAATCTATGCGCCATAAAATGTTAGAACAAATCTTCCACAAAATAACAACAGAACAAAACAACAACAACAACAACAAACAGCGCGAACGGCAATCGAAATGAAAATTGAAATTGAAATGGAAATGAAAATGTTTCAAGCTTCATTTGAAAATAAAAAGCGTACGCACAGATACAAATTTATCCGCCGGATGCCGTTTGAACAAATGAACAGCAACAACAACAACAACAACAATGCTAAATTACAATACAATTACAATTTGAATTCGCTTTGTCTCTCTGTCTCTGTCTCTCTCTCATTTTCATGACTTCCGTTTAATAACAAATAAATCGCATAATCCAAAGCATAATATTTGCACAATTAAAATTCAAATAAATTTTAGCAAAGCAGCTGAAATCAAAGCAATTACAAATCAACAACAACAACAACAACAACAACTACAACAATAATAATAACAGAGATTCAAATACAATAAAATAAATTAGCACAATCGTTGCGAGTCGAGGCAAACAAATGGCATATAGAAAAAATATATAGACACAGATACATAGATATATGCGGCGCGCGATTATTGACACAAACACAAAGCCAATAATTGATTGCACAGACAGAGAGGGAGGAGGGAAGGGCAGGGGCGGAGTACAGGTGTAAGCCAGAGGGGGCTACAGCTACAGATCGATTGTGTGTGGCACAGCGCAAATAAACAGCGAAATTAGCGAAATTATGCAAAACGATAATAAACACAGAGTCAATTTGGCTGGCTAGCAGAGAGAGAGAGAGAGAGACAGAGAGAGCGAGAGCGCAGTCGGAAGCCAAAGCAACGTCGACCAGGTTGGGCAGCATGTAAAAAATCAAAAATCGCAAGCCAAATAAATAAAGATGCGCCGCCAAGATACAATAAAAATTTAACAACAAAAGAATTACAGTAGCAGCAACAACAACAACAATAGCAACAACAATAGCAACAACAACAATGGGCAGCAGCCATTTTCGATTTGCATTTGGTTGCGGCGCGTTTGGCAAACTTTTTCATAATCTTCGTCGTCAGTTTTTGCACCTTTTGGCGGCGCGGCAACTCAACGCGCTGTCCCACTCTGGCGCCTGCACATGCTAGCTCTCACTCGCACACACTGTCTCTCTCACTCTGTCTCTCTCTCTCTTTGTCAGGCGCAGTTCACACCTTGGCTAAAAACCTTAGCAAAAGTATCTATTGTGCATAAATATTTGTGTATCTAACTGGGGCGTGCCGCTACAACAGCAGCAGCAGCGACAGCAGCAGCAGCAACAAAAGCAACAACAACAACAACAGCAACAACAATAGCAGCAAAAGCTACAGCAGCAGCAGCAGCAGCGAAACAAGTTTGAACATTTAAATGAGCGCCAAAGTTCGCCAAAAATTGTTTTGCTGGCTCCGCCCTTTTCTGCGAGCAGCGTAGCTGACGCCGACGCCGACGCCAACGTTGACAGCGGCAGAGCATGTATAGAGAGCATGTATCTCACAAATACAGATACACACGCATACGCACGCAGCGCTTCTCTCGCAGTTGCTGTTGCTGCTGCTTAGAGAATTTATGAAAATAACCACCTCGACTGCGCAGTTAGCATCGCTGCCAACATCTACGCCAGCTGCGACTGTGGCAGCAGTGAAGCGTCGGCAGCGGCAGCGGCAGCTACAACAATTGGCATCAGGCAGAGCATCAACTCGTTCGGGCCGCGCAGTCTGAGTCGGAGCAAAAGCCACAGCCACAAACGCATTGACAGACACACGCACACGCACACATACACTAATACACACACACACACACATTCGTACACACATTTACACCTTCTCGCCATGGCCAGTGGTTACTTCAACTTCAGCTCGTCTTCTTGTACTCGTTATTGTTGTTGTTGTCTTTGTTTTGACCAGTCGATCGACGCGTCGCTGCTGCCATTGCCTCTGCCTCTGCCCGCGCTTCGCTTCCCATGTCTCTCTCGCCTCTCTCTTGGCCGATGGCCACCACTGTAGCCCGCACATAAATTACTTCTGTCGACCTACCGAGCAGGCGTTCGCTTGTCCATCCAACTATCTGACTGGTTTACCTGTGCACAAATACACACACACACAGATACAGTGTATGCATGTGTTGGTGCCTTTGCTTGCACGTTGGTTGTGCCGTCGCTCTTTCAGTTTTGCGGTAACTTGAGCAGCAACTTTGCTAAGCGCGTGGATTGGTAGCTTAAATAATGCATTAAATATATTTGTAATAATATTAAAATAGTTTTAGATAGTGCATTAACAACTTTAAGATATTATTAAGATTTTTTACCATAATTTATTATATAAATAATTTATTTAATATTTTTAATATAATATTAAAATTGTTATTCATATATATATTCTATTTTTTTTTAAATTTATATATTATATATTTATAATAATTTACCATGCCAATAATGCAGTAAATACAATAATATAATACTATTAAAATTCTTATAGATAGTGTATATATTTATTTAAATTATTTAGTAACTTTTTACCACAATTTAGCATATAAATAATGCAGTAAATAAATTTACAAAAATAACAAAACTTTTAAAAATTATTTAAAAATTTATTTAGGATATTATTATAAATTATTACTATAATTTACCATAGAAATAATGCAGTAAATATGTTTAAAAAAATTCAATAATTGTTTAAGTTAGTTTATAAATATTTTCAAGATATTATAAAAATTTCTTTTATTAACCAAGTAAAAAATGCAGTAAATATATGAATAATTCTATTTAAATTGATATAGACAGTTCATCAAAATATTTAAGATATTATTAACAATTTCAAACATAATTTACTATATATCTGCAAATACTCTCGACGTTTCTTTAAGCTTAACTTCATCTGCAGCTCAATTAATTCCGTACATATCTCTTTCAATTTCGATCCACATAAAAAGCGCAGCTTGTTTCTTTCTCCATCCCCCGCCGATCAGATCACAGCTGGCGCCCATTAATAAACCTCAGACCACTGCCGGGCAATTGGCCGACAATTGTGGGCCACAATCGAAAGCCGTCGCGACGCGTCAATGGAAATTTTAAACCAATTAAAACAGCTGCAGCTTGCCTCCTGCACGCTGCAACGTTGCGTATGCGTAATGAAAAGCAAATATTAATAAATCATACGTGACCAATCAATTTCATGCTGCGGGGTAGTTGCAAGACCCAAGAGATGCAAGCTCAATCGCACATGCAACTCCCAATCTCTCTCCATCTCTTTCTCTCTCTCTGACTGTCTGTCTGTGTGTGTGTGTGTGCCCGCACCGTGCAAGATTTGATGTGCGACGGCAACTGGCAACCTTGCAACAAAGTCTGTCGTCGACTCCGAGCAAGCACACGCCGCAGAATCAATATTTAATTTATAATTAACTTTACAACATGAAAAACAAGCGAGCAGCAAACAACACGTTGCACACCCCTCCCCCTCCCCCTCCCCCTTTCCCCTGCTACTGTACAAATGCCGCAACACGAATTTCCCGTGTCGTTCATGCTGCGCCTAGGTAAAAAAGCAAGAAAAACCACGGCATGGCCAGCTCCGCTCTTGACATTTCGTTTGGGGCGGATTTGTGGCGGCTTTAAACGTTTGCCACTATGGGCAATTAACGCGGCCGTACGCAAACACTGCGCCTGATCCTTTAGACAAACAGACGGAGGCAGAGAGCGACAGCGAGCGACACGCTCCGGCGGAGGCCACAAAAAACGAAACGTTACGTCGTAGCGACGCAGTGTCTGCCCAAAAACCAGACAAGCCAAGGCAAGCCAAACCAAGCAGCAAGGGTAAGTTTGCTCAGCGAGAGAGAGAGAAAGGGAGAGAAAGAAAGAGAGAGAATCTGAGGGTTCACTTTTTGGGGGTGCTAATTGAAAAACTCAATATTTGTCTGGGCCGAGCAACTTGCGACTTGCCTCGCAGGGTGGTTTCTCTATCCGCTGCGACTTTCGGGTGGTTACAACTTTCTATGCGCAGCCATTTTGTCCCATTCACCATGATAATGATACAAGTATATGTGATAATTAAGTTCAACGATCGTTGACAAATTATACCGTGGAAATGCTGCAACTGCAGCATACGATGTGTTTCCGACCTGCTGCATGTGGAAGTGGAACACAGAAATCAGTTAGACAAACAGGAAACACTCGGCTTGAATACAGGTAGAAGCGAGTGCCAAGGGCACTCTCCAAGCCCTTCAAGTGCCAGCGACAAATCAGCGTCAGATCTGAGTGCGACAAAGGAAAGTAAAGTTCGTTATAGTGTGAGAAAGACCAAAATTATAAACGAGGCTCGTTTTGAAGACTTCCCACACTCATAACTTGGCCGCAAATCATTCGATTTTCAGTTGGTATGGCATTTTGTTTATGGTTTAAACTGTAGAATGGTTCTGCATTGAAAGTTAATTAATTTAAAACATTGAAAAATTTTCGATTTTATTTATAGGGGGGTACCCATGAAAATTTTCAAAAATTTTTCAGGATTTAGAAACTCAATTTTTCGGCTTTAATTGATAAAGAATTTCAAAACAAGTATAAAAATCTATTCCAAAACAATTTTGGAGTTCAATTGTGGATAATATCCAAAATATTCCAAAATATTTGTAATTTTTCAGCGCCTTAAGACTTTTACAGGTTATAACTATATCTAACATAAATGCTGTCTTCTTGTCCGATCGTCAAACCATTGGGTTGGTTACAGTTCTTAAACAATCCCAAAAAGAACAATATAACCCAAAAACTGCGCACGCAATTCGTTTTTATAGATTTTCGTGAAAGAAAGGGGGCGTGGCCCAATTTTTAAATAAACTTATTATATCTAAAGAGTTTTACGTAGGATTTGGAAAATTCTAGTATAATCTTTAGCAAATCTTTAGCTTAGATTAGATTTAGTAAACTTTAATTAAATTTGCATTAACTTCAAGAGATAAGCAGACGTGCCATCAATTACGAATACCCTCTATCATTTGTCTAAACTAAACGCCAGCAGATTACGATTAAGCAGTTAAGCACAGCCTATGCTCTGCAGTGCGTTGCGGCTATAAACCAAGTCGTTCTGCACCTTTTTTAATGATCATTGCAGTTATGCGCTCGCCCGACTTTTATGGACTTTTTGTGCACATCGTAGACGTTGCGTCGACATTTTTTTCCCAGAAAGAAAAACATGCAATCAGCCCCCGGTCAGATAGGGATACAGATACAGATACAGCTACAGATACAAGAGCAGAGCTCAGCGCAGCCAGAGTACTCAGCGCGCTTATTAGGCGTTTTGATATATTTACATATACCAAACATATATAGATGTAGATCCAGGGACGACAACCGAGTTGCTGAAGTCGGGAATGGGGTGAGCGTTGTTTGTATTATTGTTGGAAATAAACTCTGATTTTATATTGTTGGAATTAATGATTTTGTTCTCCTAAATTTGTTAATTACCAGCAGCAAACAAATTTGTGTATACAAACCATGCTTGAATTTTTTATGCATTTTCTATAGAATTTTTGAGTGATTGCCGCAGCGAAATGTGCGTGTGTGCGAGTGTGTGTGTGTGTGGATAGGATTTCTAAGATCTCTGGAGGCGTAGAAAATGCGTATAGTCTGCGGGAGTATTACATAAAGTCAAGTGGCTGCTGCTGTAATGGAGTAGAGAGCAGGACCAGAGGGGGCTACCATATATGATGATTTGATTTTATATTATGCGGTTCAATGGGGAGTCCGATCGATCGATCGAACGATCAGACATCTGAGTACACGTAATTGCTGCTCTCCATATGGAAAACTGCAGCGATCGACATTAGTTTTAAAACACAATACAAAGTAAACAAACAACGTCACAACATCTGTTTAGATACGGGGGCGGAATTAGGAACTATCCTCGGTCTGTTCTCGCTCTCTCTCTCTCTCTCTCTCTCTCTCGCTCCCTGCGAAACTGCAGCCAATATATCAATTACATGTCCATGTCGAACATAATGCAATGCAGCATGCCTACCGGAAAACCCCAAACAACAACAACAACAACAAACAAGTAACGAAAGCTACAGTGCAGCGTTCCCGGCAGTAAGATACTCTTCGTATGATCACCTTCTAACTTCAATAAAAATAAAACCTTAATTTGCGGAGGCGGTAAGTGAGGCACCTAAAATTTTAAATATGCTAGTAAAGCAGAGCAAATACGGAAACCTTCATGCCAAATTTGGTTTCTCTAGCTCTTAAAATAGCTGAGATATGTGTGTTCATACAGACGGACGGACAGACGGACAGCCAGACTGACAGACAAACGGACTGACAGACAGACGGACAGACAGACAGATAGACCGACGAACAGATAGACGAACAGACAGACAGACAGACAGACAGACGGGCAGACGGACAGACAGACGGACAGACAGACAGACGGACAGACAGACGGACGGACAGACAGACGGACAGACAAAGAGACAGACAGACAGACGGACAGACAGACGGACAGACGGACAGACAGACGGACAGACAGACGGACAGACAGACGGACAGACAGACGGACAGACAGACGGACAGACAGACGGACAGACAGACGGACAGACAGACGTACAGACGGACAGACAGACCTACAGACGGACACTTTGTGGGGCCTGCCCCGCCTTCTTGTGCCTGTTACATGCATTTACACAAACCTTGTATACCCTTTTTTGGATCACTTTCAATGTTCGTAGGGTATAACAAGGAAAAGTGCCCGAGCTGCAGGCAGATCGAGGCGGGAGTGATCTATGCAGCTATAGATCTGAGTCAAAGTCAAGTCGAGTCGAGTCGAGTTGAGTTGAGTTGGGGGAGGGCGCTGTCAGTTGCGAGTCAATCAAATCGTCAGCCAAGATCTCGCTGAAAAGCTACAAATGCCTTATTGTCAAAACAAACGGCAACAATTAGTTTACCAAATTACAAGAAAATATTTCTTAAATGCTCCACAAACATGCAGCACGCAGCCGATTTGACACATGTCTCAAGGGGGAGAGCGGGAGAGAGCGAAAGGGGGAGAGAGTGAGAGGGAAGCTGTCACATTGCGTGGCAGTCCATTTGTGGCATGTTGCTGGCGACGGCATTTACATGATTTCGTAAATATCGCCAGCACTTTGCGCCCCTGCACCTCCCTCACTAGATGGCTATGCCCCCGCGAATCTGTGTGCGTGTGTGTGTGTGTGTGCAGTGTGTTTTATTTCAAATTCACACGAATGAAGCAGCGCAGGAATGATTGCCTCGTTTGGATTTGGATCAAAATTGGGATTTCTCCTCTACTTTTTTTTTGTGTTGTATACAGTAGCAAACCATGGGGAGTATATGTCGTAAATTAACGGCGTTCCTGGCCAGCCAGCCAGTCAGCCAGCCATTGTTGCCGCAGCCATAAAATAAAGTTTCGAGAAGCGTATAAAATTTATAGCGCCCGCTACCCAAGAAAATCTGACAGCGCACACCTTACGGCGTCTTCTCTCTCCCTCCCGCTCTCTCTCCCTTTCTTTCTGTTCATGTGATTGACAGGACCGCAGGGGCGTACGATTTGTTCCAGTTGTTGTTGCAGTTGCAGTTGTTGTTGTTGTGAGTCTAATGCAATTCGCATTTCAATGCAATTTCACAGGCAATTGCAAGCAAACTGCACAATGGGCCTAAGCAGCTCACACACAGAGGCAGAGGCATCTTCCCCCTCTCTGGCAGCGCACCCTCACGCACGATTAGGCGCATGTGAGAAAAAAAGAGAAACAGTTGCAGTTACAGCTCAGTTATTTAAGGTGCTTACATGGGTTGCTCTCTTTTTTTTTTGCGAACCCCTCATCTTCTCGTGCAACAATTTGTCCTGGTCGAGGGCTTAGGCCCCGCAGGCAAAAGGCGTATGGAGTGAGTAGGGTGTGCAAGCGAGAGAGAAAGAATGAGAGTGCTGCCTTGCAACCCCTTCGTGCCTCCTCCCCCTTGCTACCCACCACCCACTTAGCATAACAATGGCGTAGCGACTTCTTACGTTCAAGGCTTATGGAAATTAGCCCTGTACACAGCCTGCAGCCCTGGCACGGTGCGGGTTCGATATGTGCGAGCAAATTAATTCATTTATATGCAGAAAATTCAACGTTTTTGTTGTTGCGGACAACGTTACAATGTTATCAATTCGTGCCCAGCGGCTAAGCACAGTGGGCCAAGGGGGCCGGGGGGGAGGCAGGAGGTAGAAGGGTAGCAGAGCTGCTTGTAAAGGTGTGTGGCCCGCAGATACAAGTTGAAAGCAGGCCTCGTGGGCGATGAAGTTAATTGATTGCTTTCAAGTGGCATGCGTCGTGGTATCCTAAGCGCAACCAGAGCTGTTTATAAGCTCCCCAAAGAATTTTTGGGTTTTGTTTCGTAAAACTATAAAAGGATTACGGAAGCTAATTTTGAAATCATAATACAGAACTGTAGAGGAAGGCTAGCTTCGGCTTGCTGAATGGTTCATACCCTTGCAGTTGTTCTAAATATTAAACAGTTGTGGATTGTTGAGGGTAGGGAAAGGTTTTTCTATAATATCCTAAGAAATAGCAAAAGTCGAACAATAGGTTTTATTATAGCTATACTATATATTGGTTCGATTTCGCACAATAAGTATATGCTTTGGCAGATTTAGGAAAAGTTTCATAGCAATATACTGAAAAATAACAATAATCCACCGATAGGCTCTACGGCAGCTATACGATATATCGGTCCAATCTGGCTTGTTCCAACTTATATACTGCGTGCTACAATTCGAAACATGTATACCAAGTTTCATTAATATAGCTCAAAAACTGAGAGACTAGTTGGCGTTGTAACATACAGACGGACAGACGAACAGACGGACATGGCTATTTTGAATCTTCATTGATGTTGCTTAACATATATATACTATAGAGGGTCGGAGATACCTCCTAAGGTCCTGTGCAATTTTCTGGCCAATATAATATACTCTCTACAAGGATATAAAGTCAGGTAGAATGGAAATGCGAAGCAGACGGACATCCTCTCTCTCTGAGCTCTTCCTCTACACGACTGACACCCCTTTGCTCCGCCTATGTAATTATGCCGCAACTTTCCCTGAGTGACCTGCCACGCCCACTTCCTCGGCGAGACTAAACCATGACAAAAGTGAGGCAAAACAAATACGTGACGCACTCGAGATGCGTCTAACCGTTTTAAAGTATTTCCGCATTTCCGTAAGAAAAGCCCGACAAATAATTTCCATGCGATTTCAAGTGCATCTTCAAATTACACGCACACACACACACACACACAGAGAGATGTGGTATGTGTGGGTGCCGCTGATATACTTAACTGCCCAAAATATTCAAATGGGAGCCCGTTAATGAAATGTGACACGTATTTCCCCCCATCCCATCCCATGCCAGCACAGCCAAGACCCAGACCCAAGATCGAGAGCCAGTCCCAGAGCCAGCCCTATCGCTAGCTCGCTAGCCCGTGCCCATCGTCAGTCCAGTGTCAGAGTGTAATAAATATGAGACTCATTAAGAGCAGCATAAATAAATGCAGCGTCAGTGCATGACCGACAATTAAGTGTGAGCGAAGGAGGAGACGGAAGATCGAACCAAGTCGAGCTCGAAGCAGAGGCCAGGCAGACGATTGTGCTCGATGCAGCTCGTGATGTTGCTGCTGTAACATGAGCGAATACTACGTCTAGGTCTACGTCTAGAGTCCACAGTGTGTCGCCCGGCAGTCTGGCAGGGTCTACCAAGACGCTCCCTCCCCCCTACTGCCCGCTCTGCTCGGCTCGGCTCAAGCACTTGAGGCAAACGGGCGACAAATTTTGTTGTAGCCCTAAAAATAGCATGACACTTGAATTTGAATTTGACTGGGATAGGTTTTATGGTTACGCACTCATTGTATAATTTACTGTATGCAGATGTTGCTTCAAAGCAGCGAGGGAGGGGAGGGGGCACGGGAATGCCGCTAGCCTGTAATTCTATTGAATTTCAACAGAATTCAAAAGGGTCTGCCCCGGCCAGAGCAGAGTCTATGAGAACTCCAGCATCTGCACCTGTGTGTAGCAGCTACATGCGTTGTCTATGGCCAGCCCGAGGCACGTTTATGGATAAAAAACAATCAGGCACAAGGCACACACACGCACACACGCACATGAAAAATATATAGAAAAATATATGTATATATGCTTTGCTCCTCGCCAGAAAACCCTTTGATTTGCGAGCAGCAATTTCTGATTTACCTGCTGCAGCTCCTCCAGCTACGCTTCTCCTACTCCTACTCCACTCCACCTGCTGCTGCTGCTGCTCCTGCTCCACTTTGCCAATCGATTGCACAATTTGTGCGCATTGTCGCGCGCTCTGGCCAAGCAACCGCAGGCAACTTGGCCGCGCCCCGTGTGTGTCCAAGTAGCGCCGCCAGCTTGCATGCCAAATGATGTGAGGCATCTATTATGGGTTTGTGCTCTTCCCCTCTAGCGCAATCAAAATATTATGCACGCACATGGGTGGAGTAATCCATAATTGCTTTGCCCGCAGCACAAGCTAAGCTGAGATTTTAATTGCATTGGGAATTGCCTTAGAATATTCCAAATCCCGTTCGATTCCGGCTGGATCTGTAAACTAAATCAAAGCAAATGCAACATAAATCATGCTTAGCCACAGATCACTCGAAATCTCTAAATCATTTGGCCTAATGCTACTCAAATTA
Organism: Zaprionus ghesquierei; assembly: GCA_018904095.1. Taxonomy (NCBI): domain Eukaryota; kingdom Metazoa; phylum Arthropoda; class Insecta; order Diptera; family Drosophilidae; genus Zaprionus; species Zaprionus ghesquierei. The sequence continues at coordinate 10,225,470 of JAEIGP010000850.1, read as the reverse complement.
GCCGATCAGCAGCCCAATCCTCATCCCCAACCCACTTCCAGCTCCAAATGAATCATGGCGTCTAATGAATGTGTCTGTCACTCGCTGTCAACACGTTGCTTAGTCGGAAGCAGCCCCCTTGGCCCCGACCTCAGCGCGTACTTGTGGCATATGACGCCCCCTTGAAATGGATCCACCACAGGCGGGGGAATCGCGCGCTGCGCAGGCTATATTTAATACGCAGTGACATTAATGTCGGGCACAATTAGGCGTGAGGAGCAGCGCCAGGAAAATTGAGGGGAAAAGCGGCAGAAGAAAAAAACAAAAAGGAAAACAATCAAAAAACCATAAACGAGGCATGCACCCGCTGCAGGCCAGGATGATGATGACGTAGATGAAGCTGAAGATGATGTTATTGCAGCTTTGGATTTTAATTCATTTCTAATTCGCTGCTCCCTCTCCCCGTCTCTGTATCTGTTTTTTGGAACGTGTGTGAACCGGCGAAGTAGAAAGTCTTTTGGCCATGGCCTTTTGTCTCTGGCTTTGTAGCAAACTGGTAAACAAACAATTAGATAACAATGCCTGCGCCCCGAGAGAGACTAGAGACACCTAGCAAAATAATAATAGAGCACGCCGAGACAATGGGCAGAGACTCGGGGCGCTGCTGCACGGTGGCATCCGCGTTCGTTCCATGCTGCAATTGTTTGCCCCTAATCCCGCTTGAGGCCTGCGGATAACTCAATATGCCGTTACAGTTGCGAATCTGCGTTGCGCTTGGATAGCTGCCCGTCTCATCCGCTCGATCTCAGGCCTGCTGCTGCCGCCGCTGCTCCTGGTGTCAGTCTATAAAAAACAGCGCCCCCAGTTGGCATTTTCTGCCAGCGTTGACGCTTTTTTCGCAGCCGGCGCGTGGTTCATCACAAGCAAAGCAGATAAAAGATATACGAGCGCGCTGTGTGTTTATATTGAGTGTAGCACAAGTGATAGCGGCACAGTGGAGCCGAAAGCGAGAATATGAAGTAAATTTCATTTTTTTGAAAATCTATCTAAATCTGACTGGCAACTTCTTAGTGTTTCTCTATCCCTGCCCCCTTTGTAGCTGCGCCCACTGTGCTCAGCCGCTAAGTAGCTACGCCTGCTCCACAGTGGCAACCGCATAAACGGCGGCGTCTGCTGCTGCGGCAAAGATCAAAGCGTGCGGCTGCAAAACGGTTAAATCTTTTGAAATTGTGCGCACTTTTTGACACCCAATTTGTTTAGAAGTGTGCGAGGGGGCAGCAAGAGGGGGAGATAGGGGGAGCTGGGCCAGCCTGCAGATAGATCACACTCAGTAGTTCATAAAAACGGTACAGCGGCGGCAAGGTGAGCCACTCCATGCGGTTCTGCGAATTTCATTAATAAAAATGTCGAAAGTGTGGGGAGCAAGTCCACCCGCGCGGCATGCCCCTTCCCCTCCTTCCCCCTTCCCCCACCAGGTAGCACAATCAAACGAATTTTCACTTGGCCGTTTTTGTTTTTCAATAAAAATTCTAAAGATTTACAGCCCACAAGTAATTCCACTTAAATTGCTGTAACAAAAGCGGGGGGCGTAAGCAGGGAGGGAGGGCAGAGAGGGGCAAGGGGTGCCTCTTCGTCAATTCATTCATAAAAATGTGTAGCAAAGCAAATGCTTAATTAAGATTTTTTCCGTATAAAACTGCAAGAGGGGCATAGCATGCGAGAGAGAGAGAGAGGGGGAATGCGGGGGGGAACCTGAGAATCTACTCGTAATAAGTTTATTGATTTGGGAAATGCCACAGCCGGATGTTTACGTCTTGGCTGCTGGATGGATGGATGGATGGATGGATGCCACAGGCAATCAATAAGCAACGTGTGAAATGTGCAGGGATTATGAAGGGGTTCCCATGCGCAATCCGCAAGCCTCAACCCCCACACCTACACACACACGCATACATACACAACCAATCCATGGCCAGCAAGTTGGTAAGTTGCTAAGTCAATCCTTGCGCCTTAGCAAGTTGAGCGACGCGGAATTTCCATGCGCATTTCCCTGACAAAGTCAAAACATGCGTTTTGCCAAGGCAAGCCGGAAAGAAAAGACCAGCACGGGGAAGCCAAGATTGCTTGCCGGCTGCTACACTTGGGAAAAGATGTTGCACAGAGGCTGGATTTATTTGTACAAAATGACTTTGCAAATGAGATTCCCTGCTGACCAGCGCGAATGTGTCAATATTATCATGGCCCGGGCCCTGGCCCAGGCCTATGCAAACAGCTCGGACTACCTGCTGCGTGTGTGTGCGAGTGTGTGTGTGTGTGCGCTAGGTGTGCTGCAGTTCGCTTAATGTCCAACACCTTCTTCGCACTTGAGTCGACCGCAACGTGACCTCTTGCCCTGGCACTGGATTTCGTGAATGGGCGTCCAACTGCCAACAGGTAATCGATGTGATTAGGCCGTGTCGTCGTCGTCGTCGACGATGAGACAGGAAAGTGTAACCCCCCCACAGTCGAGCAATCAATAATTTAATTCCAAAAAACTCGGTGACGTATTTGGACAGCCACTGACAGGGCAAGCGGACTCAAGAGAATCAAGATCAAACACCAGCAGCAAGCCGAATTGCAAATACCCTAAGCGAGCAGCTGCTCATTTCACTATCTCTTGCTGTCATGCGCACAAAGAAGAGGATGACTAATACCAAGGGGGAAATGTCAACTTAGTATGTACATATGCCTGCCCCACCCTGTGTGCGTGTGTGTGACTGCACAGCTAATATGCCCCACTGCCAGGTTAGAGCATGGTATTAAAAATAGCTGCATGACGCCGCACAATCTTCTGCGACTGCCCCGCGGGCGGTGGGAGAAGGAAATGAGCTGCACTTAAATGCATGCGAGAGAAACCACTCGATGCCAACAAGTGGATAAGAAGCCACCACCACGACACAAACGATGCCCAAACGAACTATCAATGTCAGTGAATTGGCAAAAAATTTAAACTCAATTTGTATGCAGGCCAGAGTACGAGCGATCTTGTTCGATCCCGGCAACGAACCCGTTTCTCGACGACGAGGAAACCCTTTACTTGACACACCTCAACAACGACTGCGGCTCAAGTGGGCACACACACACACACACGTACACAACCGTCTGCCGCATTGCATTAATGTGCGATGAACACCCAGTTGGCCAGTCAAGGGAGAGAGAGAGCAGCCAAGCCGGCCATGCTCCAAGCCAGGGGTCGCTAAGCCGCTGAAGCATGCGTATCATCAGTGCACAACAAATGTTAATGATCGTTAAGGCTGTGGCCATGATTGGGCACTTTTAACTCGTAGACCCGCTGCTCCAACTCCTGCTTCAGCTCATTCATTGATTCATTCATTTCATTTCGTCCAGTGCCCCGAAATGAAGTGCTCGAAATGCTTTGTTAAAGGATCCTCGCTCGTTCGTTCGTATTTGTATTTATTATGCATTATTATTATGTTATTATTATTATTATTATTAGTATGTACCATCGCATATGCCTTGCTCTTAAACTTAAATACAATTACAAAGCGCTGGATAATGAGTTTGGAAACATAGTAGAACTTGCAGTTAACAAACTTGAGAATAATCCGCTCAATCGATAATATAATACAATACAAAGTGCATTAAGATTAAACATAATACATATAGAAAATATAATATATAACTTTTAAGGGAATAAGTATAAGTATATAACATGTGTGTACGTGTGTGTGTGTGTGTAAACGCCTCTCAAATTGCGGATGATTACTCTTCGATACATTCAACTGAGTTTACAATTGCTTTTGCCATAGGTTTTACAACTTTCCCATTCCTAGCCAAATTTTCATTTTCTGGAAGTTTAGTTTTAGATTTAAAGCCACAAATGCGTCTAAATTACGAATATTTTTGGAGTGGGGGGGGGCCTGCTTGCGGCAACACTTGTCTTTTTCACAATTTACTAGTTTCTTTTTTTTTATTAATTTTGTAGATGCTTTGCCAATGTTTTTAGTTCTTGAACTGAAACACGAGTATCAATACGATTGCCAATAGGACAGCGCTCAGTATGGCAACCAGTATCAGCTTCTTCTTGCGCACTTTGTTCTGCAATAAACAATAAATAATATATGATTTAATTTGTATGACAATATTGAGTGAGCTGCTTACCCTGTATGAACTGGCCTTGCGCAAATTCTCTGTGCCTTGTGAGACGAAAATGCTTGTTTGCTCCACTTGCGACTCAATGGAATCGACCGTCACGCCCTGCTCGTAGACCATAGCACCCAGATTCTTGTAGATCTCATTGACACCGACAATATTGTTCTCTAGCTCGCGTATGGCACGCTCCTGTTCCTCCAGTGCTTGCAGATCGACATCCTCCTGCATTTGTGTTTGAATTTGCTGCTGCTGCTGTTGCTGCTGATTTGATTTGCGATTGAAAAAGTTATCCTCAAAGAAGGAACCACTGTCATTGCCACCACTATTGTTGCCGCTGCTGTTGCGCGTCGATCCGGGTGGATGTGCAATGTTGTAGTTCTGGGCACGTGCCTGATGCAAAGCGCTTCTTTCGATTTCCGCAGTTTTGCGTTGCACGGCCTGGAAGTCAAACAAAGATATGGTAAGCTAATCAACTGCGCAGGTTTCTTATCGCTAGAGGCAGATTATCATACCTGAAAGGCGGTCAGTGCCGCTGTGAACTCATCCACCAAGCGATCCCGCTGAATTTTCAAATGGCGCTCCTTGCATTTGTCCACCTCCTTCAGCTGATTGTTGGTGTCTGTGACCAGCTGTTTGGTGTAGCTCATCAGCTGATGTCTGTGCATATCAAGCATAGTTAATTTATACAATTGCTATAATGAATGTAAGCTTTGCCTGTCGCTAGCTAAGGCAAAACCTACTGTTTTACTTACAGTTTCTTTTTCAGCTCGGGGAAATCCTGCGGTGTGTTCAGCTGATTGACCATTCGCTGCATAGTGGTCACTAAGGGTGTCGCAGCATAGCGAAAGAAGGAGAGAAAGAGACAGGATGGAGTGATTAGTCATAGGTCAACATAGCAAAAATTACTACTCACCATTTTGTTGGACTTTTTGAATGCTTGTCGCGATTATTTGTGCCAATCGCTGAAAGTCAATTTCACTGAGGCCTCCACCAGCCGTACTGCCGCCCCCTCCCCCTGCTGTTCCACCGCCTCCGCCACTTAGGCCATTCTCCATATGCTGCAAATCCATGCTTTCGTAGGCAGACACTTTGCTGATGTTCTTCTTAGTAAGGCAAGAACAAGTCTCTGTTGCTGCTTAGCTGCAAATGTCGCTAATAAAAAAAAAACTGTTTGCAATAAGAATTTAACACTTATATCATTATATGCGTTGCAATTCAAGACATTTGTATGCGAGTGAGTGTATCAGCGTGTGTGTGTATGTGTGTGTGTGTGTTGTTTTCTGTTTTTCCACTGTGAGGGGGCTATGAGCTGTCGTCTTTGTTTTACTCTTAATCTTTTGTACTTTCACGTCACCCACCTTGTTTGCCCGTGTCTGCTTGTTTGCGGCCTTAGCAATCAAAGATTATTCTAGCACATGACAATTAAACAAATATTATTAGCACGCAGAACAATTGGCAGCAATTATTAACGCAAAAAAAATAGTAAGTTTGCCAAAAACTTGTGAATTTATAGTGATGAACAAATGCCGTGATATGGTGTGATTGCTATATCGATACTTCTTTGACGATAGGTGTGACCGCAGTCTTAAAATATTGTCGATAAGAACGGCATTGCCAACATACAAACAGCTGACTGCAGAAGGCGCGCAAGAAATAGATTTCAAAAAGCAAACGATATCTCTTCCACTATTATCTGTACGCTTAACTAACATTGCTGTATAACGTATATTTTATAGTATTTTATTTTACATCGAATTGCCCAGTACAATTTAACGGTCATTTACCTTCCTGTTGAAGCAAGAAATGTAAACAAAACGTAGACATGAAATAAATTCCAGTTTCTGAATAAGACCAAATCAATATGCCTTACAGCGCAATTTATATTAGCATTCAACGGTAAAATGATTTTTTAAACGTCTACATTAGTATGTCTGATGACAATGTACTAATGAGAGCAGCTATGTATATTTAACATTGTTCAAAACTGGAATCAGCATTTGTTACTCACTCAGTTAACAATCTAAACAGCAATTAAAAAGATTCAGTTTCAGGTAAAAGTTAATGACAACGAACTTATTTTCATTCGCAACCATACTTACGGAAGGTTTGATAAGCAGACTAAAACCCAAAACTACAAACATACCAATTTTAATAGTTCATTTACGACTTTTCTTTTAATTAACATAATCCGTTGCGTAGGCTGTGGAAACACAAGACTCAGAAAAGTCGATTTTATCGTTTCAAACATGCATATACTACATAAAACACACATATATATGTACATATTTAATAAGTTTGGCGTGTGGAAATAGATATAGTATGCATATTCTAAAGTTTTGTTGAGATGAGACCGGTATTTGAATCGGGTTTGGTTTGTCTACCGTCTGTCTAAAATCTTATATAAATAAGAGCATATTCCCCCAAGCACAGTTTAATCGGTTCTCGAGCGTTGTCGAGTCCGAACCGCAAACTCAAAACAGCCTAAAATCGAAAGTTTTCCCCCACAAGTTCATCAAAATTCATCTGCCGCCACACGACGCGATGCGTGCCTTTTGGTTAACGCTCTCGATCCAGGTCGCATTGTGCTACTGCCAGTACATTTTTGAACCAGGTGCGTGACATTTAACGGTGTGCGGTATTTATGAAAAGTATAAACAGTAAAAGTGTGAAAGATCGAAAGCAGAATAGCAGATAATACAATACAAAACAAACGAAAGACATTTGCCTAATCAAGTGATAATCGGAACTGGGATGACAAATAAATGTGACTTCATATAAAAGAAATTAGAACTTTCGCCTAACCTTAGCTCACGTTTCATTTATAATATGTATTTTTCTGAATGTGTGCGTGTGTGTGTGTGTTTGGCTATTTTGCAGAGCCCACTTGGAACATTCGCTCCAAGCAGGAACTGAAGAAGAAGGAGTTCTGGTTCCACGATGCTCAACGCACAATCTACGAGAAGCTCTACAAGCCCCCCAATCAGTATATGGCGAAAAATGTGATCTTCTTCCTGGGCGATGGCATGTCTGTGCCAACAGTGACAGCGAGTCGCATCTACGAGGGTCAGTTGAGGGGCATTATAGGCGAGCGTAATCGCCTGGAGTTCGAAAAGTTCGAATTTGTGGGATTATCAAAGGTTTGACTAACAAATACATATACCCGACTCCTTATCACAATTATAGTTTATCTTTCGCATCCTTGCAGACCTATTGTGTAAACAAGCAGGTGTCCGACTCGGCGTGCACAGCCTCCGCTTACTTGTCCGGAGTTAAGGCCAATTATCAGACCATTGGAGTCACAGCAGATGTCCAGCTGAATGACTGTGCAGCCGGACAGCTACCACAGAATCGTCTCTCCTCTATTGCTGCCTGGGCACTGGAACGTGGCAAAGCGGCGGGTCTGGTGACCACAACTCGTGTTACACACGCAAGTCCGGCCGGAGTCTATGCGCACACCTCAAATCGAGATTTCGAGAGTGATTTTGATGTCTTTGACCTCGGTCATGACCCAAGTGCCTGTCCGGACATTGCACAGCAACTGCTGGACAAGGTGGGACAAGGTTTGAAGGTTGTTTTGGGTGGCGGCACACAGAAGTTCTTGCCCAACACTCTGGCGGATGTGTACGGCAACGTAGGAGAGCGCATAGATGGACGCAATCTGTTAGATGAGTGGCAGCAGAGCAAACCTGGTATTGCACGGGTCATTTTCAATCGCACAGAGCTGCTAGCTATCGATCCGCGCCAGACTGATTATTTGCTGGGCCTCTTTAATGCCTCGCATTTGGCATATCATTTAGATGATAGCATAGACACTCCCACACTTGCGGAAATGACAGAGACAGCCATCCGAGTGCTGTCCGCCGATCCGGAAGGTTTCTTTCTATTCGTCGAAGGCGGCCGTATTGATCATGCCCATCATGAGACGAAAGCCAAGAAGGCGCTAGACGAGACTGTTCAATTTTCAAATGCTATTAAAAAGACACTCCAGCTGACAAATCCATGGGATACTCTGGTTGTGGTCAGCGCAGATCACGGGCATACGATGACTATTAACGGTTACCCCGATATCGACAATAGTATAACCGGTTTGAATTCGGAATTGAGCGACGTTGATAATCTTCCCTACGCCACATTATCATATGCTAATGGACCCAACTACGAAAGGTTCTACACTACTGCAGTTAATGGCTCGGTTGAACGGGTTGATCTCAGAAGTCTAGACATTGACGATAAAGACGCCCTACATCCACATGGTGTGCCCATGTCTGAAGAAACTCATGGAGGAGGAGATGTGGCTGTATATGCTCATGGTAGATTACAATATTCCAATGAAATAACTTTAAAACATATTAATTAATTCGTTTGCTGCAGGTCCATGGGCTCATTTGTTCACCGGAGTCTACGAAGAAAGCACGATTCCCTATCTAATGGGTTACGCTGCATGCATTGGACCAGGAATTACATACTGTGATCTCACTCCTAAAAATCCCTATAGTTTATAATGATAGTATATATATTTAATATGTGAAACTGCATACGATAACTTATTGCCTATTTTTCTATTTATTTGCACAATCCTAATATCTTTTAATATAATATCAAGTTCTTATATGCATATGTGTGTTTGTATGCATTAGTTAAGTACCCAACTAAGGGTGGTTAAGAAACTAGGCCAAGTTGTTTGTGCTTATTTTGAATGACTATTACTTCCAATAAAATTTCTATAGAGAAAAATATTGTTGTATTACTATTCTGCAATCTAGTACATTGCGTTTATAAACGTTTTTGGTGTCAATAAATAATAATATATATTATTAAAGAAGTCTTCACTAAAAAAATACTAAAAATCAATTAGCCAAAAAATTTAAGGACCGTTTTGAGTTATTTCTAGCAGTTGTTTTGTTGGTATAAAACGGTCACACTGCACTTCTCCGCCATTTTAGCTGTAGCTGCAGAAAATTTTTCGCAATAGAAGTCGAAAAAGCCGCGTTGTTTATAATGCAAATACAATATCTATGTATATTGCATATTGTTAACAACAAAGTATAACGATTACAGTAAACAACGGTCTTTACTTACATTTTTTTTAAGTTCGCCGCACGCCGGGTGGCTGCTTGTTCGACTGTACGAGCGGCTTACAATTGTGTGCGTGTGTGGAAGTGAAAAAGTGTGCACCGCGCACCGCTAAATAAATTAGTTGAGTGTGTTTTTCATAAATTTCAGTCCAGTCTAAGCCCACCCAATCATGGCCGACGGTGTAGTGCTGGACTTATATGCCGAAGATTTGGATAAAGATTTTGCCGGGCAAGCTCAAGTAAGTCACCAACCACGCTTTGCATATACAGAATTCGTGTAAATGTGTTTGTGTACATATTCAAACAAACGTGTGTACATATGTATGTATATGAAGATGTTAGTATAAATACTTAAAGAATTGATGATAGATTGTAATATATTTATCAACGTTTGAACGAAATACTTTATTTACCTAATACTATTTATGTAGGATGAATTTGGTGGTGATGGCGTCGATTTGTATGATGACATCGGCGGCCCCACCGAGCCAGCAGCTGCAGGCGGCGGTGGCGGTGGTGGAACCCCTACGGGCGATGGTGCATCCGGTCCTGGATCTGCCGACGGGTCTTCAAGTGGCGTTGGACCCAATGGAGTTTACCATCAGGGCAGTGGTAGCCAAACTCCAACAATGAACCGGCGCTATCAGCTTTATGTGGGAAATTTAACCTGGTGGACTACTGACCAGGATATATCGAATGCATTGCGTGACATTGGAGTTAACGATCTGCAAGAAGTGAAGTTCTTTGAGAATCGAGCCAATGGTCAATCTAAAGGATTCAGTGTTATATCTCTCGGCTCGGAGCCAAGTCTGCGCACCGTGCTCGATCAATTACCTAAAAAGGAAATGCACGGCCAGACGGTAGTTGTTACTTATCCAAGTAAGCAGGCTTTAACGCAATTCGAAAGTCTACAAAAGACTCGTCCAGTGCCGCCACCGCAGCAGAACGGTCCACCCCGTGGACCGGCACCACCAAATATGGGTGGACCTATGCCCCCACATCCGGGTGTCCCTCAAGGTGTGCCTCCAGGTCATGCACCACGCATGAATCCCAACATGCCGCAGGGTCAATACCGGCCCCATATGTCGCAAGTGCAGCAGGTTGGACCCAATTCAGGTCCTCCACGAATGCAGGTGAGTTTACCGTTCCAGCCCATTTTGTTATTTTATTTAAATTGCCCGTTAGAAAGCGAGCGTAACAAAAAGTTTATGAGTTTGTTTTGGGAATTTTTTTGGCTACTTAGCCCGTATTAACAATGCCATTTACATTTTTATTTAACTTCTCATTGAAATTGTTCTGAATGCAAAATTTTTTACACACAAGCTGAAAAAAGAGACCGAGTATTTACTTCGTTTAAGTGTGGTTTTCTTAAATTACTTATGTTATATACATTTGTATATGTATCTAACTTACTAACATTTAAAAACAACAACTATGAAATAGATATAATGGCAAACCACTAAGTGAAGTAAATTATATAGAATTTACCTGTGTGTATTTGGTAATTTAAGAGTATCTGAAGCTGCAATCGCTGCAAGATTCGCCTGTAAGAGGACAATGTTGTTTATGATTTTAAGTAAAAAAAAAATACTTGTTTTGGATTACCTTTAGTTATTTCAGAGCAATTTTATTTTAGACTTTGTTGAGTTAAGACGTTTTAAATTTGTATGAAGCCTTTATGCATAAGTCTGTACTTTACCAATAGTTTTACTTGTAATTAATTGCCAACTTCCATTGCAACTGTTGAGGCAGCTAGTGCAACTAGAACAATCTTCTATTGGTAGAAATATTTAGCTATTTATGATAAACATATTTTTGATTTTGTAAATGTGCTCCACTTGTATGATCCTTATGTATCTAATATGTATTGTATTATCTATATAAAACTATAATAGAAAAAAATGTTTATGTATTACGCTTTATATTTATATTCCATTCCATGTGTTTTTTGACAACGCTTACGCACACTTCTTCCCACCACAACAACAACTACATCTACAATAATAAAATACGTAATTTATTAGCCGCCAATGCATCCACAGGGCGGCCCAATGGGCAACCAACAACCGCCTCCCAGGTATCCGCCAGCGCAAGGTCAATGGCCAGGTCAACGTCCCGGTGGACCCCGACCGGGTCCACCAAATGGACCACTTCAACGACCACCAATGGTAACAAGTTCCTAACAAATCAAACTCAAAACCAAAATCTATATATATGCAAAAATACCATGAAAAAAGAAACCCTATCTATGATAACGTTAAATAATCTAATTATAAATCAGTAGATAAAACAAAACCAAACTAACCAAATTAAGTTAACTAAGTGAATTGTATTCAGAACATTTAAATAACTGCACATGATTGTAACTGCAAAATCCATCAAAAATGCACACACACATACGTTCCACAGACACAAATCTCATGCACATCCGCAAAGCTGCGTTACAACAGCAGCTGACACAATGTTGACACCCTAATCCTTTGTCATTCGTCATATCTAACAAGAAACTAAAGTCTGTGTTTTGTGTTTTACCCTTTGTTTTTGCAGTTCCAAGGTCCAATGGGTATGCCCGTGCGTGGTCCAGGGCCGGGTCCTGATTGGCGTCGACCGCAAATGCATGGTGGCTTTCCACCGCAAGGACCGCCACAAGGTCCACCTCATATGCAGGGCCCACCGCGTCCTCAAATGGGTCCTGGTCCTCCGCCTGGTTCAGGTGGACCGCATGGCGCACCCGCACCACACGTGAACCCAGCATTCTTCAATCAGCCTGGTGGTCCGCCGCCACATCCTGGAATGGGTGGTCCACCACACGGTCAGCCAGGACCACAGCCAGGCATGAATATGCCACCCCAACATGGACCTCCGCCACATTTTGCACAACAGGGCGGACCACGTAATCCCTGGCCAGGACCTCCCCAGGGCAAGCCACCGGGAGCATTCCCCGACCCGCAAATGGGCCCACAGCTAACAGAAGTTGAATTCGAGGAGGTAATGAGCAGAAATCGTACAGTAAGCAGCTCGGCAATTGCCAGGTAAGTGCAAACAATCCACCAAAGTAGCTTTCCACTAAAATGCTATCAAATTTTTCCAGAGCTGTGTCTGATGCTGCGGCAGGCGAGTATTCGAGCGCTATTGAAACGCTGGTTACTGCCATTTCGTTAATAAAGCAATCTAAAGTGGCTCACGATGAGCGTTGTAAGATTTTAATCAGCTCGCTGCAGGATACATTGCACGGCATTGAGGCGAAGAGTTATAATCGTCGTGAGCGTTCGCGTTCCCGAGACCGTTCTCATCGAAGCCGACAGCGTCGGGAGCGATCAACTTCACGATACCGAGAACGATCTCGTGAACGAGAGCGTGATCGTGATCGCGAGCGTGAGCGCGATGGAGGGTAAGTGAAAGCATTTCCACTTAAGACAACTAGATTAATAACACAAATACTTTTTTTTGTACGCCTAGCTACCGAGAACGTTCACGGAGCCGTGAGCGTGAACGTCAGGCTCCGGATCATTACAGAGATGACAGGTAAATGCGGCATTATTTAAGTATATCTTAAACAAATACACATGTATACTCTCTGATACAGCAGCAGTCGCTCCGCACGACCACGTAAATCGCCAGAGCCAGTAGTTGCAGAAGCTGCCGAAGCGCCATCGTCCAAGCGCTACTATGAAGAGCGTGAGCGCTATCGATCATCGGATCGCGAGCGTCGGGACAGGGACCGCGATCGTGAGCGTGAGCGCGAACGTGATCGGGATAGGCGTGAGGAACATCGTTCCAGGCATTGACTGCTACACAAGCGATAGCTAAAGTAACAAAAAAAAAATAACACGAACTCCCACACACCTCCTAGACACTCTTATTAACACATAATAATGCAGCAAGCTGAAGGCCAGCCACAAGTTTAACAAGTTCTAATTTGTATCTAACATTACCAATACGTAGGATATGAGTATGGCATAACATAGTTTCTCCTAGACGTACTAAAATAAGCCGAAATGTTGACAAGCCGCCTCTACAACTTCAACACACAATCGAACGACGGACTGCCACGCCCAAAAATATCCACACTCAATCAGCACGATCCTGCAGATTCATTTAACCCGTTAAACCCGTCAGCGGGAGACAGGATGCACATCAAACTCAGCCGCAGAACCTTCAGATTAAAGGAGCAACCATTAATCATCATCCGTCTTCGTCTTCGGCGCAGAATTTCAATATTATTGTACTTTAATATTTCGGTTTATTTAATAAAACATATATATATATGAAAAACCAAAAAAAAAAAAAAAATTGTTCCAAAAAATACTCAAACTGCCTTGCGTTGCGTGTCTTCTTGTATCCTATAATAATAACTATATAGTTTACGACTTTATAAATTCAATTGTAAAACTACAACGCATTCGAAATAATATTGTTATAATATCATCCGCATCTTTTTGCAATTTGGCATAGCTTTTGCCAAATGAGGCAAAATCATAATAAGCGCAATTGTATTCAAGAATATTCTTTTTTGTAAATCTTTTCACAAATTAATTTAAAATTGATTTTATTTATATACATTTAAGACGTGTCCATTGTGAGCGTGTGTGAATGTGAGCAAAGCTTTAAGTTGCGATCTAACTTATCCTATGGATAAGGCGTATAAAGCTAAAGTGACAATATTTCAAAGTACTTTATATGTAAATAAATTGTATGAATGAGTTCTGTCTGCTTGCGATTATAATTAGTATAAATATTTTCCCACATGAACCTAACAACTTTTAACAGCATTTTATCGTAGTATATTTTACGCGATCAATTTTTATGTAGTTGCAATGTAACATCGTAATTTTATTTTAAATCTTTTATCCTATTTTTATTTGTACAATGTACACAAACATTTGTAAATGATATTCAGCTTACAAATTTCGACACTAATCCAAACTACATTTGTGTAATTTATAGTATTCGGCATTTAGTACCTGTAACTTTCCTAGGTTTGATCTAACACACAGTATTACGAGCTTAAAGGCCAGCTATTAAACATAAAACGAAATCTGTCTTACACAATTTAAACTGTGATTTTGAGAGTAACTGAACAAACAAATATTTATATTGTAAGTCATACGAAATACAGGTAAAGTTTCATATATTTATAAAGATATGAAAATCTATTGTACAAGTGCAAGTCTTGTTTGGTTGACAAATATTTACAAGATTATGGAAATGCATTTATGTGACACAGAATTAAGAGCGTTCATCCTTTTTATATTTATACTTTCGATTATTGTTTATAAATATATATATACACACAACTATATACAATTGAACGCAGTCCACAACTTAAATTACTTTTGAGGCAAACCACATGAAACAAACAATCAAAATCTATTTACATACATGTATGCAATATTTGTGACAGGCTTTCATGTGTGTGGTTTGTTTTGGAAAAGAAACTACAGTGAAAACTTTTTAATTTATTCGAATTTAACCCAAGGTTTGTGAATACAATTAATGGTATAAATAAATGCACTGCCTTAAATGTAAAGTCCATGCTGGATCGAAAGTTACTATAAATAGATAACAATTTTTAAATTGTAAGTCCACAATGCCAAAATACAAAAGATTAAAAGAAATTCGTTTTCTATTTTGGAACCCAAATATGACATAAATTTGTTGTTTCTTTGAAACTGCGTTTCGCGCCAACTTTTTCTGAAATTTTAAGTGAGACCAAAGCTCTTTTTTTGCGATAAATGGTCACCCCAACATCTGGAAGCTTCGCACAATTGAGCGTTAGCCAACACTGTAGTGCAATATACATAAATATAAGTGAAATACAGAAACGAAAAGAGGAACGCAGTAGACAACGTAAAATCAATCAGCCTGACTATCAAGTTAAGATAGCTACAGTTCACATTTAGATCTCCTCCGTTTGATTAAAAAACATAACTAACAAGTTACCAAGTGGAAAGTAATAAAAGGATTCAGTATGGCGGATACAGCACAAAATCTAAATGATCGTTTTCAACAATTCGTAGACGGATTGAGTGCGCGATAGTAAGTATGGAAAAACAAATAGACTTGTGTCACGAGTGCAGCTGAACTTATGGCAACTGCAAGGGACAAAAGTCGCGCTGTGCGCTGTGAATTAAGACACATTTTTAGCGTATACCTTGCGTCACGGCGGGGCTGACGTGTTGATTTGGTATTGAGCCACATCAACAGTTGGTCAGACCGAATCAATAGTCCTTGAGAACAGCAAAACAATAACACTTGCTCACATGCACTCATACATACATACGTACACAGATAATCTAATGTCTCTTCATTTGACTTTCACAGTGAGCCCTACGTGCGCCAGCACCTTAGTAAGGTGTACATGGTGCTGGCTAGCACCACCGCTGCTACGGCAGTGGGAGCCCTTACTCAAATGCATGGAACTCTCGATCTTGGCATGCTAGCTGCAATCGCTTCGTTGGTCCTGGTCTTGGGGCTGCATTTCTATCGTGATGATGGAAAGAACTATTACACACGCTTAGGAATGCTCTATACATTTGGTTTCTGCTCTGGTCAGACTCTTGGACCACTGCTGGGCTACATAGTCAGCATTAACCCAGCAATCATACTGACCGCACTTACTGGCACCTTTGTGACCTTTGCCTCGCTCTCAGTAGCGGCATTACTCGCCGAGCAAGGAAAATATTTGTATTTGGGCGGTATGCTGGTTAGCGTTATTAACTGCATGGCCCTTTTGAGTTTATTTAACATGATTTTTAGATCATATTTTGTTCAAATAGTAAGTAATCCGTTAATGCGACTACAACAACAATGTCTAAGCTTTCGTTTCACTCACAGACTCAGTTGTACGTCGGCGTCTTCGTGATGGCCGCCTTTATTGTTTATGACACACAAAATATCGTGGAGAAGTGTCGCATGGGCAACCGCGATGTTATCCAACACGCCTTGGATCTATTCTTTGATGTTCTGAGCATGTTCCGCCGGTTGTTGATCATCCTTACACAAAAGGTGAGTCAGCTGACAGGAAATGTATACATAATTAGATATATTTAATAAGTTGAGGCTTGAGGAGTGTGCTTTGATATATGCTCAAAATTGTGCCCTGTTTTACAGCTCAAGAGTTTTATGGTTTAATATCTCGAAACAGATTTAAGATCAAGCAAACATATAAGAATATCCTTTAACTGCCCGCTAAAGAATAGAATATAATAATATATAAAACAGATACTCTAAATAAGTATTGAATCAGATCAGCGGTATGCCATTTGCAGTGTATACCTTATTTTTCGTACATCCAAGGCAATAAGTATACTTTCACAACAGTTCTCTGCTTAACTGTACTCTCAAGCTTATATATATGTTTCTGATGGAAGTATATTTATTTCCAGGCTTACAAAAAATTAAAAACTTCTGTTTTGCTCGATTTTTTTGTGAAACTATATTTATACCTTGGACAATACATTAATGTGTGTAACATCTTTTCTTGGTCATCTCTTTCAGGAGGAGCAAAAACAGGCCGATCGTCGCAAGAGAAAGTAAAAGGGAGACCAAAATTTGACGTTCAAATTTAAAAATTTAAAAAAATGGGCCGTGTAATTCTTTTGGCTCTAATTTCAATCTGACATGGAACAGGACATGTAAAAACACATAAAAATCTACAGCAAAGCAAACACAAACCATGCAAATCCAAAACTGAAGAATACATGCAATAAATTCATCCATCCCATTTAATCGCCTACACACAAAATCTTGTTGTATTTTCTATTCTACTGTAATGTGAGAAACATCTTGTTACTAACTTTAACCTGCATATATAGTTTGGTTTATATCTGATTATTTATTGAGTAGAGTATACGCAAACAAATAAAGGAAATAAATACAATTTCTCTTCACATATGTTAACATAATTGCGATGCATTTCAAAACAGGGAGGAAAGGACTGAAGTTATTCACAGTCGATTGCCCGCGTCGATTGTATCGATTAGAGCGCAATTTAATAAACCAACAGAGCCAATTTAATTAGGTAAAGTGCTTGGTGGGTCCAGGAATACTCCACTGTTTGTTAGTCAAGGATTTTCTGGCAAACACGCAACATGTCGCAGACGACTCCGATGGTGCAACCGTTGCTGCTGCAGTTTCAGCAGCTGTTTTTCTTGTCCAAATTGGTGGGGGTCCTGCCGCAGGATCTGGACAAGTTTCGACGCAGGAATGTGCTTGAAAAGTCGCGTAATGGAATGTTCTATTTGATTGGCGTGCTGATCATATACGTAGTTCTCTACAATATACTAATTTATTCCTTTGGTGAAGAGGATCGCTCGCTTAAGGCATCGCAAAGTGAGAAAAATATATATATATTTATAATCGTTTAAGTCTTATAACTTTCACCCAACATGCAGGTACTTTGACCTTTGTAATTGGCTTATTTCTTACCTACATCGGCCTCATTATGATGGCCACAGATCAGCTTACTGCAGTCATGAACCAGGGACAACTGGGAGATCTATACGAACGCATTCGCTTGGTAGATGAGCGTCTATATCGCGAACAATGTTTGGTGGACAACAGTGGCATAGCCAAGCGCATTCGTAATTTGATCATTATGACGTTTATTTTCGAGATTGTCATCCTTTTGACCACGTACATTAATCTAGTAGATTATACGCAGTGGCTGTCGCTGCTGTGGGTTGTCTCCATCGTTCCTACCTTTATCAATACGCTAGACAAAATATGGTTCGCGGTCTCGTTGTATGCGTTAAAAGAACGATTCGAGGCGATCAATGCCACGCTGGATGATCTCGTGACTGAGCATGAAAAATTCAAGGCTTGGCTCAGTGGAGATGCGGAAAAGGATGCTGTTGGCGTTCGGACGGCAGGCAGTGATGATTCACAGCCTCCGCAATACGATAGTAACTTTGAGTATTTGTACAAGGAATTGGGTGGCATTGATATGGGTTCGCTCAAGGGATCGGGAAGCAGAGCCCGCAACAAGGTGGCACCAAGTGAGTAATCCTGATTATTTTTCTTTTGTCGCCTTTTGAAAATCTTGTTTTTGCATAAACTAGTTGCTCATTCAATGAACTCTTTCGGGGAGACTGTTCAGACACCACGTAAGCCGCATCAAAACAAACCAAATCCTGTTATTAACATGGCACACGAAAGCGAATTGAGCAATGCAACCAAGGTGGAAGAGAAACTGAACAACTTATGCCAAATTCACGACGAGATTTGCGAAATTGGCAAGGCAATGAACGGGCTATGGAGCTATCCGATTCTTTCACTTATGGCTTATGGTTTCCTGATCTTTACGGCACAGCTGTACTTTTTATATTGCGCAACTCAGAGTCAATCGATTCCCTCATTGTTTCGCTCAGCCAAGAATCCTTTCATCACGGTCATCGTATTGGTCTATACCTCTGGCAAGTGCATCTACTTGATTTATCTCAGCTGGAAAACATCGCTGGCCTCGAAGCGGACTGGCATTAGTTTGCACAAGTGCGGCGTGGTTGCTGATGAGAACTTGCTCTACGAGATTGTGAATCACTTGTCGCTGAAATTGCTCAATCATTCTGTGGACTTCTCGGCCTGTGGATTTTTCACCCTCGACATGGAGACATTGTATGGTGTCAGCGGTGGCATCACTAGCTACCTTATTATTCTCATTCAATTCAACTTGGCTGCACAACAGGCCAAGGATGCCATTCAATCGTTGAATAGCTTTAATGACACGGCTGGATTTGTGGGAGCGGCCACAGAGATGTATAATGAAACCACCACACTGTTTGATCTGGTGACCACCACAATGATGACGCCGACCAATTACTAAAACCGAATCTAATCATGTATTTACTTAAGCACCCTTTTGCACCCTTTATATGCTTGAATAACACAATAAAGATATCACGCTGCAAGCAGATGTTTGTACTGAATCCGCGCTTCGTCTAACTCCTGTAGCAGTTGCTTAAAAGTCTCATTAGCGCCATCGTAGTCCAATATGGCAACACAGGAGATTTGCGCACGTTTCCGCAATAGATATGCCAATTCCCGGCGCAGCAGGGAAAAGCAATAAGGCACGTTTTGTTGCTGACAAGTTGATTTCAGCTCGTCGATGGTATCATCCAGACCGCCTAGCAAGGGAAGAAGATTATTATTAGTTAGTGTAAGTTTTTTATTGACCAATCCTACCTTGGGTTGAGCACTCCTCACAGTCGGGGGCCAGTAGCAACAGTTTCACTTTGTTGATGCGCAGTCTGGACAACGCTTCGCGAAAGCCTACCACGAATCGAGGATGGGCGCGTGCTTTGATTTCGTTGTTGCCATACGCTCGACGCTGGAAACGTTCCAAGTGCTTTAAGAGTTCTGTTGTTAATTCTTTAAGACGTGCAGTTGTGCAGTTATCGCAATAGCTAAAAAAAAGCTAAAAAGATTAGACAAGAAAAAGGGAGTGCAATACAACTATATCTCTACCCACCTTCTAAATCGGCGAGAATGTATTTTCGTTGCTGGTTCAATAACCTTTTCCATTTCCAAGTCTGTGCGCACATTGTGTTTTTCTTCATTTGGCGTTTCGCTATCCAATAAAGTCAATTTCTGCAGTTGTCCAGCAATCGAGTTGTTTAACGACTCATGGCCTATAACTTGTGGAGACTGATGCAGAGACTCCACAGCCACTTGATGCTTTAGTTTTCGGTGACATCTGATAATGCGTTTAAGACGGGTAACACGCAGCTTTGGAATCAATCGTGTTTTACCTTTGCGCTTGGTTGGAAAGTGAACTGAGTTTCTGGCAATGTTGAAAAACGGACGTTTTTGTTTTTTCAAGCTTTTATCCTTCTTGCGTGGAACAATGAGAAAGTCAAATAGAGTGCATTGTTGGTCCTTTTTGTGTTTATTCTTGTATTTGGCACTGCGTAGAATTCTTGTTGTGGAATCTCCATTTCCTTTAGTCATGCATTGATACATACTTTGATCAATAATATTAAGTTTTCCCGAACTTCGTGACATTTTCAGTTTGAATGTTGGGTATTTTTAAATGTTAATTTTTAGAATTTGAGTTTATGAGCGCCTTATTACAGGGTATTCCACTACTTAAGAGCTCAGATTTTATTAATGGAAAGTGATCAGCTGTTTGAAGCTGTATTGAGCTCCAAATATATGGTCACTCTAAACTGGAATGGAAGTTAATGTATTGTGTGACCAGATGAGATCGAAGTAAACGTCGGTTTCAATTTGAAATTACCCAGCTGACAACCCTGGGGTCAACTGCAACTGCTCACAAATTGGAATATTTGTGTGTTGAATAGAATTAGATAAACACCAGCTAAATAGTTTTGATTTGATTTACTAATAGCTTAAACTATGCTTAGAGTCAATCAACATGTAGTTAAACTATTTTTGGCTTAACCAAACAGTTATCAGTTATTAATGAGATGAGCTCTTGGTAAAAATGTACCCAATATTATTAATTACATACAAAGCTAACGGTCTTTTAGATCTTTAAAGCTTAACAACTATAACTTAATGCTACTCTCGATGGCAATATGCATCTCATGGAACTGCTTGAGATGGGAAAGTATTAAGTCTCGCTCCTTCTCATATATTTCCCAGTATTTTAGATATTGGCTAACGTGTTGAAGCACCAGTTTCCCGGCAAAGTCAAGGCAACTGCGCGCATGTCTCATCCGCCGCCGGCAGCTGGACAGGACTAGACGCAACTGTTTCTCCGGTTCCAGCTGTGCTAGTATGAAGGACATTATGTTTGCCGTGTCAGCACGCATATCGTTGGGAAAGACCACAGTTTCTGTGGGACGTGCCTCTGGGAACACGATAAGAGCTGGAGTAGACGGCATTGACAACTCCCAGGGCAGATCGTTGGCCTGATTATTAAAGCGTATAAAATGCAGATCGGGGCTACGCAGATGAGCTGCCACCTGAATAAGTTCGAGGGACATCACAGAAGAAAGAGCACAATCGGGTCGGTAAATGAGTACAACATTAGTGGCGTTGGTGCGTTGCAGTGCCTGGAGAAGTAGCTGGCGATTGTATGTCTGTATATATGAAGCACCCAAGGGCGGAGTAATTGCGAACAGATCATTCTTCTGATGGCGGGGCAGTTGCTTGGCATAAAACTGATTGATGAATTTCTTTAACGCTAGGTAGGAGAACGGTTGATGCTGTGGCATGACGTAAAGCGCCTCTGCTGCTGCATCCACAATGAAAACTTGCACCGCAGACGAATCCCTTTTGTAGCTAGCACTGCGATGATGCTGATCCTGATGTTGATCCAGACCCAGGTGGTGCACATAGTCGCGGTATTTATATGCATCAAAGAGTACCACTGCCAAGGAACGGTTGGAAGACTTATTTTCCGACGAGTGCTGCCACATAAGCTGCCCGTATTTGGTAACCAGCTTGGCAACTCCAATCCTTAAAGCTGGCGTACCTTGTTGAGCATGGGTGTGAGCTAAGCACCGCGAGCGTGTATGTAGCTTTATTAAATGTCGCACATGAGGCTCCAAGTTGTTTTCATGACTATGCAGGGACCACAGATAATTCAGGTAGCTGTTGATGCGGTAATAGTTTGCAAGCGTAGCTGCATTCAACTGTAAAGCGATAAAGCTATTCTTGCTTAACTCATGCGTTGACTTAAAGCCTCCGTAGAGCTCTGGAGGCATTTGAAATAACGACCATTTGTGTGTTTCGCCATTGTCTGGTACATCCTGCTGCCAGTACTGAGCGCAATCACTATTCTCCTCGCTTGCGATCAATGGCATAGCTGACTGATGATGGTGAATTCGAATGCTCATAGCAAGAACCGGCACGTGGCGTGCCTTAAGTGCTATCTTAGCAGGCGTTCCATAGCCAGCTGCTAACAATGGGTTCACCTTGGGCCTCAGCCAATGCAAGATCTCCATTGGCTTCCAGTTGTTCGACTCGTTAAAACTGTGTAGAGTGTGTCGGCTATCTATGACCACCAGTTGCGGCAGCGTAAGCTGCTTCACTTTTAGCATTTTCTTTGCGCTTGGTGCAAACGTGACGGCAAAGCGTACATTTCGCTCCGGATCAACTTCGAGCCAATACAGAGCAGTCGCAACAAAGCGCTTGTAAGCTAAACCATCTGCAGAGTCCAGCAGCGCCAAGACAACCGTATCTGATATTTTCCAAAGCGCACTTAGTTCTAACGTGGTGTGCACTCGATCAATCGGCTGTATGAGGTTGTTCATAAACCTAGTAAGATCCTCAAAATTCCACGCTCCTTGGTACTGCAACCTCAGCTGACGTCCATATTTCACTATTAATGTGGGCCACTTGTCCGGATAACCGCCATTTACAGCCATGCCGGGCAGTTGACGATGAGTGCGAGTGCAGTTGCACAGTAGATGCCAGCAATCCACTGCACCAAAGGACGCGTAATCCTTGTAGTAGTGCGCCACGCCATCGTACACTAAACGGGCTTGTCTGGCATCGCTGGACCACGACACGTAGTAAAACAGCAGAGACACCTCACTGGCTGCTTCAACTTCAGCTCGGAGTTGTGGCACGCTACGTGATGGACATTCTATCACGGCTTGATGAGAAAACGGTAGAAGGCCGATACCGATCAAAATGAAAATAAGTAAAATCATTGTAATGACAGCATAAGGATGCTTAATTAAATATTAAATTCCACAACGGCAACAGAAAACATATGATTCCACAGAGGGACCATATTTGCACTGGCGCTTGTGCTTTGTCTTCTCGTCGCTTAACAACACTGTTCCGTAATGCGCTTGACGCCGCCACTTTTGTCTTTGTTAATCCGCCTTGTTTGTTAAAAATTTATTAAATCAAAAATGCAGAATTCGGACTCAAACTGGCAGGATCTCAAGTAAGTAAAATGTAATCAGGGTAATGCTTGTGTTGCTAAGTTCAAGAATTCTATTACAAGCATATGCACAGCTTTTCTATAGGAAATGATCGTATATCCAATAACAGTTGTTTTGTTTCTATGCAACAAGTCTGTCCGTGCTTGTTATTTACAAATTTATTCTTTCTTTGGAGTCGGCATACAGAATAAAAAAGTTAAGTAATTTTTCATTTGCCTCAGCGCTGCTCTTTATGGTTACAATTTAAACAATCTCTGGCCACTGATAATAGGCACTGAGCTTTTCGCTGCAGCTCTCATCTTTGTCGTAAGTTCTGCTTTCATCTTCTTATGTGTACGCGCTAAAAGGAATAGGTATTTTTACTTTCTTACTATATGCAATAATATTGCAATAAACAGATCTGTCTAATTGATTTTTACTTGTTCTAAAATTTTTATAGGCCCAGAGAACGTATGGAATATTTGCTATCAACTGGGCACTTGTCAGATTGCAGTTTTATTGTCTTTGACGATGACGGCGAGAAGATCGTGGTGAAGTGCCACAAATTTGTGCTTATGAAGTAAGTTTCTTTTACTCTACTGCAGGGGATATATACATTTATTTACAATGCACTGAAAAAGACACATTTCTTCCTTGTTATACTTACTTAAATTGGTTTACAATTTCCCTGATTTCATTCTAGTGTTTCACCGGTGTTTGAACGCATGTTTGAAGGAAATTTCGAGGAGGCTGTAATTCCAGATAATATTGTGCTTGATGATGTGTCGGGAACCGATTTTAAAAGATTTATTGAGTACTTGTATTGGCATGATAACCGGCGGCTGGATACGTATGACTTGTCGGCAGTGCAAACGTTGATTTATCTAAGCAAGAAATTCATGGTATCCTTCATGACCACCAATTGCATAGCTGTGTTAAAGCGTCGCTTGGCTAATGGCCTAGACCTGGATGTAACTATAGATATGTATGAGTATGCTCACCAACTTGAGGAAGAAAGTCTACTCAGCAGTATAAGATCTGTAAGTATTTGTATTTCTATTGAATTTTAATAACTTTAAATATCATTTAGAATTTTTGTTTGAACGCCGAATCGTACATTAATACACTTGCCGTCTTGGATCTGAGTTCGGACATATTTTTAAAATTTATTGAGGAATTTGAAGTGTGTGTAAGCGATAAAATTCGGTTTGATGTTATCTATCGGTACTGCAAAATCAATGGTTTGGTACTAGGCTCTAACCAGACTGCGTCGGAAAAAACATTCGAATCATATCATGCTCAAGACTTTTTAAGAATAGTTAATAAATATAAGGAAACGTCATACGTCCCATCAGTAATAGAAAAGTTTTTAGGATTAGATATTGGTACAGATAAACCTGAAAATGAGCAGAAAGTTGATGAAAGCAAAGCAGAGAACGGGAATGAGACTTCAGATACGAACACAAAAGACCCAAAGGAAGAGAAAAGTGAAAGGGATGAACAAAGGAAAGAAGAGTACATTGGCAAACTGTTAAAAACTATTAAATTTACATCAATGTCCCCATTTGATTTCTGTTCCGGGCCTGGTGCTTCTGATTTACTAACAATTGAGAGAAAGTACGAACTGTTGTCTGCCATTTGTATTACCGAACACAAAATGAGTTTATTGAAAAAGTTTTAATTATATTTAATAATCAAATTGATTTTTTTGCTTATAAAGTTCTCGATTTATGCATGGCATTAATATATGAATTGTAACTATTTAAAAGGCATTTTGTTTATTTAAAAGACATTTTTATTTGACAAATTGGTATAAATGTATAAATACAAATGTATAGTGTTTGCATGGTTTAAAATATTTACCTTTAGTTGTGCAAAAAACGGTCAGTATGCGAACTGAACTGTTCAGATATTTTAGTTTATTGATTTCTTACCAAAAGGGTAAACGTTTATTGGGGACGCAATCTTACTTTACTAGAAGACACTTGGACGGCAAACATTTCTCAATATGTCGAGATATTGAAGGCACACAATTTCGATTATATTACTTGGAATGTTAAATGTTTTGAATGCACTGACTGATGATTAGCTTTAACTAAATGTGGTAGGCACTTTGTACTGCATGTATAAATAGATTGGAGCGGTGTAGCAGACATTGTATGGTTTTGACCCAGTAAAAAGTTAGTAGTTATCTGAATAGCATCTTAAAAAAACTAAGGTTAGTTGATATGGACGAATTAAAAAAGTGAAAACATTCGGAAATAGCGAAAGGGATTAGGCATAGCTAATCTCATGCTCGTATGTTTTTTCACGCATATCGTAGTTGTCGGGAAGAGCGGTGTGGCGCAGTCCGCACAAACGCGGGCCCCATCGCAGCATTACGATGATGACGCCAATGACGAACAACGCCAAGGCAGCAACGGCGGGATATAGAAAGTATAAAGCCATGGCTTAGATATCGCTTTCACGCTTCTGTAACTCAACGTATTCCTCGCGTTGCCTTTGATGTTGTAGTGTACGGCCTTCTGGACGTGGTGGGCGTTGCTGATGATGCGACTGATGTACAGGTTCTAATTCTTCAATTGGTATGGAAACGTTTTCAGGGAACACTTGCTGGTGTGTAGTGGGCTGCAAAGAATAACTTTGTCATTATTATGAAATCCCAGCAAACTATGCGACCAGAAACCTACATGGAGCCGATTGAAGTAAGACGCGTCCTTAAGTTCCGTGAAGTCTAAAGGTGGTTGTTTGTGAGGCGTTGAAGACCAAATAGATACTAACCAACGGTTTCCTGTGTGCCTATCCTGCCAGTACTTGCGATGCTTGGAACAACAGCCCAAGATGATATTTAAAATAATTATTGAACCTAGCACAACCGTGCAAATGGCAATAGTAACATAGAATGGCTTGTAACTGCCGTATATGTGTCCAGTAAAATATGGATTATTTATATAAGCTTTACGCTCGTCGTCGATTGTGGACATAGTCCCTCAAGGATGGATTAATGGGATTGTGAGTGTTATTAAGGCAGCCGCTGACTATTAAAGTCAATGACCTTTTTTCGAATTAGCCACTTGCTGTTTTTGCTCAAAACAAACACAACGTTGTATTGTCTGCAAACGAAGGTAAAAAAGGAAATGTTGATAGCTTGACACGTTACTTGCAACTTGCAACCCCAATAGTATCTAGGGCTCTTTAATCCACATTCTGTCAACAGTCACGTTGGGCGTGGCGTCAACTGCGGCGTTGCTACGCTTCATGGTGTTGGTATACTTAACAAAATTATTCGATTTTGCTGTACTTACCATTTGCGCACAATTTTAGCATAAATTGCAATTATTATTTGAAATGTTTTAATTGAAATTTTCATTAATGCATAGAAATTTGTTCCCAATTTAAATTTAATTTATTCTTCCACTAATGCAATGAAAACAACGCCCAAAGCCTAGCTCACAAATTGGATGACATCGATTTGCAGGTTACATAGCTGTAGTGTTATCGATTAGTACGGTTGGCTTAAAACATATCGACTTCGATAAATGATCTTAAAAATATTATTTATCATCGCTGCTTTAAGTTATAAGCCAACGATTTATTTTTGAAGTATCAACTTTATTATTCATAATGTATTTCGAAACATATTGACACATTCGGCTTAAAAAAATACTTAAATCATTCCTTGTTTTGTTATTTGAATTCTCTTAATTATAAAGTATTTACAAAATAAAGTTGAAAATAAAAACAAATCTGATTATTCACATAACACATTGTTCATATAACATTTCAAAATATAATTTTGCTTGCGCCTGTAACTCAAAATTTTAAAACTTTCAGCTAGTCAATAGCAATACGCCGACTTTGAAATGCTCTACTGGCTATAAGTCAAAAAATTATCATTCTGGGTAAAGTGACGCGCCAGGGCCCGTCCATCATCCGTTGGCGCACTGAATGCAATAAGCTCACGAGGTATTTTAGTACCCAGAATTGTATGCACTTCCACAGCATGGAGCAAGTGGGTTGCTATTTTCTGGCGACGTTGCAGCGGTGAGACCCATATTCGAGAGATGCCACAGCTGAAGATGTGAAAATTATAAGCACACAACATGCTTAATTGAAATAATCAGGTACTCACCTGGCCTTAAAAGTTTCCTCGCTAAAATAATCGGTTCCATCGACCTGTATAAAGCGATGTGCCTCCGTAAGCGGTTGAGCGATGCACAAACCAACAATTTGATTCTTACGCACTGCAAAGAAGACGACAAATGTCTTTGGCATAATGTAGGATGAGTACCCCAGTTCCTTGTCCACTATGGTGATAAGTTCCGTTAGCCGTTGCAGACGTGCAGCTGGAGCTCGTTCAGTCATGCGTATGATACGTCCATCGGCAGACCAGTCGGGATACACAGCCACAATGTCTTCATCTATCCAGCCCTTAAAGCGTAGAACATGCACAGAATTGTGATATTCCCGGTGCAATTGCTCCTCTTCGGGTTCATGAACAGTATAGACCAGTCCACACTGCTGGCACTGTCTGGCTCCAAATGCTTTTTGACCAGCATCGATCTGATATTGGTTGGCACCGGCAGCAGCGGCCATTAACTGTTTGGATGCATTCATCTTTCTACGCGTAGGGACTTGTGGCAACGGTTGAAGCCGCTGTGTGAAAATGGGAAACAGTTTGCCCT
This sequence comes from Zaprionus ghesquierei, assembly GCA_018904095.1. Taxonomy (NCBI): domain Eukaryota; kingdom Metazoa; phylum Arthropoda; class Insecta; order Diptera; family Drosophilidae; genus Zaprionus; species Zaprionus ghesquierei. Next base: position 10,197,738 of record JAEIGP010000850.1, on the reverse strand, counting down.
GTGGTTCGGATTGGAGTTCAGGTTGAGTTGTTGTAGCAGTTGTTTGTTCTGCAGAGTTTATGTCATTTGGCATTTCTAGAGCTTCTATATCTGCATTGACTACCATGTACAGACTATCAACAATGCGTGTGGCCTCTTCCTTATGATTTTCAGGATCAGTTATGAAGATCTTAAAATTCTCATCTGTACAAATATTATTGCTTATCAAAAACTCAAGCAGCAGCTCTTGTTGCTCCATTATTGCAGGATCGTTGGTCTGGTACGGTAATTGATGGCGATACTTTGCATATGGATCTAATGGCGCCAACTCCAACATTTCCACCTCCTCATTCGGAGCTTCAGGTTCAGCCACCGGATGGGGCGGTATTGGTTCCGAACTAATAATCTCATCCACTACAGTATCATCAAGATTCCGTAGTATGGCATCCACAGTAGCTTGCTCAGCAGAAAAAATTGTTGCTGATTTGACGCGCACTTGACGCTTCTTTATCGGTGCTTCCATCAATTGGATTTTACCCTGGTTGACACTAGCACGAATATGATCTGTTATGTGCACTTCCTTGCAGGTACTGCTTCGAACGCCCGATTTAAAGAACTTTCGCTTTACAGGCTCCTCTATGTTTGCTTGTGGCGAAGTGTTTACATGATCACCATATCGTATTAACGGTATAACCGGTTCCATCTCCAAAGCAGCCGAATCTTGGGCTAAGGTGCTACCAACATTAAGTTCATCATCTTCTTCGTCACTTAGATCAGAAAAGCCTAGGGATGCGGTTGAAGTATCTTTACAGTTGTTGTTGTTATCATCATCCTGTACAAAGACACTTAATGGTTTCGCCATTTTAATGGGATCCCTGGCTTTACGCAGAATTTCATGGACTTTCTCCGCCTTAGCGCGTTCTTCGCGTTTGGTTGTGATCAAGTTGCGTAACTTTTCATTGCGTAACATTCCAAAAATGCTATCCAGATTAGTGGTGGAACCAGTTGCATGTATTGGCTTGCGTATTTTGTGGCCGACACCTTTGTTAATACCCAAGGGACGAGATGTGGGCGACGATCCTTTAACACTTGGCTTCTGAGAACGACGAGAGTGTGGTGTGGTTGATGGGGTACTGCGTAGACCTGCTCGAGGTTTAGAGGCATGGGAATAGAAAGCAACAGTTGGTATGCATTCCACGTGCGTCCTGCGCACCTTGCATTTGGGCTCAGCTGGTGAAGATTCTGATGAGGACTCTATAATAATTATATCGGGCAGTTCATGCCCTCGTTTAGTTGGTCTCCTAATTGTGCTTATCTCTCCAGTGTCACCATCATCACTATTGGATGCTTCAGAAATGGGAAAGCCTCGGGTTTTGGGAGTGCGTGGACTTGAGTTTTGGCTAGTCCCGCTATTGCTGTCAATGCGCATTGTTGTTGTAAACAAATCAGGTAACTGTTCATCTGCACCAGTTGTTGTTCTAGCGGCACGTGCCTTCCGCACTCCACTTTTATTTTCCTTATTTGTCTCCGGTGAGCTACTGGTGCTGCTTCGCAATCGTAATCCAGATCCCGTTTTATTTTGACTTTGGGCGAACAAGCTGCGACCATGACGATTCTGCTCGGCGGCAATGTTTTTATGTTGATATCTTGGCCTCAGTGGTGATATGCCTAACAAAAGTTCATCAACATCGGCATCGTCGTCTATTTGCTCCAATATAGAACTTCGACTCTTAAACAGTTGTCTTTTACGTTCTGAAAGACGTGGTGTTGCGGTACGTCTATTACCCGTAGGAGTGTTCATGATTAATTTACTTTATTTGCAATATTATTTCCCGCTTTTTTAATCCAGCGCAATTCCAAATAACAGTGTTGTAAGGTACTTTCACAATACGTACAGTAAGTGACGCATCCCTGAAATTGTTTTATTAAAAGAAATATATATATCTTAATCGAGATAAGTTATCGATATTTCGATTGTAGAAGTCGATTAATTATTTCATCAGCTCTGGTGCATACACATAAAATTCATTCTGCTGAAAAATTGTGAAAAACTCAGAAGCTTGGTTCAAGTGTTAAACAAAATATAGAAATCTAACAAAATTGGGATTTATTTTTTTGGTTTTACAAGAATAGCACAGGTAAGAAGTTATAAATTGTTTAAACATATTAAATAGAATTGAAGCCGCCGTCCTGCCAATACTTCCACGGTCACGCATAGCCGCCGTCGTTTTCGCCGCCATCTTGTTTGTTAATTGTGTGGAAATGAATATATTCTTCACGCGTTGCATGAATAAATATTAAATTAAATGGACGCGCTGTTAGCTTTGTTTATTATGTATTATTTGCTTCGATTTACTTGCTCTGCGCCCTAACTTAGTCAAAATCAAGATGAAAAATTCTTCTTCTTTCACTTTGAGGTCGCGTCCGTCGTCGCCTTCGTCCTTGTCGCTCTCAAGCTGCGTTGAATACGTCAATAACGCGTTAAAAACTCAATAAACCGCGTTCGCACGCTAACGCTCAAGCTTCCCCCAAGATATTCATATAACGGAAGAACCGTGGACGACGCCGCAGCCGAACCCGTCGCCGTGATGCCCGGAGCCGGCACGTTCAAGTTATTCATCGGTAACCTCGATGAAAAAACGCAGGCAACCGAACTGCGTGCGCTGTTCGAAAAATACGGTACTGTCGTCGAATGCGATGTGGTGAAGAATTATGGGTTTGTTCACATGGAAACCGAGCAACAGGGTCGCGATGCCATACAAAACTTGAACGGTTATTTACTGAACGATGCTGCCCTCAAGGTGGAGGCCGCCAAGAGCCGACGCGCACCCAATACGCCTACAACGAAAATCTTCGTTGGAAATCTGACGGATAAAACGCGTGCGCCGGAGGTGCGTGAACTATTTCAGAAATACGGCACCGTCGTTGAGTGCGACATTGTGCGCAACTATGGGTTCGTGCATCTGGATTGTGTCGGTGATGTGCAGGATGCTATTAAGGAGTTGAACGGTCGCGTTGTCGATGGCCAACCGCTCAAGGTGCAGGTGTCCACTAGTCGGGTGCGCCCTAAGCCGGGCATGGGCGATCCGGAGCAGTGTTATCGTTGCGGCCGTTCCGGTCATTGGTCGAAAGAGTGTCCGCGTTGGACAGGCACTGGTGGACGCGAGCCGCCACCACCGCTAAGTGCCGGTGGTTACAGAGATCGAATGTACAGTCGTGACCCGTATCCGCCGCCACCACCGCCGCCGCCATTCCTGCGTGATCGCATTATGGACGGCTTTAGGGTAAATGCATTAAAAACATGGCTACTCGATGGGTCGGTTAGAAGAGTGACATTTTTTAAAGTATTCTCCAAAAATATTGATGATAAAGTCTTCTTAATCTAGTATATAAATTGTCAATTATTATCTATCAGCTTTGATACAAAGCATTTCAAATGAATTGGAGTCTTTTTAAATTAAATTCACCCTTGAATCGACCTGCCGTGAATACTCTAAAAATATCTACAGTGTCATGTATCAAAAGTCTCCAGATTTTATGTATCTAAAATTCTAATTTTATTTCCTTGCACGCCAACAGGATTACGATTATTACGACCGTCGCTTTGAAGATTCACGCGATCTGTATGAGCGTCGTTATCAGACATCCCGCATGCGGGATTTCCCACCGCCCCCGATTTCACGTCGTGAGCCTATGCCTCTTCCCCCACCACTGAGTGGAAGTCTGCGCTCTTGCAGTGTCTCCCGTGGCTATGATACCATGTTTAGCCGGCGTTCACCTCCGCCACCACGTAGCAGCAATGGCATGAGTCGCTATGGGTAAGAAGACGAAATCTTTATTTTAAATGCAAAGTTTACTAATTTCATTCTTAATTATCAGCTCTCCCACACCTCACGGATATGAGGACTTTAGCCGCGACTCGTTTGACGAGCGCATGATTTCGTCGCGAGGCATGCGGGGTCCCTCACCGCCAGGTCGCCGCTATGCGCCCTACTGAGATGAGTTTTATTATCACGGCGGCAGCTGAGTGACAGCGGCTGCTATTGGCGGTGCATTTGCAACAATTGCGCCCCCTATTTTACCCGGTTACAATTACAATGCTTTATGTGGAGCAGCATGTTGGCTCCTCTATTGGTCGCCACAACATCAGCAACTGCAGCAATTGCCACTTTTACATATGTGGATGCCAACACTTTGGTAGTTGCGCACGAGTAATTTAACTAAGAAAAACTCAATCTTCTAATAGAATCCCCCCTAGGCATCCTATTCATACTATTCATAATACTTGTAATATTGTTTGACTGATAATGATGACAAAACAATATAATGCTACACCTGCATTATATTCAGTGCATCATTATTTCATCCAACGAGTTCATACTTTAGCATTAACTACTACTACAATTTATTGGATTTGTGCGATTTAAATATTCCAATAAATCTTAAGGAAATATCAGAAATTACCAATTATATTTTAGTTACTTGATACATGATAAGTTAAAATGTGAAAAATGTCTTAAAATTATTAAGTAAGTAAAAAGTTCTAGCTTGCTCTCTATACATAGCGCCGCTAAAATTACAAATATCTTAGCAACGTGTATTGTGCTTTGAGGTATGTAGAATGCAGCAATTGCTATGGAGGCAAGTAATTTGATAAATAATTTATAATAATGTGAAAAATGTCTTAAAATTATTAAGTAAGTAAAAAGTTATCGCTTCGTCTCATACATAGCGCCGTATGTAGAATGCAGCAATTGCTATGGAGGTAAGCGGCAATTATCTTCTATAAATTCATTGAGAATTGTTAACCTATAGGGCAGTAGTAAGAAAATATGAAAATAGTTTGCATTTCATTTCAATGCTACGTCGGGGGGCTGGGTGCGACGCGTATCAGCTCATCAAATTCCTCAACACTAGCTGATTCGTCCTCCATACTAGGTGAACCTGTATCTGTGCGATCATTGTCATTTTGCCTATTAAGTTCCTGTAGCTCCAATGTTTTATCTTCCTCCTCTTGCCTTTCATAAGACGGTGGTATGAGTAACTTACTGAAAAAAACAAACATATAACTTGAATAAAAGCAAATCAAAAAAACATTATCTATTACTTGGTACACAACAGCCAGAGCATCGCTATCAACATCATCACTCCCGTGAAACCAAATGTCCAATTCGGTCCCATTCGCGTATAAATGGAGCCCACAAAGAGGGGGCCCAAGACGCGTGATAAACAACCAGCTCCTGTCATTATGCCCATCCACACGCCTTGCGGACGTGGTCCCAGGACCTTGGAGAATATCGTCTGTATGAGTGTAACGCCAATGGGGTAACCAACGGAGGTCAATGCAAATCCAATAATAAACTGTAGAAACGTCAGCTTCGGCTGAAAAGGGCACCATGGTTGCGTCGCCCTAGGACAGCCCAAATAGAGGGGATCGTCAATTGGAAGGTTAGCGCTTGCATTGTAAGGTTCGCCTATTTTGGGCGGACCGGGTCCCCAGGGAATGAAGACAAGACGTCCTAGTACCATCATTGTGAAACCTCCCCAGATAAGTACAAAACGCTCGGTGAACAGCGAGCACAGTAGATCGATGGCCAGAAATGTGCCCAGCGATATTAATGCAGCGAGGGTCATTAGAATTCCCATGTAGTAGAGTGCTTCATGGTTGGTCCAAGCAAACATATCCATGACCAGAGATGTGCCTAATCTGTAAGGAGATTTCAATGGCCTGGATAAGCAGATTATAACGTGAACTTGTATTCAACTTACGTTTCCAAGAGAACAAAATTGAAGACCAGCACGAAAAAGGCCATAATGAGTGTCCAAACGGAGAAGTAGTTCGGTTTGATGCCCTTCCAGGTTGCCTTCTCATCATTTCCACCTTGCATGACCATAATCTCTCGTGCGGCTATTTTATGCTCCTACAACAAAAGCAATAAGAGTTAGAGCGATAAGGAATGCACATAAGACTTGTGGTCTTTAATTACCTGAAATGAAAACGGCAAAAACAAGGCAAAGTTGCATATGCCCATAATCACATTGATCCAGCCGGCGGCCGTGTACATATTCACGTGTACGGCACCCCAAAGCCATATGTAACCATGACGTCCTAGTGGGGTTACCAGCGCCTGCAATCCTGGACCAACAATGAAGCCCAACACCTGAGCGAAAGATACCATCGATACGGCGTGGGTGCGCTCACTGAGACGCGTGGCTGCCGACAGATAGGATCGGCACAGTGCAATATTTGCCGAGCTGACACCAATGAGGAATCGTGCAGCTAGCATGAAGTATTTCGGGTACGTCGGAATTATATCCAGCATTGAATATACTGTGCTGGCAATGGTAAAGAGGGCCAGCGATAGCAGTAGCGGTAGTCGAATGGTGCCTCGTTTGTTGCCCCACCAGCCAAAAAGAGGACTGAATATCATTTGGCCCAGTGGATTTGCTGCCACAATTATACCCATAAACTCTTTGCCGGCTTTCGGGTCTAGCTATAGTGATAGCGTACTAGTCAATAATAATCAAGTCTGAGTTTCTATGTATTAAACGCACCTCGTTGAGAAAAGGCCATATTCCTGTCAGGATAATGCTAAAGCCCAGCGACATTAGAAACATTGTAAAGTAGATAATGCGTACGGATCGCCATCGTTGCTGGTAGTCCTCCAGCTGTTCCAAGCCATCGTCCAATTCTTCGGGTATTTCATTATTCCCAAGGCGATAGCGCAACTTGCGTAGAATATCCATGCTGATAGTAGTAGTTGTGCAGGATGATAGTGTTCTTAGGTCTTATTGATCCTGTGTCATTCTGCAAAAAGCGAAAAGGTGTTTCTTTATCCATTATATGCGTGGGGTGTGTGTATTTTGTGTAAAATATTTAAAAAAAGAAGTACTTTCGAAATGCGTAGGCGTTCAACCAACTACAGGGTATTTCGTTGTCTATCACGAAACTATTTTTCTCTGTGCTTGTCATGTTTATGTCTGCAATCAGTCCTTCCCTCCGTTAACCCTTTTCGCACATAACCTTATCGCCATACAGTACAGACTCGCACAACTTGCAGATAAAAAACAGAGCAAACTGGCATCACCTCTGACTGCTCAGCTGTTTTTTTATCATATCAAACAAATTAAAGCGATTATAATTATCGTTGCCAACACTTTAAAACGTATAGCTATAGCGGCACTAATATGTACGTGAATATGTATGTGTGTGTGCGTGTGTGGGTGTGGGTGTATGCGAATGCGTGTATTTTTAGTCGAAGTCACTTGTTGCTGTAGTTGCCATGCGTTATCATTTATCGCGGCACAATCGGGAGAGTCTCTTACTTTATTACATGAGTTCATATAGTGGCAGCATAAGATAATGATACGCTCTGTAATTGTGACTGCAAGTTTCGGCTTAGTGCAGTTAAACATGCATACATACGTAAAAAACACACACACATAGTATGCATGTAAATCTGGCAAGATGAGTGTGCATCGCAATGCACTTGCGAATAACAGTTATTGCTTCCAATCAAATCGAACAAATTTCAGTTAATCTGTATGTATGTATGTTTGGTCACGCGTCTAGCATCGTTTATACATATACATATATACACTGAAGCCGCACTTTGCCGCCTCTGCTTCGTGCCTTTCTTCTTTGTGCGAGTTCATGTGCCGAATTTGTGATAAAATATGCTCTTCGTTCTTCCCGCTTTATATGCATGTACAGCTATACATACTGTACATATATATATATGTACGGTATTTACTGCATTGTTTTTGTTTTCGCTACTGCACACACACACACACACACAAACATATGTACACACGCACAGTGTCGTCCATTGGTTGAACGCCACCAACAACAAACAACAAAGTGGGGCCAACACAGCGCGTCAGTGTGAAAGAATTAAATAAATACGTACATATTTAAATATGTTATATTTGCGGCAGTTGTGTTTTCGTACGTTGTTGCACTTTGTAACTTTGCATAAACATTTATGATAGAACAAAAGCGAGAGAGAGAGAGAGTGAATAAAAGTGAGAGATAGAGAGAGAAAGGACAGTTACGTTGCAACTCTTGCACTGATTTCTTTTAGTAACTGTGTTTTATTCACTCGTCTTTTCTTCTACCAATCGGTTTAATAACACTGAAGCGTCGCCGAGACGATCCGCCCACGGCAACGACTGAAATCACACTGCGCGATCGACTCTCGTGTGGGGATCGTTGAGGTGTGCTGCGAACGGGTTGAGCGCCAAATTATGTTTGCTCTCTCCACATCTCTTCCGCTCTTTCACAGCTTTCCAATGGGAATTCCCTGAGATCCCTAAGAGTATGCAACACATTCTTGCTTTGGATTTAAAATGCAACATACTTTTAGGCATGCTTTGTATGCTGACTTTAGCAAGCAGTGCAAGCAGTACACCCCAGAAAACAACAAGCAACAAGAGTAAAATTAATGGATTTGTAGCAGAAAATAAATTATTTTTATATGGTTTCCTGATTACAAGAAATTTTTAATAATAATAATAAAAACAATAATTAACGCACCTATGCAGCGGGACAAATCGCTCTCATAAGGCTTTTCATTTACAAAACGCTTAAACTTTAACAAAATAGTAAGATCTATTGTCCACCGCGCATACGAAGCAGACGCCGCTGACGCAGCCAGGGCAGCAAGAGACCCCGTGGACCAAGTGGAGCCGGTGGCAAGTCAAGTGGTGCCTGTGTTACAGGAATCGCTGTTGTTTGGACTTTGTTATCTCGGAGTCGCTCGCTAAGGCGTCGCTTGGCATAAGCTTTTTCCCGTCGCTCGGCAATCGGTTTTGGCAGCACATCATTCATGATGTTCAAGCTGAAGACATCGCTCTTATCATTGTCGGCGGTCAAATGGTTTACCGTATCTTGTAGCACACGGGGAATATGTTCTACAACTTGCAGCGCATCCCGTAGGGGGCGTGCATTTGATGTGGGCTTCGGTGACTCAGACTCGGACTCATCATCTTCAATAGATACAGGTTTGCTAGATCTGCGACTTGAGCTTTTGCTTGTTTTCCTCAAATTTTGCTTGTGGCGTCTATGTAGGGGCGCTGGACGATTCAAACGCGTTGCTGTTTGTTCCAAAAACCATGGCTCCCGTTGAGGTGTTACCTGTGGCTCTGCAGTGACTGCAGCAGCTTGACGTTTGAACGATGCAGGTTTGGCTCGTGTGCCCAAGGGTGATGGCCGAACCAATGTGCTGGCAAAGTCGTTGAACCATTCCAGATGCTCGACGGAACGCTTATGGCGTGTAAAGTCTGACTTCTTTGGTTTTGTTGATGGTGTATCCAAGGAATTCATCGATAAAGCCGCCTTTTTCCCCTCCGAAGTGTTTGGTTTGTAGATTGTTATTGTGGCGCGACGATTACGCGTGGTTTTATTTGTGGATGCAGTGTTGCCCACCAGTTCGCTCTTCTGTTCAAACTGTTGCGCATTGCGTACAAATCGATTGCTGCTCGGCCCTTGAATGAGGATCTCAAATGGTGAGTTCAACGTGCGAGCGTTCACTTGCATTGTGTGAATGCATTCCGTGTCCGAGTTCTCATCGTTGCACTCGCAAATACATTCCTCGCCACAATAGAATCCCAGGCAGCCACAATGCTCACAGAGCGCCTTGCAGTTCTGTTCATGCTTGTGCTCGACCAGCGGATTGTCATATCGGGAAGTTGTTGTAGAAATATCATCCGCTTCTGTCGTGGTGGTCGGCACACCAGTTGATACGTCTAATTGTAATGTGAACACCAAAACAATTAGTAGAACAGCGTTGGGCCGAAAGCTGATATGTTGTCTATTCCGGCTCATTATTATCTGTGGTTCCGTCTAGATGTTGCACCAACTGAGTTTTGGCTGTGCATTTGTGAGGCACCACGGGTTTTATACGCTGACTGGGTGAAATCGTAAACGCTATTCTACAGTTTTTTTTGTAGCAACCGCTTCGTGACTGTCAGTCGAATTTCGATTTGTTTTGCTTTGTTGTTCGCCGGAATTTTCGCTGACACCATATGCTCTTGAGACATTTTTAATCGAGTACATTTGCAACAGGTTATCTTAGCCACTTTCGTTTTCATTTTAGGGTCATCTTAGACTGTTTTATATACTAATACATCAATATTTTATTTAACCAAGGCCGAATTCTTGTACTTGAACTTCATACCAAATGAACAATCGCCCCAAGATACAGAATTTATTACAAAAAAACAAACTAAACAAATTCCATCAAGAAACAGTGTCAATTCATCGACGTTTTCCCTTGCCTTTCTTGCCGCCACCACCACCACCGCCAGAGCCCGCTCCAGAGCCACTGGACTGTTGCTGCGCTTGTGGCTCGTTCGGTTTGTTCTGGCGCGTTTTAAGTTGTGGTATTTTGCCGGCCACGTGATTCATGATAGATTCGCGCGTTGGGAAGTCCTTGTTGCACAGTGTGCCGTCCGCATTTCGAAGTTGCACGCGCACACGTCCTCGGAATTGCAATTCCCTACTCTTCTCGCGACAGTATTGTTTATTCTCTACAGCAAAGTGCAGATTCGACACGGAGAGCACATCTCGAATTTCCACATAGGTTGGATTTTCCACGCAGTTCTCTTTTGGGAGTCGGCGACCCTCTTGCCGGGTCTTTTTGCTGTTAATGTATGCAGGATAGATGCAGATCCAACTGAAACATGAAACACAGGTGTTATTGTTTTGCATATTGTTGTTGTCGTTGCTGGTTTCTACCGTTCCACTTCATTGTGTTTCATATTTGGATGCCAATTTGTGCGAACAGGCGGGGATGCAGCCATTGTTGATAAAAAGTGTTGTAAGTTAGTTAAATTGAAACTATATAAATTTGTTTAAATTAAAGTTTATTTTCCACGCAGGCACCTCGCCTGATTAGGGATGCGCAAACGAAGAATGAGACAACTGTTTGTTATCGATACTTTTCGATATTCCAGAGTTGTGCGGCAATAATCACTTCTGTGGGTTTAAGTAAATATAATTTATTAAATGCCATTCAAGTTAAATTTGAATTTGTGCTAGATATATGCAATTTGTATTTATTGTTTTAAAAAGTTAAAGTTTTGCTCAACTCTACAATTAAATATTTGATACATCGATAGCTCTTAGAATCATCTCTGAGATATTAACTCATCGATAAAATATCAACAATCTCATTCAGTCTGTTTATAGTCTATTTACTGGTGTGTGGAGCGCAGCGTTTGGCACTGTCTACTTAAACGCTGGCCACGGCAAGCGGCCAAACAAACGATTCTAGTCACGCGTATTGAAAGCTTCACGAACACTTTATCGCCCCACCCGCATAGCAAACCGTCGTTTCGGTCAAACAACAAATACAAAGTAAACGCAAACACAACACGCGCCACAATGGATGAACTGAATGGTATTCTGCAAAAAACCAAAGATAAATCTACGCAAAAGGAACAGGACGAGGTAGCCAGCCATTCAACCCTGCCACAAACCCATAATCAGTTAACCGTACCGTTAGCCAGTGGCAAGCAGCGTTGTCACTTGAACTTTGACATTTTTGAGCTGTCGTCTGTTCACTGGCCAAAAAGCGAACACTAACTAACCCTCTGCGTTTATTTTCTTCTCTCGGGCTTATTTACATGCTGTTGCCATCGCCCACGCATCTACCACAGATTCTGCTGCAGCCTTTTACGTACATACAACAAATTCCTGGCAAACAGTTTCGCTCCGAGTTGGCCTTGGCCTTCAATCACTGGTTGCTCATACCGGCCGAAAAGTTGACGCAGATTGGCGAGGTTGTACAAATGCTGCATAATTCCAGTTTACTGTGAGTTGAAACTATTGATGTTAAAGCCATATTCAATATATGAATTAAGTTAACTTAAATGTATTTATATTTATCATACGATATTGCATTTTGCCATATTTTATTTGACCTTTGCCTGGTTGCGATGTTTATTCTGTTTTTCTTTTCATTTTTGCATTTCGGCTTTTGTTTGTTTCTGTTTTGTTATACACCCAGCACGTTTGCACTATAACCCATCCGCACCTTATCACCATCATCATCATCAGTTCATGTTTCGACTCACTTCGCACTCCGACATGCATACATTTCCGTTTGTATTCGTATGTGTGTACGTATAGTTGCCCGCCTTTTGTGTTATTGTTTACATTCACGATTTAGTTTGAAATTTATTGGCGCGTAAACTTTTCAGGGAATAGAGAAAAGATTTGAAAATACTTTCCAATTCTCGAGTGTGTGTATCCAGAAAAATCTTGAATCTTTTTCAAATATATTTCATGGGAAGAAAAAAGCGTTTAGCGCTTTGTCTTAGCAAATCAATTAATTTTGAATGCTTGCTTATGGCTAACAATTGCTTATTTCATTTTCAACTGACATTGTTGACTTATGTAAATGTAGAAATGCCCTAAATGATAAAGTGTTTTGTTTAATAGACATCTGCTGCAGTTGCGGCCATAAACTGACGTGTTTCAGATATGTGTACCTCTACCTGTATGCATATAGCACTTGTTTCATATCAGTATGTACTACATACATAGTAACCCACATCTGTATGTACTTTGCATTATCATCGTCGACACTGTGCTAAGCGAATTCGTATAGAATATTGATGACTCACACTAGTACAGAGAGCCATAGCCCAGCCTTATTTGTGTATTCCAGTGTGTGAATGTATATGTAAATTTACCAAATTTTAACAATAGCCCGCAGCGCATTGTTTACAATAAATTTCAATTGAATTTATTTGCAAACTATGTGTGCGCCCTATCATAGTAGCAAATGCCTCAAATGGAATTTCATGATTTATTTTGATTTTTCATCGTTCAAACGAAAGGCCACAGTAAATGTTTATATACACATTCAATATAGCTCCGATTGATTCGTATATATTTCGTATAAAGTATAGGATAAGAGGCGCAACTGCAGTTAAACTTTGAACTCCGCCAATTAAAGTGCCTGGCTTCAATTGAAGCTGTCCCATAGAACATTTATAAAGATAACTTTCCCAGCAGCTGTTATATATGTACACACTCGCACAGATAATATATGAGCTCCCATACATAGTCATCATTTCTTTTAGCACTTGGCCATTGTTTGGCCATGCTTTTGACTTGTTTTTCGCTTCAATCATGCAGGCTAATCCTGTCTCGTTGCCACCTGTCGCTCCACCCGCCTCTGCTGGCAGCTGCCTGCGGCTGCTATTCAAATGCAAATGTGCTGAAATGTCCTTAATGTTCCTTAATATCCTGCATTGTTCGTTGGCGCCAGTTGTAGACAGTGGGCTGACAGTTGGGTAGCTCTTATCGCCGCGCCGCGCTGCGCTGCGCCTGTGAGCCAGCCTGCCTGCCTGCCCACTTAAAAAGTGGAAAAAGTAAATGGCATTCTACACAAGTCGCTCTTGCTCGTACTTTTTTGTTCAAATGCATTTTCATATCGACAAAAACAGGCAAGAAGAGCCTCAAAGGACAGTGGCGGCAGTGGCAGCAGTAGAAGGCAGCATCGTCATCGTCATCCCATTGTCATTTAGTCAGCTTGTCGACAGGCATTGTGTCACAGTGTTACAACTCTTGCAATGCAACATGCCACGACTATTGGCCACCCAACTCCTCTGCCCCACACTCTGTTTTACATCCAGCTCTTCCCCCATGCCAGTACCAGTACCAGTCCCATTCCCTGTTTCACACCCACGCACACTCTGCCCATCATCCATTTAACCGGGCTGGCTTTGCGCGTCGCTTGAACGCCCACGCTTCCAATTCCAATTCCCTTCAAATGTTTGCAGCCTTACGCGCGCGCAAACATTTTTTAATTACGCAAATGTCGGGCTGCCCAGTTTGCCTTGCCAGCTTGCCAGCGGGCGTGTTATTGAAGCGATATGAGGCTCAAAGAGAATCTTAAATTTATGTACTTGCCGCGTTGTATGTGATATTATGTTGCTGCTGCGAGGGTTGCCACCAAACATACTCATACAAATTTGTGTTTTATTGTATGTTGTAAGATGATTTCCCCTTTCCATTAGCAGGTCAATTTAGTTACCTATTAGTTTATGTCAAATAACAATACGTGAAGATCTACACAAACATGCATCACATGCACCTTGCATTTAGAGGAAACAATTTAACTTAGTGCTTTCAATGTGTTCTTAACACTAACTTTTCAGCATTGATGATATTGAAGACAATTCGATACTTCGCAGAGGTGTGCCAGTGGCGCATTCTATTTACGGCGTGGCCAGCACCATCAATGCGGCTAACTATGCACTGTTTCTCGCTCTCGAAAAGGTTCAACAATTGGGTCATCCGGAGGCAAGTTATTTTTATAATTTATCAATTAATTGAACGCACATTAAATAATCAATACAATTCTCTCTGCGGCACAGGCCACAAAAGTGTATACCGAGCAGCTGCTGGAGTTACATCGAGGCCAGGGCATGGAGATTTACTGGCGCGATAGCTTCACATGTCCCTCCGAATCGGATTATAAATTGATGACTGTACGTAAGACTGGCGGCCTCTTTATGCTGGCCATTCGCCTTATGCAGCTGTTTAGTGCCAACAAGGAGGACTTCACGAAGTTAACAGCCATATTGGGCCTATATTTTCAAATACGTGACGACTATTGCAATTTGAGTTTGAAAGAGGTAAGCTCTGCAGCCAGCAGATGCTAGGAATATTCAAAACAATATATGTATATTCCCCTCTTCGCGCTTTAGTACACGGAGAACAAGAGCTTTGCTGAGGATCTTACCGAGGGCAAGTTTGGATTTCCAGTCATTCATGCTGTGCGAACACAGAAACAGGACAAGCAGGTTTTGCGTAAGTCGTTTGACCTGACCTTGCTGCTGCGAGTGTTTATTGCTCACTTGAATGTTGTTCTCCTCCGTAGACATATTGCGACAACGCACGCACGACGTTGAGGTCAAGAAGTACTGCATTAGCCTGCTGGAAAAACTTGGTAGCTTTCAATACACACGCAAAGTGCTCGAAACTCTTGATGTGGAAGCGCGCGCAGAGGTTGCTCATAAACTTTGTTGCTGATTCCTTACAATTTTGCTTAATTCTTGTTTTCTCTTTTGCCTTGATAGGTGGCCCGTTTGGGGGGTAATCCACATATGGATCGGCTACTCAATAAGCTCTTGTCCTGGAAGACTAGTGACAGCAACAGTATTACGCAATCCAATCAAATCAATCACAACAATGTCACACGCAGCCCCAACCAGAACACGCTCAACTGTAATTAACAGTCGAAGAGGCAGAAGAGGGAGCAATTGTGAATTGCAAACGGCAGTGCCAAGGCCCGAGCCAGAGACCGAGCCCGAGCCGCCTCCTCTTTTGCTGCTAATCCGAAAGCACCGCATCAGCAACAGCAACAACAACTACAGCAAGAGCCGCAGCAGCAGCCGCAGCCGCAGCAACAACGACAACATGCAGCCTGCGTTAGTGCGCCTCTATTGCGTTTCCTACAGAAACTAAAGATCTTTTAAAGGATTTATTATGTCCTTGTTTCACTTTGCCTCCCAAAGCTGCTACAGAGCAAGCAATTCGACTATGTTATACCTAAAACAGATCAGAACATAAACCCTAAGATTGTTGATGATTTGCAACCAACCAACATACATAGCAGCAGCCTTACAAAAATGTTTAAGCCAAAAGTTAATTGATAAGCAAAGCTTACGAAGAGCCATAGCACAGCTTCCCAAGAATTTGTTTGTGTTTTACATTGTAAATTAAGTCGTTTCGGTTAAAAACTATTCGATGCTAAGTAATTAGTTGATACCACTTAGTATGTAATATAGCAATGTTCCTTTATATTTCGACTGGTGTATTTCTAAATGTAACTTTTTATTAACAAGCAATTTTCTCAAAAGTTCTAAATGTATTACTTCACTTTGTATCTAACAAACACGAAAACTTAATGTGCACTTCCTTTATTGACGTTGTTCGATTTTACATATGTTAATAATGTTTAAATATTATGCGAATTCAAGCAAACTATAAATCATATGCGTATGCATATGAATTACTTATTAAATTGTTAACGGTTCATGCAACAACAAAGAAACTTTATTAACCATATTTGAGATGATAAATATTGTTAATTTATGCACTGCACAGCAGACTTTTTGCACTACAGATAAGAATCTATATATATATACAACACATATAAATATATTTTTATTGTATACATGGCACGTAAGAGAACTACAAATGCTGAAGTGAAACAAAAGTTAATTGAAAACAACAGGAGTTGAATGGAAAGCCGAGAATTTATTGTGCACGCCAAAATGCACCGCGTCTGTACGATTATTACATACATATACATCTATATATTGTCATACACGAAATAACTTTGAAGTATTTAAATAAATATTGTATTTAAATGGATAACACTTTCTGAAATTGACAAGTGAGGGTAACGAAAGCATATTACGTGTTAACGTATTTATTAAATATACAACATATAAGAACTTAGTTAGTTATCATGCACAAGCTACGAATCCTGCTCAATCATATCCATAAGGCGTAGAAATTCTTGGGATGTGGCATCCACTTCGGTTGCTGGTTCATCATATTTATTATATTCACCATCGGCGTCGTCCTATCATAAAGAATTAACAATTAATGGGTAAGTCAAAATTGAACTTGAAATATTATAACCCACCTCGAATCCGAAACAATTGTTAGCATTAATTTTACTGGTGGGTTCACGTTTGACAACCACTTCGCTGTCATCGTTAACCAGCTGAACGACCATAACTTGATTATCTTCGTCCTGCAATTCCACGGTAAATTCATTGGCATCCGGCTCCTCCTTTATACGGAATGTACCACCTTGGGTCGTTACCTCACGTGGCGTGCGTGAAGATTTAAGCTTACGATTAATGACGACAGGCTTTTTGGGCGGATTCTGCTCTCGTTCCTTCTTTGCATCAGCCTTAACAGCACTTCTGGTTCTTGGAGTGGAGCTTGGATTCGTTTTGAATATTGTTTCACTCGGTGCTTCTTCTTCCTCTTCAACTTCTTGCAGCTCAGAGATTTCGAACTGATCTTCCATAGCAATCGAGTTTTGGCCCAGCTCCATGAAGTCAGATCCATTCATTACAGTAACAATGCTTCCGTCTGGCTGTAACCGTACATTGCGGCCCATTTTAAGCTTGAGCTTCTCTTGGCGCGTGTTTAGCTTGTCGTCATGGGTTTCCATGTGGCGCATAAGATTGCCTTTGTGCGTAAAGACGCGTAAGCAGGTGGGACAGGAGTGCACTTTTTTACGTGGCTCCGGCGGCTTGTAGTCTGCATTATGCACGAGATTCTTATGCCGACGCAGAAGTTGGCGTTGTCGGAATGTCTGCACACACTGATCGCATTTGAATGGCTTTGAGTCCGTATGTATGAGCATATGTGATTCCAGATGCCGCTGAGACACTGACGCATAGCTACATAGGGTGCAGCGGTAACACTTTTCTCCATCATGTGATTTAATATGTAGCTTATACTGATAGCGATCGGGTAGCTCCTGGCCACAACGATTGCAAACAAAAGGTTTGTCCGCGGTATGCATGTTCCTTACATGGGTGCGTAAATCTGCCTTACGGCCACATGTCGTAGGACACATAGTACATTGAAACACTGGCTTATCTACTACGCTGTGGATGAGTTTGTGCGCTTTAAGCGAATTGGATTGAGTAAAGCGTGACTTGCATATGTCACACTGATACTTCTTCTCGCCCGTATGTATAACCAGGTGACGCTTCAGCTTAAACATGTCCTGGGAGGCATATGTACAGTGTGGGCATTGATAGGGACGTTCGCCCGTGTGGCAAGTCATGTGGCGACGTAGCTTGGTTAACTCAACACTGGCGTAGCTGCACTCTGTGCACTTGTGAGGCCTCTCTTTAGTGTGCTTGTACCGTACGTGCCGTACTAGCTCGCCGCTGGTCGTAAAGGCGCTCTCGCACTGCCTGCACTTGTGCGGCTTGTTACCCATATGCGTATTCAGATGATTGACCAGTCCCATGTTCGACTTGAAGCCACGCTCACAGATTGAACACTTGAATGCCAATTCCGTGTCGTGGGTGCGCACATGGCGTGTGATTAGAAATTTCTTGTTGGTCGTATAGGTGCAGTGTGAGCATGAGTATTTGTTTTGTGCTGACGAGCTCGCCACCGGTTTCAGCTTGTACTGTTTACCCGAGAGCACAAAGTCAACATCTGACTTGGCAGATGTGTCGCCTGGATTGTCTTCAAAGTCGTAGACTTCATCATCGGTGTTGTCATTTTCTACCACAGAATCCTCTATTGGATCTATATCGTCTGCATAGTTCGCTGCGCCTGTAGATTCCGATTTGTTGTCACTTACGATACTCGGATCGTCCACTAGCTCCTCGAGAAGCTCCACTCTCTCAAACTCCACCCTTTCCGACAATACCTTTGAGGACTTCGCCGGGGTCTTTGCGTTTCCCGGCCGCAAATTGGCTTTAGGAGAACTGGTTGCTGTTGAAGCTGCTTTAAGAGGGGACCGTTTCGGAGGAGCTGGGCGTATATTTATTTCTTTAGCCGTCTTTTGTTGTGCAGTGTCTGACTTTGCTTTGGCTGGACGCAAGCTGATTGCTATTAGAAAGTAATACCGGAAATTAAAAGACGTATTTTTGAAAAAAATTTTAGTCTACAAACCTTTCGTTGCATTTGGGCTGCTTGCAGCCCTCGCTGCGCTTCGTACAGTAATTGTGCCTGTTTTTGCTGCTGGTACGCTTGAGGCAGCTGGCGGTTTAAGTTTTTTTTTTATTTGATGCTGCTTCTTTGGAGGCGCTTTGATGTAGCAGTTTCCTTCGTCGTCAATGAAGTATTTATCTTCATCATCTTCTTCATCCTGCTCGCGTTCCTCGACTGCATCGGCGTCTTCCGACGCCTTAATATCTTTGGCATCAACGCTACCATCTTCGATCTCTTTGTGAAAATTCCTGAGAAATGATTGCAAGTCCTCTGAATCGGAGTCGCGACTGTCATTTGGCATTTTCACTGTAGATAATAGAAACATTGTATGAATTTTGCGCCAAAAATTCTTGGTGCTGGTGGCGACCTACAGCGGACACAAAACGTCCAGAGACCCCAAGCGGCTATTGATTTCTCGCTGAGACACAGCCCAATAGATTTAAAGAATAACCGATTTTAAACAGTTTTATTGACTTACCTTTCTTTCGTTTAGTTGCCAAATTTGATAACTTTTAGCTGTAGTTGACAATGCTGATCAAATGTTTCTATATTTAACAAAGTGAACTTTTAGTGCAAAGAATTTCCGTCAGAGGCGAAGTAACATCAACAGCTACACAAAAGATGGCGGAATTTTCAGCGTTGCCACAGCGCAGCAGCTGTAGTTAACAGTGCCTTTTTGAGTTTAACATTCTAGGCAGAGATAACTAACATTTTAATGGCGCGTAAAAGATTATCTTTTAAACGTTAGCAATTATATATGTTCGCTCAGCAAATCCTTGGAGCAAATCCAAGCGGCTTACTTTGTATAACCTTTCCCAATAATTGACCGAAAGGTAAGAAATATTCTCTGTGTAGAACCCAAAACAATTTATTTTCTGTTGCATTAATTTACATATATGTATAATTTTTACAAATTTCTTAAGTTAAAATATATAATAGTTATTAAAGGTATTTTATGATCAAATTTAAGTTCTTACCCACAAAATTACATGTAAGTGTCCCAAAAAACTTATGGCTCTTAAGCCCCATGTGAATATTACTTTTAAACTTCATTCCCATACTAAATATCATCGACTCTATAAATGCTGTCAAAAGAAACAACGTTAAAAAGCGCTAGCCAGACACTTTTGGTGAGCAAATGTAGTTGTATTTATGTATGTTTGTTTTGTTTTTTATTAATCAACAGCAATAGATGCCCGCATACTCACATACTAAGCCAGTTTGGTTAGGCCGCTTCATTTCTGTGTAATTTAGGCATTGCGACTTAGCATGAGGAAGAGATTAAGGTAAATATGCGTTTTGATTTTGTTTAAACTACGTAAGAGCCGCTACAAGAGATTTGCATTACAAAATTTTGATTTGTTTTGAAAATACGTACGTTAGAAGTCCTCATCGAACCCTACGGAATACGGAATCAATATAATCCTCTTTAGCTGCAACTCGGGAATACGTACCAAATCAATATGTTGCTATTATATTTCTAACTGTGAGAACAATTACGCATACATACCAAACAAACACACACTCGCAAAGAATAACCACCAGTTGGATAAGACGACGAATACGTACCCAAAAGCTATGAATGTTGTACATATATGTAAATCAGCTATATGCACCAGAACGTATATTGCATACTCAGTATGTAAATACCGCGATCCCTAGCATAAGGCAAGGCAGACGTTTGTGTTTATGTTATTCACTCAATACATACCCAGCTTAACCGGCTGCAAAGTGACTTCAAGTAGAAAACGCTTTATGGTTACAATTTACAGAGTATAGTAGAGTTAAATGTGAGAAAGGCTTACCCTAACGGGCCGATAATACTCGTACAGCAACACACACACCTTTCATGGGTCGACACACCCCACAGCCGGGGCCAAGCTGAGAACTGAGAGAAATTACATACGTTGCTAAATTTCTGATTTCTTTTAATTCCGGTTTTTTGTGTTTTTTTTTTTTTTTTTTTTGGGAGAATTGTAAAATTAGTGGTTACTTAGGGCTCTGGCTCTACATACCGTAATTTAACAACTGAACTTGGCGGGGGCTGTCAAACTATTAAATTGTATATCGTATTATTTGCTTAACAGTTTTAAGTTTCAGCTTACAGTTATTGTGTGTTCTTTCTGTTAGTTTACATGGATGAAAATCAAAGATATAGATTATTAAAATTTAACAAAAATATCTGCATTGCTTCCAGGTATATTGAAATCATTTATTAATCGAGTAATAATGCAATTAGTTGGTTCTTGCTGATCTATTTTGTTTTTGTTTATAGATTAGGTTGTTGTTGTTGTGTGTTTTAATTAATGCTACGTACGTGCGCTGGACACTGTCGGGTGAGACTGACTCCCGTTCGTTCAAGTAAAGCCTCTAGCGACGATAGCGTTCACGAGAGAAGGATCGTCGCCTGCTGCCAAAATTATCGTTATTGTAGTTGCGACGATTGCGTGGAGAACGCTCTCGGGAACGTGAGCGACGTCTGTCGTTTCGGCGATCTCCGCCTCCGCCACCACCGCCGTTTCCATGGCCACCGAAACGTCCTCTGTCATTGCGCATATTACGATCTCTGTCCCTTCGGACGTCGCGCTCTCTGTCGCGATTGTCCCGAACACTGCTCTCATTACCGCGGCCATTGCCGCGTCCATCTGCGTCGCGTCCACGTTGATGAGAAGAGGCTCGTTCACTGTCCCCCTCGCGTCCACTGCTTCTCTCAGTGCTTCTATCGTTGGATCTGTCATTGCTTTGTTTTTCTGCATCACGTTGTCGCTGGCGTTCCCTGGAACGAGAGCGATGGACGCGTGACCGTCGATCGAGCTCACGGCCACCTACAAAGTACCGATTTCTTCCCCTCGAATCCTCTTCGCGATCTGGTATTTTACCAGACCGCTTTAGCTCGGCCTTACGCGGAGCAGCTGTTTTCTCCAGCTCAATGAGCTTCTCGCGAATGGTAAGAAAACCAAGATGCAACTTACCACCAAAGTGGTCCGCCAGACGGATGTCATTGTCGTGTATGCCCAAGTAAGCAGAGCACACCTCGCATACTCGCAGTTTCTGTTGCTGGTAGGTTGATGCTGGCATCGAAGTTCTGTATTCATGTTCAGCTTTTATCTTTTTACCCCGCAGCTCGTCAATTTCCTTCATCAGTTCCATACTGTCTTCCACTTCACCGGCCTCGCCCAGCGCCTCGGCCTTGGCCAGTTTTTTACCAATTTCCTCTGCCAGCGAATGAACTGCATTTGCTTTTTCTGCCACTTCAGCTGTTAATTCTTCCTGCGTCTCCTTTAGGCGTTGTTTCGCTGAGTCTGTACGGCGATCACAGTCCGCAATGAAGGCTTGCAGGTGCTCCATGGCCTCAATATCGTAGTAGTAGTCCCGAGTCTTCGACGCACTTTCGTAATCTGCACGAAAAGCCAGATCATGCACTTTGGGACACTCACCGAGATCCATTCGCGTGGATGCCAGAATGTCGTGTGGACAGCAGTCCAGAAGAAAAGACTTGCAGACGCGTGCATCTGAGAACTTGAGACCGCGTCCATCGTCGCCATTTCGTGTAGTGCCCATTAATTGGTCCAGCATGGCCCGCATCTGATCTGTTGCGGACATTTTGTTGCTAGGAGCGCTCATACTGCAGTCTCGAATACAGTTTTCTATATTTTTTCAACTTAATTTTCCTGTGAAAAAATAAGTGAGTTGTTGTCGAGATGAGCGATAATTATGTACTTGTTATTTGAACCGAGTACTTTTTCGTAAATTGTAGAATATCGATAAAGTGATTTGTCACGTTGTGTTATGATCACATAATGATTTAAAGACATTTAATTATTTCATAAAAATTCCTTTTCTATAATGTTAAAAAACAAAATATCTTGAATGGAAAACAATGAATGATTTATATTGTTATATATATTTGTACAGGCCAAATTTTGTAAAATTAAGCGGCATTATCGATATATTTATAATATGCTTATCGATAGAAAACAAGCAATCCTAAAATAACAATTGCACGTTATTATCGATATATCGATACGATAAACGTTTGCAGAAGAAGGCTTTTTGTTGTTTATTTCGTTGGCGTAATTTTTTGTTTTAAAAATTAATTATTTTGAATCCAAATATAATGTCCGATGACGACGACATCCAGTACATTAAGCGGCAACGCACCTTGCATTATGGCTCACTCGAAGAAACGGAACGCAAGCGTCAAACAGCCTCGGCGTCAGTTGCCGGCACGCCGGCTGCAGCAACAACAACAACAGGACAACTGGAAGACATAGAATCGGACGAAGACTATGAGGAAACTACCAAAAAGGCGAGTTCTACGAAGGGCTCCATGCCTCCGCCTACAGCTGCATCGTTAGCGAACAAAATCGACGATGAATACTTTGATCTGGAGACGGAGATGGAGCGGGACAAGGTTGCGCTGTTAGAGGAGTTTGAAAGAAAGAAGCGCGCACGTCAGATTAATGTGTCGACAGACGACTCGGAGATTAAGAATAATTTGCGACAGTTGAACGAGCCAATTTGTTACTTCGGTGAGGGTCCAGCTGAGCGTCGTCGACGACTGAAAGAGCTGCTAGCAAGTCTAGGTGAGAATGCCATCAAGCATAAGCAATCTGAAGATGAGGAGCGAAAGCTGCAACAAAGAGAACAAGAGGCAACTTGGTATCACGAGGGACCCGAAACGTTGCGGATTGCTCGCCTTTGGCTGGCCGACTACTCACTGCCGCGAGCACGAGAACGTTTGGAGCGCGCTCGTGAGGCCCAAGAGGTGCCAAGTGCCACACGAGCCGGTCGAATGGTGGAAATGCAAAAGAAGCTGCAGTCACTTGCGCCGCTCTGCTCGCAGGTGGGAGATAACCGACCCGTAAGCAGCGCTGCTTTCAGCGAGGACTCCACGCTTTTGATGACTGGCTCATGGTCGGGTCTCTGCAAACTTTGGAGCGTGCCCGACTGTGAGTTGAAGCTAACTATGCGCGGCCATGCCAGTTACGTGGGAGGTGTGGCAATTCGCCCAGGCGTCAAGCAGGACGAGCAGAATGTCGTGGCAATGGCCTCTGGCGGGCACGATGGTGCCGTTAAGCTGTGGGGCTTTGGCAATGAGGAATCGATTGCCGACATTACGGGCCACATGCCAAATCGTGTTTCCAAAGTCGCGTTTCATCCGTCGGGCCGTTTTCTAGCCACTGCCTGCTATGATTCTTCGTGGCGTCTTTGGGATCTGGAGCAGAAAACCGAAGTGCTGCACCAAGAAGGACATGCCAAGCCGGTGCACTGTCTTAGTTATCAATCGGATGGTAGCGTGCTGGTCACTGGAGGACTCGATGCTTTCGGTCGTGTCTGGGATCTGCGCACTGGACGCTGCATCATGTTTCTTGAGGGACACTTGGGCGCCATTTTCGGAGCTGACTTTTCACCCAACGGATTTCACATAGCAACCGGATCACAGGACAACACGTGCAAAATCTGGGACTTGCGGCGTCGTCAACCTGTCTACACCATTCCAGCACACACGAATCTCATTTCGGATGTGAAGTATCAGCGGGATGGCGGCAGCTTCCTAGTCACCTGCTCCTATGACACGACCACAAAGATCTGGTCGAACAAGACGTGGCAGCCACTAAAGACGCTGCAGGGCCACGATAACAAGGTGATTGCCGTGGATGTTGCGCCTAATTCGCAGTATATAGCGACGACGTCGTTCGATCGCACCTTCAAACTGTGGTCTCCCGATAGCTGATTGGGATTACAACACCAACACCCACATACTCTACTCTATTTGCACCAACAACATCGGTTGCTCATCTGACTGACACCGATCTGTTATAAACCCATTTTGTATTTACTGTTTTCGTTGAATCACAGACAATAGCCCAAACGTTTTTCATTATCTTAACATTTTCGTTTCTTAACACAATTTGTTATTTTAGTTAGGCGAAAGAATGCATTTCGTAAATTTAAGAACTTTGTATAGAAATTGTTAATAAAAACAACTTTTTGGTACAAAAAACAGACAGTTTCCTTACAAGTGTTGTCAAAGAACACAAGGCGCAAAACGACAGAGTTGGTTGACTAAAACGGCGACACTGTAACTCTATATGTTAACATAGACTAATTATACTAGATGGCTTCTTTAAGCTTTAATTACTGTAAAACAGATTTTTTTGGGTCTCTATTCGTGGCCAGCTGTTGAATATAGGCCCCGCAAAAGTGCGAAGCATAGAAAGAAGGGCGAGAGCATATAAACTGTGCTGCTCTGTTAACAGCAGCCCTATGTCTTGATGCATAATTTGTCCATGGTGTTAATTTCAAATCCATTTTCCAACACTGACAATATGTAACTTTAGTCAAGTTATAAACCCGGCGAATTAATTAGGGACATCTATTGAGATTTTGTAAAGCGCCATCTATTGTTTTTTAACAACATAAATTGCCACTATTTGGTTTTTAGATCCAATGCAACTGTTCTCAGTAATTAAATGAATTTAACACTAGATGGCGAAATAGATGGTAACTGCACAAGATGGCGCTGCTTATTGAGTGTTGCCACATCATTAAAAAAAGGTGAAACAACCATACAAAAATATTCCCTACATTTTTTATACAGGTAGCTCATTAATTAAGTTGGTATTTAAAATGTGAGCACTTTTTCAGATTAATGCCTATCTTTGTTTACTATCCCAATAAGTAGCGATATTATCGTAAAAATTCCAAAGATACTCCATAAAAGCCGGTTATTTTCTTTTATACGTCGATTTGGATAAACAGCAAAACTAGATCATTAAAACCCAAATGACTCGCATATGATTATCGCGATCAGGTTTCGTTCGTGTCACACATTTGTTGTGTGCGGGAAGGTTTAATAAAGACAGCAGACCCTAAATAGTACGACGGAGTTCTACTAAATCTAATCTGTTTATAACTTGATTCAATTTCGATTAGTGTTTGTTTAAACGGCAAACGTAGTACAAGTTCCGGACTCCGACAGTTGCAATATTCATACTTAGTATTATTGCCGTAGACGAGTCGTCTCTATGCAAATCAGCCCAGAGATGTTTCAATTTAGCAGTGAGGCCACCTAAAGGGGGCGGTAGAACATGAAGCTCACCTTGCGACGACTTTGGTTTTTAGCTTGGCTTGAACTGAATTGCTTAAAGTGCGCTGCTGCCTGACATTTGTTTTATGCGATTTTCATTTATTTACATTTACAATTCCAGTCATGCAACAGGTGCCACATTCTAGCGATTGCCGACTCACCTGACCCGCCGCCGCCGCCACTTGCAGCCCGAAAAACACAAAGTTTATGCAGATTTTTCCCACTGACACCGCGAATGTTCTCTTCTGTATGTGTGTGTGTGTGCGTGTATACATAATTAAGCAGCGCGTGTGAAAAAATGCACAATATCCATGCAGGGCCAGTGGCCATTAACCAGATTACATGTCGGCTAAAAGCCGTTTAAGCTCGATGCGACAGCAGCGATAACAGCGCCAACCGGCAAAGTTGCAACTGCAAATGCAATGAGATGCCACGCGAGGCGTAGGCAACAAGAGCGCCAACATCAGCAATAACAAAGCAACACTGGGCCGCAAAAGAGCAGCACAGGCGACGACTCGTTCGTTGGCCACATGCTGCTTGAATAAACAATTGGCAGCTGGCAAACAAACCATCGACGCGCCGCGGCTGGGCAGAGCAGAGCAGAATACAGCGCGATGTTGCACAGCCTCCCGAAACGGCAGCCACAACAAGGAATGGGCACTCGATAAGCGATGTGCTCTTTAAAGTAAAAGTTTGTCCGCAGATAGCGCGCATACAAACAGAAAACAACAACAACACAAACATTGCAACGTGCATTGGCCGGCAAAGTTACGCATACGTCGCATGCAATGCCGGCGTCGACGTCAACGTCAACGTCAACGTCAATTGCCGGCTTACGCGCGCGCTCTCCCTCTCTCGCTCACTGTGCCGGCTAGCTTCAACAACTTGTATGAATGTGTTTTCTATTTTCCGGCAACAACATATTGCCTCCCCCATGCGCCTCCTCCTCCCACACTGCCACGCCCACCGCCAGTCCCAGGAGAGTTTTTGCAATTCGTATCAACTGCTTTTCAAATTATTTATAGAATTTTAAATGATGCGCAGGTGCGTCGGCAATAGTACAAGGTGAACACATGTGTGCAGCAGTGTGTGTGTGCACGTATGCACGTGTGTGTGTCTATGGATAGTTGTAGGCTTTTTGGCTTGAAATTATGCTCACTTTTATTACTTTTTGCGAGTTTTCTATATAAATATTTAACACAACAACACGTCGGCACCTGTGGGAGCAAACGGCAAACGTGGGGGCTCACACACACACATACATGCTATGTAAGCTGCAAGGGAGCTTCTCTCTCTGTCTGAACTCGCGCGAATTAATCAACAACTATATACACAGTAAATCCAACAGTATGGAATATATGTTCTATATATTCTAAATTCTAGATATTTGCGACTTTATCACACAATGCGTTTCAAAAATCAGCCGCAAAAAGCCGCCAGATTCAGTGACAGTGGCGGCTACAACAGCGACAAAGCCAACGTTAACGTTGGCGCCGGCGTCAGCGCTGGGGCTGGCCGACGCGTCGCTGCCGCTGCTGGCTGTGCTGGTAGCTCAGTCTGTCTTGTGACGTTCAGCCGGCCGGTCGCTTCGTAGGCGGACGCGAAATTTCTGCCAGAGGCTTTCACGCGTGCGTTCGTTCGTCTTTCGCTCGTCTTTTGCAGTTTTGAATTCTTTTGCGACTTCGCAGTGCAAGAAGAAGTACCGTATAAGTTTGCGATTTTGTTTTCGTTTTCGTTTGCATTGCGCTGCAGTAGCAAAAAATTATTAATCAGTGTGCAAGTGTGTGTGTGTGTGTGGGCGAGTGCCGGCTGTTGCAGATTATTTTGTGCACTTGTCCGTTCTGCGCGCTACTTCACTTTGTGTCTTCTGATTTGCTATGCGCGGCTCTTTATGCGCTTATTTTCTGCTCAGTTGTCGCATCTTCGCTGCGACTTGAAAGTTTTGATTTTTTCGCGTAGGTTTAGCAACAAGGTGCATAATTTATATGCGCTTGTCCGATTTGGTGGCCCAAAGCCAAGCCCACGGCAAAGCCACTGCCAATTTCACAATTGCACTGTCCAACACTTATTGCCGCCTCTGCGAGTGTGTGTGAGCGAGTGTGAGAAACTTTGTGCATTGCAAGTGTGCGGTGTGAGGGCTCCCAAATGAGACGTTCAAGCCTTTTTAATCAAAATTATCGATATTGCAGTGAAGTGAACTAATGATTCAAGTGAGCAAACGATATTGCAGTGAAGTGAACTAACGATTCAAGTGAGCAAACGATAATGCAGTGAAGTGAACTAACGATTGAGCGTAAAAAATGCAGATTACTTAAATTAAACATTTCTAAATATAGAAATAAATATTTGTGAATTTCAACAAGAAAAGCAAGCGACGCCGGGCAACGACGCACGCAGACGTCACAGATAACGTTAACGTTGACGGCGACGTCAACTGCATCCGCATCCGTGTCTTTTTTGCCTGACAGCGGACGGGAATCGGAAACTGGTGCCCAAAACTATGCAGCATTAGAGAGACCGGCGGACAGACTGAGAAAGCCACATAGACGTAAATAGAGAATTCCTTACTATATATCAGCGCTGAGGTAAGCGAGTCCGATGATCTACACTACACTGCTATTTATAATGATTACCTTTGGGTTCTCAATTTGGTCACGTAACTGAAACACTTGAACACACACATACACATACATCCTTACAGTTTGAAATTAGCCTTGGGGGGCTTTTAGATTCGATTTGTCTTGTAGGCTGTGGGCCAACAACTGCCTTTGTCCATTGATAATTGATATTTACCCGCTAGAAAAAACAATAGACAGATTTGGCTTTATTTGCTTGTGTGCGTATGACTTAAGCAGCTCGCCGTCTTCCTTCGCTGAATTCGCACGCTCCTATCAATTCATTCATTCATGCAACTGAGTAATGGAGTGAAGTGGGGGAAGCGGGGGAAAAGAGGTGGAAAAGAGGGGGAAGGGAAAGCAAGCATACTTACTATTGATGCGAAGCGTGTGGAAACTGCGACAAGCTGCAAATAAATTATGCATATTTGTGCGGCTTATTTAAAAGTACATATTTACATATGAAATCAATGTACTACGCAAGGGTGCGACAGCGAAAATACCCTGTAAAATACAAAACATAACTTTCAAAGTCTGTGAAGATTTCTCTATGCGAATTTCGCTTCTTTCTCTTAAGTTAATATACCCTCAAGGCATCTACTTTGTACAGGGTATTGTGGAAGAAGCGTAACGTCGCGCAGTCGACGCGTCGACGGATGCTCGTAACTGTGATTTTACGAAATCTACTCACAAACAAACACAAACCCAAATGAATTATTAAATATGCCAATTACATGACGACCGCGAATCAGTGGCTGCTTTTGTTGTTGTTGTTGCTATTGTTGTTTTTTCATTTATCTAGTTTTGTTTTAGATGCAAGCGTTGCACCCCTTGGCGCCATGAGAGCTTGATTGATTTATTATACGTGCAGAATTAAACTGCAACTTATCATTATCTGAATCATTCCACTTGGCATTGCTCAAGTCATTAGATTATGGTAATTGCTTGATAATGCCAGGGTATTAATTGATTGATTAACACTTTGAGAGTGCATCCTTTACTTTACAGGTTGTTTTCAACCTAGGAAGTTTCTAGCTGCCTTTAAGTTTCCTCTTCCGAAGATCTCTTCTGGTTGCACTATGCCTTATGCGGGCTTTACCTACTTTAATTAAAATCTGTTGCTACTGTCTTTCTCTTTCTCTCTGAAAGAGACAGCAAAGGTATGTTCCGTCGAAACGAAAAAAGCCAACTTCAAGTTTTGCAGCGTTTGCATATTTTTCCACTGTGACATGCATGACAATTTGTGCCCAACTTGCTGTTGTTGTTGTCAACTTTGTCGTTCTTGTTGTAGTTGTTGTTGCTGTTATTGTTGTGTCTAATTCTGCAGGCAGCATGTAGTATAAAACAAATGTACTTTGATGTAAGACACATAGAACATCTGTATTTTTGAGTAGAACATTCCCTGGGAGACAGCACAGGGACTACTACAGGGGGTACTTTGTAGTACTGCGATCGAAACAGTCGACAAAGGAACTGGTACACACACATATGCACATGCATACATGCACAAACAAACAGTGTGCCAATTTCAAAGGGTGTTCTGACCCGGAACCTCCCTGTAGCCAACTCAGGCCGGATGTGGAGCTCGCTAGTCATAGCGCTACTCAGTAATATTAGGCATATTTATGCATCGAACGAGGTCTACATCGGGAGCGAGTGTGCGAGTATGTGTGTGTGTGTGTAATAACTAGATTAAGAATTTGCCAAGAATTATGAGTCAGCTGCGCTTCCCCTGAATTAATTCCCATTCAAAGCGAAAATATACAATTAAATTTACATTCAAATTGGCGGCCTCGATGACACTTGGCTAAATGTTCTCGAGTCCGCTGCTGTACTCCGGGAAGGAAGAGAGAGGGGGAGAGAGAGGGAGATAAGGAGAGCGGGCGCTGAGTCAGCTAAAAGTGGCGACAATGTGCAAACAAATGTTGTAATAGGCACGACGTGCGCGCCTAGAACTCGACAAGCTTCCAATTGGGTCAGTTCTGAATGAGCAGCGCAGCGCCTGCTCCTCTGTCTGTCCGCTCTGTCCCTCTGCCTGCTCTGTTGCTGCTCGGGGAGTCGCGCTTGCGAAATATTTAAATGAGGAACATGCGCGTGGCCAGTGGTCTAAGCAAATTGGACAACTTGTTGCTTGACTTTGAGTAACGCGCGTTTACAATTTGAGTTGATTAGAGCAGCGACAGCAGCAGCAGCAGCAAAAAGCAGGCAATGATCTGCAGTCCACACTCCCCCACTTCCCCTTGTGGTATTGCAAAGCGTACTATGTAAATGTCTAAATCAATTTGGCTACAAATTTGGGGCGGCGTCAGTGGAAAAAACGCCAAAATCAGCGTAAAGTGCCACCGTACGAACCTCGTGCGCAACCTGAAACTCCGGTGCATTGCTCTGCGAACCGGTTTGGATGATGATTCAACACGCTCTGCCCCATTCGCCGCCTGCAGACGGATGGACTTAGGCATTGTTTACATAAATATTTAAACATTTTATGCGCATAATTGTTGGGCAAGATTTAGCTGTGGCTTCAGTTTTGGCATTAAGCGAAACGTTAACGTGATTTACTTGTTGTGGGCGATTCGAGAAGGAGGCGTGCATTAGCTTTAATCTGCATATCGCTGGATTATCGATTTCCCTTTCCCACGTTCGGTAGTTGAAGACAAGCAAAGTCGCCTAATACACTTTATAGAGTGAGTAACATAAATTCTGCCACCCTTGATTATCTTTTATTGCATCTCGAAAGTAACTTTTTTGATTTTGTTTTTTTCTTTTCCATTGAGTTTGAATAATGTGAGCTGCTTGCGGCCTTCGAGCATAATTGATTGCAGTATCTAATCTGCAGTGCAGATTAATGTAGAATTTTATGCGTTATACGCAATCGGAAAAGAATTTAAAAGCAAGTGCAAACATGTGTGTATGCGTACTTGATATATGCGATACTTACATGAATATTCCCTATAGATACTGCAGATAGTTAAGGCGCGACCTTCGCATTCTCATTGTCCATGCCCCTGGGGGAATGTCTTGATGAGATACATAAGCAAACATATGTACACATATAACATATATACGTATGTATGTGTGTGTTTGAGTGCCCTTGCATCATGTGAACGAAACTGAACTTTCGTTTGTATCGAACATTGCATACGGTTTGTTATTGTTGCACCGATTTCCCTCTACGCACTTTGTTGTTTTGTTGTCCGCAAACAATGGTCATTGTCTTGGCACGAGGATATACATATATCAGACCGATCAGACCGATCTACAATGCGATGTGTTCAGCTGTCAGTCAGTCATAAAGCAAAAAGTGATACGGAATAAATACGCCGCGTAGCCATTTACGGTGCGTCTCGATGCGCGCTAAGTACTTGCAAATTAATATTGTTATAGTCGTTTATCCATGTATGAATATCTTTAGATTGTTCAATTATGGAGCTGTCAGCCAGACAGTCTGGGCTGCCTTCTAATTGCCCTTGCCGAGCTGTCGAAAGAGTTAATAACACACATTGAATTACATGCAAAACGCTTAGCGCCGTCACCTGAGCAGGCGCCGCGCATTGCAACGCCCACTGTGCAAGACGGTAGAGGGAGGGGCTTGCCGCCCCTTGCAGCTGCGGCAATTGCTTGAGGCGCAAGCGCAACCAGTCGCTGCACAGTAGCAGCATTTGGCAATTTGTGGCGCTTATCTGGCCAATTGTATCGCTAGACAATTAGCCAAATGAGTTGGCATCGATTTCGGCCTGCACTGGCGACTCTCAGCGCTGTCGTCGTCGTCGTTACCCGTGCCAAGACTTAATTAATTGACGTGCATTGTGCTGCGCCTGGCGCCGTTGATTTGGCTGCGTTCCAACTTGGCAGCGCAGATTGACAATCGCTTGGCTTGGCTTGGCGCTGCGATACGATGGCGATTGATAAGCTCAAAGCGCAAAGCCAGTAGCCGCCGCCGCCGCCGTCGCCGCCAGACACATATAGAGGAATACGAGCTGGGGTTCGTTTAGAGTTTGCAATTTGCGTAAATTTAGTTATTTCATTTTGTGTAAATTGTCATAAATCTTGAATGGACTTCGGCATACATTGCATGTCTGTCCGTCTGGCTGGCCAGAAAATATGCAGACTGACTTGCAGTTTCGAATTTTGCTCGGCGATTGTTGCTGTCCTCCAGCTGTGGCTGCCTGCTGCAATTTATGCGAGTTATGCAAACTCATTTATTGGACATCAATTTGACGTAATGGGAATCAGAATATATACACAGTATATATATATAAATGCATCCAAACTTGTTTAACTCGGCACATACTACTCACTGTATTTACATTGTCAGCAAGTCGTTAAGTCGCATAAGCTGTGATAGTTCGAGAATTATGTAGTTTTTCTAATTAAATCTAGAGTCTTTAGTCTTTATTGACGTTTATTTTTAGTACTAAAATAGTCAATAAATATTTATTTTCTGTATAAAACATATTTCTAAGAAGAAAAGGTTAAATAGGCCATCGACATCGTTCGCAATTATAATCGAAAACTTTTGCTTGAATTCATTGCGTTGCATTGCATAAACTGTTAAGTTTATTGTGTGAATTTAATGCTAAATATTATACTCTATATAGTACATGCACATATATGCTAATTCCACAATTCTATTGCCATAAGTATTTCTCTTTGTATTTTGACAGATTTTGATCGCAGAAATATTCACAAAAATAGCGCGGCTAAATTCGTTTCCATCTTGTGCCCGCCATAAATTTCCCTTTAATGGGCGGTCTGTAGTCTTACATAATAAATTTATATATGCTATGCATATGCATATTTTTATACAGACCCCAGTCCAGAAGGCACACAGACAGCTTGTGCAGACAGTCCACTTGGCTGGTGGGGGAAGGGACGCAACTCTTAAGTGCTTATCGCATAAATAGCTAAAGATGACTGGACGCACACGCATACGCACACACACATGTGAAATATGAAATAAACTCTAAAATAAAAAAATAATCTCGTGTAAAATGTGAATAATAAACATTAAATCATCTCTATTGTAATCTGTTGACACTTCTTAGGTAATTCCACTCATGTAAATAGACTGTGACTTTGCTATGACGCCTGACAATGAACCAAATACAACGAGTTGCGATCAGACTGCTATATGTTTTGCGTCCATGGGGCGATTCGCTTACACATTTGTCAGGGCACATCATTATCGCTGACACGTCACTTGTTGTGTCTGTCAGGCTCAACTCTGGGTGGGAATAATAGGCTACTTCATGCTGGGATTTCAATTAGGAGGAGCAAAGAAACCCTTGACTAACTTATTGCCTCGATGCCGCACTCGAGTGCTGTGTGCGCAGTGTGACTTATCGGCGCCCATCGTGAAATAACTTCCGTTTCCTGCAGCAGCCCAAACTGGCGACAAATTCCCTCGCACATGAGTGGTCGCCTCTGGCAGTCAAGTGCCATACGAACTAGGTGCTTGTCCTTTCGAGCAGCAGCAGCCGGAGCAGCCGGAGCATCCCTCGCACTCATTACTGTGGAGGGACTATCCGTGCTTTATTTCTGCCCGTTCAGGTAACATGGCAATCACAAGCATCAGCCAAAATGAGTATTAACTTCCGCCGTGTCAGCCGCCGGCTAATAGAATTTTTCTGTTTATCGTACGACGTGCTTTGCCGTTGCAAAGTGATGACAGTCATTGATTGCCAATCAACTTCAGTCAAATGAGTTTGCCATCAATTTGCTTTAGTTGCTGCCATGTCTCGATTTATTCGAGGCACCCTAAGTTTCTCAAAAGAGATTTGCAAGCAGCCAGTGCAGTCAGACTGATAAGAACGGCTTAGAGCAGCAGGGGGGAAGCATATAAATTCACACACAGCCTGCGGCAGGCAGCGTGCGTGGCGGCTTAGGGATATCAGACGCATTACGCATACGCCACCGTGTCGCCAGACTCGCAAAGTTCACACACACAAAGTTTTTTGAATGTGCCACAAAATAAATTGAAAGCCATAAATAGTTATAGGAAACATGTGTCGTACTGGGCTATAAAAATGAATATTCACTTATGTCTATTCATTATTCGTTTGGCCGGGCTGATCTGCCATAGCGAAGGTCAGTCTCGAAATGTTAACAAGTTCCAGGCCGCAAGTGTCGCCAGGCAAGCTATTTATATCGAGTTGTTGCCTGGAATTCAGTAAGGTGGAATATATATTTGTATAAATACTATGTTTATATACTCTGCATGTTTCGCTTGAGTTGTGAATGAACTTTTGCTCCACAAATTGCGGCGCGTGGATGCGGCTGGCTGCGTGCCAGATGATAGCCGAATTTCAGTTTATTCTCTCTTGTGCGGCTCTTAGGCCTGCCTTGAGTTTAAGCCAGAATTCGCAGAATGAATCCTGCAGAGTCAACGCACTCGCGATATGCGCATACAAACAGAGTGAGAGTTCATCTACCCATTTGACGTTTAGTGCCTGCCCAAATCGAATAAAACAAATGATAATCCAGTCGGGCAACAGGCAACAGAGATGAGAAGAGATGGGAGACAATTGGCAACGCGCATAGCGCAGGCAAGACGAGGGCGAAGACAGAGACAGAGACAGAGACAAAGACAATGGCACAAGGGGCTATAAATAACTGCAAGACACTTTATAATGACAGCAATAAAGAAGACGATGATGACTTGGCACACCCCATTCATCAGCATCGATGAGATGAGGATGACTTGAGGATGAACCAGAAGAAGAAAGAGGAAGACAGAAGGAAGGGTGGATAGCAGACTGTTGTACGTTATATACCCTACTCATTGCCCTTCCGTTTACTGATTGAACTTATTTTGGCTGTTTTGCCTACGTTTCGCTAGCAGCGACAACATGTTGCACATGGCTGACGCAGGCTGCCACTGGACGACGCCCACAGCGTTGAGTGCAATATGAGTAGCACTCGACACTGGAAGATTATTTAAATCGCGCCGGCTGGCAGGGCCGCAGCTGTTGCACACGCAAAGGGTGTCCCCTTTCCTTCCCCACCCGTTCCTGCTGCCTTTGCTATGTGGCTAATTACTGCAACATAGCCGCAACTCGATTGGCCTGCGGATAGCCAGACAGACTGCAAGGC
The DNA here is from genome assembly GCA_018904095.1 of Zaprionus ghesquierei. NCBI lineage: Eukaryota > Metazoa > Arthropoda > Insecta > Diptera > Drosophilidae > Zaprionus > Zaprionus ghesquierei. The sequence goes on along the minus strand of JAEIGP010000850.1, from coordinate 10,162,238 downwards.
CGGACAGACGGGCAAAGCGGCTAGCGGCTAGCGGGATCACTTTATGTGCACATTTTTGGCTTGTATTTATAACTCGATTTTGTTTTTGTTCATTTTTTATACTTTTTCTGTTTCTTGTTTTCGTTTTGCTTCTGTTTTTTTTCTGGCGATTTGCTCAAAGTTCAGCCGGCCGTCAGCCGTTGGGCTTTATTGTTGGCGGCAAAAAAGAAAAAAACGGGAAACTGACGTCTTATTTAGTTTTTTGGACGAAAGTGAATATGCTGCATAGTTCCAGCGGGAATTAACCCAGTTTGCAGAGGCTAAATAAATATACCAAGCCAATTTTTATGGCCAGGCGCAGATTGAAGTTACCTAAACAGACTGAGTTGAGATCGATAACCCAAGGGGGCAGGGAATATACCAAATTCAATGCTTTTTAACACGTTAACCTGACTAAATTTCAGAGACACTCAAAGCCAAACTGGAAAGGCTTAATTTAATAATAACAAATAATTTTGGAATGCATTTCGAACACGTTTTGGCGATAAGCAAAACGATCGACGCAAAAGAAGTTGATAAACATCGATGGAAATAATCGAGACAGTTTGGTCTGCAATAAGAAACATTATAGAATGCAAACCTATATATATTATTTTGTAAGCTTCTTGGAATCGCACCGAATGTGCCATGAATTTGAATCTGATGTAACTCTGCAAACATGTGCGCATAATTGATTAAATTAATGTACTATATACACAACTGTATGATTCTTCGTGGTGTTGCCTTTTGCATAAAAATACTGTAATTTGAATGTCTTTGGTGAGTTTCGTTTTCAGCATGAGATCATGGCGCAGTATTCGCTTGAGATTTATGTTGTGCGCTGCCTTGATCGTCTATTTACATTTATGTTATCGTAGGTTTACAGCCTCTTAAGAGTTGCCCTGAGCGAGGCTGCTCCGATATCAGGTTACTGTTTCGGCTTTTTATCGTTATGAAGATTGACATACGCTTGCTTGGCTTAACGCCTGCCTGAGCGGAGCGCATAAGCCTTGAGTCCAGGGCGCAGGTTAATGCTGGGCAATGCGGGTTAATGCTCCGATTGGGATGTCGCAACAACAACAACCACAACAACAACAACTTGTTTCTTGTTGCTTTTGCTGCCAATCGGCCGGGTTTATGCAAAGCAGTTTTGGGAAAATATTTCTACCTTCGAAATGCAGGTACTCAAAATGTTAACATGCAAAACACTTGGCCAAGCATGTGCCAAGTGTCAAACTTGTTGATGCGTGTGTGTGCCAGTATGTGCGTGTGTTTGTTTGCGAAAAAAACAAATAACGTCAAATTTGGCATGCAAATCCTTTAAATCAAACAAAATGAATTGCGGCTGGGTGGGCGCACAAAAAAAAGGCCAATAAATGTTGACAAAGCGTCGAGCAAAATGACAGCGCATTTTTTGGCGCCCCCGTTGAGGGTATTTGCCTTTGCTTCCCCACCTTCCGCCCGCGATTCACTTACGCCCCAAAGGCGAACAGCTGTTGCGAAGCTGGGAGAAAGACAACAAATTGGAAAACATAAAATCAACAGAGCTAATAGTTCACTTAGGGGCAACAAGTCACAGTCGTCCGCGCCCCAGCCAGACATCGATGTGGATGTCTTCAGTCGTCACTAGCAGGGGAAGAGGGAAGAAGGGTGCGGGGTGTGGGGTAAGGGCTTGGTTTGACATACTGGCATACATTTTCCCCCCTGACACACACACAGACACGCGCACAGCACGACATACGCGCGCGCGGCTTGCCCTTTCATATGGCCCGAAGTCATATTGAGCCGATTTACTATTGAAAATAAATTTTTATTCGATTTTCTTTTCGCCTGCCGCTTAGGGTCTTCTTCTGGCCGCAACGCTCTGACGACTTTTCAATATGCCATGTGGACTGTGCGCCGGCCGACCGTTCTGTTTTTTCTCTGCGTTTTTTTATGACTTTCAGTTTCGAATTTCTATCCGGATTTTGATTTTGATTTCGATACGAGCTGTAGACCTAGGGGAATAGGATTTATCTATACAGATTTGGCTACACAGTACGGTAGCTAATCAGTTCCGTATTCATTGTGAATTCAATCTGTTATGAATTTGTAGACAATCATAATGACTTATATGATTTTAAGTGAGCCGCATGATTGTCGTTTCCGTTGGCAACAACAAGTTTAACGACTTTTTCATTCACCTACCGCCCTCAAGTATGTATGCAGTTTGGACTGCCGACACTACCCAACCTAGTAAGTTTCGCTGCTGCTGCTGCCGGGCGGCATTTGTAGGTTAGGCTCTATTAATCGGAAATACGTGCGATCCATCCTAAGCACTTTCGCCTTACTAGGCAATTTCGGGCAGACATGTGTACGCATGTATGTGTGGGTGTGTGTGTGTGTGTTACAAGTACGCGTGCAGAGGCTCTGCGTTCTGCGTACTGCATAAATGTTGCTTCATTATTTTGGGAAATTCTAAGTATAGAACACTTTAGACGCCCATGGTGTTGAACGGAAAATGCACAAGCCCGATTAAAATTCAAAAATTGTCGGGTTTGCGAGTGTCAGAGTTTCGAAATATCTTTCCATCTCTCACCCGCGTTTATTAATGAAAATATGGTGGATTTTAAAATGGCAATATCACAGGGGACTGTGTGATGCATCATATGAGCATACAGTCTAAATCAGCATCAATAGCAATTCGTATAGTTTTACCGTTATCTTGACTTCAAACACTCATAACTTTGTCAAAAATCATGCGATTTTGGTTTGGAATATCATTTTGTTTATGGTTTCGACTCATTTTTGATATGACTTTCAAATAATTTGATTTTAGAGTTTTCGTTTTTTTCGATTTTTTTCATACCATACCCTGTAAAAATTTTACGAAATTTTTTTAAGATTTTAAATTATTAGTTTTTTGCACAGATCGATTTGCCCGGTCAAAATTAGTATAAAAATCAATTTCAAGCCCGGCTCAATGTAAAATTGTGCATAATAATAAAAGAAAACCATATTTTATGGTATTTTCTGTACCTCTATTTATGTTGATCTATTGCCTTCTATAACACATAACTTTGTTAATAATTATGCGATTTTTGTTTGGAACGTCAGTTTGTTCATGGTTGGAACTCTGTATTAAGCTGGCACTTAAAGTTGAGGATTCTAGAACTTTTGATTTTTTTGAGATATTTTCCATACCACACCCTGTCAAAATTTTGCGAAATTTTTTTAAGAAAATTTATCTCCTGTTCTTAACTAAAATCGATCCGGCCAGCCAAAAGTAGCATAGAAAACATTTCCAAATAAGTTTTTGAATTCGATAAGTCAAAATATCAAAAAGAAACCCAAATTCAATGAATGAATCATTATTCAATAGAACAACATACAAAAGCACACTATCGGATGATTTTTTTTTAAATATTTTCCTATATTTTTGTACATTCTTTGCGTGATTTATGTAAATTCCAGTTTGTTATAAGCAATCGCTCAAGTTTATTGCGGAAATATAAATATTATCAGAGAATGCTTAGAAGATTTGCGCTCCCATTAAGACTTTCAAGAAGTTGTTCTTTTATTTTGACATTTCATAATGAAAAACATTTGTTCATATTCGCGGTGACAACTCAGCTCGGCTCGTTGTACACTTTCAACACATCTTAATTGGGTTATGACTCGGTCATTCCAGAATTGGCAGCATTAAAATGCCTTCAACAAATATGTATGTGCTTGATTAATAGAATAAAACACTTTTACTTAACACTCACAATTGAAAGTCGTTTGCATAAAGGCGTGAGTATTCATGCGTGTGAGGGTGCGAGTACTCGTAGTACTCGTGTGAGTGCTGCGTGTATTGTTTATGTATATTTCTCTGTTCTTGTCATGTCGCACTGCCAAAAGCTACGCTTGATAAATATTAATTGTAGGCCTTTGTCCACTGAACATTTTGGGTCAGATACATAAGCAAGTGTGTGTGTGTGTGCGTAGTACTATATAACCCATTAATTGTATTAGATAATGCCCAGATGGTAAGTGAAGGGCCATAGAATTGTGTTGACAATTTGAATTTGAATATCATTTGCCGCTGCCATTGCCACTGTCGCTCTACTTGGGAGTACCATGTATAATTACCAAATGAGCCCAGCCCCACACACACACACACAGAGAGAATGATTTATTGAGTGCGGTAGGGCTCATTAGCTACAATTTTAATTCACTTGCAAGTTGACAAATATTGTTTATGGGCAATTTGTTGCTTGAACTCTGACATTTTGTTGGGGTTTTCTTTATGAACTCTGCATCGATCTGGGTGTGTCGTCGACGACGACGTTGGCATAAGTAAGATCTTACCAAATCTGCGATCAGATCCACTTCTAATTGCCATTAATCTCAACGAGTCGTAGGCTTGACGCAGACAATGACGCATAAACTGCTTTGTCTTCGCCTCAGACGACCACAAAATTGGTTGGCTTCGACTTCATGTGGGGGGAGTGGGGGGCTGTTACCACCTGCAGTTCCTAATTGCAAATGCAGTTGGCAGGCAACTGGTCGGGCAGTTGGCCAGTAACCCTGAGTCAACGGACTCGTGTTACCAATAATTGCAGCTGGTACTTGAGCTTGGAGTTTGTTGAGGTGTCTGCGGTTTGTTCGAGGCTTGTCAGAGAGCAGGTGCGCGCATAAAGGCGCCACAAACAGTAAAAGTAATGAATGGAGCATATTTAATATACTATTTGGTAGTTATTTGCATTTAAAATATACTCATTTTGGTATTTCCTTTACTTTGCAGCGCTTGGACTGAACAAAATGCGTAAATCGATGTTCCTTGCTTGGCTCTTGCTGCCGTATCTGGCTGTGGTGCAGGGTGCCATTGAACTGGTGGGTCAGGCTATAAAAGGTAGGTATTTGGAATAAGCAGAAACTAAGACTAGATGAGATTTATCTATATACGTTCGTGGTCAGTGCATATTGTTCATTAAAAAAGCAGTTGTAAAAAAGCATTGCATACTTTTGTGCGCGCGCAATAAAAGAAGGTGTGCGTTGCAAGCATAGCATACTTTTAGGCTGCATTCGTTAGCCTGTCAATGCATAGCTCTGATATCGATTGCTAGCAAATCAATTAAACTTTGCGCATGTACGCGCAATACCCTTGGGGCCGCACAATAGACCCCAATTCCGTAGAAGTCAATTTCAGTTGATTTCGTATCCGTGTACACACTCTAATTAGGCTCAATTAATCACTGCAGGCATGATATAAATAAGCGTGTCATGTGCTCAGCTGTACTTATTATCTGTGCTACAATGTTGTCTATATATATCTCTCTCTCCCTCTCTTTCTCTCTTGTTCTCTTTGTGTGTCCTTGTTGGGCAATTACCGCAGATGCAATCGGTGAATACAGGCTGACGGATATCATGAACAGCAAGTACGCTGGTATTGAATTCGAGCCCGGTGAGGATGGATTCCCGGCCTTCAAATTTCTGCCAACAGCGGATGTTAAGTCACCATACCAAGTGCTGTTGCCCGAGAAGCTCTCCGAATTCGCCATCATCATCACCTATCGGCAAACTTCGCTGAAGGGCGGCTACCTGTTTAGCGTGGTCAACTCGCTGGACACTGTGGTGCAGCTGGGCGTGCATTTATCGCCGGTGGTAAAGAACACCTACAACGTAACGCTTGTGTACGCCCAGCCCGACCAGACAGTGGGACGCAAGCTGGCCAGTTTTCCGGTGGCCCATGTGCCAGACAAGTGGAATTCGATTGCATTTCAGGTGTTTAGCGACAAGGTTGTCTTCTATTACGACTGCAAGGAAGTGAACACCACGACGGTGATGCGAGATCCTCTCGAGTTGGTGTTCGCCTCGGCAGCTACGCTCTACATCGGACAGGCTGGCTCCATAATTGGAGGCCACTTTGAGGTAAGTTCTGCCGGCGGCCAATTAAATGTACTTTGCTTTACGAAATAATTATTGTAACATTAGCAACAATGCGGCAGCATACCACATGGGAAATGGGTGGGCATTATTACGGCATCTATTTATGTATGTATGCAAGAACATCTGCCTGCCATTTAATGTGTACTTTAAGTCTTGTGCAATGAAAGTACTCGCGGTACTTGTCTGCTTTGGCCCCACAAGTGGCTGCTTGAACCAATTCACCACCAACGGATGTGTTGAAATAGCTTACGTAAGCTTTTCAACATACCTGGTTGGCTGTGAGTTCACCACGGCACCCTTAGAGAGCGCCAGTTTACCACGCAGCGGCAGCATTTACACTTCCTCATTCGCTCACTCAATGCGGTTTCACTCCACTCACACTCACACGCGCACGCTCAAACTCAGCTCGGGCAAGGCTGAGCTAAGATTTCACTCAATCCCTGCGCTCTTTGAGCTATTCAGCACACTGCGACACGAAGCTGCGACCGGCACGAGCGCATTCCTGTTGTCTGAGTCCCGCAACAACTTCGGCTTTTGCCAGTGTCCTGCGTGTGCCGTGTGTGTGTGTGTGAGTGTGCGCTCCATGTTGCTGTGATTTGCTTTACTTTGGGCCCAGCCGAGACGAGTGCGTTTACCTTTTCAGTCGCGTTCGGTGCCGCAAACAGTTAGCATGTGCGAACGGCAGAGTCGACGGTACTACGATCTCTGCTCCAACATCAACTTACACTGCCATAGTAGTCGCGCTCTGAATCGGTCTGAAACGCTGTCTGTCGCTGTGCTCGACGTCCTGGCGCGTCGACTTCTTCGGCCAACATCGCGTATGAGTGTTGTGCGGCTATGTGTGTGGCCAGGCGCAAATGAAGCCATTGTGCGAGTTTAGCCGCAAATAACGAAAGTGATTTATGCCTAAATGAAATATGTTTGCATAATGTTCAAGTGAAGCAAACGAACGAACGAACGAACGAAACGGAACGGTACAAGGTGAACGCATATCCCATTCCAACGCAGGACGCAGGGCACAGTCAATTAAAATTCAATTATGCGACCAAAGATGAAAGAAAGACGGCGCAAACGTTTGAAAATGCGACCGCTCACTTAATGCAAGTTACAATTACAATTACAATTACTATGTGACTATATATATATAGAGTGCTCTTCTAGTTCATATCAGGCTGCCATCACATATCAAGCAACATTCCTGTGGCCACATTCGTGTCGCTGATTGTTGCGCCTACTCTGCATATCGCGTGCCGCGTACTAAACGCCTTGGCCAGATTTTAGTGCAAAATTAATAAGCGTAATGCTCGGGTATTACCAATAGCCGCTGCCCGCTGCCCGCTGCCCGCTGCACGGCACCAACGACAAACATATCCCGCGAACTGTGGTAAATAAGAGAGAGAGAAAGAAAGAGCGAAAAAAAAAACGCAGAGCGCAGCACACAAATTTGTTTGCCCGCCGTTTGCAAATATTTACAATTAGTTGGCGAGCAGAGGGCGAGACCCCCACCCCCCCATTTTTTACACACCCTACTGCCAACATTGTTGCTGCCTGTGTGTTCATTCGTGTTCGTCTACGTGCGCGTATTCGTGTGCATATCAAGTGCTGCCGGTTGTAAAAACTTTCGCCGCCACAACTAAAACTAAAACTAAAACATAAAGATGAAGTCAAAGTTGCAGTCGAAGTTGAAGTTGAAACTGAAGCTGAAATTGAAATTGAACGGACTGGAATCGAAATATTTAACTGTTCACTGCCAGTGCGCGTTGCTGTCGCTGCATTCAACGCACAAATAAGAGAAACAAACGAAATCAATCAATTGTTCAATTGCGAACGAACGAGATGCATGTGGTGTGAACGGGAAATTAATTGCGCTCAGCGGGCTATCTCGGGCTATACGTAGCAATTCAGGGCTTTATAGTCCAGTTAACAAACGGCCGGGCCTCATCGTCGCCGTCGCCGTCGCCGTCGCCGTTGTTGTCGCAGCGGCCGCAACTGTTGAACACACATACGCCGGGTTGGTCTTTGTTTTTGTTCTTTTTTTTTTTTTTGATTTCATTCGAGCGCGCGCGCTGTCATTTGCCATTATAAATGTGCTGAGCAAAAAAAAGAGAAAAATGCTTAAATTAATTAAAGAAAACTATTTGTAATTCAATTATCTGTGATTTTGTCAACAACATATTCGAATTCGAATTCGCATTCGATTTCCGCTACGGGCGCGTCATTAAAATAGCAACGATCAAGTGACTTTTAGCGCGCGCAACACAAAGGTAAATATACTTATTACACAGACACACACACAGACACACATACATGCACAGCACACTCATGTATATTTATATATATGAGTGTGTGTGTGTTAACACTCAGCTGGAATAAAGAGTACAATGGTTTGAATGTCGCAGGCTGATGTCGCCTATCAAATTGAGCATTGGCTGCGCATAAATTATGACAAGCTATGCTCAGGCAAAGGATGTGTATGTGGCAGACGGAAGTGATGAGTGGGGGGATGGGAGTGGGGGTGGGGTGGATGTCAGCGGGCGCAACATGGATTGGTTGTGCGTTGCGCGCGTTGCCCCAAATCAAAGGCAAACTCATTAAAGCAACGCAGCTCAGCCACGGACAGGCAGCACACACACACAGTTACTCATACTCATACACAGTCATTCATACTCACACACACACACACCCGCTTATGTAGCACACTCAGCCATGCATATGCATATTAAAGCAGCATGGGGCGTATGTGTAATATTGTGTATACGTAGTTTTCACTTTGCTCGTTCGCCCGCCTTTGTCTTTAACGCCGCCGCCGCCGCCGCCGCCGCAAGGCAAACGAATATGCGCTTTATTTATTAAATAAAAGACCTTTTTAACGTCTCTGCACATTGGCACAGCAAAAGCAATACGCACTCTGACCCCCAGGCAGCTGATAAAAAGCTTAACAATTGCCTTAGCTCTGCTGCCGCCGTGCCCAATTGATGTCATCAGATATCTATCTAGGCTCATCTATGGCCGCAACTGTGCGTTAAACATTTAAAGCACGCTCGAACAGCGAGCTTCAAGTGGGCCAGTTTATACTATACTATACTATATAGTATGTATACTGTATCGTTCGTCATGGTCTGCGTACGCGTACGCGCCCGTCCCCAAAGTCAGTTGGAAAATTTTGGAAATTCGAGTGCGCTGTGCGCAGTGTAGTGCGTGCATTTAATTAAATAGTATTACGCACATTCTGCCTGTGCGACGTGGAGACGTGAAACAAGAGAATGCCGGGATTTAAATAGTTTATGTGTCGAGCGGGCGGGCGGGCGGTCGGTCGTGCGCTGTGGCTGGGCTTAGTTCGTACGGCTCGTTCGCTCGTGTGCGTTGAAGACTGGCAACAAGCATAAATAGTCATAAATTTGCACAGGCTGCATGTTGTCTGTTGCACGAGCTATTGTTGTTGCCTCCCCCCTCTTCCCCTCCCCTTTCGGCCTGCTGCATTTTCAGTAATATGTAATTTTGATTTGTAAATTTATCAATTTGCCATCATAATACAATATTTTGACCCATTATGTTGACACAATTTAAAATTCAATTTAAAATGTTTATTTACACATGCAACCGAAATTGCATCCCCCCCGCAACCCGCACGCTCCCCTTTACCGCCATTGTGTGTTGAAATTAGTTTTAGCCAGGCCCATTGTCTACAAATATAATTACTTAAATGCAGAACTCACGTGCGTATGCAGATAAGTAATTAATGAAGTTATGCGTGGAGCGAAACCCTGGAAACCCTGCAAGCGGAATCAATGCGTATATCTTAATACTAGCTGATTTCAATTTCACTAAAAAGCTTTAACATTTCATCGCATTTGGGTTTTAGTTGACACATTTTACTCAAAAATTTTAAATAAATGTTTGCCTAATGTCAGGCAACAAACGCGCTTGTTTTGGCTAATTATGCCGGACGTAGATTAATTCGTTCATTTTGCTTAATTTTAAAAATGAGCAAATGTTTTGTTTTTTTTGTTGTGCTTAGCTTGTAATGTGTCAGCTTTATAATTGCCACAAATTTTTGTTTACTTTTAATTGGCAGAAATCACTTTTGTTTAGTTTCTATTTTTATGAGCGCATGTTTATGCATAAAGCATAATGGGGGAAATATGTTTTTATTATTAACTTGGCCGTAAAAGTGGCATAAAATGTTGATTTTATAAGGCTGAATTAGTCAAAAAATTTTTCGAAAAGCAAAGCCAACTATTTTAGAGCATTTTACTAGGGCAATCCAATTGGGTTTGGGCGCTTCCTTGTTCCTTCCTTCCTTCCACTCCTCCGCCTTTGTGTGACGCACCAGTGGCAGCCATAAACATAAATTATGCAAATGCCTGGACTTTAATTATACGACTAGTGAAGCGGTTAACGCAGCCCCCCCTCCCCCTACCGCCTCCCCAGACAACGCCCCCTTTTGCCCACTTTGCCCACTTGTTATGTAGCCAGGGAATGCGCTCGACTAGTTGGCTTCTTATTAATTTAGCTCGCTCTTTATGTGCCCCATGAAACGCCCCTACGCACACACACATACAGTCTTACACATGTGTAGAGCAGAGATAGAGAGGGGGGGGGGGGGGAGATGTAAGAAGTTTGTACAATTTTGAAAACAGGAGCCCAAGGAGTTGCTATCGATCAAACTTGCCCAGGTCTGCTTTGAGGCGGTTTCACTTGTTCTACTGATGACATTTTATTGTTGTAGAGTGTGGGAGGCGGAAGGAGAGGGGGCGAGGGGGGAGCGGGTTGAGTGAAGAAGGGTTAGCGGCGAATGCTGCATGTGTGACACACGCTCAACCCCCGGCGCGGTAAATCATTGTTGCCTTGCCTGCGCTTCGTGGAGCAGACAAAAACATGTCAAATGAAATTATCTAAAGCGGAAATTTGTGTGCGAGTGTGTGTGTACGAGTGTGTGTGTGTGCCGCTTATTAAAAATAACATGTCAAAATGTGCAAAAGATTCTCGGCACAAAACATGCGTGCGAGTGTGTGTGTGTGTGCGTGTATTTGTGGCCGAGTGAGGTTTGCCTTTTTAAACATGTCGCCCCATTATCTTCATTAGGCGCTAACGTTTTTGGGGCAACCAGCCGAGCGTAGACGCTACTCTCTCTCTCTCTCACGGCGTAAAAGGGTCGTGCATTATTATTTTTGGCTACACTTTGCATTTAACGGTTTACTTGGCTAACTTGCCGCACTTACTTCTCCCCGTGCCCGCGCTGCCATGACAACTTCAGAAGTCATTACTCATTTCGGCGTACTTAATTTGCAGTCAGATATGAAATTTTCTTATCGTCCAAGGTGCCGCTCCCTACCTCCAACCCCGCAGGCAGCAACTCAGCTGCTTGTGTTTTTTGTTTTTTTGTGGCACAAGTTTTGCCCCTTTTCATTAGGCGGCCAAAAAACGCAGTCGAAAAAGTCCAAGTAGGTAATTTCATTAGGAAACTTGAGCCATGTCAAACTTTAAGCTTAAGCTGCGCCCATTCCGGGCTCCACACAGCCGTAGCCGTTGCAGCCGTAGAATTTTAATGCTGCGTGAAGAATGCCACTGCGGCGGGTCAGGAGAGAGTGAGGGGGGTAACTGGCACAAAGGCAAAGGCGAAAGCAAGGCAAAGACGCGGGCATAAAAAAGTTTCCTTTTGGCTTTCTCTCCTTTTGGGGGGAGACCCACAAAAGTTGGTTTTACACCACGTTGACTCAATAAGGCGGGCTCAAGTCGTACGAGGGCGTGGCTGCTGCTGCTGCTGCTGGCGGGTGTCAGGTAAGCTGAAGTCTGTTTGTTTGGACTGAGCTGCCCCCGCCTCCTCCCCCCGCCCCTTGCTGCTGCTGGTAGACAGACACGATTATCGTAATTATGCGCTGACTGTAGCATACTTTTGTGCGCGCTGAGCCTCTCGCTAAACTGCTCACTGCGTATGTGGCTGTCTCTGTCTCGCTTGCTACGCAAGTGTCGAAGGTTGTGTGCGCGTTAAAGGATACTTTGTGTGTATGTGTGTGAGTGAGCGTGTGTTGTGCGCCAACTTCTACCGCAATTATGTAGGTTGAAAAGTTGGCGCTCGCTTTTTATTTCACTTTTTTCGGGCTCCACTCAAGGACACACGCCAGCCGCAGCAGCAGCTCCCGCTTTTCCCCCTCTTCCTGAGCTCCCTTTGCTGCCCCTAACCGCGGCATGCGGCTTATGCCTTTATGCGCTCTAAATAAAAGCCGAGACATCTTGAGCATGTGGCCAAATCTAGGCAACGCATTTTGAAGGTGCCTCCACTCCATGCCAGCGTTATTCTTTGCCTGTCCCTCTTCCATTTCCCTTCTTTCCCCTCTCCCCTCTCCCCTCTGCTGCTGCCGTTTATTTGTTCCTGCGCCTGCCGTTTTGCCGTGACGTTGCTATAATTCAATATTTTCGCAAATAAACTTGTTGGCAGCTTAACTTTTCATAAAGTTTTCTTTCATTTCTGCGTGTGTTTTTTTTTGGTTTTTTTCCTCTTCTTTTTGTGCTTCTCTCTTTGTGGTAGCTTTTATTTTTCAGCCGCTTCTTTTGCGGCGCAAATCGGTGAGAAAATGCTGACAAGCGAACGAAACAGGCTGCAGAGAGAAAGAGAAAAATTAAATAAAACGTGTTACATTTGTAGCGTTCGCCGGAAATGCCGAAGTGGCTGCCTGTGTGTGTGTGTGTGTGTGTCGAGTGTGTGTGTAGGAGGTGTGAATGGATGTGGGACGGGGTGTGGATAAAACGCTTGGCAAGGTTAATACGTGCCACAAAAGCCATTAGGCGTGTTAGGGGTGTTTTTGGCAGGCGAATCGAAGTGCCTGCCCAAGGGTCAAATACTTTCGGGGGCCCAGCGAGCCTGCGAGCATTCAAACCATTTGTGAGAGTGTAACCAGCACAAACACAAACACAACCACAACAACAACAAGAACAACAACCACAACATAAGCAGACAGAAGAACTCGAGAAACATCCAATTAATATACGAATTCATGCATCTTTTTTCCAGGCAATTTTCGGTTAACACAAATCGCAAGTCAAGTCGTCCTTGTCGTCGCCGTCGCGTGTGTGCTGAGTGTGTTTGTCGAGTGTGTGTGTGTAAATATCCGCTGTGTACAATGGCAATGGTCATTTCGACGCGCGCGAAACTCGTGATAACCGCGTTAATTCTCTTCTTCCTGCTCGGCATTGTCCTTGTCACGGGCTCGACGAAGGGTTGGTTCGTACCGCAGCGTTTCAATGGCGAACGCGTGGCAGCCAGGATACAGGTAACTAACACACAAGCAACAAGTAGCTACCCAATCAGAGGGAGCTCTCTCCCTTTCTCTCTTTCTTTGTACTAATTAAAAACTTAGCTCAGTTGCCAGTCGCCTTGGTTAAACTGTGTAATTTGTAATGTGTAATGCTAAATGTGCAACTTCCTTATGCGGCAAGGGGAAGAGGGAGGGGATTGTCGCAGCTGCTTATGCGGCTACAACACGCACAGCGACAAGCCAGACGCAGCCAACAAAACAAAACAAAAAGCAAATAAAATAAAATAAAGGTTAAGTAAATTTCTGCACTGCACGAAGGCAAATAAAGTTTATGGTGACAAATGTTTCATGACAGCAGCCCATTTTGTTGTCTTCGCACACATGTGACACACATCTCTCTCTCGCTCTGCCACAGTGTGTGGCTTGACCAGGTAGCTCCCCCCACGCTGTGAATTAAAAACCATTGTAATTATTAGCAAACATTAGAGGGTAGCCTGTGTGTGTGACATGGGTTGCCAACTACTTGCTAAATGCTTGTTTGGGTTTGCTACGCACACACGGCGTATGCGTAATGCGACCTTTCAACTGTTTTACGCATCCGATTAGTATCAGTGTGTGCGGATTAACAGGTCGCTCGTTGTTTTTACCCACACACACACACACACCGCGCGACATGGTGTGCTTAGGCCTACTCAAGTGGCTTTTTAATGGGCTCGCGTGGGCGGGCGAAATTGGATATTACATGTGCTGCAATTAGAAGCGTATTTTGAGGTTTGATTAGGTTTCGATATAGATAAGTAGACAGCCAAATTATGTCACATGTAAGTGAAGTAACAGCTGAAATGAATAGCTTAAATGCAGCTAGCTAGCTAGCTTTCTCTCTCTCATAACAATATATTACGTATACGCAGCATGTGCATGCAACGCCACCCATTATTTGCACCTCTTCGCGCCATAGCTGGCGGTAACCCACAATCAGAACGTTTGCGTTGTCGCGACGTCTGCTAATACCTGCATAATTGTTGTGCTAATTTTACCCCAGCACGCCCAGTTAATGTTTCTATTGACACCCGGCCAGGGGGCAGGACGCTAAAAAGAAGAGCGAGACGGAGCGTGGCTTGTACTCTGTGTGTGTGTGCACTTTGCTTTGACATTGTTTACGCTTACTTATGGGTTTGACTCGCGCCCAGGTCTTTCGTAGAGCTCTGCATAGTGATTAAACTAATTTAATGCAGCAGCAACGGCAGCAGCGGCGGTGGCAGTGGCTACAAACCACAACAAGAACGCGACTGGGCGGGACGAGCTACAAGCAATAAAAAAGCATTTAAAACATTCAAAGTGTCGCATGAAAAGGGACGTCCAAGCAGGGAGGGAGAGAAAGAGGGACAGGGAAAGGGGCACAAACGAGCAACGACAGCCGTTAACGGACTGCCTTCGATACAGTGGGTCGCGACAGTTGGCAGACGAATGTGAATGTGAATGGGTGTGTGTGTGGCGCAAAAAACGAAACAAAGTTTAGCAATAAAAATCTAAATAAAAGAGCGAACCCCATGTCGTACGTCGTACGAGGCCGAGGCCTGCCTGCCAGTCAGTCCACAGGGAGACGGATAGGAAGGAGCGGGTAGGGGGCACAGCGCGTCGTGCGGCTGTTAATAAAGTCATTTCTGCATGCTGCCAGTCGCCTTGGCTGGGCTGCTTCCCTTCCCTCTCTCTCTTTGTGCCGCCATCACCTTTGGCACGCTAACAGGCGTCGGCAGTGAGTTCATTAGCAGCAGCAGCGGCGGTGGCAGCGCAGGCGGCAGCTAACATTACAAAGCCTCGACGCGTTGTTGTTGTTGTTGTTGCCTCTAGTTTTTCGCACAGTTGCCACGGCCGCTGTTAATTATGGCTGAAACTTGAGCAGCGGCAGGCGGTGGCGGTGGCGGTGGCGGTGGCGTTGGCGTGCAGATCCGCAGCTGGAAATTTATAAAAGTTACACGTAGATTGACAGGCAATTTGTTGTTGTATTATATTGAAGGGCGAGCCTATTACAGGGGAGGGGGGGGTGCCGCAGCAAGGGACTAGCCCCCGGGTCAGAGTCAACTCAAGCCGAATCGCCTCGCCTCGACTTGGCTTGTAAGTCTTGTGTGGCCTGTGGCTAAGCTGTGTGTGGGGGTGTGTGTGTGTGTGGTTAGCCAACTACTGCGTGTACTCGTTTAAGGGGCAACAACAACAACAACGGCAACAACAACGGCAACGTGGGCTATTCACATTCATTAGAGCCCAATTACGCGCAAATGAATTTGGCCGAAAGGCAATTATTGTAAACGCATTTAATACGTAGCCTCCACTTGGGTCCAATCGCACACGGACCCGGACGGACATTCAATTACGCACAGCGACACTTATTGAGCGTTATTTGCCGTTATTATAGTGGCCAAGCGTGAGCGTGAGCGAGTGTGTCCAGGAGCACTTCTGCACAGGTTAGCTAGTTTGTAGTTCAAGTTCGGGCTACAGGGCCTCCGGCTCCTCTGGCTGCGTGCTGGCATGTGGCTTGCCCCACTGTGGATTGCGCATTCTCACGCAATTTCACAGCTTAGGCTAATCTCAGCGCTGAAACGATTAGCAGCTGCAGGCGGAAACAGCTGCAATTTGCTTGCATTAACCGAAAAAAAAAACGGCTAAATTACTTTACGACTGAGTTTAGATCAAATTTTGAATTGTTTCATTTGCATTTCATTAAATAAATAAAATAATAAAAAAAATATAAATAAAATAAATAAAATGTATAAAATTTATTAATAAAATTTATAAAAATATTTAAAAAATTTCCATTCATCCTTTAGCTTTTCGCCTTAAATTCCCACAAAATTTTCAAGCTAAAAGCTGCAAGTGAAATTAATTTCAGCTAAAACGAATCGATGGAGACTTGGCAACCTTTGCAGCAAACCGTAAACAGTTTTGCAAACATTACTTGGGGTTATTTACACACTGTTTCGTGCCCTTCTCCCCCCCTTCTTTCTCCTCCTTTCCCTCCTTTCCCTCCTTCTTCTCATCTCTGTTAACTTGTCTGGCAGTTTCACTCTCAGCTGAGCAATAAAAAACTCAAGGAAACACATTCCATTAGATTTGCTGCGGCAGCGTAGCTAGTCACATATTTATGAATGTACTCGCATTCATATTCACATTCACATTCGCATTCGCATTCACATTCGCATTTGGCTACTCCCGCAGCTGGCAATAAATAATGAAAGTATCTGAATGTTTGCGCATGTGAAACAACAACTTGCAAGAGGAAGCAGTGGGAGTGGCAGTAAGGTGGCGGGGGGCGTGGCACAAGTAAAGAGTTGGCACAGAGCTGAAGTCGAACTGAACTCGTGTTGTATATCGTGAGCAAACATATGAAAAACTATCTACCGTTGCGTTTATGATAATATTTTATTAAGGGAAGAGGGAGGAAGGGAAGGAGGGGAAGTGCGTGCCACTGCCTGGGCAGGCTCCTTTCGTCCATTATACATTTATTGGGCCACAAACGAAATTGACGCACTTCCCCCAGCCTGTGCTGTCTGTCAAGCCCCGCGGCCACAAGGCACACCCCTCCTTCTTCTCCCTCCACCTTCTGCCCTTGTCTGATGTCGTAGATAGCGCGGCATCGGCAACTTTGCCCAAGATGCGTCGCTGACTTCTGCGGTTTGGCAGTGTGATAGGCGCAACAAAGTTTTGTCAGCTCCCCCCTCCCCCCTCCATCACTCTCCCCGCTTGCTTTAACTTTTGCTGCTGCCACGACTTTTACTTCTGTTTCCCCTTTGCCTGCCACTCGCATCGTATCTGTTCAAACTAAACTTGTTGCATTGACAGCCAACTTGGAGTGCAGGTTGCGTTGCCTTGTCGATTTGGCGCCTCCCGTGCGCGCTGCATGTCGCAGATAAGAGAATATCGCTGTCGCCTGCATCGTAATGTGCCAGCTGAACTTTGCACGCAGTGCCAGCTCCAGCTCCAGTAGCGACCTTAACTTCAGCTCCAGCTCCAGCTCCAACTCGAACGACTCCCGTGGTTAGTTTTTTTTTGCAAATTGCAAACAACCTTGTGCAGCAGTTGGGCTACGCGTGCTGACAACACGCAGCAGTGCCACATCTGCTGCCTTTGCCACTGCTTCTTCTCCTCCTGCTCCCCCCACCTGGCCACAATATAAATAGCACTGATTTGTGCTCACAAATGCGAGCGGGACTTGTCGCTGGCAACCCAAAAGTTAAGCCAACCAAGCAGAGAACCCATTTGTTTATTATGATAATACGACAGGGGAGAGGGGGGGGTGGGTCAGAGGGCAGGGGGCACTGCTCTGTGTGGCAAAGTGCTCTGCTCAATGTGTGCTCTGTTGCTGGCCACAAAAACCTTAAACTGATGACACACTTCACATGGAGGTTTTCGCCTCGGGCTCTTTAGCCGTTGCTGCCGTTGCTGCTGCTTCTGTGTTTCGGTGCTGCATTTCCGCCTGAATGGCGTTTCAGCTCGAAGCAACTAACAGCCAGTCTGCCAGTCTGCCCACCTCTCCCAAGAGGGGACACGAGAGGGGGCAGAGGGAAGGAAGTATGTCACCCAGTGAGAGGCCTTACTTACCGTTGCGTTCTAAACTGAGCTCTGTACATGGCACACTATATTGACTTTGAAGCATAAAAAGCTTTTCTAGATACTCCAATACACTGGAGGCGCCTCCTTTATTACCGCCCCATGTTTGTGTGTGTGCTGGTGTGTGTGAGCCAACAAAAAACCAGGCTGGCAAAAAAGTGTTGCACATCTCGCTTGTCGCACGTCGCCCGATCGAGTCAGTTCGCTCGGTTTGAGCTGCGCTGTCAACGCGTTGCCGCCTGCTGCGCCGCCAGCTTTAACATATTGCCAGCTAAACGCCAGCTGAGAAGAGAGAGAGAGAGGGGGAGACAACTGCAGTTAGCTTAGGGATTAGAAGAGGCAGGCAAACTGGCTAAGGCAGCTCGAATTTGGTTTATATATTTACCATATATGACAGTCTCTCTGTTGTATTATTGATTCAAGTATTATCATCAAATCACAAAGCGTACTGCAGCTGCTTGCAGCTCTCTCTCTCCCTCTCTCCCACCCTCTCTCTCTTCCTTATCGTACTGTAGTTTGCTGTCGTGGGGTTTATAAAGTTGTTCAAGGCGCAACCCACAGGCAGCACGCAGCAAATACGCAGATAAAATGTTGGTTTATGCAAAGTACAATGCAGCTGTGTATGTATGTGTGTGCCTGTGTGTGTATTGCATGCTTTAAACTAATTGTAGCCAGCGCTTTTGGCAAATGCTCGACGCCATTGTTGCAGTTCCGCCTGCTGCAGCTGCAGCTCCTCTTCGTTTTCTTTTTTTTTTGGGCTTCCTATTCAAGTGCTGGCATAATCCACGCACTCATACAAGCATCTGTGTACGTGTGCGTGTGTGAGTGTGCAGTGTTTGTGTTTTAACCGCAAACGAAAACAAGTAACAAATGCTATTATCAAGCGCGCCTGACTCTAAAATACCCTACACCTCACTCAGAAAAGACGTTGCAAATACTCATTTCATTCTGCTTAATATTTCATGTTTAATAGAAAGTTATATATAAAATTGACTATATAGCTGACATTAGTAAGTCTGTCATGCCTTTATCTACCTGTTACTTTTATATTTACACAAACATGGCATACCCCTTTTTGAGCATTTCGCTTGGTCGCAGGGTATGAAAACCAACAAAAGCTTGCAGTTAGGTGGCAGAAGGAGCTGATGCAAACGGACAGGCAGATAGTGTGAAAGGAACAGAGACGGAAGAGAGAGAGAGAGAGAGAGAGAGAGAGCGAGAGACAAACAGAAAGAGACACATACAGAGAAAGAGAGACAGAGACAAACAGACAGAGCGTGAGACAGAACAGACGCTGGGACAGCAGCTGGTGACAGTTCTGGCAGAGAATGGAGGCTGAGTCTAGGAGTGGCAGCAGCCTGCAACTGGGGTGACCAGGGAGTGAGCTGGAAGCTGGAGGGACTAGGGAGGGGGGTGGCCAGCCAGCCTGCAAATATGTTGGCGTAACAACTTTCGAGATTTGTGTCAGCTCGTTTGAGAATTAGTCGTAGGTTTTTAGCAAAATTAAAAAAAATCTGTCACTCTGTGTGGTTGCCATTTGCCGTTTCATTGTTGTGCAGCAGGCACAACCTGCCCCAGCATGGCACCTAGTCCCTGTACCCACCTCCACCCCCCACTCTCCCTGGTACCTAGCCTTATCCCCTGCCCACTCTCATATTCAGTCAAGCAATTGTCTTTATGTACTCACAAATGTGTGTTGGACTAAGAGGGCAGGAAGCAAGAGTGGCAGGTGGAGTGGAGAGACAGGAAGGGGGACTGGGTGGCTGTCTTAAATTATTTATGCGCCGCAAAATGTGCAAAGTAATTTATTCAGATTATATGCAAGGGAAGAAAGACTCGCAGCGAGCGAGTGAAATGAAGATGAAGCCCTTTTCAAACGGCCGCCAAAGTGTCCAAAGTCAAGTGCACGAAATTAAGCTCTGCAGCTGCCGGATGCCGTCGCCAGTCCCCCCTCCCCCTTCTGCTCCCACCTCCCGCTTAACGTCAAAGGCGACGGCAACGGCGACGGTAGCGGCTTCTTCAACTTGGCCGTAAAATTTTATGTAGCCATAATTTAGCTTTAAACTCGCGCCTTGCCAGGCAGCCTCCTGCCCCCTCCCGCTTCCCGCTGCCTGTCTGTGCGTGTGGACGCACCTTGGCTCACGCATTTAAACGGAAATAAAATAAAATTACAAAAAGTGGGCAACTTTCTGACGTTGCGATTGTTATCCTTGCCCCCGCCCCTTCTCCCTTTCCCCTTTGGCCCTGCTTCACTTTCCGCTACAACTTCAGCTGCTGCGGCTGCTGTAAACGGCTGACAGAAAGTGATTTAGAAACTATGCCAGTTAAGGGGGAGGGGCAGCGGCATTGTGTGTGTGTGTGTGTGTGGTGAGAGAGAAAGAGAGAGAGAGAGAGGGAGTGAGTGTGGTAGGAGGCAGTTTATTTGTCGACTCGTTTTGCAGTCATAAAGGTGAATTTAAATTTGGTATTTCTGGCTACTCGCATTTTCATTTGTTTGCCACACACACAAACACACACACACACACACACACACACACACGCATACACACACGCAAAATATGCCATTTAAATGAGTTAAATGAATTGAAATCTTGCCAAATTGAAACTGAAATTGAAGTTGAAATCGAATGTGAGAGAGGCGAAAATTGCAGCCAGCACAAATTGAGCTGCCTTGTGCCTTATGCCATGTACCTTGTGCCTTATGCCATGCCTGTTAGTCGTTAGAATTTACAGTTAGCTCGCGCGTAAATATGCTCAAAATGTCGGAATGGCGTTTACATATTTAATACGCTCTCTAACAGGCTTAATCAGCATTACAAAGTAATTAGAGTTAATTCTTTTGTACTTGCGCAAGGCAAACACCTGCCTGCCACACACAGAAACACACACACACGCACGCAGAAGATATTTGTAAACTGTTGCGCGGCAATTTGCATGGTTAATTATCTATTAACTTGCGCATAACTTTTATACAGACAGCAAGGGGAAGAGGGGGGAGCATTGCGTGGCATAAAGAAGGCGCTGCTTATAGCTAATCCCAATGACTGTTATAACATATAAGCGCACACGTACACACAGTCTGCCACAGACACACAGACACACACACGCATACAAAAATGTACATCCGTTTCCGCTGGCTGCGTTGTCGCCATCGCAGTCGCTTTCATTGTTGTTATATAAAGGTAAAACGCACCGCAGCTATCAACAGCAAGCAGAGAGAGAGAGAGGGAGGGAAGGGGAGGGAGGGGGAGGGGGGAGGTAGGATAGGTAGACAGCTGAAGAGAAATGAGCAGAGCAAAACGGTAATAAAAGCAAGTTATGCTAATCTTAATGCGACGCCATTTTCAGTTCGCATTCAGTTTCATCTCCCTCTCTCTCCCCCTCTCTCTCCCCCTCTCTCTCTTTGTGCTGCTGCTGCCCTAAATTATGCTTATGAAATATTTGTATAAAATTAAAGTTTAATTTTAACTACAAAACAGTCGACAAACAAATGCCCAAATGCCGCAGGTCAACTTGCCATTGTCGAAGGGGGTCAAGGTCGTGTCGAGCCTGCTCAGCAGTTATACGTGTATATTTGGAATACTTTGGCTGCCTGCAGCACAGTGCAGCAAGTGAAAACAATTTAAATATGCATTCAGTTTAGAAAGTTGAAAATCAATAAGCATAAGAAAAGCTACGAACTTGGCTCACAATGCATAGTTAAAGCAGAAAGTTCTTCTGCTTCTGCTTGATCTGCTCAGATTTAAGGCACATTTTCAAGTATTTATCGAGGTGTTTGTATGCGACCATTTCTCTAATCAATTTGATACCCTTACGCTTAATTTTTTTCGTTGCTGTTGTTGTTGCAAAGGGTCTCGTCGCAATCGTCCTCAATCGATTCACATTATTGACACATTTTTGACAAATTGCCAGGCTGACTGAGGCTGAGACTGGAGACTGGACCGTAGCATGGATTCCGTTTGCGGGCAGTGTCCTTTTTTCTTTTTTTTGGTATTTATATCAGCGACGTGTTTGGCATGCTAGAGAGAGCAACTCACTCACAAAAGGTTGCATACCTTACGGCGCGCGCCTCCCACTCGCTGTCTGTCTGTCTGTCTGCGAGGGCGGCGCGACGGGGCGGCTCGACGGTAAAGCAGGTCAACGGTTTATGGGTTTTATTTGTTTGTTTTACTTTCGATGCGAACCCTTGTCAAGTGCAACCCCCCCACCCTCTCCCTCGCTCTCTGCTCTCCTCTCTAGGCCTGCGTCTTTACTGCGTATTACCGCAAAACGCTGTCGGGCGTCTGACGTGCATTTCTGACTGTCCTTGCTCCGCTTTGCCTAGCTTGGCCTGGCCTGGCCTTAATTATGTGTGTGCGGGCCAAGACTAGTACAAGTAGTATAACAAATGCACACATGAAACGCAGCAGCAGCAGCAGCCTCTGCCTCGTCTCGCAGACTGCGTCAGTGCTCAGTTAATTGCTCGTGGCGCCACTTGACCGAGCTCTGCTGCACACACACACACACACGCTAGCACACTGTGGCACTGTGTGTTGCGCTGCAGGATGCCGCCTGCCTGGTTCCGTTTAGGCTGACAGCTTAAAACAGCAGCACCTACAACGGAACAAGGGAGACAACTGCTCTGGCTCTGGCTCTCCCTCGCTCTCTCCTGGGGCCACTTTTGATTATTTTAAGAGACTCGCTGGCCATTGTCAGCCCCGCCTGTGCCCCGCCTGCCCGCCTGCCTGCCTGCCTATTTATTTGCCCCATGCAACCCATGTCCCACTGTCATGCACAATCTTGCAAAGAGCTTCGGCTTTGATGTGCTCTTATCTGCAGCAGTTCATCGTTCCGACCACTCACGAGGCGCCACTCCAGCGAAAAGGGTTAGAATTGCGAGTACTCGTTCGAAATTGCACAATGGCTCAACCTTTTTACCCCCCCCCCCCCCCTCTGCCTTCCTCTTGCCTTTGGCATAGCTCTTTGTGCGGCTTTGATTTTTATTTAGATGCCCCAGCTAAGATATTTTTCGGGGAATTCTTCTCTGCAAGCCGAACATCTTTATTAAGTATAAGCTGGCTGGGGGGCGCAGGGGGTGGGGTAAATGGAAATGGAAATGGTCATGGAAATGGTAACAGTTGTCAATGTCTGGGAATGTCTGCAGGTAATAACGATGCTAATGCTTGCCTGAATGAACTGGCCTGGCACACAGCTAGCCTCGGCCCTCGGCCTCGTTGGCCACATCCTGTTACTTAATTTCCGTTTCAAATAAACTTTGCTTGTTGCTAATTTCGTTGCACACACACACACACAGGCACGGGCAGAAATGAAACTGGGCCACACACACACACACACACATAGTTGCAGATTTGTGTCTGTCTCTCTCTTCGATGACTTTCCTCCTCGCGTTGCCATACTGCAACTAATCCGAAACTAAACAAAGCAAGCGAAGGGGGGAAAAGGAAGACAAATAAATGCTCTGTAAGCGCATTCGGCAGGATTTTGCATAGCAGATACTCTGTAGACAGACAAAAGGCAGCTTAATTGGATTTATAAGCATATTCTCTGGCACTAAATGTGTGCGATATATTCCATATGTATTCCTGCACTCTATACTTTTCTCGCAGTCACTTAAGTTTGCTGCTCTTCTTTATAATTTCACTCTGTTTCTTTCGGCTTGTTGATCGAGCACACACACACACACTAGGTGCATGTGTGTGGGAAGTGCCTCCTGCTGCATATTTTATGCTCAAAGAGCAAGGCTGCAATATCCGCACTCAGCTGCCTGTCAATCGTGGGCAAGCCCCGTAGGTGCTGAACAAACCTAAATGGATGCGAACCGAGGGCGAACTCTTCGATGTTTATTGGCGGCCTTTTAATGCACAGCACGTGTGTGTGTGTGCGAGTGTGTGTGTGTGAGTCGTAGCACTGTTGCACACTTGTATTGCCTGTGCTGCAGCAGACAGTCTGCCTCGTGTCGCTGCCTCAATTGCTGCTTCGGCTTTTATAGTCCAATCGCCTCACTCTACGCTTTGTGCCCCTCACCTCCCCCCCTCCGTGCCCGCCTGGACTGTGTGAGTGCATATTAAGCTATTCGGAACGCCGCTTGCACGCTTTTAACCCGAAAACTCAACGGCTCGACGTCTCGCAGAGAAAACTTTTAACTGCGAATGCATAAAAGCTGCATGGCCATTACTATCAGTTACAGTCTTTGCCAAACAACAACAACACAAGAGGGGGCAACAATGCCCCATTGTGCAGCGAGAGAGGGAGGGAGAGAGAGGGAGCAGGAGAGGGAGAGCACGGCGTGGCCCGTGAGTGTTTGCTGCCATTTTTATTTGAAAGAATCCGGAACAGGGTTTATGGCAGATGTGCATGCAGTTCCGCTGTCTTGTTCTCCCTCTCTCTGTCTCTCGCCACTCTCGCTGTCTCTTTCACTGTCTGGAACTCGTAACTGGCACCGTTAGCGTCTGCGGTTAGCATTTCCCCCGCCCCTCTCTCACCTGCCCCAGGTAAGTCTGTTTGTTTGCCTGTTTATGTGGCTGGCTTCCTCTGCGCTTTATGGAGAAAGCGGGGCACATTAGTAGTCGCTGCGTTGGTGGCAAGTGGCAAGTGCAGCTGCAAATTAACATCAATTATTAATTTCGATTTGCAGCAATTAGCAAGCGAGAGACAACGCAGGCAGCGCGCTGCATTTGGCAGCAGATTTATGTTTGCATTTATTCAAATGCCTCGCAAATTGATTGATTTATTATGCATACATACCCGACTATCTATTGAGGCATTAGTATAACAAGGGCGGTAGGTTTGTGTGGTGTGGTATGTGCTTTGCCGCATGTTGCCATGTTGCAATGATCATTTCGGACACATTATTAATATAAAATATGGAAATGAGTCTGGCACATTTACGCATATAAATATTTCATATACACAGGGTTATTTAGAAAAAATCCATGTTTACGGCAATCCGGACGCCATTGAGCTCCAATGTATGCCGCCCCCAAAGCCAACGTTGGCAGTGGCAACGGTAAGTCGCATCGTATGAAATCAATTATGAACTGTGTTGAGACTTAATGTACGAAAATTTTGGGTTATTAAATTATGTAGAATTAATTGAAAGCTTTGCGGCATTGCGAATTGCAATGCATAGATAACATTGATGAAACAACGGAGCAAAAGCATTAGAGAAGCTTAGCCATTCAAATGAAATAACATAACAAATTTTTGGTATAGAGTATTGTGTGATAGATTTGATTTATGCCAGCTAAAACACACATTGCGGCATACTAGTTGGTTCATTTGTTATGCTTACTTAGTTTAATTATTGTTTAATATGATTTTTATACCGTCTGTCCGTCCGTCTGTCCGTCTGTATGTTGCAACGCAAACTCGTCTCTCAGTTTTAGAGCTATCTTGATGAAACTTGGTATACATGTTTCTTATTGCTGCGGGCTGTAAATAAGTCTGAATGAGTCGTATCGGACCGATATATCGTATGGCTACCATAGAAACTATCGGCAGATTCTTGTCATTTTTCAAGATATTGCCAAGAAACTTTAGCAATCTATGACTTAGTCTGTCCATTCAAAGCTGTGCAAATTTGATCAAAATCGAACCGATATATCGTATAGCTACCATAGTAACTATCGGTAGATTCTTGTCAATTTTCAAGATATCGCCAAGAAACATTGGCAATCTATGCCTTAGTCTGTCCATTCAAAGCTGTCCAAACTTTATCAAAATCGAACCGATATATCGTATAGCTACCATAGGAACTATCGGTTGATTTTTGTCATTTTTCAAGATATCGCCAAGAAACATTGGCAATCTATGCCTTAGTGTGTCCATTCGAAGCTGTGTAAATTTTATTAAAATCGCACCGATATATCGTATAGCTTCCATAGTAACTATCGGTCGATTCTTGTCAATTTTCAAGATATCGCCAAGAAACTTTCGCAATCTATGACTTAGTCTGTCCATTCAAAGCTGTCCAAATTTTACCAAAATCGAACCGATATATCGTATAGCTTTTATAGTAACTATCGGTATATTCTTGTCATTTTTCAAGATATCGCCAAGAAACTTTCGCAATCTATGACTTAGTCTGTCCATTCAAAGCTGTGCAAATTTTATCAAAATCGAACCGATATATTGTATAACTTCCATAGTAACTATTTGCCGATTTAATATTTGAAGTTAGTGCAAGGGTATAAAACCTTCGGCGTGCCGAGGGTAGCCTTTCTTACTTGTTTTTTTGTTTTATTATTGATCCCCGTTTTGGTTGCGCTTTAGGAATTGGAATTGGACAATGAAATACCCACGGGGCCGGACTCTGAGAGTATAGCGGAGCTAGAGGATGATTTGGTTTGTGTTTCCTGCTCCCCTTCTACTTTTTGTTTGACTTTTATTTTATTTTCTTTTATTTTTTCCTCTCTTTTTATTTCTTTATACTATTTTCGTTTGTATCAGAGTGCCCCGCCCGACGAGCCAGCCGTAGATCCCAATGATTTGAGCAACGACAGTGCGTGGTCCTCTGCAGCGGCCGAGGTTAGACTACGTTGTCCTTTACGTCGTTTACTCTGCTTAATTAAATATTTTGCCAGCACTTTGATTACACTGTGCAGCAGCAGCAGCAGCGGCAGAATCAATAAACATGGCAACTAAAATAGCAGCAACAACGATTTGCACTCTCGCTTTAACGAGTTTTTAATAAGCCAACGTCACTTACGCTCTCTCTCTCTCTCTCGCTTCCGCAGGCAACTGACAACTATGACCCCAGTGAGATTCAGCCCCCCGGACAAACGCAGTACATGCACGAGAGACGTAAGTAGTCGCAGCACCTGAAGCCGTAGACGAAGCCGGAGGATTCTAATTAGGCAACCTGCTAATGGAATGACTTTCGCTCTCCCTCTCTTCCTCTCTCTCTCTCTCTCTGCAGCATATCGCGGCATTAAGGGCGAAAAGGGCGATCGGGGACCCAAGGGCGATAGTATACGCGGCCCACCGGGACCTCCTGGGCCGCCGGGGCCCAAGGGGGAAACGCCTGCGTATCCGCCCTTTGTGGAGACACCGAGTCCGGGGGCTGTAAGTATTTGGAGTTGCCAATTGCAATTGCAATGGAATTCCCATTGGGCAAGGCAGGCAAAAAGGTGACAGAAAAAAATGCAAATGCGCCAGCCTGAGCTTGTCCGGCGTGCACTTGCCCAATGAGAGTTTGTCAATTAGATGGAATTCGGCAGAGCTCTTAGCAAGCTACCTAACTCTCAAACCTAAATGAAATGTGTCAATCTCTTGCAGAAATACACTGGCGAATGTACTTGTAATGCGTCTGATATCCTGGAGGCCATCAAGGACAATGATACACTACGTGAAACGTTGCGAGGCCCGCCCGGACAGCAGGGCAGGGATGGCAAGACCGGAGCCCCTGGACTTACCGTAAGTAGCAGCAGAGACGAGTACGTAACGATTGTTACGGTGGAAGAGGGGACTGATTAGGAGGAGAAGGAGGCGGGCAACGGGTTGGCTAAAAGGCAATATTTGACATGGATCTAACGCATTTTCAATTTCATTACACACATCGTCTAATCTTCGAGTGAAGGCAGGGCAGTACAGGGGGTTGGGGGTGGGAGGGAAAGATGCTTATCGACTTCCGGACACACGCACACACACGCACTCAAGCGAGCTGCCCTGTTTTCCTAGGTCAAACATCATAATTTGCAGTGCGCGTCAGTGTGTGCGACTGTGCGTGTGTGCGTGTGTGTGCCTGCTGTGCGTGTGAGCGGAAACGAAGAAAAACGTCGCAGAGGAAACGAAAAATTTCTTTATGAAGGCAAGCAACTCACGCTCAAACACTTATCCACTTTGGGGGCGCTACTGCACACGGTACTCGCTGTGTTGTATTATCTCATCGGAAGAGCGCAGCACAAGGGCCCAACGTACATGTGTATGTGTGAGTGTGCGTGTGTGTGTGCCTGTTTGCTGTCTGGCATTTGGTACAGCAAGAAGTGTCTCTTTGTACCGCCTCGCCTTGCCCTGCGTAAGCCGGCTAAGTACTTGCTGTGCGTGTGTGTGTGCGGTGTGTGTGTGCGTGTGGGTCAAAGGCTAAGTCCACAATGATACAACGAGATGTTGGCCTCAACATCCACTCGAGCCGAAAGTGCCTGTCACGCCACAGTGCAGAAGCTACTCGAAGCGACAAAAAAGTATATATATCAAATCACTTGGAGATCCTCCGACTGCGACTGCAAATGCATTTTACTTTTCTTGTTACCATTTTCGGCAAACCCCAACCGCTCTTTCCACTTCCTTCCCCTCCTCCCTTTTGCTTAGCAACCTGTGGAACGCAGCCTCTTCAATACGCTGCAGTACATCAAACGAAAAGCGGTATGCGAAACATTCTCTGTGGCTGCCAGCAAAACAGCTAGGAAAATATGTTGAGAACTCTTCGTAACCCCAATGTAAAGCAGTTTGGCCATGGCCAGCACTGACCCAGCAGCAGCTCGTGCCCGTAGCTTGGAGCCAGTAACCCCCTCTCTTACCCCACCCCTACCCCGTTGGCCAGTCCAAATGCTTGAGTAAAATATGGCAAAACAGGCGCGCATACCGGAAATTCCAGCGACAATGTTGTTGCTCCACTGCTAATCCCTTAACTAATAGCAATTAATTTAAAAGACGACGATAAGCAACAGAACAAGCAGCAATAACAACAACAACAACAGCTACGGCTACTGCTTCTCGTACTGCCTGGGGGAAACGAACAAACAAAGGACAACTGAAACACGAACAGAACACGCAAATGGCGCACAGCGTGACCATTTTGCATAAGATTAAGGACATTGGGAGACACAGCACATTTCTTTTTTTTTGGTTTGGTGTGCAAAGGAAAGCCCAAACCCCAAAACCCAAAACCGAATACCCGCCGAAGCCTGGGCAGCTGGGCTGCGCGTAGATTAATGAGCTAGGGCTAAAACGCAACGATTATGTAAATCGACCACAGTCGAGGCCTGGCGGCGGAACTTGAATAGTTTGTAGAGTTCTATGTAGATTTCCCGAGCTGTAGACAAGGAACACACACAGACACAGTCACTGCTAGAGACATAGATGTAGATGTAGATGCAGACGTAGTAGACAGAGACGTCCGTTCTATACATAATACGCCCACTAATGTGATTTATTTCTTGGTCGCCGGCGGCGTCGTTTTTCCACATCTTCCTTTTGCACAGGGTGCCACTGGTGTGACTGGCGCACGCGGCCCGGAAGGTCTACAGGGGGAGAAGGGTGAGCCAGGTGTCGACGGAATGCCCGGAGTTATGGGTCCACCAGGACCACCGGGTCCGCCTGGCTTGCCAGAGAGTTACGATGTAAGTATAGCTTTAATTGTTGTACAATATTTAATTGAACTTCGTTTTACTATCGATAAACGCTGCTGTTATCGATGTTTTTTGTTTGCATATCGTTTGTTTTTACTAAATGTGGCATATGCCATGTAATTTTGCATACTTTTTAAAGCATTACAAAATACTTTTAAGTTATTATTTAAAACATATTTAATCATACAATCGCTTTAATAATCTGTTTATACCCTTCGACTATTGAAATTAGTTAAAAATGGTATACTCAGTTTGTGCAAATGTATGTAATGGGCAGAAGGAGTCGTGGCAGACCCCACAAAGTATATATATATTCTTGCTCAGGATCACTAGCCGAGTCGATTGAGCCATGTCCGTCTGTTTGTCCGTCTGCCTGTCCGTCTGTCCGTTTGAACGTCAAGATCTCAGCTATTAGAAAAGCTAGAGACATCAAATTTCACATGAAGGTTCCTGTATATCGTAGGTAGATCTAGTTGATTTTAAATTTTTTATGCCACGCCCACCGCCCACGCAAATTGATTATTTATAATTATTTGAAAAAGTATTGAGGTTACAGCTTTCTACTTTGGTAGGAACCTAGATAATTGCAATATAAATCTATTCTTCAAATTGCTACAACCGTAGCGTGTGTAAAGCTGATTGCTATGACGGTTTCACAAATTAGATCTAAAAGAGAGTTTAAATGGAATTAAATATCTAATAATTTGTTTCGAAACTGGGCGAATGGTATCTTACTGTCGAGTGCGCTCGACTGTAGCTTTTCTTATATGTTCTGCATTAAAAAATATTATTAAGTTTTCATTTTAAACATATTTAATCATGCAATCGCTTTAATAAACTTTTTAATAATCAATTATTTTAAGTTCTTAACAGGAGTATTACAATAAGCTCTAAAGCCATATGAATTGTGCGATTATTATTGCTTTATCTTTTTTTGTTGCGAAGCAGTGAAAACAATTTTTTATAAATTTCATAATGCAACTTATTTTAACACATATTGCAAAAGTTTTAAGGCTTCGCAGAAGCCAAAAAAAAGTTTGATTTCTGCTGAAACACCCTGTACGCAGATACATATTGGTTTACAGTCTTGTTGTTTGATTATATTTATAATGCATGTGCTGTGTACAGGGTATTGCTGAGTTGAGCATACTCGACTATAAGGTCTTTACTTTTATACCATTAAAATCGGCACAAAATTGCAACTTTTAACATAGACCCTACCCCCAAAACACCCTGTGAAAAAGAGGTCCGCCTTCCGTTTCTGCTTATCCGTCGCATTCTTTCAATCACGCACAATTCTGGTGTCCCCCGCAAAGTCGCGGTTGCTTCAGTTCCAGCCTGCCTGCTTCAGGATGGCGGGTAAACGTCCGTCATGTTTTACTAGCCACACAATTTGCCTAAACCAATTTCCGGGCCACGTTGGACGCACGCTGTGCTACGAGGAGCGACCAAAAGTGACTGCACCTGCACTCTGTTCGTGTCTTGGTGTGTGTGTGTGTGTGAAAAATTGCCGAACAGATTTCGGGCACGACGCGACGTCGTTTGCCGCAAATGGGTTATCTGCGCTAATAATCTTAAAACCACAAAGGTATAACACGGCAACAACAACAAGCAGCAGAGGGGGAGAAGGAGGGGCAGGCCGTGCTGCCTAGGCCAACATGAACATCTCGCAGAAATGCCAAAACGTAAGTGTCCTAAGCACGCAAGCCAAGCCCAGTTCGCCTGCCTCCCCCTCCCCCTGCCTGCAGGCACTGCCTTCCGAGCAGGAACTCCATGTGGAACGTGCAGCTGGCTCCGCTGTAGTCGTTGTTGTTGTTGCTGCCTGCGGGTTTGTGATTCAGGTCTCTCGCACAGTGCGCTGGCATGCCAGCTTGTGGCAATTACTGTTATCAGCGCATGGCGCGCAGTTCACGCGGTTAAACGCGCTAACACGCATACAGATACTGCCGCACACACACACACACAGTCGCGCACAGCTGGCGAGGCTTTTAACCCTTTTATGCAAGCGAAACTTTTATTTTTTCCTGCCTTTATCATCGCATTTCAACGCCGCGTATGTTGCCTGCTTCAGTATCTCTGGCAGCGTGTGCGTGTGTGCGCGAGTGTGTGTGCGAGTGTGTGTGTGCGGTTGTGGTTGTAATCATTATCGCGCTGTTACGGTTATGAGAGTGTCAAGCTACTTATGGCTAACGCGCCAGTTAAATCAGACGCTCGCTTAGTCAGCCTCCCATTGTTTTATGCGCTCCTCGTTCTGGGTTTATTATCATTATCGCAGCGGGGGAACAGACTGCGGGGGAGCTGCGGGGGAGGCTGCGCGTCATTTAAAGGCGTTTTTCAATTGTTGTTGCTGTTGTCAAACACTTTGACCTTGCTTGCTTACACAGCCCCAGGAGAGAGAGAAAGAGAGAGCAGAGGCCAGGGGCGGAAAAGCTTTTACGTTTATTGGAACGACTTTTGATTGTTGACATGAGCAGAGCAACAGCAACAACAACAACAACGATAACTTTTGCAAATGTTTTAGACAGGCCAATTACGGGTTTTCCTGTGCCTACAGAAGGAGTTGGGGGGTTGGGCCGGGTATCTGTAAAAGTTGCAATTTATTCACGCCGTTTATACAAGGTCGCTTGAAATTGATATCATATACTATATTAATACGCTCTAATTTCCATTGCCCATTGTTCTATCTGTACTCCTAATATATATAAACCAAAAACTCAAATCGAAACACACACACACACACACCAAATGTTTTATATGTATTCTTGTAACAATCAACACACACATAAATAACAGATAAATTGGAATCCTACCAGGACTTTCAAGGTATAAACATTTAACAATTTCCATTTAACATGTATGTTATACTACCCCCACCCCCTCCTCCACCCACTCAACCACTGCGAGAACTAACCAAAAAAGTAAACGAGCAAAATAAAAACGAAGGCGAACAAAAACAAAAGCACAAGCGTTCGCCCCCGGGTAAGCAATGGCCGCAGCACCTAATGGACCTGAACCCCTCGCAGTCATTAGTCCCCGCTCCGTGCCGCTGCATTTGGTAGCCGCAAAAAGGGGCGACTCAGATCATTAATCAAATTTCCTGTGGCAGCAGATACACCTACATACATGTGTGTGTGTGTATCTAAGGGTCGCCTGCTGCTTAAAAAATGGCCCCAAAAAAAAAAAAAATACATGTATCGAAAATAAATTGTACAACAAGCAAATATTTAACAAATTACTGTGCTTACCTTCTCCCCCCACCCCCAATCCCAATCACATAGGAATCCTTAATGGGCAACTCGATGGGCAGTCTAAGAAGCTCGACGGCCACACAGGCAGGACCTAAAGGAGCGCCCGGTGATAAAGGTGAACCCGGCCGGCCAGGAGATCGCGGTGAAAAGGTGAGTCAAAGGGCAAGACCCCAAAGTACATATGTGTGCCTGTGTGTGAGTGTGCCTGTGTGTGTGCATTATAAATTGCGCATTTGTGTGTGCGCTCACATTGTTGTGTCAAATAATAACTTCTGCTCTATTGATTACTCAATTGATTTCGAGGCAGTCCAAGGCAGTAGAACAAAGCGTAGCAGTGGCTATTAAGTAGCCGACATGTAGGTTGCACACACACACACACACATGTTAGATGGGGGGAATGTAAACCCTTTGCAGCCTGCCTACTACTGCCCTCTTCAATTTCCTGGCAAATGAAGCATATTTAGCTGAAAGTCTACAGATTTATTACACTGCAATCATTCGTCTGGACAGGGAGAGGGGTGAAGGGAGAGGGGAGCGCGGGGTGGGCAGGAAATAAAGTACATGACTTAACACATAAATATCCAACTGAGACGATGTCGTATGATTTCTCCATTGACCCTGGCAATTTGTTAGCATTTATAGCTCATTTGCTTGCGAGTAGATATGATCATTGAGTGGGTGCGCTCCCTCTCCGTCTTCCCCTTTTCCTTCTCTGCTTTCCGTTAGTAATCGTTTTCTCCTTAGCCAGTCCGCTTTCATAGCGGTACTGCATTTGGGCCTTCACTTGTATTCTTCTCGTATTATTTTCGTAATAAGTTTTGGCCATTTCTGCAGCTCATCCTGCTTAGGGAGGCGCTTAGTTCCCTGCCATTACGCTTCATGCTATTTAGCAGCTTAGGGTGTTGGTGTCGGTGTCGGACTGACTCTCTGTCTGTCTGTCTCTCTGTCTGTGTGTATGGGTGTGCAAGTGTGTGTGTGTGTGTGCCCTGCTGGACCCCTCGTTAGCGAGGGCTGGCGAGCTGGAAAAAGTAGCGTGCATATTTCTTTTATGTGTAACCTCAAAACTTTAAGCTGCCCAAAAACTCACACAAAACCGTTTGACTACGTCCGTGTGTGTGTGTGAGTGTGTGTGTGCGTAGCCCGTTTTGGAAGATTGGGTGTGTCGCACGTGAAGCTGAAACTGCGACTGCAAAGGGGATTGGAATTGAGTTGGGGGGGGGCACAAGTTGAAGCTGAGACTTGGCCTCGGAGTTGGGGGCGTTTCACGGATTGTCAGGCAACTTCCGGTACGCAGCAACGTATAATATATAACTCACGAATTCTGCAACACTTAATTCTGGCGCTGCTGCTGCTGCTGCTGTTACACCTCTGCCTTGTGCGTGTGGGCGTTTGTCAAGATTTATTTGACCTTTGATAAATTATGTAACCGTGTGTGTTATTTGGTTTGTGGCAAAGTTTTTCGTAGGCCCTGCTACGGTTCCAAGTGAGTAGTTGCCCTCGAATATGTGTGTGTGTGTGTGACACGCCCTCCCCAAGAGGGCAAGCTGGCAAAGCGTATTTAATCGGGCGTGAAATAAAAAGAAATTATGCAAAAGCTTGAAGCTTCTTCTTCGGTGCGTCTTGCGTATATCGTAGTATAATAAAAAATCGATTTAGATTTTCTGATGAATTTACGCCCAATTTACGACGCAGCACACACACACACAGTCACACACTCACACACAGAGGCTTACCGAAATTTTGTTATTGCATTTGAATTTTGGCAAACTAATATTGAAATTAGCATTTTAAACGTATGAATACACGCACAATTAGCTACATTTCATTTAACTCAAAAGACAGCCACGCCCCCCCCCGGAGCACTTTGTAATGTGCGAGTGCGTGTGTGTGTGTGTGTGGCTTATTAATTATTCATTAGTTGGCATTAAGTTGCCGATACACCGAAATGGGAGCCAGAAGCCTGAGGCAGCGACAGCACAGACTCCATTTAAGCCAGTTCCACATCCAGCGCCAGAGCCGGCATCCAAAGCGTAGCCACAAACCGCGTTTGCGTCAATTTGCCGGGGAAAGCATTTAGGGCAACGTTGATCCGCTGGCAATGTGCTTGCCGAATATATCGGAGTGAGTTCGTCGCCTGCTCGCCTCGGTATCGGAGTCATCGCTTCGACGGCAGCAGGCGCAGCGGGCAAAGCATAGCAGCTTGCTGCACAATTCCACAAAGCAGCAATTGGCCAGGCAAAAGGTAGTCGAAACCGGAAATGGCATACTCCTCCTCCTCGACTGCAGGAGTGCAGGCTATAGAATTTTGTAGTAGTATTCCAAATTGTTTCTCTCTATGCTTTGACTGAAGCTGAAGACAATGAAATAATGATACGAATTTTGAGGGATTTCAATTATGTCCCAGAAAATGCGCCTAAAATGCTGCCACACTTCTTCAGGGGGAAACCCTGACAAAATTGGGCGCCTTTTTCCCTTTGCCACACGGGACGAGGCAAATGCGGCGTCCCGAGTGCGGCGTCTTTTGCCAATCGTTTTGTGTTTTCGGGCTTGTCACCAGCATTGCATAAATTTATGTAAGGCAGGCGAGCATGTGTGCGTGTGTGCGTGAGTCGTGTGTGTGTGTGTGTGTGGCTGTGCGTGTGTGCTCGTTTGATTGTGGGGATTGTGGATTTTAGAATTGATTTGATTTCAAAATGAGTTTGAATTGAATTTTTGCCGACGACAAAACGTTTGAAATTGAGTTTTACGGCCAAATTAGGCGTGAGTGCGGGCACCCCCTAGGGAGGTCCATGAAGCGTATATTTAATACCGTAAATCATTTTACACACGTCTCACACTCTCTCGCTTTCTCTCGCTTCCAAACAGGGTCACAAAGGCGCACACGGTCCGGCTGGGCCCAAGGGTGAGCCCGGAGCACCAGGCCTGCCCGGACTGGCAGGACAACCGGGCGATGGCAATGGCACCAAGGGCGAACGTGGCGAAAAAGGTGAAAAGGGTATGCGCGGACGACGCGGCGGCACTGGAGCAGCCGGACCAATTGGACCGCCTGGCAAGCCGGGACCCACCGGTGATATTGGACACTCGGTAAGGCACTCGTAACTTTAGCATTCATATTCATGAAATCGGACGGGGCAGAGGAAGCCTTAACCCTCCTTGTTGCCTGCTGTGCAAAGTTCGCTCTATATGCAGACAGCGTTTTAGCCACAATTCGCGACCTAGACGGATGCAAAGCGAAAGCGCAAACAACTTGGCGAAATAAACTCAAACGAAAAGTATTTTAAGTGCATTTTCATCACGGTTATTCAGGGCGCTGAAGCAGCTCGCGATTCCAATTGCAGTTGCTGCCTCTATACCTCTCTCTATCTCCTTCTCTCTCCCGCTCTACGGTCATTATTCCGCAATAACGGCGCGCAGCAGCTGCCGCTGCAGCAGCAACAACAATGGCCGCCATGTGCAGGCCAAAGTTTGCCGCCCCCTCAACCCCCTCGCGCTGTCTGCGCGTATGAGGCGCGCCCTCTGCCAACTGGCATCGTTTACCGCCGCTCGAAATCAAAGTCAAGCAACGTTCCATATATAGCGAAATGAAGCCAAACGAAAGTTTCACTCAATTTCTGGCCAGGCACGAGGCACAACAAAGCGCGATGAGACTAACAAAAATTGTTGCACTCTAAACTGCAAAAGTTTTGCGCCGGCCATAGTTCAATTTGGTTTTGTTTCACTCCGCCCCTTCGTCTCCTTCTCTTCTTCTCCTCCGCCTTTGCTTAGGCAAGCCGCATTCTCTGCAGTTTTTTGCTTTTTGCGCATCCCAGCAACGTTTATGAGATTTTGCCAATAGCTTTTGGAATGTCTGCGTCTTGTTTCTTGCAGGGACGTCCTGGCATGCAGGGACCCAAAGGTGACACGGGAGCCAAAGGTGCCAAAGGCGATGCAGGTGGACGTGAAGGCGTAAGTGTTCAGTTGGTTAATTACTCAGTCAGGAAATGTCTC
The DNA here is from genome assembly GCA_018904095.1 of Zaprionus ghesquierei. Taxonomy (NCBI): domain Eukaryota; kingdom Metazoa; phylum Arthropoda; class Insecta; order Diptera; family Drosophilidae; genus Zaprionus; species Zaprionus ghesquierei. Next base: position 10,125,863 of record JAEIGP010000850.1, on the reverse strand, counting down.
AAGAATTTCCACTCTCTCTCTCTCTTGCACATGCAGGTCAAAGGTGAAAAGGGTGAACGGGGCAATGATGGACGTGACGGGCTGCCAGGACCACCAGGGCTGCCGGCAACAACTGGTGGCGAGGGCGGCGACAGCAGCGGCGTGCAGTATATACCAATGCCAGGACCTCCAGGGCCACCGGGTCCCCCAGGGTTGCCGGGACTATCGATAACTGGGCCCAAAGGAGAGGCGGGCATGGATTCACGCAGCTTCTTTGGCGATGCCTCCTACTACGGTCGACCAGGTGAGCAACAGAGAGCAACAGCTGGCCATGTGCCACAGTGTATATAAACATGTGTATAGCTAGGTGGTGCTCGTACCTATGCCATGAATCATAACTGTACATTCGACACACAAGACACCTATCTCTCTCCCACTCACACTCACACTCACTGAGACACACTCGAGCTAGCTGTAACATACTCCCCCTCAATCGTATCGTAACCGTATCAATTCCAAAATCATTCTGTATTGTACCCGTAATCAAGGTGCGCGCTCATCTTTAGACGAACTTAAAGCACTGCGAGAGCTGCAAGATCTGCGCGATAGACCCGATGGCACAGCTGGTAAACCATCTTCAAACTCAAATCAAATCACAACAAATCGATACACGATTACGATTGCCGTAGCTGTTGACTGACTGTTGCATGTTCCAACTGTTTGACATTATTTCTTGATTCCACATAGCATAAGCCACACTAGCATATCATATCATACTATATGTAGAGCATACATATTAACATTGTCCTTGGCATGCCACGCATCATGCTCAGCATTGCTCGGGGAATTGGGCTTACTGAGCTTATTTGCACATCATCCTCATCCTCATCGTCGTCGTCGTCGCCGTCGTCGTCGTCATCTCATTTACCGTTAATGAAGTACCTGTAAACACTGTGTTTACCGTTTTTAGCTAGTCATGCATTCAAAGAACCTAAGCGCAGCAACGCATTGTGCGGCGCACACTTAGAGATACCCTGTAAGGGGGAAATGCAATTATGTTACACACAGTTTCTATGCTTTAACACACTTGCATATTTTTATTATCATATATATTTATCTTATTACAGAGTATTCCTTCATAATATTAGTTGCGCTGAAAAGTATGCTACATTTTTTTACTTTAATTTGCACACAACTTTCGCTCACATATTTCGTTTATTTTCTAATCTTTTGTGCAAATCAAATTATCTCTTGCTATAGTTTCATCTCTGGCTGTTGTAGTTCTTGCATTTGTAGTTATGCACACAGATTTAACTGCAGCAGCAGCAGCTGCGCCACAGAGGTGCCAAATCCTTGATTGATTTCTAACACGCAACGCGTCGCGCATCATGCGCGGCATCCTTTTTGCAGAGCCACCACGCCAGACAGCGCATTCGCACAAGCACGAGGAGGGACCTGCGCTGGGCCATGGCATGGCCATGCCGGAGGGCGAGGAGCTGCCATACTTTTCCGCATCATCATCGAACATGAACATGAGAATTGTGCCAGGTGCAGTTACCTTTCAGAACATCGATGAAATGACAAAGGTGCGTCGAGTTTTGGCTTTTCAAACTTGGAATTGTATATAGTATAAGCTTAAATATATCTTTTATATATACAATTTCTTTAAACTTGCAGAAATCGGCGCTTAGCCCACCCGGCACGCTGGCGTACATTACCGAGGAGGAGGCGCTGCTAGTGCGCGTCAACAAGGGCTGGCAGTACATAGCGGTAAGTAGGTTGTGGGAAACTGCAAGAGAGAGAGGGAGAGAGGAAGAGAGAGGGGTATGGGGAGAGGGTAAGTAGGCAGGCATGGGAGGAGGAGTTGCCCAAGCAAACAATCGCAGGCGGTGCGTGCGTTTTCGAATGCCAAATATGTTCAACGACAGAAAGTCGTTGGCGGACGCTATTATTTTATGGAGCACCCCCTTCACTCCCCCCTCCCCCACCATCCCCTCTACAGTTTTCTATGTATTATAAAAATATGGCTCGAGAAAGGAAAACACAACACAGAAGGCAAAGCAAAACAAAACAAAGCGAGTCAAAACGAAATGAAATGCATATAAAAATAGAAGAAGGTTGGGCCAGGCCCGCAGACGTTTTTGGGGCCCAGTGCGAGTTACATATGTTCTGTGTGTGTGTGTGAGTGTGTGTGTTGTTTGTGTTATTTGTATGTTTGTTTTGCTCAGCGCTGCCTTTTGTTTTTGGCCATAAAATAAGGTTTGTTTGGCATTGTCCTTGTCCGCTCTGGGTTGCGCTTGTTGTTGTTGTTGTTGCTGTTTTTTATTTGCACATTAAATGTTGCAGACGTTCTGACTGATTGCCAATAGATCGGCAACATGTACCGCACCCCGCTCTCTTGCTCTCTGTGTGTGTGTGTGTGTGTGTGTGTGTCGTTATTCAATTATATTGACTCGCGCCTGGCTTTGCAATGCGCCAAGTTAACGATACAAAAGGCATGCCACGCCCAAGAGGCGCGCACTAGAAGACATTCTTCGCTTAGTCTGTCAGTCTGTCAGTCTGTCAGTCAGTCAGTCAATCAGTCAATCAGACAGCCACTGAGACAGTCAGCAGCTGCGCAGCTAAGAAACCTTTATTGACAACGAATAAAACATGCACAAGCCGTAAGATGTGTGCGAGTGTGTGTGCGAGTGTGTGTGTGTGCGAGTGTGTGTGACTGACTGTAGCTGAACGTCTGCTCGTGTGGGCTATAAACTGTAACAGGAGATTAAAAATAATATCAAACGGAAATGGAATATTTTATTTTGGCTCAAATGGCAACGCTCTGTCTCCCTCTCTCCCTCTCTCTCCTTCTCTTGTAATCCCCATTGGAATCTTCACCTCTGCGAGTGTAGCTTCAATTTTGTGCACTGCATCCGTCACCAGTGCCAATTAATCTCTGCCAGTGTCGCCACTGCCAATCCCTGACTGCCTGCAGCTGCCAGTGCAGCCAGTGAAAGAGTTCTGGCAATTTGCCATGGTCAGCAAAACGTTTGAAGCGTCCACAAATTACACGCAAAATTGAACCATTTTCGAATTGCTTGTTACCCATTAAAGTGGTCACAATTTGTGAGGCTGGCCCAACACATGTGTTCCCTCCCCCTCCCCTCCGTTCGGGCAGGGGACGCTGCTTTATTAAGAAAAAGTATTACATGATTTTCGGGCTGAGGGCGTGCGATTACACAATACATACATACGGTATTGCCAAAAACTGCTCAAGATTCGATTTCCGCTTCCGTTGTTGCAAGCACAAAGCCAGCAGCAGTGGCAGCAGTGGCACAGCATGAGAGCCACTGAGGGCGTGGCCAGCGCCTGCTCCTGCTCCTTGGCAACCGTCGACTAGCAACTGGCAACGAGTGGCAACTGTGCTTGGCATTTGCAGCAAAATGAAAATGGAAATGTACAGCTATTTATGCGAAAAGCAAGAGAGGGGAGGGAGAGGAGGGAGGGAGGAGGGGAGCGAAGGGAGGGTCTCTTGCCTTTGACGGCAACATTTAAATACTTTTCGGCAACGTCGGAACGTGCGTAGGGTAAACCCCTCAATAATTTGGGTAAATCAAGCGAAAGCTCATTGTCACCAAAGTCAGCTTGTGCTGGGCTGACGACAGCTGGCAACAGGCAGCCTGAGCAGGGCAGGGCAGGGGAGTGGGGGCTGCATCCGTGCGGGCTGCAGCAGCAGCAGCAGCCGTGGTGACATTCTCGTCCTAATTAGATTCCAGTACACGACTCGACTTCTTTAAGTTCAAAATAGTAATTAAAACTTTTGTCAGACGGCGACGACGACGACGACGACGACGAGGAAGACTCGCACAGTGATTCGTCTCTGTTCGAGCGTCTCATCAAAAATGTTGTAATTAACAAGCTACTTGCTGGGGCTTCCTTCCCCCCGCCCCACTCCTTTTTGGGGAGCAGATGAAGTGTTAACTGAAATCAAGCCAAAGTTTTTGTGTTTAATAAAATTAGAGCAACACTTTAAACCACTGTGCGTAGCCTAATTAACAATAATTTCAAGGCTCAATGGTAAATTTTAATTAGCTTAGCCCACGCTGGGGAATACGTGTATCTCAAAGATGCGTAGATACATCTCTTCCCCTCCCTCTCCCTTGTTAATTGAATAATTGAAAACTTGCGAACTTTGGCTAACCCGTATAACTTTCCATTTGACAGCTGGGCACACTGGTGCCAATCGCAACGCCAGCCCCGCCCACCACAGTTGCGCCCTCGCTGCGCTTTGACCTGCAATCGAAGAATCTACTGAACAGTCCACCCCCGCTGGTCAACACGCCGACGGTAAGTGCAATTTGCAGCTACTAATAAATCCCGACCACTAACACATGCACACATACACGCACACTCACACACATACGCACACATTGCAACTCATTGTATGTATGTGTGAATGGGTGGTTTTTGCTTGAGAGCGACTGCAATGTGACTAAAAAAAGCAATAAACAAACAAAGCCTGAGCAGCAACAATAATCGATAACCGACTGACAAGTGACTCGGGTAATTCGATAACCGATTGTGGTGGTGTGCATGATGAGAGCCGCTTTCAACGCGCGCGGGGGGGTTGGCAAACCACAAATGAGTTTGAATAACGACACGAGTGTGCATACATTGACACTGACTCGCAATAACTTCACACACACACACACGCGCACACACACAGCAGATAGTCGCTAATTTTATAATTAATACCTAGCGAGAAATTAAGCAATTCAGTTAATAAACACTACTAAAACCATTTATTATTAATTGTTATTAAATGCAGTTTACAACCGCGCCCGAGTACGAAACGGTAATTAAATAAAATATCAAACACATTGAAAACACATACACAAAATCGAATTAACGCATCTCTAGCATACACACACACACACACACACACACACACGGACACAATAAATAATCAGATTTTGGTTTGGTTTGTTCAGTGAAAACGTTTCTAATTAGTGCAAATTACATTTTGAGTTCTGCATTTCGTGCAGAGCGATTTTTGTAGCTCGCTTTTCCTTTTGCCAATTTCCATTGTTGTCAGACATTATTTACACACAAACACACATACACACATATGTATGTATGTCAGATATTTGTTATACCATTCGACCATTGAAAGTGGTCAAAAAGGGTATACTAAGTTAGTGCAAAGGTATGTAAAAGGCAGAAGGAGACGTGGTAGACCCCACAAGGTATAAATATGCTGGCTCACGATCAACAGCCAAGTCGACTGAGCCATGTCCGTCTGTCTGTTCGTTCGTCCGTCTGTCCGTCTGTCTGTATGAACGTCGAGATCTCAGCTATTACAAAAGCTAGAGACACCAAATTTAGCATGAAGGTGTATAAACATTACAAGCTCCTCGAGATTATTTCAAATTTGAAGTGCCACGCCCACCGCCTCTGAAAATTGATTAATCAATTTTTGGGTTTGCTCTGTGACGAAAGTATTAAAGTTGTAACTTTTTGCTTCAGCACACACATAGATATATACTAAATGCATATATATTCCAAATTTCAAGCAGATCGAATCATAAACCCAAAAGTTATTCAAGGAAACGTTTTCCGCAACGGAACGCCTTTGGAACAAATCGTGATGTCATTGTCGCGAAGCTTTGATTCAGCCATAGCGTGTGTAAAGCTGATTGCTATGACGTCTTTATATGTAGATGGCGCTATTCAAAGTTAGATCTAAAACTATAGGTGACAGATGAACTTGTGCAGAGGAAATAAAAGTGTGATTCTTTGTTTTGAAACCGGGCGAATGGTATCTTACGGTCGGGCACGCTCGACTATAGCTTTTCTTTACTTGTTTTCTATGTGTTTTGTGTTTGGTAGTTGCTGTTGTTGTTGTTGTTGTTGTTGGCTTCTTACGCGTGCTTTGAGTTTCTCAACTCACTCAACTCGAACTGTGAACAAACTCGCACAAGACATTGGCAAGAGTTGAGCGCTTCTTTCCGTTTCCGTTTTTGCTGTGTACCGATTTTGCTTGATAGCAAAGAAATATAAAAAAAAAGAAAAAATATCCCCCCTCCATATTTAAACTTAAAACTTCTTGTACTCCTCTTCAATGCTTGCGTCGTCGTTATTTTGGAATTGCTCGACTTTTGCAGTGGTATCCGCGTATGGTGAGTCTCCTTTCAAAATCTTATCACTCCCCCCACCTCTTGAGTTTGCCTCCCCTCTGGGTTTTGTGTGTTGTTCTGCAGTGATTCCCCAAATTGAAATATCTGCTAAATGCCCTGCTATCTATTACACTTTCTCTTTCCCTCTCTTATCATTTTTATGACCCCCCCGAACAAGTTGAAATTTGCTGTATAAACAATTCGCGCAGCTATTAAATTCTATATTAATTAGATCTTAAAATGCTTGACATAAATTCCAAATTAATTTTCTGCCATATTTTCTCCTTCTCTTTCTTCCTCTTCCTCTTGGCTTCCGTTTTCCTTTCTCCTCTCTCTAGCTTCGCGTGGCAGCCCTCAATGAGCCCGATGTGGGCGACTTGCAGGGCATTCGGGGCGCGGACTTTGCCTGCTATCGTCAAGGCCGTCGAGCGGGTCTGCTGGGAACATTCAAGGCGTTCCTCTCCTCCAGGTGAGTGTGTGCGCCAGTGCGGCATAGTGCGAGCCGTGCCGGGGTGTGTCTTATCTGCCCTTAGATTTTTTTACGCGTATTAGGCATGTTTTTTATGTTTAGTTTGCCACTCTGCAATACACACACTCTGTGGCACTCGACAGAGATTCTGGTTCGGGCTCTGGCCATGGCAGTGACACCAGCCGGTGGCGTTTTTGGAACTCATTAACTGGAATATAATCTAGATATTTGAAGCGTAGCAGGGAAAAGCGCACAGAGAAAGACAGAGAGAAAGAGCAGACGATGAAAACAAAAGCCTCGGAAAACAATCTTGCGCAATTTATTTACACAGCGCACAAAGCACGCCGAATGAATGCCGAGAAACGAATGACAGAAAGAGAGATAGAAGATAGGGGGGAAGCGTAAATAAATAACGCAAAAATATGTACATAAAAATACGTATATACGCATAAGCAGATACATATATAATTCATATACGTCGTTGTAGCTGAAACATTACGTTGATCGTTTGTTTGTTTCGGAAATACGTATACGTATAATAATAAACGGGATTTTCCCTTCTGCTCACAGGGTACAGAATCTGGACTCCATAGTGCGTCCCGCTGACCGAGATCTGCCTGTGGTCAATACACGCGGCGATGTGTTATTCAACTCCTGGAAGGGCATCTTCAATGGCCAAGGTGGCTTCTTCTCGCAGGCGCCGCGTATCTACAGTTTCAGCGGCAAGAATGTGCTCACAGATCCACTATGGTAAGGGAGTATGAACTATATAAAGTATATAACTTAATTGTTGCTAAACTGTTCTGTAGGCCACTTAAGCTAGTCTGGCACGGCTCGCTGCCCAACGGAGAACGCTCCATGGACACCTACTGCGATGCCTGGCACTCCAGTTCGCACGAGAAGTTTGGCTATGCCAGCAATCTGCTGGGCAACAAGCTGCTCGATCAGGAGCGCCAGCCCTGCGATGGCAAACTGATTGTGCTCTGCGTGGAGGCGCTGTCGCAGGATCGACGGAAAAAGCGTGATGTCAGCAGGTGAGTGAAGTAGTAGGGACAAGGGGTAAGGGTTGGGGGGATGACGGCTAAATGGGTCGCTGAAGTGCTTACACGTGTTGTATTGATTTGGCATTAACTTTTTATGGTGCCACTCGCACTGGCACTCGCACCATGCGAACTTTGCTCATTACAGTCATAGTCGCAGTCGCAGTTACGTTCGCAGTAACAGTCACAGTCACAGCAAGAGCAACGACAATGGTGGAGACAGTGAATTGGAGTTCCACACGGCCGAGGAGTATGCCGAGCATTTAGACAATTTACGGCTGTAAGGCGTCACCCACCAGCAGAGGAAAGGGAAAGGCGGAACGGTAACTGTAACTGAAACGAGCATAATATAAATACCAATACAACAATACGAATACGAGCACCATACTCACACACAGACACACACTCACCAAGACAGACAGACAGACATTGTAAACGTAAATCATGGCCATGCATATAATCAGCGAATTCCAAACCAAAACCAAAAATACTCAAGTAAGCGACGGATTAACAATTGCATAGTGAAATAAAAACAAAAATAAAATAAAAAAAAAAAAAACACAACATAAAATACGTTAGGCAAGTAAATCTAATTTGTAACGACTTGTAATATTTTACGTTCGACAAGAAGAGGAGGAAGAAGCAACAAGAAGAACAAGCAGAACTTTTGTATTCGTAGTTATCGTAGCCTAATGGTAATCTAATGTAATTAAGTCTCACAGCGAACATGGAGTCTACATGGGGTCAAGGGTCACTTGGCCCTGGCAGCCAAGCAGCACTTACCAAACAACTGACAGCATACTTACAACTGGCCAAATTAGTCTCCTATTTCCCATGTGGAATGAATTCATGCATAGCAACCGATACCGATACCGATACAGATACCGATAGCGATACCGATAGCGAGTTACCGTTAAATACTACATACAATACATTTCACATGCATGTATACGTGTATAAATGTATTTTGTCAAAGACTTCTCTATATGTGTGTGTAAATGTTTTAAGATCGAATCGAGTTAAACGCGCGCAGAACATGGAACATGGAACCGTTTTAGGGCCTCCGCCCCCCCGAACTACCGCATGCCACAGATCCCATGTGCATTATGTTTTATGCCAATTTTCTATTATATACCTAATTATTATGTAGCCAGATTTTCTACATTGAATACTCGTTATAGCAAAAGAGAAAACGAAGAACCAGACGTATAAGAGTGGAAAATATCGAAATCTTTTTTATATGAGCGCAAGAGAAGTAAAGTAATTATAGCGATAAATTTGCAATACAATTAAAGTAATTATACCAGTATGTGAATATATACTATATATATATACTGCGTATGTATGTATGTAATGTAACTTATTGTAATTCTAGAAGGAAATAAATATATAAGTATATACTTACCAGTTACTTGTACCGCAGCCTAGTTAGTTATATACAGCATATATACCACATATATATCAGATATGTATATATAGAGTACTATATGCATATGTCATTTCTTTTGCATTTACTCAATGCATTTCCAGATGAAAATTTGTAATGTAATTAATTGTAATTGTACTAATTAATAAGCCCACTAATTTTAATTACCCAACAAGAGCAACAGAAAGAAGAAAACAAGAACATCACGGAAACCCACAATTTTCGAACTGGATCGGTCGCAGGCAAGCGGTTATATACTAAGCATAGCATACATACTCGTACATATATACCATGCAAATAACTAAATTTAGTGAAATCAAAATGATTACTTAAAACCCTCTAGTCGTAAGCCTACAACTACAACTACTTCTATGCAGATAGAAAAAACGATGAAATAATACCAAGATAAATATCAGAAATAATAATAAAATAAAAATTAAATTATCAAAGCCATTCAGTGTGTTTTTGCCATAATATTTATATTTGAAATTTATGAAATGTTTTGCAATCATATAAAATACGAGTATTTCATGATATGCTTGTTTTTATTGCAAACAAATTGGAATTGCTAAAATTGCATTTAGGCCATGTGTTACACACAGCTAATCTCTCGCATTGCTACACTAAATAATCGACTGGGGGAGTGCGAGGGAGACAGCGCTATTGCTTGCATTTTAATCGGCTCAATCGAAATTAAGAATAATAAACATTGAGCATTTCTTTGGTAAAGAAAGTTTCGGTTTTTCCGAATTACTTTGATCAATATTTTTCATTTGAGACTAAATCAATTTTCATTTTCATTTCCATTTCCAATTTCGTACTAGAGACAATTCGAAAACAAAGTAATGCTGCTTCTTCTTCAGCAGCAGCAGCTGTGTGTGTGTGTGTGTGTGTGTGTGGCCTGTGTATGTGCAACGCACGTTTGATTACCAATTTAAATAATTTTTCACTTGAATTAAACCAAATGATTTCAAACAGAAAGCGCCATAAAATGCCACAGCCCCCAACCCACAGTTCAGGCCTGAACTCCCGCACTCCGCCCGCAATGGAGCCCTTGATGCTTTATGAATTTCAATGGCTGGCAACATAGTTTCGGCGGATGCGATGTGGTCGTCGCTGACGAAGCTGATACTGATATTGATGCCGTTACAGATGCAGATACAATCGCAGCTATATAGACAGGATATAAAGCAGTTGTAAGGTAACCAAAACAGACTGACAATCGACAGCGGGACAGTGGGACAGGGGGGAGCAGGGGCATCAGGGGGACAGAGGACAGGCAAGAACAAACAAATAAACAAGCCGACGGACCGGGAAAAGCCAACAATTGCGATTGGGTCTGGGATTGGTGGAATGGAATTGGGAATCGGAATCGGAATGAGCAGAGAGAGGGATGGTGGATGATGGGTTCGAGATACGGGATACAGATTCAAATTGCGGCTGCCGAGTCAATGCCAGCCACTTGGGCGCAGAGCAATCAAACCAGATGAGCTGAATGAAATTTTAATTTAATGAATGAATACGAAACATTTTTTTCTGTTGTATTTTTTTATTAGTTGATTAGCTTCGAGGTCTGTCTGAGGTCTGGCGAGTCTGTAGTCAGGCCATGAGGCTGAGTTGTGCTTTTTGTTGGGTCAACTCAGCTGGCATGTAGGCAGGCATATTATCAAAGGAGCAAGTTATTTGAAAGCTGAACTGCTTTGTGGGGCGATTGCATTTTCAGTTTTCAATTATAAGTCCTAACTGCCTGGCTGCCTGCCTCCTGGTTGGCAACTTTTTAAATTCCGCGTGCGCCTGACAATGTCATTCATCATAACACGTTTAGCCGTGAGCTTATTAGATTCCACTTTTGTACCCAGGCGCGTTTACAAGTTTCTCTGCTTGTTTTCTCCTCTTCTTCTGCTTCTTCTTTTCGTGTGTGTGTGTGTGTTTTTTCTCCATTTTTATTGGGGGCAAACACAGCGCACACACACTCGCAACTTACGCATTTGGCATGCCCAAGAAGTTGCGGCTCTCGTGTGTGAGCCTGTGGGTTTTCTGCAAGGCACGTTTCGTATGTGTGGGCGCGCACACACACACACACACACACACATGCATACATATGTCACGAATAAAAACAATTTATCATTTAGCTTATCAAGCAAGGCCTAACGTCCATTATTTTGCGGACGCTCGGCGCAGAATTGTTTTTTGATGATAGCCATAGCCCCAGGCAGCAGGAACAGAACAACTTGGACAGCCAGCAGTCGGACAAGCAGTCGGAGTCAGGCAGGCAGGCAGACAGTCGGACAAGGAGTCGGACAGGCAGGCAGGCAAAAGAGAAGCGACGCCGGCAAATGTAAATAGCAAAAGAAATGCCTGAGAAATGATTATTGTTCTTTGCAGACGCAGTAGATGCGAGTCTGGCTCGCTGTGATTTTGATTAAAATACATTGAATTGCGCTGCAGCACACACACACCCACACACACACTGCCTGCTAAGTGTGCGCTTACACCTGCTAGCTAGCTAGCTGCCTGGAATAGTACGCAGACTTTGCCATTTTAATACCACAAGCCGCGCCAGGCCAAGTCGTGCCTTACCAGGCCGGGCCGGGCCTAACGTGTAACTAAAAACCAACAATTATGCATGCCAAACCGCAGCAACCGATGCGCCAGCGGCAACGGCAACGGCGGCAGCGCTGCAACGTCGTCGGCAACGTCAACAGCGACAGCCACATCAGAATTTGCATAACTTTGTATGATTTTTCAACGGCAGAGCGCCACAAAATCATTCATACATGCACTCGCTCGCCAACCAGGCAGAAGTGCGGCGTGGCGTGCAACACTGGCACGACTAGCACATACCCTGCAGAGCAACTAACATGCTACTCCAACAACAAGGTATCAACAGCTTAGCTATAGCTATAACTTTACTCCACTCAGTTCTCAAAAGTGTAGCAGTCGTGCATACCCTGCCTGCTTGCCTGGCTAGCGTACAACGCAGTTATCCGCTCTCACTCACGCACACATGCGCTGTCAGTGTGCCGTCAACATTTCAACTTGTCATGTGAGCAGACACATTCACTCACACACGCACACACACACACACACGCACACTTGTAGCTCGGCAAGACGAAGACGTCGCCGTTGGCCTACCTGCAATTTGTCGGGCTTCGGCGGGCATTCGATAGCTTGGCTTTTGTTGCATACTTTGCGGCGCACTGCACTGACAAGGCAGGCTAGCAGCAGCTGCTTGAGCTGGAGTAGTAGGGAATGAGATGGGCGTTATTGTATGCGGAAAGGTAAGGTATTATTTCAGTTACGTTTTGCGGAAATGCAACTGAAAACTTGCAATTTGTTTGACGTTTGGGTATTTTTGCATGAATTTATAATGCTCCGTTCGTACTTCAACACCTGCCTGCCTTTGTGGGCAAGAACTTCCCCCTCCATCTTGGCACTGTGTGTGTGTGTGTGTGTGTGTGTTGCTGCCGTGACTGTTGATTTACAATGCAAAAGGGTCGCCCAAGTTGCCTTTGCCACGCGTTGCGCTGCGATCCGCAGTGAGTTAAGCTATTTACCATGGTGGTTTATTGATATTTTAGCGCACAGCAGAGTCAAGTCACATACGCGCTCCACACACACCCGCTGGCAACTCACATGCGTATTTATGTTTTGCTGCCGCAGTAACACAAAAAGGTAGCAACTTTTAATTGAAAAACTTGAGCACTTACAACTTGCCGGCAGCGAGTAAAGTCAAGGCAAGTCGGCGATGGCAAAGGGTAAGGCAGGTTCACAGCCAGCGGTATATATTGTATTTCCGCGCTACACACACACACATGCACACGCACGCGTGAGCACACTCTATTAGCAATTGTAAAAGTAAAAGTAACAGAACAACTGCAATGGAGTCAGCAGGCAGGGGGCAGGCTGCGTTGTCGCCGGCATTACTCAAGTTGTTAGCAATGTTTACAAACACAATAAGCAAATACGCTGACGATAGCAACAGCGCGAACAACAACAGCAACAACAACAACTGTAAGCGAGCTGCACAGGTGTTGCCAACTTAAAGACGTCGCGTCGCGGCATCGCGTCGATTCCAGTGTTTACACACAAAGTTTTCGCTGCGTGGGTTGGTGAGTGAGTGAGTGGGCGCATAGTTATAGTTGGCACTGTAAGCGGGCAGCGGGCAGCGGGCCATGCAACTACTGCTAAGTAAAGTCTGTCAGCGAAACGTGCGCATAAGTTTTCCATTTTGTTGCTACAGAGTCGAGTAAATATTTACCGCCTGCCTTGGTAGCGATTTCAGTTCAAATAGCAAGCTAACGATTAATCTGGGCAGGGAAAGAGGGAATGAGTATTCGTTTTATCTATGCAAATATCGAATGAAACTCACGCATAAGCTCGGCAATTTTCGCATAACAGCTGCAACATTTAAATTTTGATTTGGCTTTTGCAGCTAAATCTATTTGCGTAGGCGTAATTGGACTGCCAGCCAGCCATATGTATCCATATGCTGCATGTTTCCTATGCTATATAATAATGTGCTAGTCGCGCAGCTCGGCAAAAACAATGACAGCAGCGACATCGTTGCACATGCAAATTGCAACTCTCTCGCTGTGGCAGCCACACTGATTATCGAGTGTCGAAAACAACAAGGGAAAAGGGGAGAGAGGCAGGGGAGGGCGGATGACGGCTAATGCCGAAAGCCACACCGGCTACAGTTTCAGCCCTCCGGCTGCAGTATATCATATAAACCATAAGCCTATTAATAGCCCCTGTCTGCGATCAGACAAACAATTAAAATTGACGGCACTTTTAAGCGTTCCCCGCTCTGGCCTAGCCCTGCTACGCTCTGCTCTCCGGCTGGGCAACTATCGCCCGTCGCTGCCCGCATTGTTCAATTGGGCGTAAATATGTCGCGCGAGCTGCCCCTGGCCATGGTCCCCCATGGGCTGGCGGCGATTTGCCGGCAGCTCGAACCGCCAAACTGGCCAACAATTAGTTTGGCCACGTTGTCGCATCGGGACAACATAAATTGTTGCTACCGTTGGCTTTGTAACGTGACAGGTTGTGGTTGTTAGGCGAGAGAAGGTTCGGAAGGAGAGCAAAGAAAGCGTGGGTGGTTGAATGAAAAACTACTTAAGGGATAAAGTATTTTTATTGATAAATAATGCTAATGACTTTCTAAATAAATGTTTATAAAATTTTACTCAATTCGGAAAAATTTAAATAAATTTTTAAATATTTAAAAGTAAAGCTTTTCTTTTTTTAAAACATCCTTTTCCTGCTGCTACGTCAGCCTTAAAGCGCTTTGCTTACGTTGAAAAAAGGAACTAAGCAGAGCTTACACTGAGCTTTTAAACAGCTGATCAGCTTAAAAGCTTACCCGCTCAAAGCTCAACTCTCCTAACGAGCTTTCACCCGTTTACCCGCTAAAAGCTCCGCAAGCTCTTTGCCCCTCTCAAAGCTCCTCCTACGCCAAGCCAGTAAATTTTGTTTGAAATCTTTGAAATTTTATTTAATCATATAATAAACAATGCAAATCCAAAGCATTCAAATGTAACTTAACTCTTAACGATATTGTATGCTGCATTAATTTTTAATAATTATAACCTCAAATTGTAGGTCCCGCTTGAGAGAATTGTTGTAAATATCTGCACTTTCTTCGCATAAATTCAAATAACTTTATGTTAACGCATTTCTTTTTGGTTTTTGTTTAAGTTAATTATTTGGTATATAGTTAGTATAATATGTTGGTATATTCTTGTATATATAACTGTATAGTTTAGTATAGTATTAGTATTAAATTTGGTCTTTGTTTCATATGCGAAAGTGTCTGTAGTTCCTTTGCCCATAATATTAGAGTATCATATATATAGTATATGGTATATGGTATATAGTATTGTAATCAATGTAAGTTAAACTCGCGAAAATTGTGGCTGTTGCTTAGGTTAAATTGAAACTCGAATTTACTACACATAAATTCGGTTTAACGCTAGACGTGTATATATAATAATAATTATCCATATGTATATAGTAGATATATATATGTTCGTGTGGTATCTTGTTGGGTTTTGCTCGGTGTACAAGTTCAACAATTGTGTTCCATTTGGACCCTTTGAGGTCGAGTATTGGTTACGGTTAGATCGGTGTGCTCGGTAGATCCTTAGTGATAGATCCTTATCTCGTAGTATATTTGGCTGATATGGTCTGTGTGTGTGTGTATGTGTGTGTGTGTGGGGGTTGTCTTGCCTTGAACAGAACGCGGTAACTTCAACAACAATCAACAATAAACAACAATTAAATAAGCTATCATAATTATCATCGTAATACTTGTAAGTCTAAAAAACAGAATCGAATCGAATCGAATTGAATCGAATTGAATAACAAGTACGTCGTAACATTATTGTCGCCTGCCATACGGTATTTGTGCATCGAGTAAAGAAGAAGAAAGTTTGGGTTGTGCCGCAAAAGAGTGTGTGTAAAAAGTGTAAGGAATACAACAACAATTCAAATGGAAATCGAAATGGAAGTAGAAATTGATTTCGGTTTTCCGAAGGGGTTGGAGGGGATTGGAGAGCAAGTTCGACTAGGGGGAGAAACCGGGGAGACCATGATTAATTGCTCTACGATTTGTTCCTTTCCTTAGTCGATAGTTTCAATAACGATTACAATAAACGATAAACGATAGTTCTAGTCTATGTTTAATATAAATGTGTGTGTGTGTGTGTGAGTGCACGTATATTTACATTACATAATCGAAATCACCCAAACGCTGCATTTAAAATTAATACCCCACCCGATACAGACCCAGAGACTACAGAGTTGTCCCGCCCCGCAATTCCCTTTCCGCGCACTACTATCACATGGATGCCAAGGGTCCGCTACTCCGCTCGTGCTCCTGCCGTTCTCTCGCTAATCGATTCACATGAGGGCACAGCGATTCCAGCGCGATGTGCTGCGCACGCCCCCCTCGCCGCCGCCCTCGTTGAGGGCCATCGTCTTGGAGCGCATGAGGTTGAGGTCGGTGCGGATGCTGGGGCGTCGCGCATTGGGCGTAACCACGCCGCAGGCATCACTAAATCGTCGTTTAATGGACAGCGCATTCTTCTTGCCGCCGCCCACGGCCGAACCATGCGGGGGCAGGGGCGAGGGTGCGCCGAAAACGGAGACCAAACGACGATGGTGATTGGGCGTCATCTCCAGCGGCAGATTGGAGACCATGAAGAGTGCATAGAACAGATCATCGATGCGGTAGTTCTGGCGTGCCGAACACTCCACAAAAGTGCAGCAATTGTCCTGGCCAGCTATGTAGCCCATGACCTCGTCCAGCTGCACAGTTCTAGGGGAGAGAAAGAGTGCAGGATTAGCTGAGATCTGGCAGGGATTTCTTTGTCAACTCACTTGAATTCCCGATCACATTTGTTGCCCGCCAATATCATGGGTATCTTGGGCAGACTCTTCTTCTTGAAGCCCGAGCCGGGATTGAGTGCAGCCCACTTGGTCTCCAGTATGTTCTCACGCAGACGCACTACCTCCTCGAAGGATTCACGTGAATCCATGCTGAACACCAAGATAAAGAGATCGCCTGCCGAAGTAAAATCGAAGAAGTTAGCGAATCACATGAGTTGCCTCACTCGATTTAGATAATGCAAATTTATTGCTTATTTATTATGTGTGCGAGAGGGAGCAAGGCAGAGCAAGAGGGAAAGAGGGAGACGGCAGAAAATAAGTGACTGCTGCAGAGCTCCAGCTGGGGCTGATTCTTATGATAATTTATAGCACATTAAATAGCGCCAGGCACTCGGCAGCTTAAGTGATGAGACGTGCGTTTGATATGATTGCGGTTAGCTCGCACACACACACGCACACACTCTCAGCTGGCACACACATCGAACTCACCCGTTAGAAATGACAAACGACGCATTGCGGGAAACGGATGATAGCCAGAAGTATCCAAAATATCCAATTGAAAGACCTCATTACGTATGCGATACAATTTTCGATGGAACTCCTCGATAGTTGGCGTATACGCCTCCTCAAAGCGGTTGCCCAGGAAACGTGCCACAATCGATGATTTGCCCGCGCGTGAGGAGCTGCACACGAACGAGAAAAGGGCGCAATCCCTCAATAGACACACACACACACACAGTCCCCTCTAACTTACCCGAGCATTACCAGCCTGTAGCAGTTCTTGGCCGAGGGCAGACTGTCGTCGCAGAGCGAGAGACCCGCACCGGGGCCATAGATAAAGTCATCGGCCTGCTCGATGGCATCCAAATTGGAATGATGCTCCAGCATGTGTGCCTGATGCAGTTCGGCTGTGGTCACAATGCGGCTGCTGGTTACGCCGCTGCTGCCGCCGCCATTGCTGCCGCTTGCTGTGTCCTCCAGAAAGGTGACCACATGAGCTGCCCCAGCCGATGGCTGCTGATGTTGTGGCTCCTCGCTGGGCGTGGCATTCGCCTGCTGATGGCTATTGGTTTTATTGCGTGCTCTATTGATGCTATTACTGTTGCTGTTGGCTGTTCCGGTGCCACTTGCCGACGCTGCCGACGTCGCTGCTGCTACCGCTGGCTCGTTTAGTGCGACGTCGACGTAGTTGTTGTTGTTGCTGCGCGCACAGAACCAATTTTTGCAGCGATACATTTCGTCTGTGTCATTTCCGCCACTTTAATGGTCATCAACAGCGCGCGCGCTCACTCGCCCTCTACACACGCTGCTCCAACGGGGCGGATACGTGCTGCCGCTTATTACGCATACGCAGCGTGCAACGACAGCCAGTGCTGCGTGCACTTGATTGCTTGTTTTTCGCCAGCCACAAAATTCGTTTTTGCCACCCCCAGCTGCTCCTGTTTTAGTTGCTACTACTGCTCCTGCTCCTGTTCCAGCTGCTGCTGTTCCGCGCCCCTCTGCGCTCAATTGCCGCACGCTTGCCGTGCCATTTGCATTTTCAATCTGCCAACTTTGTCCGCGTTGAAGTTGAAGTTGTTGACAAAGGTGCGATTTCGATTTTTGAATAACTTGCGCTATCTCGCTCACACAGCTAGAGAGAGGGAGAGAGAGAGAGAGAAGAGTGTTGCATACGATTAGCCTGGACTTGCATGCAAAACCAACACGAAATGCATAGAAACTAGCGCGGCCTGGCAGGGCAGTGGGAGAGCGAAAGGGAGAGGGAGTGGGGGAGAGGGAGAGGGAGAGGGAGAGGGAGCGAGGGAGGTGGAGTGCGCGTCCGCCACAGTCGGGTAATTGCTTGAGCACGGGCCATTTCCAGGCGAATAAACCACATCAAATTGGCGCATACAAATTTCAAACTGAGTGCACTGGGCCGTCCACAGCTGTCCGTCCGTCCGTCTGTCCGTCTGCCTGTCCGTCTGTCCATTAAAAGGATTGACGATGCCCTCAACCGGGAACCATTTGGCTGCAATAATGGGCATCTTGCAGCAAATCTAATTAACTTTGTTTTAGCTCGCTACGTGTTCGAGTTGCGCCGCCTCTCTCCTCCCTCTCCCCCCTCCCTTCCCCTCTGTGCCTGCCCCGTGCCAACCGCAATCGAGTGCAGCAGCAAGTGTTCGCCTTGGACTCGGCTCATATTGCGCCATTTGTGCTCGAGTTTGTGGCCAGCTACAGCCACAGCCAACGCTACAGTTCAAAGGAATTCGGGTGGAAAATATGCAAGAAAAGAATGCTCTCCCCCTCGCTCACATGGTACGTAATACACACACTGCCCTTTCCCTTTCTCCTTCTCTTTCTTCTCCTTTCTCCCTCTTTCACTCAGCTGTAACAAAAAGCCATTTAAAGAACTACTTGAAATTATATCATAATTGAATTCGCTCCTCGCAGCGTTTCTCCCTCTCCCTCTCTCGCTCTCGCTCTCTCTCTTTTTCTCTCTGCCTCTTTGTCTCATGTGTTTGGTAGGAAAACACGCAAATGACTTTGGCCAGCACCGAAACGAAAACGCCTCGAGACAATGGCGACATTTGAAAGCGACTCACACAAAGCCAAGGCGGCAGCTGTGAAGCAGAAAACACAACGGAAAGATACCCTGCACTTCACTCAAGTGATTAACCTTTGCCAAGCATAACATTTTCAAGTTGGCTGAGAGTATTAACGGAAGCTAAAATCGATCGAGAAAGTGAGTGCATTAACTATGAAAATATGGCGTGGAAAATGGGAAAACTTTATGTTGATAAATAATTATATATTTTAACGCGCTGCTCGAAGTTGTAGTAAACTTTTAATCTTTTAAAAACTTTGTACAAATAATGAGTGCTCATTTATTAAACATAAATCAAACTGGGGAGCAAGGGAGTAAGGCAATAAGTTAATCAACTCTGACAACTTGCGCTGCAGGGTATCGAAAATAATCAAGTAAATGACGGAGCACTTTTCCAGTGCACCTGCTTAGCAGCTGCCGAGGGCTGTTTAAGGAAAGTACCCCAAAGTCAAGGCACATACGTGCACACACACTCGCACTCTCACACATTGAGCTTGCACGTGGCATGAAGAATCGCAACGCATTAGCCGCATTAGTCAAGTTTCGGATCGGATGCCATTAACAAATGACAAGCGAGTGCACAAATTATTCAATGTTGCACTTACAGCTGGGTTACCCCCTTGGCCCCCACGCCTCTGGCTCATGGCAGAATGTGGTTGCGCCTGCCACTGCCTCTGTCACTCGCAACTCCCTCTGCCACTTCCGCTTCCAGTTTCAGTTTCAGTTTGTTGTGTTGCCACACACACACAATTTCTCATATTTGCTTACAGTACGTGCATATAAATGCGAGCTAGGTGTGCCAGCTCAAGCAACGTATCCCACATCCGCATCCGCATCCATAGCTAACCCAACCAGAGTTGGCAAACTGGCAGCAGTTGTCATGTGCCGAGTCGAACTGGCAAATGCAATCGACACCTAATCTGGCGCGTACATCTGCGTTTTATGCGCAAAGCGTGCAGCCAGCCACCCGGAGAATTCCAAAATATGAGCACAACGTGCGGTTTAGAGCAAAACAGATAAGCCGACCCCCCCCTACCCCCAGTCCACAGTCAGACTCGCTCGCATAACCCTCCATAACAGCCAGACCAAGGCGAGAGAACCGCAAAAGGCATCAATTACAGCACAATACAAAGCTACAAAGCTGCGAGATAATCGATCGATGTGGGAGAGGGAGACTCTATCAAAGAGAGAGAGAGAGAGAGCACCCGTTCGAGTACTCACTGGGGTTATCAGTCGCACATTCGTCAATTCGCTCAGCTCGAGGAAGGGCATCAGCTTCGAGTTCGAGCTCGCGTTCTGACAAGCGCAAAATTACTTTGTCGATTTGTTTACCAGCTGAGTGACCGCAGTGCAGAATGTCTACGACGCCGAATTACAGCGGCATCTCGCAGGCCGAAGCTGCTGGAGATGCACAGCTGGAGCAGCAGCTGCCAAAGGGAGCAGACAAGGGGGGAAACCAAAAGTGGCGCCTCAAAAAGTTGCTCAGCTTTGGCGTCAGTTTCGTCTGCCTGCTGCTCATCATAGCAGCCATTGCAATGCACTTGAGGCAGAAGGATCATCTGGGTCGACTGCACTTCGATTACAAGAGGCGCGAGACGAGCACGGAACCCATGCTGACACCCGAATTGGTTAGCCCACCTGCTGTGGGTAAGTTGCAAGCTAAGTGAGCCCAGTTGGCTCTTTGCTTGACTGTCTCTCCCTCTCTCTTTGATTCCAGCAACACTCCATAGCGAACCCTTTGGCCCAAGCGACGCCTGTCTGGACTGCATTGCGACGACAGCAACAGAGAACAAGCCGGTCATGTGCAGCAGAGGCCCTTGCGGTGTCTTTCGCATCTATCCGCCGTATTGGCAGGACGCACTGCGTGCAGTGTCACCGGCCATCGCCGCTCAGAGTAATTTGACAAGCAACTTGTCCAGCTTGCTACCTACTTAGCCAACTAATTCACCTTTCCCCTGCCTTTCCTGCAGGTTACGAGAGCTGCGTATCGAATAGCGACTGCAGCACGGAGCTTGTGCGCGGCTATATAATACTCCATACAAGGGACTGTAATCAGGACGGAGTAATTTCCTGTCGGGATCACATAATGCTGCATCACCTCGGGCCAACGGGTTGCAATACCAAAACGTTGCACCCTACATACCGGGATCGAATGAATGAGTGTCTACGGGTGAAGCAGCTTGAATAAACAAAGACCCTACAGTGTGGCATAAGACAAGGCTTTTATTGACTGTTTACAGCAGGAACCCAAAGTCACGTGTACACTCAGCGGAATCAACAAACAACAAGCGAGTGCACAAATTATTCAAAGTTGCACTTAGGGTTGACTTCAAGGCATTCCCTTCCCGTGCTTGCCCCTGTCTTTTCCTTCTCGGCTGCCTTCTGGCAAGTGCAATCGACACCTTATCTCATTCTGCCTCCCATCCAGAGCAGCCCAAATGATGAGCACAACGTGCGGTTGAGAGCAAAACAGATTAGCCCATCGACCCCAGTAGGAATCCCTTCCATATCCCTCACCTAGACCTTGGCAGTAGAACCACAAAAGGCATCAATAACAGCCCAAAACAAAGCAGCTTCACTCAAGATAATTGATCCATGGGAGAGAGAGAGAGGGAGGGTGCACCTGTTCGGGTAATCACTGGGGTTATCAGTCCCGCATTCCCTCAGTTCATGTAAGGGCATCAGCTCCAAGCTCGAGCTTGAGTTCTGACAAATGCAAAGCGCAGTACAAAATGTCTACGGAGCCGAGTTACAGTGGCATCTCTCCGGCTGCAGATGCTCATCCGGAGCTGCAGCTGCCAGCGGAAGCAGGCAAAAGAATCAACACAACGTGGAGCATTGGAAAAAAGCTAAGTTTTGGCGGCATTTTCATCTGCCTCCTGCTGGTCATAGCTGCCATTGTGATGCACCTGAGGCACAAGAACTACCTTGGACCCCTGAACTACGAATACCCAACGGTTGAAACTGATGGGATACTCCTAGAATCCGTAGAGGGTAACCCGCCTGCTGTGGGTAAGAAGAAAGCTAACTTTGACTCTCTCAAGAGCCTATCTAACTCTATCTACCCCTCTCTCACTCTGCTTTCAGCGGCTCTGCGCAACAGGCGACATGTGCCCAGCGACGCCTGCCTGGAGTGCATCGCGTTGTCCACAACACAAACAGAAACCCGAATGAACGTTCGCGTCATGTGCGGCAAATCCCCTTGCGGCGTCTTTCGCATCTATCCATCGTATTGGCAGGATGCAGTGCGTGCAGTGCCAGCGCCCTTTGACTCTTGGAGTAATTTGAACACAGTGACAAACTGACAAGCTGCTCACTTAGCCAACTAATCCAATCTCCTCACTGCTCTTCCCGCAGGTTACGAGAGCTGCGTATCGAATAGCAACTGCAGCGAAGAGCTTGTGCTTGCTTATATTAAGCTCTATGCAAGGGACTGCAATCAGGACGGAGTAATTTCTTGTCGAGATCACATAATGCTGCATCACCTCGGGCCGGCGAAATGCGTAACGAGCAAGCTGCAGACCATAGTGCGAGAGCGCATGAATGAGTGTCTGCAGCAGATGGGGCTGGAATAAAGAGAGAAAGAGAGAGAGAGAGAGAGTGAGGCACCCCCGGCACAGTGGGCGCCCAGTGCGAGACATGGTTTTTATTGTTTTTTCTGGGCGGGACGCCAGTAAAAGGTTAGCATAAACAAGGCCACAAAATCATTAAACAATATGAGGGCGGCCAGCAATGTATCCTTCAAGTGTGTCCGCATATCCCCAGTTGCAAGAATACACTGCATATGATACACCAGGACCTGCAAGTGGCAAGTGGCGGCGCATGGGCGTGGGCATGACATGTGATAGTTGAAGGACTATGATTATCAAAGGCAACAGTGTAAGTGAGAACAAGAGAGATGGCCTTACGGGCAGCGCCATGAGCACAATGACGGTTGCGTAGACATAGAAGTACCAGGTCTTCTCGAGAATGAGCAGAAACATGGCTGCATGGATGCTCAGCAAGAAGGCACAATAGGAGAACGTAAACGAGACGTAGATATTCGAGGTGTAATCATACTGCACGCAAAAGAAGAACAATCATTAATGCAACTCCTTTGCTTTCGCTCTCCCTCTCTCTCTCTCTCAGCCTCTCTCTTACTTACTGGACACACCAAACTGATGAGGACGGCAAAAACGAGAAGAAGCGTTAAAACTAAAAACGTAACGAGCAGATTGAATACACTTGTGTGCACCGCCAGCAAACCTATGGCCAGTATCTCGGCCTCGACTATAATGAAGCCAACCACCCAGTTAATGAAGTCCATGCCGCGTATCTGATCGCTCAGCGAGAAGAGCAGCAGCAGCAACAAGCTCATGAACATGAGCAGCACAGCCGTGTATTCATGCCTCTTGGCCATCCACAGCATGTCGGTTCTAGGGCAGAGAAAGTATCAGTGGCGGCGTGGAGGGGGTAGAATAAAGTCTCCAATTTACCTGGGCAACAGCACAAATCCCAGCCAATGGCCAAGGGCAAGCAGCAAAAAGATCACGTACAGCACAAATGTGTGAAAGACAAAGTCGCGTCTCTCGTTGGCAGTCTCCACCTGTATGGGAAACACTTGAACTAGGGTTCTGAACATCGTAACTAAGAATTTCAAGAAATCCGTATTAAAACTAAAAATTGACAGCTAGCGCTATGTGGGGAGAATTTCAGAAACAACAACAACAACAAATTGAGAGCGCAAATTAGCGCAGAGAATTGTGCAAAATGCTCGTAAATAATTGAAGTCGAAGAAACTTTATAATCTTGCAACATCGCGCACAAATTGAATGTTGCAAGTGTGCAATAATTAAAAGTTTACTTAACAAAACAACATGAAGAGGTTGCTGCTGCTTCCAAAAGTTTCGCTGAAGTTTTTAATCATACGTAGAACTCGAGACAGAACTCAAGCCTGGACAACATAATTTTCTATGATTTGCCGTGCTTCAATTGTTACTCGCCAAGTTACCAAGTTGGCTGCCTAAGTACGTGTACATTGGACTCATGCTATATACAAACATTGTCAATATTGCCACGAGTCTGTCTCCTTTTGCAGTTCAATCGATACATCATGCTCAATCAATTATTCAGGAATTATACAGCAACATGTACTCGACTTGGCTTTGCATATTTGCTTTAACTAAGACCCGAAACTCGGTAGAAACTTAAATATAAATATTATACCAGATAATGTGGCATGAGAATAATGAAGCAACTATCGTAAGCAACTAAATTCATTGAGAAATAGTTCGATGTTTGGCACACAGTTACGAAACTATTGCAAAACTTGCGCAAATCCATTTAGTTTTTTGAAAGTTTTGTATGTACTACAGCGCGTATGCGTAATATTTTATCCTTAACGCACTTGCAGCCACGAACTTGCGCTGCAAACTTTAGTTGAAACTTGTTTTGGCTCGCATAAAGTGCGTTCATCGAACCCCACAAGCAACCCGACACTCTCTGGCACTCTGATTGGTCTGGTCTGACATGGTCTGGTCTAGCCGGGTCTGGTCTGACGCGGCTCGATCGTAATCATGGTATTGCATGACAAGTGTCTATTACCCCGTACTTTATTCAATCAGACGGGGCAAAAAGTGCGCATGCTGAAAACAGAAATACGCGCTCCTAATGAGGGAGTTGCGAGTCGCGACTTGGGGGCCGGGAGCTGCTAAGTCGATACATATTTCGACCTTATTGAATTGTAACAAATTAACTAATTGCAGCCACTCGCTTAGCGACGCAGATAAGAGTCGTTGGCTCTCTTTGGGGCCCGGCTATTTGATTGATTAACGGGCCAAGGACACGTCCTGTGCCGCTGCCTGAGCTGTGCTGCATGGCTGGCAAAAGAGTTGCGTTTAAAAACAATTACCAACACGGTCGAACGACTCTCATCGATGTCCAGCAATGTTTTTCCAATGGCCCTTGTCAAAGGTGTTGCTCGACATCAAATCCCGCAGATTGACGATGGCTGTGGGGGCTGTGGGGCTGGGCAGCAGCGTAGAGTGGGTTTCGCTGGGCGGAGTACTCTGTGGGCGGGGCTTCAAATTGATTGCTTTATGGCTGGCAACGTTGTGTAAAATTGGTGGAATGCAGGGCAGCGAGTTGTTAAAAGAATTTCGCAATTCTTTTTGCTTTTTGCCAGCTGCTCAATTTCGAGCAACTTTTTTCACTCGCCCGCTCGCTCGTCCGCTCCGTTGCTCGCTCGGTTGCGCGTTCATTTTTTGCGCACAGCCAACGCGCTGCAAGTGCTGCGAACTTTTACTCAATTTTGCATTCTATATGCGCTACGTTGGGTTTTGGCGGAACGCTCCCCAGCTCCGCTCCCCGCTGCACACTGCTTGCTCACGCCGCATTGCTTCATGCATTTTTAGCGCTTTGCTTTTGGCAATTTGTTTTGCATTGCCGCCGAAAGAGTGCAAAAAGAGCCAATGAAATTGTATGAAAGGTAACAGCACCTTCGACTGGCACGCTAACAACATTGGGCTAAGAAGATGCAATTTGCATGCGTCAGAGGATGTGTGCGACGCGACAAACTGAAAGAAATACAATAAAATACGAAATCTGCTCTGCGCTAGAGATGTGACTTGCAAAAGTCGATAGATTGATCGCATTATCAACAAACAGCTGTGACTTAGTATTTATTTTTGTAGTATTTATTTTTGAAATTCGATATACTTTCGATATACTTTCTATTATGAATAAACATCGATACGTTTCCAACACTGGAAAGAGGTAACAACGCTGTTGGCACTGTCATAGATCTTGTCCAATCAGCTTGCGTGCTGCGTAATTAAGTGTACATCAGAGATTAGCCACAAAGCGTTGGTGAGGCCCGCCCAAAAAGGACCCGCAGGTCATAAATTCTGACTAGCATCCGCCGTCCTTTAGCCTTTATGCGCATATTTAAATACGCATTGGCAATGAGCAGCCGGAACGAAAGAGGAACTGCGACAACTTTAATGTCTTTGTTGCGACAATGGCCGCCAGCTGAATGCTTCAAGCCGAGGCGCTTCATTAATTTTATAGTCAACGTGCAAACAGAGACAGAAAGAGAGAGAGAGGGAGACAACTCGCACACTGAGATTCTGCGGTCGCTAGGCGTGCGTTCTGAGGTTGATTTTGGTTGCGCTGGGTTAACTTTGAAGTTGCCTGGGAAAAAGTTTTGATTGTCTAGCCACGCACTAACACACGCACACAGCCTGTTGTTCACACATGCGCCACACATGTGCTATTAACGTGTGTGTGTGTGTGTGTGGGTGCGTGTGTGTGTCTGTGCCAACTCAAGTGGTTAAACGTGAAACTTTTTTAATTAGAGTTGTTGTGGGCAGCGCATGTCACGCTGACGTATTGTGTAAACAATTTTCGTAATCTTGGCCGCATAGTTTCGCCGTATCCGGCTTTGTCTCCCTCTCTCTCCCTGTTTTGCGAGCTGCGGCATTTGCCTACATGTTGCAGCCAAGGACGCGGAAAAAATCGGCTCGAAAAATACCCATCAATTTGGCAACATTGGCGCTCTTCGCCTTTTTCGTGCTAAATAAAATTCATGAGGCTTTTGTAATAAAAACGTCAGAGCGCAACCAACGCGCGCGTCAAGGCACAAAAGACACCAGACCAAAACAACCACAACAACAACAACAACAAAATCCAGAACAACAACAACAGTAACAGCAACATGAATAGAGCCAGGGAGCAGCTGTCACCACTTGGCAATGACAATGGCCCCCTCGAGAGCGGAGCGCATAAATTGGAGACATCCTTTGTGCAGCCTGGGAAATACGGAACAGTTTGCATTCATTTAATTTTGCTATTATCAAAATAGAAAGGCTTTGCGCTTGATTGAAGCAGCCCTGGAACTCTGGCTTTGGCCGAGGCTCAAAGTGTCGCCAAATTATATGAAAATTAAATGTGGCCAGCCAAGGCAGAGAGACCGTGGAGGGGCACAACTTTTACAGCTGCGTGCATATCTAATTTTCAGTCAACAACTATGATATTAAGGCGAAGGCTCAAGAGAGAAAGCAGCAGCAGCAGCACAGTGCCGGTAATAAGTTGCTCAACACATGCACAAACAGCCAGCAAACAGGAAACAGAAGAAATCTAAATGAGGAAAGAGACGCATGCTATGCACTCTCATACCCTGTTGCGTAGTCTATGAAATGAAGAGAGAAAATATAGAAAATTTGTGTTTCAGGCCAGATAGGATACGACTTCACACAGAGAATTCTACATTAAAAATCTCAATTTCAGACAAAAAGATTATGCAAAAAAAGAAATAGAATGATATGTTTTCTGATTAAAACTGAATGTAGAAAGAAAAACATGACTAAGTCGACATTTCAAATGAAAATTGGCAAATTTGAGCGAGATGAATGTCAGGATAAAAGTCAAAATTAAAAGAAATGAAACGTATCAAAACAATTTCGCTGCCT
This sequence comes from Zaprionus ghesquierei, assembly GCA_018904095.1. Classification (NCBI taxonomy): domain Eukaryota; kingdom Metazoa; phylum Arthropoda; class Insecta; order Diptera; family Drosophilidae; genus Zaprionus; species Zaprionus ghesquierei. The sequence goes on along the minus strand of JAEIGP010000850.1, from coordinate 10,098,368 downwards.
TCTCTGTGTGCGAACAAAGAGCATCAAATTAAATGTGATTATTGAAAGTGATGAAGCCATAATACCTAAATGCCTCGATATTGAAAACTCGCACACAATTTTCATATTTACATTGTGGGTAAAGCAAAACACACACACGCACAAAATGAAAAACAGGACCCGCAGCTGGCTGCAAATATCCGCAGGATGCGCCGCCTGCCGCCGCCGGCTGTCAATGCGATTTTGTCAACGTAATCAGGCGCAACGACAACATCGACGACGGCGACGTCAAAACACATTTCACATTTCGTTTTTCACAGCTCGCAACGTTTTACCGTTTGTTTTTTGGGGGAAATTTTGGTTGTCGCTGTTTGCCGAGACGTGCAGACAATGCACGATGCTACAGTTACCGGACTATAATACTATATCGCTTAGCGAATTCAGAGCACAGAATGCAAAGCATAAATGAATGTCTGATGTTAATATGCAGCTATAGCTTTGTATATGGCAACAAATCGCTCGCTTGTTTGCCTATCAATGAATAGATATACTCTTTATAGCATACTTGGCGGCGCAGGCAATACGCAGCCACACATGCTGTCGCGCAGGGCTGACAAACAATTTCCGTGGCCCATCGCCTTGTGGCTTCCGCTTTTTTCGGAGGGATGCGGGAGCGGGGGCGCCTCGTTTTCCGTATTTCGGTCAGGTCAGAGTTATGTTGACGTTATGTTCGAGTATACATTAATTATGGCTATTTGCTCTGCGTCTGCTCCTGCCAATTATGCGCACGAAATGGCTTATTATTGGCCCACACAGTGGCACATACGCCCAGACGGACAGACAGGCAGACGGACAGACGCAGAGTTGGACACACGCATAGGCATTCAGATAGGCGTCGCATGGGCAAATCAGCACGCCAAATGGCCCTCAAAGGCCACTTTCATTTGGCCCTAAACGAAGCATCAGCAGAAACAACAAACAGCAACAACAACAACTACAGCAAACAGTCGCATTTTGGTAAACACACAAAAATTGGCCGTGTTTACTCAGCGAACTCCGAGGCGAGGCAAGGCGAGGGCCGAGGCGCATTTGTCGTTGTCATTCCCCCCGTGCGCGATTGACCCTGCTACGGCATGATGGATGTAATTCTAATGTCTCCGACCACTGACCCACAATCAGCTAGAGTTGGGTTAGCTTTCCCCTCCCCCTCTCCCCTCCCTCCCCTTGGTTGTTCAATTGCCCGCGGCACCACAGCGCGTTGGGCAATTCATGAGCTCCTTAAAAATTAAAAGCAATTTAATATAAATTCGCGTTGACCACCGACCGCAGCACCACAACTGCGCTTTCCCCAGCCTGTGTGTGTGTGTGTGGGTGTAGTGGTGTTGCCACTGCAAGTGCAGTCTGTTCTTTTAGGTAATTACACTAATTGGCGCCGGACTGGGCTATAATGCGTTAATTTACTCCATGCTATTCTTTGTGCTCGCCTCAAAAGCGAGCGAAAACTTACGGCAAATTATGATGGAAAAATTTATAAAAAGAGAAAGTTTCAGCCAGATCGATGGCAGTGTTTAAGCATACAAAGTCTGCACTTTAATGTATATATATTTTCCCTGCAGGGCCTTAACGATTCGCTCGTTTATCACACATCTGTTCACTTTTGGCCGCAGCCGAATTGAATAAAACGATTTACAACCGCGGCGTTTGCTCGCTTTTTGTTTTTTATAGCCATCATTATTGATATATGTATGTGCTTGGGTTATATTATTCCCGAAAATCTGCAAAACATTTGAGAACAATCGAGTGTGTTGGGCACAGACAAATTTAAGATTTATTTCTTTTGAACTGAATCGAAAGAAAAGTTAGCACAGAACAGAAAAGTTAAGCGAACTGTTTCGAGCTGTTGCCACTTAAAACTTGTTGGCAACTTGACGCCGGATTGAATCCTCAGATAATTTCGCAATAGTCAAGCAGTTCTCTCTGCGCTTGATCGGCTCTGCAGCTCTGCACGCACACCTGATGTAGTCCTCCTTGTGTTGACAATTGACAGGTGAGACAGTTGTGGCAGATAGCTGCCTGTTGAAATGGCTTCGTCTTTGGCAGCGACACACAGGCAACAAGGTGGCAAGGACATGTGGCTATATCACGAAATCCACTTTACGGCCACAGATCCTTACACTTCCCCCTCTCTCCCGCTCCCCGCAGGGTTCGCTATCGCTTTAAAGCCTGGCAAATATGTATGCAATATGTAATCATTGAGATTGTTACGAAAATTCATAACAATGTACGGACAGACAGAATACACACAGCACACACACACACACATATGTATAAACATGTGTTGTAGGTGTGTGTGTGTGTGTGTCTGTTGTGTGTGTACAAAAATCAAATGGTTTACTGCGGCAACACATGTCAAAATATAACAAAGCAGGGAGAAGCAGTCGACGCAGTAGCTTAGCATGTACGACTAAGGAATACTCTGCAGCTAACTGAAGTGCAAAACTTTAAGGCCAACTTTAAGCCAAAAGTTTTCCAGCAATTTGCTTTATTCACAAGAAATTCTTATTAAGTTTCCACACTTTAATTTGTTGCTTTAAATACAGGGTAGCCAAATCAGCGACAACTGCCACCGCGCACAGTTCGTAAATTTGTTCCAGCAAACATTTTCAGCATTGCTGAAAAGATTTTGAGCAGCAGCAACAACAACAACAAGGCCCGTTTCACATCCCTCAAGACGAACGAACTCGGAAATCCTCACTCCACGCTCCAGAGTCGCTAAAAGATGTGTGAAAGGCGGCGAAAAGGCGTCGGCGACGGCGACGGCGTCGGTGGAAACAAAGGATTGCGCTGGCGTTAAAGGTTAAGCTACGTATAAAATTACTCCGGGCCAGGGCACAGCTGCTGCTCCAGCTTCTGCAGCTGCTCCTACAGCTGCTGTTGTGATTCCTGAGGAGTTCTTTTAATTCGGATTTGTGCCAGGATTGCCCCGGTGGGTGTTTTTGATTTGTTGTTGTTGCTGCTGCGCCAGGCCAGACTTCAAAGCGCTATCTCACTCTCGCTTTAGTGCTCTCTCTCTCTCACTCTCTCTTCCTCTGCCACTCACACTCAATTAGCAGGCAGGCATGCAAAATACTCTCGCTAATTTATTAATGGCTAATGTCAAATTTTTGCTGCCTTCAAATGACATTGAAAAATTATCTAGCATGTGTGTGTGTGTGGAGAGGGTGTGTGCGAGTGTGTGTGTGTGTGGGTGCTGCCTAATGGCCTGGCAGCATTTCTAGCACTTGTTGTGGCAGCAAACAATTTAGATAAGCGAGCGCGGGAAGGGAGCCGAGTCGAGTCGAGCAGAGCGAACTCATTTCCATGCACAACTCTCAAACATGTGAGTCGTCAGTCTCAGTTCGTGTATTTAGATGGCTTTGCCCTGCGGGGCAACCCCTTACCCCCTACCCCCCCCACTTCCTTGCACGTCAATCTGTCTGGGAATCCAACATGCTGCATCCTTTACTTTTTTAGACCAAACTTAATCAGTGCAGAGTTTTACGAGGGGAAAACGTTGACAAGCTCGGTTGCTTTGACTTTGCTTATTACTTGCCATAAGGCTAGAACAAAAGGAAGGGAAAGGGGGGGAAGGTAAAGGGGGCTAAAAGGTAGTTACAGCTTTAACTCGCTGCGCCCCCGCCGCGATTAAAGTTCAACTACAAGTACAAAAGTGGAATGCAAGAAGAGACAAAAGCCTGGGCAGAGCTAGCCACTCAAGAGTTGGGCCATAAAAAATTGAGTGTTTAAGTGGGTAACCCAATCCTTGGACGTTTTTTTTATGGGCCAAGTGGACGCGGGCTGGTCACGACATCTACGACAAGACGAGCAGCAATAACAAAAGTACCGCACCAAGCCGAACCGAACCGTACCGAACAGAACAGAAATAAAAATAATCATTTGGGGAGAAGTTGGGTTGAGCTAGGCTGGGGTAGGCTAGGGTAGAGCCAAGCGACGGTGTCAATCGGCGGAGGTGGAGCAACAAATCAAATAATACTCGTAAATAAAATGAAATAGTCCCAAATTGCATTAGGTGCCTCCTGCCCCAGCCCGTGCACGGCATAATGGCGCCTATCTGTCGATAACAATATATTCGATTATGTGAAGCACAAATTGCGGCTCACCTGAAGGGGACATCAGCTAAATTGCTTGTCCCGTGCAATTATAATGTATTTCTTCTCAACGCTCGACACTTTTTGTACATTTTGCTTAGCTTAGACTAACACATGCACACACACACACACACACGCACACTTGGACACTCGGACAGCCGCACACAATGCCATTAACATTTGGACTTGGCCCATAAACAGCTAAACACGAAAAGTCGTTGTCCTACTGTTTTGGGTCCGGGTTTGTTTTGTTTGTTTGCCTTTTCACGTAAAACCCGTCAACGGGTAGACGGGCCGACGCAGACGCGAAAGCGAACGCCGTCGATTGTGATTTAGATTGTGCCGCAAGTGGCGGGAAGTGACCTGCCCAGAAGCTGACGCGGCGCTTATCTGAAACGTATTGCAGGCATCAGGCAAGGAAATTGCCAAGAAATTCAATTCAAGTTGACATTTCACGCCTGCGCTGCCAGTTAACAGCCGCAAAGAGAGAAAGAGAGCGAGCCGAAACTGTTAGCAGAGCAACGAAGCTGTTAACAGTGAAGCGACGCAGTTAACAGTGAAGCGACGCTGTTAACAGAGCAACGACGCTGTTAACAGCTTAACAGAGCAAGAGCGCCAGGCAAAGCGTGGCTCGAGTTGAAGTTGACACAGTTACTGTTAGACAGACTGCCCTGCATTGTCTGTTTGCTTGTATGTCCGTCTGTTTGTCTGCTCGCCTGTCTGTCTGTCCGTCTGTCTGTCGCTCGACAAGAAGTTAAACAAACAAAGCAAAAGTCAAGTAATGAAAAGTTCTGTCAGCAGCAACAAGCGGGCTGCTCTCTTTCAACTTGCCGACTCAGCTCGACTGCCCATAAACTGTCAACCCATCCACACACACACACGCACACTACACTCATCCACCCACGCGTATGTACACATAATTAAGAAATCCTTTTCAGTATTTAAATACGTTTTGGCCTCGCAAATAATCTGTTGATTCTGAAATAATTTTCACATGATTATCAAGTCATTCGCAGTCACTTCCCAAGTACCGCCCCGCCCCCCACTGAGTGGACACTCAGCAGGTCCTCCGCCCATAATGAAATGCTAAGATGAAGATAATTATGAAAATAAAGCGACTAGGCAACTTATGTTTTCGCCCCGGACAGGGGCTTAACTGCCTCCACTCCACGCTGCTTGTGGTATTTTTTGGCTCGCCCTCTTACGAAATTGCGGACGCGCTCGCAAGTCCCGCAAATCCCCGACTATGGTGTTGATATTAATATCTCTAACGTTGCCGGATAACTAAGTTAGGGATGCCTCCCCGTTCCCCTTACCAGCTACTTTCCGCTAACTTCAGATAAGCATCTGAGGACAAAGAAGTCTGCTTTGCTCACTTTGTGCGAGGTTTAAAACAATTTGGACCAAAAGAATGGAATGAAAAGCACGGACCGGTCTTAATTAGTTACCAGAGAGCTGTGGGAGCATTCTATTTAACTGTTGATTATTTCAAGCAGAGCGCTGTGAAAACATTTCGCTACACCACTGCAGGTCATAGCCCCAGGCGGAAGGGCGAGAAGGAGGAGTGGTCCAAGAAATGAGCAGAGTGCTCTGGGTGTAATTTCGTTATTTTTCATACTGAAGGCAGCTGCTGCAGGGGAGAAGGGGAGGAGATGTGTAGAGGGGGGCGCCCACTCCTTCAGCATGTGTAAATATGTTAGCATACGTAGCAGTTTACACTTGCACTCGCAGTAAGTTTCCATATTTGCCTTGACTTTTCCCCTGACAAAATGTGCAAATTAAATTGAAGAATGAGAAGGGGCGAGCCTGACATTTCCATATGCCATAGATCATGGATATATCCTTCTTCTTGGCTTTAAGTTTGCCATTTGCCAAGAAGCAGTTAAAGATTGTTTATGTTACGATGCGTTACTCGGTGCTCGGCAATGTGATTTGCTTCTGAAGCTAACGATATACCCCACTCCCCCAACCTGTCAGACAGGGCGAGCAGAGAGGAGAGAAGGGGGTGTAGCTTCTTGCAACTGCCACACTTGGCTGCACATGCATAGAGCAGATAGCGCAAGTTTTGCGGCGAATGCTAAAGGAATAATCAGATTTACTCGTAATATCAATAACCAATAAGCACGGTAGCTGCCGTCAATAGCTGTGAGTGAGGCGGGGCAGGCAGAGAGAGAGAGAGCGGGTGTGGCAGCTGAAGTGAAGGGTTGTCAGCCACAAGCATATATTTATGTACTGAAATTCACTTAGTACTCACACACACACACATGCAAACAGACGAGCGTCAAGTTCACTTGATGCGCATTGTTCGACAGCACACAAAGAGCTCGGGCAGAGGGAAGAGCGGAGAGGGTGGGATGGGGGGGACGTACTCAGTCAATGAACTGAATGCAACTGTTTGCCGTGAAAGTGTTGAATGTTGAATGTGGAATGCGGAATCAGGTACGACACGGCACGGCGCGCACGGCACAATTGCCGAGCACACAAGCCAATATCGAGCAAATAAACAAGCATGGGCACAGGATAAAAGGACACGCTGCCAGCTCGCTGACTCGACTTGATTCGACTTGCCTCGCCACGATAGCATCGCTTGACAATTGGCAATGAGCAGGCGCGTGCTAAGGTAAACACTTTCAACGCCCCAAGGGGGACCCCCTCCCCCAAGACTGACTGACTGAGTGACTGACTAAGCGAGCGACTAATCTGGCAACTCGACACTGTACGCACATCCTGTGCAGGATCACATTATGGCGGGCAAAGCTCGTTAAACGTTTTATTATCAAATTAATTGCTACGCTAGAGATAATGGAAAATATATATATATTCATAATCTCTTGCACCATTTTGCATTAATTAAATGCCAATGAAGGGGTGTGACATGCTAGGGTGTCCAGGCGGCAGGTAAACGGCGGGCAGGCAGGAGGGAGGAGGGGGCTCATTAATAACTTTGCCTGCGTGGGTTTTGCGCGCGGCTAATGAAAACTAATGAAATAACAATTTGTTGCTGAAAGCGTCGTCTTAGACGGCCAGTTAGGCAGGCCGTCCCCTCTGTGCAGGGTATTCCATCAGGTCTAGGTCCAAACTCAATTTGTTTTAATTAATTGAAACCGCAACACGGCACTTGATTCGCACTCCACCTCGCACTCCACCTCGCACTCCCGCTGCTGGCCACGCACTGCTGATTCAGATGGATTGGATGCTTTGAGATTTAATGGCACTTGGACGGGCTAAGCGCGTCCTGTGCTGTCCTTAGCTGTCATCATCGTAATGGCGCCTTCGCTGTCTACGTCAAAATGAAATGCGTCGCTCAGACTTGGGCGACTTGGGCGCAAATCAAGCGTGAAGTCACGGCTAACTCGCCCAAAAAGACATCAAATATTTACATACAGTACTTAAGCATGCGAGTGTGTGTGCCTGTTAGTGTGTGCGTGTGTGCAACAACTGTTGGCATTGGTCGTTATCGATTAAAGTGGCTTACTGGCCAATGGCCGATAGCAGAAGTTAAGTGCCTCGGCGTACGATTTGAGGGCATTATTAGTTGGGGCTGAGTAAGAGCATTTAAATATATACATCCAGGCGACGTATGTGTGCGTGTTCGAGTGTGTATGTGTGTGTGAGTGAGTGTGCCCGCCTCTCGACAACAAAGTTGCAGCAGAAACTTGGCAGCCACTAAGCGTTTATAACCCAACGGGGTCGGGATGTAGGTCGGATGTAAATACCACCGCCGGGCATTCCCTCGTCCGTGTCCTTGTCCGTGTCAGCTCTCTCTGTGTGTGTGTGTGTGCGAACCACAACATGTGTCGCCGGGCGTGAACAAAAGTGCTCCGAAAATCACATTACCAATATGCTAACGCAGCCCAACTTTGACGGTGGCTCAGCATCCTGAGCAGGATGCGAACAGAAGGAGCCAGCGTTGCCACACACTCAGCTCGGCTTTGCGGGGGCTAATGCCTTAATGCGACTAAACTTGCTGTAAATCAGCCTGCTTTTAACTAATTTGCCCACACCTCAGCACGCACACACACACACACTCGCACACACTCGCTTGTATTCCCACACACTTCTTAAGCCTTATGCCAGGTGCGGAATCGCAGCGATCGACTTCAAGTGGCCTCCGCCAGCAGTCACGGATTTTAATGGGAATTTTTTAATAAACGACTCCCCTCTGCCACATACGTGAACGTAGCGTGTGTGTTGCCTCTCTGCGTGCGAATTTCGCATGCAAAATGTACAAAATAAACGCCGTAAACTTATTTGAAGTAAGTAAAAAATCTGCATACATACTTTATGTTCTTTGTGGCCTGCCTGCCCGGCCGCCCGAAGAGCCAAAGAGCAAAGAGCAGCAGGATATAAAGATATAAAAATAAAAGCGCGCCAATATATCGCACAGTGCGGAAATAATGCAATTTGTGTGTGAACTTTTTAATGTAGTTTCCCGCACACACACGCACGCATGCGACAATACACGGCGCAGCAGATAGCCAAACAGCGCGCGAGCTTATCAAACATTTATATTTACGTACAGCAAGCAAAAGGACGTCTTCTTTCACAACGATCGACACGTTCCACAAGCCGACAAGGCGCACAGATGGCATCCACAGCGAGTGACGGGCGAACGCGAACTGAGCGAGCCGAGCGAAATGTTCTAAGCATTTAAGCGAAGCGCTTCCTGTACAGCGCTGTTAGAGTTAACAGCGCGCTGTAAAGTGGCTAAGCGCCTCCTGTGAGCGCAGTTAACAGCAGCTGTAAATGCTTCTCCCTTGCGCTGTTAAGGCTTACAGAGCGCTGTTAAGCGTCTGTTTAGAGCCAGTGTTGCCTAAGTAATTTGCTGCAAGCACCTTGGCACATGTTGTTTATGTTCTGTGTGTGCGTGCATTAAATGTGCAAATGCAAAAGTGAAGAAAAGGAGAAATGGCAAAATGTGCCGGCCACAACAAAAGCAAAACAATGCGCAGCTTTTTGGCAGCACCTTTCCACGGCAGCTGCAGCGCGCACGTACACGGTCATTTCCCAATTAGCAAACAGACTGGGCCATCTAATTAGATTAGGGTACAATAAAAAATGGAGAAGCATCTCGCAGTGATGAATGCCCGCAACAAATAACAATAATTTATGCTTGCGCTCACAGCGCGAGCGCGGGGACACAGGATGTCCGTCGAGAGGATGTCCGTCGAGAGGATGTCCGGAAGAAGAAGGGTACGGCTAGGCGTAGGGGCAGCGGTATGGGTACGGTACGGTCAGTGTACGGCGTTATTGAGTTTCATCATCGCATGTCAAATGCATATTTTACCGTACATTGTTGGACTTATATTGTCGGCAGAGCGGCTCCACTCGTTTGCCCGGTAGCTCTTCACACGGACACAGCGACAGACCTACACGGCATGTTGGCAGCGCACGGGCAGCTGGAAGGCATCTTCACATGTTGATGGCTCGTGGTTTGCGGTGCGCTTGATGGGTCACATTTCGCACTTTCTACGATTTCGGCTTTTTAATGGTCACGGCGTTAGTTGGCGCCGTTGTCCGGCCACCGTTGTCCGCTGTCCGTTTTCGATTCCGGTTCATGGCTATTGATTTTTACTTTAAAATAAATTGCTTTCGTTTGTCTGCAGACAGCTGCAGCTATATGTACGTGTGACTCCCCCTGGCCCACGTCACTCGCTGGTCCCCATCACGTGCTCTTTGTGCTAGCCAAAAACTTTGGCTATGGCAATTATACTTTGAGATTATTTTTCATTGGCTGTCACCGGCAACGCCAACGTCAGCTCCGATTGCGCCGACACTATTGTTATTAATACGCAGCCAGCGCAGCTCCAGACATCTACCAAGAATTGCATCCTGAATGAAAACTGATATAGATGACCGTCTCGAAAGCACCCCGGCTCCCCCACTCCTCCTCCCGCTACTCCTGAAAAATTTCATTTCAAATGAAACGCTAAAGATTACTGCCAGGAAAGCCATTACAGCACAAAGAACCTCTTTCACTTCTCCATCCCCCTTCCTTTCTCGGCTCAGCGCCATCCACTTTCAGCTTAATTGAAATGCTTGTTTTTTGACTACCACATTTGCTACCTACCCATTGCCATTGCCATTGCCGTGACCGTGGAGTAGTGTCGGCCCAGCCGTGTCATTCTCGGCCATTTGTTCGCATATTTCGCCAGCTACGTGCCGCATCCGGACCCAACTCGCCGTACTTGTCGTAATCCGGGCAAGAGTAACACAGAACAAAGCCATTTTTTTGCGGAATATGGACATTTTGGGTCTCTCTGTATATGCTGGCAAATAAAAATGGCAGCCACTTCACAGGGCCAGACAGAAAGGGAGAGAGAAAGAGAGAGTGAGAGAGGGAGTGAGTGACCTGTTTGCATTACAACAGTCACAAAGGGGTTAGTTTTAACCTCCTGCCATAGCTGCTCAGCCGCTGGGTGTAACCCAAACTGCCCCCCCCTACACCCCTGGAAATGGTAGAATTGTTTGCGGCACAGTCGGTTAAACTTTGAACAAAATGGAACAAAAGTAACAATTTGTACATTGATATGATCGTTTCGAATGGCCCAGCATAGTCAGCTGTAAAACCCAAAATCGGCCATTGTGTAAGCGCCATATCCCATTGCAATACACAGTTCATTGTCGATGAGGAATCAAATTATATTCATATGCCGATGATTTAAGGTTTAATAAACAAAAAGCAAAGCACACAAAACGCATCATAAATCAGGGCATGCATAATAAAACTCTTCGATATATTTTTTATTCATATTTTAAATCCAAAAACAAACAGCTAAAAGTAGAAAATAGTCATTGTTTTGGCAACTGTTCCTGTTTTTATAATAATAAAGCATAAATAAATAAAAAGCAACTGACAGCGGCTCGTCTGTTTGTTGTGTTTTCGAATACGTATAAACATCCTTCGCAAGCGGCACACGTGCACACACACCCATGCCGACACCCACTCACACACATACTAATAAGGCAGGCAGCATAGCAAATTAGGAGGCTCCTTTGACGACCAAAACCGCCCACGCCCACGCCCACGCCCCTGTCCACACGCTCCAACAGACCGACAACCACATTCGCACAAAGCGTTTATCATCAAGTTTAAAATAAAATGTTAAATAGAAGTTTTTGATTACACAGCAGGCATTGTTTCGCCAGGTAGTCAAATGACAAGCAGCAGGCGGCCGGAGGGGAAGAGACAGAGAGGGGGGACGGAGTCATTTAAAGAGGGATTCGCATACACACAGAGACTCTGCCGGAGCATTCCTATTTGCATAAGTGTTGACAAAAGCTTCGCATATATTTATGCTGAAATCAAGCGAATTTATGAATAAATTATATACGAAACCAAAAACGGGCCCACACGCATGTGGCAGCGTCTTATTTGTACAAATTATAATAGTTCAAGTCCTCGGGACAATTGAAATTGACTACGCACACATGCCAAAATACATAGACTCGCTTACGTATACGTAATTTCCTTGGGCGGCCTAATCTTTTTAATTAACTACTCATATCCGCCACAGAGCATACCTAATTGATATGAGTCTGTTTCTTTCCCGCTTCAACAGTTCGCCGTAGCCTAATGTGCGTGTGTGTGTGTGTGCTAGTGTGTGTGGGTGTGCTGTGTGTGCGTTTGCTGCTAGGTGCCTGTTAGGCTCTTAATGAATTTCTATTTCCTCGAGGAGCCAAATGAACTTCCTGCGATAGTGAAGCCAACGCGCTAGTTTAACTCGAGCACACGCCAGTTTAAGGCGTCTGCTCTGACATTGAGTGTGTGCGTCTGCGAGCGTAAGTGGCGTGCACAGTGGTCTCCCCTCGCTTTATGCATGAGTAGTTTATGTGGCCTCTACTCGCGCAGATAGCCCACGACTTTGCAATATTCCGCCAAATTCTGCTCCAAGTTCCACTGTGCTTGGCTTGTCTAATGCGTGCACGACGCTTAGCCGCACCAGGCAAGGCTTTATCTATGGCATTTTGTCGGTTTTGCGTCGGTCTTTGGTATCCGGTTCGACCGTTATAAACGCACTAATTAAGTTTTGCGCATTCCGCATTGAATTGGCGTGAAATAAGTTCAATTAGCGCGCTCTAATTGTTGCAATATATATTCGCAATACTTTAATTGTAACTACGCATATTGAGTTTGGATGCGGATGCGGATGGGATAGCAAGGTGAACACTTAGAATACAGTTAAAGACTAGAGATGACCTAGACATGGGGCGTCTAAATCTGCTGGGCACGCACAGCCCTGTCGGCCAACTCTTCGGGCGTAGGATGCTCTTGAATGTACTGAATGGCTCGCAGAATTGCTTCTGGAATTGGCGGAGGTGTGGGCAGCACATCGGACTGGGGCTGGAAGCCATTGGCATCGGCCAGATAGTTGACGCGGATGGGTATACCCTCAGGAGAGACATACGCATAGAATCCTTGCGCGTAAACGCCTCCCTTGCCTTCCTCTCCAATGTCTATTCCATTGCTCGTCTCATACTGATGGCCGTAGGTATCCTGATCGGCTGTGGATGCAAATTTCGTTATCTGAGCGCCAGCCTCCTCGGTGGGGGCGGCCAAGGCGCAGCCGAAAAGTGCAGCGAGCAGGAACTGTTGTGTAAACAAAGAGGTAAGTCCTTAGTAAACTCCTCACTTCAGACAATGCTTCGTGCTACTTACAAGCTTGTACATGTTGAAGGTGCTGATGGCTTTGGTGAAAGATAACAAAGTGAATCAATGGGCGCCCTTCAATCTGTATTTATAGTGTTCCCAGTTTACGAATCAAACTCCGACCTAACCCAAGACATTCATGTGCAAATTGGATGCAGATAACCTGCCTATTTTGAAATGCAGCTCAAGCTCAGATTGTAAAGCAAAGACGACACCGAATGGCTTATACATTTACCCGAATGTTTTATTGCATTTTAATAGTTCGATATATTTACTTAAGTCGATAAACGTGTTATTTGAATTAAGCTCAACAATCGAAATTTGAGTATTAATCGATCGTTATTGCCAGCCTGTGGGGTAATACCTCTAATGAAAAATATTCAACTTTACGATAAAGTTCACGTACCATAAATACGCTTCCCAGACGAATTTCATACCGATGGGCCAATTTCATTGCAAAACATTCAAAACAACGATACAAATGAAATTAATTAAATCAGATACATGAGCTGTCGCCCCAGCGCAACGTTACAACATTTATCGAAACAAGTCAATCCAGTCGCATATCGCTTGAATGTGTATCGATAATTTGCATAAAATACCAACAATGGCAGAGAATTCATAAATTGTTAATTTCATTTGCTCAATGCACAAATGCAGATCCCCATGGATGTACAGAAGCGAGCGTGGAGGCCTGACGAGAGCCCCAGATTTATGTGCCTGGCAGCTGCCCTACCGAGTGAATGGCCACCGGTGGCAGGGTCGGGAATGCGTTGATGATGGGCCGCATAGGCGCGCAGGGCCATATGGTTGGTGAGAAGAGTAGGAGCCTGGTAAAAGCAACGCCATTTGTACATAGTATAAACAACAATATTAAATTGTATTTTTCTTTTATTACATTATTATTATCTCTGGCAATAAATGTCAACGTCAGCGAGCCGACAAAGGACACACAGCGCCCAGGAGCGGACAGCTGAATGTGTGCGTGTGTATGTACAATGTGCGTACGCAGATACACCCACACAAAGATTGATGTATGTATGTATGTGTGTACGTGTGCGTTGTAAGTGCGTATCGTGGCATGTGCGTCGGTGATGGCATCCATCAGCTTCAGCTCCAACTTGAGCATCAGCGGCGACACCAGGTTGAGGTTGAGGTTGATAGTCAGCTGATGGCATAGCTGTTGTTGGTGCTGACTGTTTGCCCATGTTTGTTGCTTTGGTCATGCAAAAAAGACATGAACGAACACAACACAACGACACGACGAACATGAGTCCACACAGGATGAGGCAACATGGATAAGGTGACGGCGAGGGCGAGAACTGAACTTAAACTACAAGATGAACGAACATGTTTGCTCATTTAAATTTTTCTGTCGTAAGGCAGACCGGACGCTGGCAGTGACGCGGGCGCGGATGCTGGCGCCTGCAGATACTGTTCGCCTCCATGAGCATGGGCATGGCCAGCATGACCACCGTGAGCACCATGGTTGTACTCTTCCTCAACCTCCTCCTCTGGATGATTGCGGTTCCACTCCAGCGACTTAAGAATGGCCTCAGGAATAGGATGCGGCGTGGGCAGATGCTCACCCTGTGGCTGGAATCCGTTTTCATCAGCGGTATAAGTCAACTGAATCAGCTGGCCTTCTGGATTATAATACTGCGATGAGCCACTGGCATAGTAACCACCTACACCCTGTTCCTGCTGGGCAATGCCATTGCTTGTCTCGAATTGATATTTGTAGCTGTTGTCCTCGTGCTTCAGTTCGTTAACGTAGCTGCGAATCTCGGCGTGTGCATCCTCTGAATTCGATGGCACCGGCACAGACTCCACAGTGCACATGGCGCAAACGGCGAGTACGACGAGCTGCTGCAAAAGGAAACGGAGTTGCCATTATGACCCTTCCATGGATACTCATGGCGTCGCCGTATAACTTACAATTTTGAACATTTTTGCCGAGCTTGGGATTGGTTTTTGGTGTTGGTTTTGGTTTTACTGGCTGTTAAACCCCTAAGAGCTAAACTATGTTTGATGTCTGACGTTGCTTCGCCACAAGTTTTATATGCTCTTCAGTTGCCCGACGAAAGTAGAAAAAGTGGATGCAACTAATTAACCAACAATGATGATGATGATTACGGGCCAGGGGCCATTATGTTGGCCAAATACGAGACTAGGGCCCAGCTGCGATGCCACGAGCTACACAAGCTCTGTAAACTTCAATTATCACGGTTATCTGGCAATGGATATGGCTTGTGGCTAATCAACAATAATTTCATTACTATTTTTAAGTAACACTTGCTGCCTTCTCACTCTGCTAAACGAAAACGAAATCTGCATGGAGACTGAAACAGAAACCGAAACCAATCTCAGCTGTGGCACCGTACGCAACGCCACCGTGACCAGGCCAAAACACTCTCTTGCGCGGCGATTGGGTAAAGCGCCCGGGGTTCAAGAAACTCCAAGGGGTACCCGCTCTGCGCTCCGCTGTGGCCATTAAAGTAATTAAGTGCTGGTGTTAATTCATTAATTACTCTTGCTCTAAGTATGTGTTTACCTATTCACATACATATATTCATTCACAGCTCACCCCGATGCGGCGTTGCCATCGCTACAGCCTGGAGAAGTCCCACATTTCATACGTCGCTTGATATAATACATAATGTGTGCGAATCGGACGTCCCAAATCTCGGATTAGCTACTACTCTTTTTGATGATATCTCTAATGGGTTGTTTGTTCGATTATAACGAGAGCACATCAATAATCATATACTTATTGGACTCGTCGTGCCTGACGTGTTTTATTGCATTCGTTATAGCTGCTAATTTAGTGCAGCATTATTTATCTATGTCATGTGTATCAATGAATTAATATGGCACAGAGTATACTTTAAATTTATATTGTATGTCCTTAAAGCTTTATTCTACAAATTTGTCATCATTATAAGTATGCAGAAATACCCTGTATTCAGCTTATATAAATTAGCCTTATGTAGTGCCTGTAAAATTGATTAGTTCACAGCTTTTACCGCTCTGACCGTGAAGTTTATCAATTAATATTACAATCGCGCTTAAGAGAAACACGATCAGTTAAGTTGTATATTGTCTTGACGACTTGCCCAAAAGTTGAAACCGGTTTTTTTGGATAGTGTAGAGTAAAATAAAAGCTTATTATAATAGTACTATAGCTGACTATTCCCTGTTGCCACTCTTTGTATGCACGTGTGCGAAAGGTAGCAGCTGATAATTAGAGTCAAAACACATGTCCATATGTGGTCTGATAGTGACCTCTTTTTCGTTTGAAAGTAGTTGACATTGTGCGTCTCCTACTGCTCCATATAAACCCACCTAATCCCCGCTGTGCAGCTGTGAAAGCCGCAGCCAAAGTCGACCTCAGTGACAATGCCCTGGATAAAGTTACATCGTTTAAACTTTACAACACAAGGCGGCAGCTTCAGCTTAATCTCGTTTAAGCCAACTAGATGCCAGCAGCAGCAACAACAACAACGACAAACTGTCTGTCTGAGCCAATGAATGGCCATAAATGAGTAGACAAACGGTCGCATACTTAATTAATTTGACTGACTAAATGTGTAGCAGAGCAAAGCACTCAAAATTCAAATGCCACAACCGATCTGGCCGGATTGAGACGCAGCGGGGGAACTGAAATCGAAAGTAGTTATTCCCTGTGCGGGACCTATGCCTGACCTTGAGACAGAGACTTGTCGCAGCAGCAGTCGCTGCCGTTGCCATAGCCTCACGATATTTAGGTCAATTATTCGGCCGGCAAGCAAGTACTCGTTGTCATGATGGATTGATGCTTTAATGGACGGGCCAATGCACCAGAGGGAGTCGAGATGGGAGCCAGTTGCTAGCCTGCTGCTGGCTCCAGCGGAAGCCACTTAGGCAAGGAAGTGCCCGAGAATCGTAACAGGTTTTTCTTTCATTTAAAGTCATCCAAGCGCAGCCAGGCAGCTCCCTCTGCCGCACAGCCGGTTCCGACAAAAGGCAACGACGAAACAAAGGGAGAAGGAGACGAAGAGAAGATTATGTGGACGCCGGCAAACCCAACTTCAGTTAATACTCTCGGTTGGTCTTGAAACTGCGAATGCCTCTCGCCCATGTACGAATACAACGAGTATTTATAAAAAGCATTCACAAATCTTATAAATGGAACAGCATGTAGCCGATGTAGCCTGTTTTGTTGCGCTTTTTAACGGCGCGCTAGTGATGCACCTCACTCTCGCTCACGGCCCATACTAATGTCATGTTATATAGAGTAAATATATATGTATGTTTTTTAAACTTAAGTTGCAGCATAGATGATTTATTTGTGGCCACACTTAATGTCTGAAAACTGTCTCTCAACAGAGATGCTATCGCAAGCGCATCGTGCCAGCCACGCTAGCCGATATCAACACGCGTGAGCAAACTTTCAGGCACACACATCACCGTATCCTTATCAAAATGTAACAGAAACTTGCCCCATTTCGGGTTCGCCTTTATTTCGTGGCACTCAGAAGCCGACACATGCTGTGGCAAGGTCGTGCGTCCGCTTTGTAGTTGAAACACAGGCAAGGCACGACGCTTAGGTCATTGGGGCACACTTTCGATGTGGTGCATACCCTGTAAAACCAGTTTAAGCGGCATGGTATATGGATACGAGTTCTTAAATTTGCTGAAATCTTTCTTACTTGCTATGCTGGCTCTGCTGTATTTTATTTATTTGCACTCTGATCTCAAATCGATTTTCTTTTCGGGGAATCATTTATCATACACATTCGCCAATGATTTATAGCACTTCTTTTTTCGGTATTTCCGTAGCTTTAACCTTTATGCAATATATATACGGTTGAATACACACGCCCAGAAAACTACATAAATTAGCTTAAGTTTTTTGTGTTACCAACGAAAACCGAAAAAGTCACAGCTCGAGAAGGTGCTAATGAACAATTACTCAAAATAGGCGACAAAATTGAATTTTGTCGGGGCGACCAGCCGCGTCATGTGCCGTGCTGCCCCCACCAGCACATAATAACATAAAGAACAGGCAAAAAATTGACAAGAGGCTACATAAAACAAAGACGACACACAATTTATGGGCTCACATTCCGAAATCTGATGATGTACAGTGGGTAGCACTGCATGAAATGGTGATTAAAATCAGTGTTAGCTTTGCTGAACCATCGCACGCAAATGCTTTTTGATCAGGGAATGCAGCATGCAGAAAGCGAATAAGCAAAGCAAATATTTGCTCTCTTTAAACTCCAGAATGTAAGAGAGTTTTCAAATGAGAAAGGGAGAGAGAGGGAGAGGGAAAGGGAGAGAGAGATAGAGAGGGAGAGCAGCATGCAAAAGCAAACAACAGTTTATTCTGACGAAGCAAACTCCTACAATTTGAGCAAGTAAAGAAGCAACAATCGGACGAGCTCGACTGAGGTATACCCTTCGCCCAATTTAGAAAACCGTTGCAAGTATTTAATGTTCACACGCTCGAAAGATGACCTTGTAGGAAAGGAACTCCCTTTACCAAACAGAGGCATATGGATGAGTCGACATAGCTAGTAATCCTGACAAGGAATATTTAGTATATGGTCTGCTACATCTATATCTCCCTTTAAACTCAGTACACCCTTCTCTGACCATTTTCAATTGTCGTAGGGTATACTAAACACACATACTCACCCACACGTAACATCACGAACGCAGTGAAAATAAATAAAAGGTTTTCATTCATAAAAAACACAAGTTTATTTAAATCGAATTGGCCCACATTGTGTACGCGTTTTAAAGCGCTTTACTTCTGTAACACACTGTTAACTGCATGTCAAATTAAGTATGCATCTTTAATAATTTAGAAGTTTAATTTTTATAGCCGCAAAAAGCGAGAGAAGCCCCACTGCGCAAGGGTCTCACAGCGCCAAGATCACATATTCACATACATTTGCATTGGCGCTTGTGTGCACGCGAGCTTGTACCGCAAATGAATGTTATATGACTGTGTGTGTGTGTGTGTGAGTGCTGTAAAGTCTGCAGCCAGTTCAGGTTCAATGCCAAAAACCATAAAAGTTGTCGTAGCTGAAGCAGAGCAGAGCGGAGCGATATATTGGCCAGTAATTGGCAAGTCGACTGACTATAAATGCGCGGGCACTTCATCTGGGCAGCATTCATTCTCGCATCGACTCCACAGCGACAAGAAGTACTCCACACACAATCCAATTCACCATGAAATTGGTGAGTTTACGAGTGGAGCGTTGGCAGCGACACACCAGGAATCCATATTAACGTCAAACTATCTTCTATCTTGTGTAGCTCATTCTAAGCGTTGCCGCTCTCCTTGCCGTTGCCCAGGCACGACCGGATTCCTTTGACGCGCGGGCCGAAACAAGAGATTTCAAGAGCGACATCAAGGAGGACGGCAGTTACTCCTACCAGTATCAGACCTCGAATGGCATAGCTCAACAGGAGCAAGGCGTGGGCGGACAGTACGCAAGCGGCTCGTCGGCCTACTATTCGCCAGAGGGAGAGCTGGTGCAGCTTACCTACACTGCCGATGAGAACGGCTATCATCCACAGGGTGCTCATCTGCCCACGCCGCCACCCATTCCAGAGGCCATACTTCGCGCTCTCGAATACATTCGCACCCACCCGCATCAGGAGCAGCGACATGAGCGCGGACGCTTCTAAGCTCCCATTACACATTGTTGTTGTTTCGTTTATTCTTACAATTTCATCATACGCATTCTGCGAGCGAAATACTTGTTTCACTCCACCGCCCAGGATGGCATCACATTGTACTGAGCTGATTTTTTAGCTGCTTGGAAAATAAACATCTTGTTCCATAAGCCTGTGTATTTCTAATTCAAAGTTCTTAAAACTGAAAGAAGTTTCAGTATCTTTTAGCTGAATGGAAGAGGTGCGGATATAACTGGAATTCTGATTAAATCTTGACAGTTTAGGCCTAAAGAACTAAAGGGGATGAGGTTTGGCTATCATAAAGAATCCCACTTTGGTAGGTTGTAAAAACACGTGCGTTATGTGGGATACTATTCCCAAATTGTTTGCATCCCCATAAAATTGTGGATGAGCTAAGATTTTTTTGCGGAAGACAAACCTGTTTCGGTTTTAAGTTAATAAAACTATTCAATAAAACTATTCTAAATGTTAAAGGTGACACGCATGGCTCAATTGTGTTACTTCAAAAGGAATTCGATTGGCGTATTCCACAATTTGGCTAATTCCACATAATCTTCACCCTCATCAAGCTGAGCTGATGAGCCATTATTCACTCACTAATTATATACTCTATATATATGTTTGGCTTCAGATTCTGTGTGAACTGTAACAGCGACTAATATGCGCTTTAATATGCGACTTTAATCTGAATATTAAAACTCACACAAAAGAGCACTCAATCATTCATAAACTAGTTTGCGTAATTATTGAACATTTGCATAAGTTGGGGCGTTTTTGTTGCCATTGTTGTTGCTGTTGTTGTTGTCTCCGAACTTGAGGGATTATTGAATGAGCATGGCGAATATCGTACGAAAGCGTGGAGCATATTAAATCAAGTTACTAAGTATATTAAATAACATTAAGTATGATTGAAAAATTCCCACATGCTGCAGCATGTGCAGAAGGTCGCAACTCTAAAGATGATGCAGATGGTCTGTCGAGGTTAGATGCATCTACACTTAAGTCATAAAGCTAAAATACAATACACAACAATGTCAAGGAATTTGGGAAGCTTTTAAGATTGCAAGTTTTCTAAGTAATAATCATTCATTTAAACAAATTTAAATGGTATTTTATGACCAATTACCAAGGAGCTGCGATCCTATCAAAGACGCGCCAGATTAACAATTTTTAATTTATAAACCTATAGTTAACCACGTCATGGCCCATTAAAACTGGCCTACAAAATTTATATTTGGATTCAGCCAAATCCATCAATTTAATGTCTGATCGAAACTTAATTCGATTGATGTTTATTCATTAGACTACGATTTCGATATACATCTAGATTGGATTGACACTTGGAGCCACAAGCAACAAATCCTGTTTGTGATATCTTATTCGGTCTTTTAAATTATCTCCAATGTTATGGACCAATTTGTTAAGCGCGCACATTTAGCGCCTCTCCGTGCCGCATCGAGACAAAAAACGAAATGAAAAGTGAAGCCGAAGCCGCAGCCGATCGTAGCATGCGTCGCTCGGGTGAGACCATAAATTATGCTAAATATTTATTGCAATATATATGTGTGTGTGTGTGCGTGTGTATTAATTTAGTCAAATTCGCTTTTGGGTGTGCCGGCTGCGTCCCTCTCCCAGCCGGCCAGAGATTGGCTCGACATTGACACTGCTCCATGCGGTGACGCTTTCAGCTACAGCTCAGGGCGAAGCCACTCGCGGATGCGTACACAGAGCGTAGCATACCCGATCGCCAGCTTGGTCAATTCGCTCGATTTGGTCAACTCTGCGGCGGCTGCTGCTGCTTTTTTATTGTTATTGTTAGTGTTATTGTTATGGCTATTTAGATTAATTTCCTGAACGTAAGCAGGTTTTCTTTTTTGTTTCGAGAATGGCAAATCATGCGACGCTTTTTAGTATAAAATCGGTGGCGAGTTGCAATTAAGACAGCACACCACACTTGCCTTCCAACCGAAGAAGCACAGTCTGCAAAGCCAAACAAGATGTTCCGTTTCGTAAGTGTGATAATCCTAGCTGAATAATCGAGTAATCAGGCTAATCGCTTTGATCCATTTTCAGATGCTTATCGCCTCGGCATTCATTGCCTGCGCCTATGCCGCACCCCAGGACTACGCCGCGGTTGTCACCAAGCAGCTCTCCGATATTACCCCAGAGGGTACATACCAATACGCATATGAGACCTCCAACGGCATTGCTGCCCAGGAGCAAGGACTTGGCGGTGTGCAGGCCAATGGTGGATACTCTTATTACTCGCCAGAAGGTGAGCTCGTTCAGATTTCCTACCTGGCCGATGAGAATGGATTCCAGCCTCAGGGCTCGCATCTGCCAACCCCACCACCAATCCCAGCTGCCATTCTTAAGTCCCTGGAATACATCCGCACTCATCCTCAGTACGAAGAGCAAGTCCAAGGCAAGCCAGCCTTCCTAGGCGGCAGGTCAGCTCTCCGCAGTTTGGTTGGTTAAACATTTGCCAATATAACAGATATTTCTGTCCTCGAAAGCTTTCTTAGTATTCTAAAGGTATAAAAATTAAAGTGATTTAAAAATAATATATTGCTTGTTCTTAAATGGGAGGCTTCCATATTGGTCTATAATTTGATTTATGCTCACTTTCCGGTTTAATTCAAAAATGTCAGCTTATAACTTTGAATGTTTCTTTGCATCCCTTAGGCAACTTTTAAATCTCATAAGATTTGCCTGTGAATATTCGCATGGATTTCTAATTTGCTGCCTAATGCGTGTACGTAATTTCATAATTGAATTAGGCGCCAACTTTCAAGTTTAAAAACTCAAGCAAAAGATTTATTTCCAAAGAAAATGTTAACGTAAATTAATAATTCATTCGTTAATTCAATTTTCTTGCAATTTCGGTGAACGAAATTCGTATTTATTCAGCAAGCCTAAAAGTATGCAATGAATTAAAGGTTAAACGGCTGTGTGTGTGCAAAAAATGTTTGTGGTATCAAGAAAGTGATGCACTGATGCTGCATACTTATGAGATTGAAAACTGCTAATTTAAACGAGAAAAAGCCAAAAATGTATGTTCCAAGAAGCGATAGAAAATATCAAAACATTTACGAAATAAGGCTGGCCTGGCGAAACATTTGCATACATCACTTGTCTTCTTTCTCGTCTATCTACATCTTTAAATTAACTAAAAATCTAACATAATTCCAATAAATTCCAGAAAATTTACCAAGTCGATATAGCAATAGGGTCGCCTTTCTGTGCATCATTCCGTCTTTGAAAGATGGTGAAAACCCTTGTCTTCTCTCCCTCGTCTTGCCCCCGTTCAAAATTAATTATGAGTATATATGAGAACGCGCAGCGCACCGTCGTAAATTAAAGTGTAACCCTGTCGGCTGGCGATTTGCTTAATAATCAGCAGCATCTTAGCCAAATTCAACGCGACACGCAAACATCTACCATGCTCAAGTCGACTCGCCGTTCATAGTGCTCGCTTTTGCATTTCATTAACATCAAAACTGGAAACGGCCGAATGACATCTGCCCGATACAATCGCCGAGCCAGGCGAGTGACGATGTTTTGCCCCAGCTAGCTACATGCACAATACTCGTAGATACATCATCTATATACATATATTATATATTCATGGCTATGAATAAACCATAATCTTGACAAGAATGCACGCATTCGTTATCAATATGGTTTGAATTGACTATATGCGATCTATACACAAATGTCTTTAATACTTTTGCTTGGAATTTTCTACGTCAGAGCGCAGCAAATGTTTACGAAGCATTTATAATTTTACTGCTTGCTGCAAAGTTTTGTCTAACAAAATAAGGGTAAAATAATTATTAGTGCATTTTTGTTACGAAACTGGGAAAGTTTAAAAGTTAAACTAGCAAATAATGCGTAGCATCTCTGGATACCCTGCTCCCAGCTCAACTTCGGTTAGGTTAGTTCGGGTGCTTCTTTAGTCAATGAAAACACAGAAAGTTCTTTAAAACATAACAACAAACATTTACTATATAAAACTAATAACATTTTTGGACTATTCTCTTAGGATGAACAGACTTATTTCTGCAACTGAATCCTTGTGAAAGGATGTGCCTCGATGTATTCCAAAGCGCGCAGGATATAGTCCGGAATGGGAGGTGGTGTGGGCAAATGGTCTCCCTTGGGCTGATATCCGTTCTCGTCGGCTGTGTACTCCAGCTGAATGGGCTGTCCATCGGGAGCTGTGTACTGTACAGATCCCTTGGCGTACACAGCGCCCACGCCAGACTCCTCGGCAGCAATGTTGTTGGAGGTTCCATATTCATAAGCGTAGCTGCCATCGGGATTAATCTGAGAGTTATACTTGGTGATGACGGCCTCGGAGTCGGCATCTGCATTGCAGGCAGCCACAAAGCAGAGTGCCACAAGGATTAAGCTCTGGCAAGGGGAATAATGGAATGTAAATTACTCCGTTTGATATTATCAAATTCCTTTTACACCTACCAGTTTGTTCATTTTTGCTAAGATTTCGTAGACTTGAGCTTAGTTTGTATTGCACAGGTCGCCGTTGCAGGTTATACTGATTTCGAAATAAAAAACCGAAGCTTTTTTATACGTATATTCGGCTTAGATGGAATAGTGACCTACACCTACGACGCAAGGGCTCTATACTAGATATGCATATAATTATATTTGTTTTTATGACTCGGAATTATTAATTTACGCATCTCGAATATGAATCTGACCGAGTTTCACGAACGCTTCTCACTGCATTAACAGAAAATATCAAATAGTGTGACTTTACTTGATTTTATGCCTTTGTCTTACGCATAAAAGATGCATATTTATTCAAATTAGCAAAGGTCGTAACTCTTCGATAAATAGCTAAATGCATGTGCGTCTTCTACAAAGCATCCCCCACAAAGCAGCCTCTATAGTCTGCAGAAAAATAGATGTGATTATGTTGCCCAGCTTATGCTACAATGCCCCTTGGCATTGCTCTGAACAATACTATTTACATGTTTTTGAACAATGATTAACATTGATATGGAAATAGACTTAAGGAAATTTCAAGAAGCTAGTGGAAGTCACATCATAAAGATTAAATAAATTCAAATTATACTTTAAGAAAACAAATGTGTTTTATTATGTTTTAATCATATATTTACTTGTACTTGTAGTACGGCCCAACTTCATTTTATAATAC
Source organism: Zaprionus ghesquierei (assembly GCA_018904095.1). Lineage (NCBI taxonomy): Eukaryota > Metazoa > Arthropoda > Insecta > Diptera > Drosophilidae > Zaprionus > Zaprionus ghesquierei. The sequence goes on along the minus strand of JAEIGP010000850.1, from coordinate 10,073,713 downwards.
GTATCTCCCAAAAATAGTTTAAGTTTCCCGCGTAGCTAAAACGCATTATAATCGAAGTTCAACCTTGGGTGCAATGCAATTTTACAAATGGTGCTGGAATACGATAGTTTCAATTCATCGATTGAAAAGTCATTAGAGGTATTCTGATACAGAGTCAAAAAACACATTTTACATACATTTTTATGAGCTATTCTAAGAAAATCTATTTATAAAAAGAAAATGATTTTTATGGTAACTAAATTTAATGTTTATTTACGCAAAACTTCGCTAATATTTAAAACTTAAATATCGATACCTTTCAATTGATTAAACCGATAACATCTTGCCTATCGATAGTGGCACTGAATACCTTCCAATTCTGCAGAGCAACCCTGATAATACAGGCATGAGATATCGCAATAAAAGAATAAAGAAGTAAAACGTAAGAATTGCATTACTGCCATTATTAAATTATACGCAAGCCAAATAAAAGAAAAACATGGAAAATGTGTAAATATATATGTGAAGAAGTGAAAGGCACATGAATTTTAAACAATTCTTGTGTTTAACTGGCTTAAAAATGCTTTTGCAAACCAGCAATTTTCCCACAAGCGCGCCATTTTGTTTTTGGACTTTCTACTTCTCGCCGTGTTTTCTTTTGTGCAAAATAATTAAACATACCCCTTGCCCATCAAGTTGTAAAACATTGTAAATCACTAGAACTTCGTAATAACGTTGATATAAATAAAGTAGAAATGTTTAAATCAAATATAATAAAAACGCGCGACATATGTAAATATGCATGAGTGAGTGCGTATATGTGTATGTACATATCTAAATAAAGGCTGCTGAAAATGTCAATACGATGAATAAACGAAGCAGCGATTAGTACGACGTCGGTCGTGGTCGTGCCTGCGGTAGTGGCAGAAGCAGAGGGTCAGACGCGCTAATTACGTCATAACAATCAAAGAAAATTCAAGGTCTTGCTAGCGCACATCAGACATGAAGCCTATGTATTAGATTTCGTTACGTTTTCATTAAAAATAAAACTTAGGGCAAAAAACAGTACACAGACTCTGTTAATTTTCCGCGCATCTGGCTATGTGTGTATGAATATGTTATGTTTGTTTACTTGTGTGAGTGTCTATTCGCGACTGTATAATTACATACAGACTGTCTGTATGTATATACATATTTTGTTGTTTTTACCAATGTTTTTGCTGTAAGCAGCAGCCTGAGCGAGCGCGGCGCGGCGCAGGCTGGGATACAGAAAGAAAGAGCGAAAGAGTGCGCGCGTAGGCAAAAAGAGATAACTTGGCACAAAACTTGAAAGAAGAAGAAAATATCAAGCCAAACAAAATTTTAATATTGCTCCTTATCAAAGAAATATGAATATATGTATATGTATGAGTTTATATAAACACGCTCTATTATTTTGTTTGTATTCTCATTTCAGCAGTACATAAGATGCGTGCATCTGTGTATGTGTACAACAGCGCGGCATAGAAACCGCCGCCAAGCGCAAAAATTCATACACACAAACAACAGACAACGACGAGAACATCATTAGAAGGCGCCCCCGAAAATAATATTGTACATAAGTTTTTAATTAAAGCAAAGAAGGAAAAAACAGCAATAGCGGAACAGAAAGGAAATAACAAAAATCAATAGGCGATAAAAAGTGTTATCAGCGTGTTTTCGTCATTTCGCTTTGAAATTGAATTTGTTGTTTTTGTTTTTGGCGTTGGCTTACTTTGATATTGTTGATATCTCTTGTTGGTATTTCGACACATTGTTGTTGCTGCCGCGAGACAAAGTACGCGGCAGCGGCAACGCCGACAGCATCGGTCATTGTTGTTCGCGTAGACGCTGACGCTGACAATGTCTGTGCAGCAGTTCTGTCTGCGCTGGAATAATCACCAGCCAAACTTCATATCCGTCTGCTCTTCGCTGCTGCACAATGGGACACTGGTGGATGTTACGCTCGCGGCGGAGGGTCGTCAGCTGCAGGCACATAAGATCGTGCTCTCTGCATGCAGCTCGTACTTTCAGGTAAGTAAAAGACTCAAAAAATTGAAGATTTTGATTTTCATCATTTTAACCTTTGTCCCTTGGTAGGCACTCTTTACAACAAACCCGTGCCAGCATCCCATCGTCATACTAAAGGATGTGCAGTACGATGACCTCAAAACGATGGTCGATTTTATGTACTATGGTGAGGTCAATGTGTCGCAGGAGCAATTGCCACATATACTTAAAACGGCCGAGATGCTCAAGATCAAGGGTCTAGCGGAAATGCCCACAGATCCGGCCAACCTCACCAAGTCCGACAGCAAGTCGTCCAGCGATGCCACTGAGTTGCTCGGTCAAGCGGGCGCCAATGTTGCTGGCACCAACACTGGCGCTGCTGCCTCCAGTTTGGGAGCAGCCAGCGGTAGCAGCAGTGCTGGCGACTCGCTTTGGAGTAGCAGCGAAGCACAGCAATTCCAGCAACACCACCAGCAACAACTACAGCAGCAGCTGCAACAACAGCAAGCGCAGCAGCAACAACAGCAGGCGCAGCAACAACAACAACAGGCGCAGCAGCAACAACAGGCTCAGCAGCAACAACAGCAGCAGCAGCAACAACATCATCACCACCATCATCATCATCAGGCTCAGCAGCAGAGCAGCCAGGCGCAGGGATCGCAGACGCATCACCATCAGCTGAGACGCACACCATCGCCCCTGAGTGCCGGCACATCGCCGGCTACACGACGCAAGCGCTTGCGTAAGTCCTCGAATAACGGTGAGTGTGACTTGGGTAAAGCATCGTCAGCTAGCAAGCGTGAGAAAAGGATAGAGGTAGAAGAGTGCTTTATTAACTTGGTTTTATTTGTAGGCTCTGGAGATCGCAACAACACTGAAGAACAGCATAACAGTTCGCTGGATACCGCTGGAACCGTGGGCAATGCCGCAGGTCTCAGCCTAGCTCAGATGAATCAAATGTCTTTCGGATCTGGTGCGGGTGGAAATGCTGCCGCAGCGTTGGGCAGCCTTCCAGGTCATTCAATGCACGCCTCCAAGTTGATAAAAGAATCATCAAGCACTGATCTGGAACAGCAGCCACAGGATTCGGATTTGGATGACGCACACGGACACATACATATGCAAATTGTAATGAAATTGGTCACGTTAATCTAATGTATTTACATTTCATTTTACTAAAACTATTCTTTCTTATATCCATTGTCGAACGTACAGAAGCCCGAAGTGGACATCGGTAGTGTTAATCAATCGATGCCCCTGGACATTTCTGGAACTACAACACCATCGGAACACGACGCGCCCAATTCACAATCATCGCACTCGGGTAAGTTAAACTAAAATACTAAGGTTAATAATACATAAAGAAATGAATTGCATTTGTCGTATATTAACAAACTAAAGACAGCGATTCATTCCTTATATGTTTTGTGCCTTAATAGAAGTAGGCAATTTTGCAATAAGTCTAAACTCTCACAAACTAATCATACGCAAGATCATCAAGTTTCATCAAGGGCGGGATTTGGGGCTGTTCTTTCTGCTGTTAGCACCAGGTTGTCTAGTGATTATTTGATGGGTTCTTAGACCCTTCGATTTTTTTTGTTAATTTTGCTATCATTGTCATTATTTCATTTTTAAAAACTTTTTCGCTCAAGTTTTGCTACTCTTGTCGTTTCTCTGCTATCGCTCGAAATCATATGTCATGCATTCCATACGAACACACTAAGTCACACACAAACACACACTATACCATATATATATGTATGTATATATGTATATGTAAATATATAACAGAAATTAAAGTGCAATCCAAACAAAGTGCTTGGAGAAATGAATGCTAAAGCTAAATATGAAACAAAATAAAAAAAATAAAGAATACCGTTTACCGATTACCGACTAAGTGCAATTTAATAACTACATGTTACATGAAATTAATGCATTTGTATGTACATATGTATATGTTTAACTATTGTGTATTATATTCGAAAATGAAATCCTACCTGAACTTGGGAATGGGAGAGAGCTAGCACAGAGTCCAAAAACTAAAAAGTTGTGTATTTTACTGATTTGATTATTCTTTTTGTCGAATTGATTACTAAACTCTTATGTTTGCCAATAAGTTGTTATACTTCTCTCTTTTTTTTTTGTTTTTCTAATTGTGAAGCATTATAAGAGCGGTTTCCGAATGAGATAATGATTTAGCATTAGCAATCTTTCTTCTACTCAATACTCGATACCTGAAACTGAATACCAATACCATTCTACTATTTAAACTACAAAATACCCTGTACCAATTGCGCAATGGTTTGCCCCATATTTCCAATCTTAGATCTTGGCCAATAGCAGAGCCCTGTCCCCACGATTGAAAGTAAATTCATAGAAAGTAAAATTCAATTTCAAACCCGTACAAAAGACAAAACCAATCTTACGCTGTCTCTCTCTCTCTCTCTCCCCTTCCCAGGTCTGCAATGGACAGTTGTTGATTCAAACTATTCGCGCTTCTCGATGCCCGCCGCCTGCCCGTCCAACTTGATTGGCAATGGCAACGGTGGCAATCAAAACAGTGGGGCGAGTAGCAGTGGCGGCGTTGGCGCTGCCGGCACCAACGACCAGCGTCAGCAGCAGCAGCAGCATGAAGCCCAGCAACAGGCAACGCAGCAGCAGCAACAACAGCATCTGCAACAGCTGCACTACCAGCAGCAGCAACAACAACAACAACAGGGCGCGACAGCTGGTCAGACTTACTCCTCGCAAATCATTACCGTTAATAATCTTGTCAGTGGATATGCAACGACAGCTCAAAACCTGTCCCCCACATCGCCCAACGAGTCCAATATGGTGCAGTCTGTCTACAGTCAGGGCCCGACACCCACACAGTCGCCAGTACATTCGGGAGTTGGAGGAGGTGGTGGCAGCAGTGCGGGAGGCAGTGCAGGAAGCGCAGGTGGTGGCGGTGGCAATAGCAACAGTGGAGCAGGCGGCGCAGGCGGTCAGGTTGTCAAAAGAAAGCGATCAGTCAATCCCCAAGGCGATGAGAACTTTATACAGGCCTTGGAGGCAGTGCGTACAGGCGGTATTGGATTCTGCAAGGCAGCTCGTCTTTATGGAGTGAACAATCGAACCCTGTGGCTAGAGTATAAGAAACGTGGCTATCCGGTCTCAAGGCCCAGCATTAAGGCGCGTGTTGTGAAGCAGGAACCCAACCTATCTCCATCGCCTACACCATCCACAAATCCCGGCGACGATACGACCAATGAGAATTACGATCATCTTACCGCAGCTGCTGTTGCGGCGGCTCAAACCGCCGCGCTCAACATGCAGATACCTCCACAGACCGAAACGCCGACGCCATCGCTAATGTGTACGCCACATCATGCTGGGGCGACTGGAGCCAGCTCGACCGGTGGCACTAACACACACCCGACCATCGGTGTCATGAGCCTGTTTGATGCTCGGTACATGGATTCGCCCACAAGCGTGCACACAATGTCGCGACAGCGGTACATCGATGCGACGGGCGCTGGCACAGCCGCCGCTGCATCGAGCGCGGGCACAATTAACGTTAACCCGGCTGCTGCAATGAATCTACAGAGTATTAACTTCAACTCAATATAGAATACGATTTCGAGTCATATGGGCGTAGTTGCCGCAGCCGCTGCGGGTGTAATGCCGCTGCAGATTGACCAAATGAGCAGCGGTGGTAGTGTTGAGTCTGCACACGGACCGGGGCCAGCAACGTTGCTGCAGGCGGCTGCCGTAATGGCCGCCAGCGAACCAGAACCAATGAGCATATCAGCCGTACCCGTTTCGGTGTCATCCATGGGCACTGCGCATAGCGCTGCGGCTACTGCGTTTCTATTTAATAATTTTGTAACTGTGGCGGCGCCGCCACCGCCGCCATTGGTTGCCAGTACTCTTGCGCCGCTGGTAAACACTGGCCTGCAATATTTGCATAAATCCTAAGCCCCAGGCCGGTGCAGTCCCAGCAAAGTATATGTAATTCTCGATACAGGTATTAGAGCAAACGGCAGCTAATAGTAAACTACGGACATAAAGCTAAAGCATTACCACCGGAACCATTGGATTGGATTCGGAATCGTCGATGGGGGTGTGGCTATCGTATATATATGTATGAATAATTATATATATATTGAGTGTCAGCATTGCAATACCCGCTGGCATTGCGTTGCCCGCAAGCTAAGCGAATGTGCCGGCAACACATGTAATAATTTATAGAACTTAATTCCTTAAGCGCTACATGTTTTGAGCCGAACATTTTTTAGCATTGTTAACTTAGGAATCGGTAGAAAAGTACATATATATAGCTATATGTAATCACAGTTTGTATTTGTACATACATTTATACAATTTTATTAGTGTTAATCATCGGAAGAGACGATTAATGTATCGACAAGCTAGCATGTACATACTACAACTATTAAATAGAACTTACTTAAAAACAGCCTGATTATTTTCATATAACTGTGTATGTATCTCCCCCCTCTAACTTTATATATAATATATCCCGGCACTCGTGTTACAAATGCAACCTTCAGTACGTATACATTCTCTAATGCATGATTGAAAGTAACATACTATATATACACACACACACCATGTATACAGTATATAGTTTCGTGTACAGTTAAAAAAAAGCCAATCAGTTTTAGTTGAAATTCGATGTTTGTATCTAGTTGGGGGAACAGGATTGTGTTTGAATCCAATAAAGTATACCTTAAGTGAAAGATAACTATCTAAAGTTTTATTAAGCCAACTCAATAATGTATGATATATATGTGTGTACCAATATATATATATATTTGTAAATGTATGCATTCATTTTGTATTTTCGATTTTGGGAATGGATTTTGATTTCATAGAGTGGGCACAATGCCAAAACTTATAAATTTTTTATTCGTTGCTTACACAGAGAGAAAAGCATCTCTTACTTCCTTTCAGAGTGCAATTTAACAAAGACTAGACATATCTTAGAGGGGTTCTTGACTTTAGTTTTTTTGTATAATTTTGTGATCGATTGGTTTATTGTACAGCAGTAACGATGTGTACATTATAAATTATATATGTATTTATGTACTTATGGAGGGCCATACGCATTCGATTTAAAATAGGAATACATGGGCAAGCCATATACGCAATAAACAAAACTAAGATAACTCGTAACCACCCAAAATCCTAAATGGAGACTGCAGAAAGTAATGGAAAACGAATAAGGATAGTGTGTTTTTAAATATTATATACAGATATTATACATGTGACAAAAACAAAACGAAAAAAAATGATAAACTTGTATGTAATAACAATAACAATTAGAGATTTTTTTATAATGTCTGCGAAGGCAAACGACGAAAAGCAAAAAAAACTAAACGTGATTTGTTAGAAGTCATTGTAATTGTAACGCAAACTTTGGTAATGCATTTTAATTCCTACAACTAGATGCATAGGTCTACGGTCTATACACAAAGCAGACGAATCTAATAACAATAATACAAAGCAAAAAAAAGAAGCGAGATACGAATTCATCAAAAGAAAACAACGCGAAAATAGCATAAACAATAAGTACGACTAACTCTGTTTCCTACAATTACAAAGTACCAATAACTATGGTAGTTTTGTGTATGTGTTTAACATCTATAGTTATTTATATATATGCGGATAAATGAATATAAATATATATATATATTTAATTATTTAACATTAATGTACGATTAGTCAGCGGTAGTAAATGAAACGACTGTAAAATAAGTTACGCAAAATATTGTACGATATACTTGTAATGTAACTAACGAACGAACCTTTTAGACTTTAGGCTTCGATGTGCAAGAAACGAATAAACTTAAAAAAAAAACTGTCATCTGCAATGTATATGCATTATTCAATCATCGAAGTATTATAATCTATTGCGAACAGTAACTCAATCTTCTTTTGTATTCTACTTGCAGAGCTCAGTCCGGCACCGGCGCACTCGTCTCATCCGCATCCAACGTTGTCCATCAGCCACACGCATAGCAGCAGCAGTGGCAGTGGCAGCTTCGAGCGCACACCAAGCGAAACTGAAGCGCCGACAGATCTACAGACGTCGCAGGCAACTTCGGTCGTCATGGGCACGAAGCGGAATCGTGTACTTACGAGGCAGCCGCGCGTGAAGCGCGACAGTGACAGCTTGTCGTCAACCAATCAAATATCGCCAGACACTGCAGCGACTACGCTCGACTTTGATCCGTTTAATGCGGCGGGTACAACAACGGTCACGGCCAGGGACTACTCGACGCATCATCATCATCAACAGGCTACGCATCAACATCATCATCATCATTTGTTGACTGTGCCGCCACGCATTGAGCGGCACGCATCGGAGCCCGCACCTAGCCTGTCATCGGGAAGTCCACATCTGCTCAGCGTTCCGCCCAGCACACCATATCTGATCAAGCAGCATTCGGACCCTCTGCTGCCGCGCCAGCATTCGCTGCACGGCACCAGCTCTGGCAGCATTACAGGCACCAATCCCTTTGCCCCATTGCATCGTCAATACTCGCATCCGCTGTCCGGCACCAATGCTACCTATGTACCGCCTGCTTCACTTCATCATCCGCATCATATCTCACTGCCGGAGTCAATATATGCCTCTGGTTCGCCACCTCCTGCCGGCTCGTCGCAGTACCTGGTCCCAACGCGCGTGGTCACGTGCACAGCCTCATCAAGTGAGACAGCAGCGACACCAACTAACTCCACGGGGACTCCCGTCTCGGTGGTCACGTCGCCGACAGCAGGTCTTAATAGCAGCAGCAGCCGGCAACCGTTTTCGCCCACCTATGCAGGCAGCACAGAACCGACTCCAATGCCGGAACGACGCTCACCACAATCACCCGTCACCCATGTCATTGAGCGCAGCAGCAGTGCAAAGGTCGAGGCAGCCAATGGAAGCGGCGGCGGCAACAAGTTGCGCAGCTCCAAATCGACAGGCAGCAATACTAGTCACCTGCATCCCGGCCCGGTGCCAACGAGCAGTTCTTTCGAGCATTTGCCCTCGCTGCGCGTGAAGAACGAGGAACTACAGCGTTCGGTGTCTTCACCACAGGTAAGCATTGATATTCAATGGAAACCATGACTGTAACTCACCTTTCCACTCTCCGCGCAGACACAACGTGAAATCATTACCTTGGAGAATCCACGTTCTAGTCATTGCCCCATGATACGGCCGGGTCCGGCGCTGGGCTGCAACTTCTGTTGGAACACCATCGATGGACATGGTCGCATTTTGCGCCGCAAAACGAAATACCACTGTCCCGAGTGTCAAACGAATTTATGCATCGTGCCCTGCTTCCAGGAGTACCACGAGCGCCTTAACAACGAGGCAGCCGCCGCGGGTACCAGCGAAAGTCAGGTCCACACGAGCGCCAGCAGCAGCAGCAAGGGAACATCCTACGTTTCATCTGGCGCTGCAGGTCGGGCTTACACGAAAACCGAGTCGATATAAGCCGAGCCGAGCTTTGGTTAAAACATTTGTATTTGTGGCACGACGGACCATTCCGAAATGGGCGTTTGTCGAATTTGTTGTTTGTCGCCAGGTGGGCCAGTGCGCTGACGGAACGCATCGGACAACGATGCCGTTGCATTCGTCCGCAGCTCGCACTCTTCATCCTGCATTGAAATTTTTTATTGTCACAGTCCCACTGTGCTGGGCCAAGCGCCCGGCACAAGGGCTGTTCATGCGCATCAGAAGCGCAGCAAAATTTGTTTTGTAGCTGCGTCAATTGGACGCAGCGATGTAAAAACTACGTACATAGTGCATACATACCGATGTACAAGCATCATGCACACCTGTGTGCACCTGCGCGTGCACGTGCACGTGTCTGTGTGTGCGTGCCTGTTTGTAAATGAATACACACACACATACACATTTTAATGTAATCGCAGCCGAACTAATTGTAAAACCATTGTCACGTACGGTTCACGTATGTGCATATACATATTCTTGTACAAATCGAAAACGAAGAAATAGAAATCAAAAACAGGAAGTAAACTGCAGAAGTTTCAGCTGAACGGTTAACCGGATGTGTACAGCAAAAGCAGCTCGAATTAACAGTTAGGTATTCAAAGAGTTCAACACACATATACATACATACATACATACACACACAAACATACTTAGTAACTTCCCGCCAAACAATTAGAAACGAAATGAAGGCGTGCCACGCCTCCAGTGCGAAAGAGGCACCGCTGCGCAGGCGCACGATTTATCAAATAGAATACTAAACTTGGTAAACAGAATTTTGTGTTAATTGTTTTGTAAGTGTGACAAGAGAAGAACGTAGTGCTAGTTCTTCTAGTAAAAACTATCGCATAGTCAACCAATCTTTCGTTGGCCATTTATCGCTAGAATTGATAGATCATAACTAACTTTTGTCATAACAATCAGATAACTATTTAATACACAAACACATATGTATTTCTTCTATATTTTGATTTTCTTCAATAAAAAAAAGCTCAAAACTAGGATTTGACTAAAAACCTTTAAACAAAACAAAAGCAACAGTATTCAAATTACTATCTGAATGTACATCATGAACGTAAATGTTCAATAAGAATAGTTTATAAACTGCGAAACGAATAATACTAACCAAATTTGGCAAACAATTTTTTTTAACAAACAATATGAATGAAATATTTTCGTAGATGTTCAAGTAAAGCTTGCATACAAATGTTTCTATTGAGGGCAAGACAATATAAAGAGTACAAAAGAAAATTTGTAATATTGCCAAGTAAACCGAGCTAATACCAATTTTTTTGAGTTTAATTTATAGAAATCGTTATCATGCGATGACATGCATAGTTTCACTTTTCTTTTACACAGGAAAAGTTTGACTGAATGTATCGAAATAAATGTTTTTATGTATATGCAACTTAGTTCAAAGATATTCCACTTGGAAAGATATACGAAACAACACAGCACAATCGACGTCGTTTGTAAATGTAAATGTGTAATGTTTTAATCGGAATTTAAGAAAATCAAATTGTACATTTATATAAGATGTGTGAAACTCAAAGAAGAATCAAAATTTAATTGAAGATCGCTCTCGATCCGCAAAAACATATTTTACGATTTACGAGTACAGAACTTGACTTTGTCTATTTTCTTATTGCAACCTGCCGCTCGAGACCCAACACTAAGGGGTACTACTTTGTGTGGCATGCTGTTGATTATCAATAAATCACTGTTTTTAATTTTACAAGTTCTACATATCGTTTTTATTGGCATTAACTAATTACCATTTAACAAACTGCAACAGCCGTTATCGCCCATTTACTTCTTGGCTGCAGCTGCAGCTGGCTGGACCGTCTCTGCGGGAGGATTAGCATTACGGAAATTGGGGAATTGCTCCCATGGTGCAGACAAATCGAACTTTCTGAACTCCTGTGCCAATTCCAAGGGTTCACAGACGACACGTTTCTTCTCATCATCATAACGCAGCTCAACGTAGCCGGACAAGGGGAAGTCACGACGCTGTGGGTGACCCTCGAAACCGTAATCGGTCAGAATACGGCGCAAATCGGGATGGTTGGCAAAGAAGACGCCGTACATGTCCCAGATTTCACGCTCATACCAATTGGCAGCTTTGTGGACTTCACACGCCGAATCCAACGGGGTAAGTTCATCCGTGTAGGTCTTAACGCGAATGCGAGAGTTGTAGCGCAGCGACAACAAATTGTAGATAACCTCGAAACGATACTTGCGGCAAGGCACATCCATGCCGGCTATGTCCACCAGGTTGGTGAACTGTGCCTGATGATGATCCTTCAGGAACTGCAGCACGGGTACAACTCCTTCGGGTGCAATAAGCACCTCCAACTCATCCCCTGAAGTCAATTGCACCTTTTGCACGTACTTGGGCAAGCACTCGGCAACATAGCGGCCGAAATCTGAGAGATGAGTACGAGCCACAGCGTCTGGTTTGCGTACGGTAGCTAGCAAAAGAAACACATTCAGTTCAAGCCATCTGTACAAGATTTGCAAAACACTTTATAGTTACGTTTATCTGCTTTCTTGGCATCTGCGGCCGAGCTCGACATCCTCAGAGCAGCTGTGCCAGCGGGAACCACTAGTAAAGAATAGGTGAATTATAATCCCATAGAATAATTGCAGCTTATTGAATTGTTACCATGCTTGGCCGTCAATGCGGCGGAAGCAATTCTGGCTCCCAGATTTCTTATTAATGCAGCCATACGCTCGATTAAACTAAATAATTGAGTGCAAATTCAATAATCTGCACAATATTTTATGTAATAACAAAATGTCAAGATTCCAGTGTTGAATAATTGTTCAATTCAGTGAACTTAGTTCCTGTTCATTTAACGAAGTTCAAATGCCTAGTGCGGCTTTAATATTTTAATATAAATTTTAGATGACTCGATAGGATAAGTTTAAATATTTGAAACTACATAAAAATAATGCAATAAATTTATTTGTTTTATACAAGCTTTAATAAGACTGAATAAACTTGCTCTGTTCCGGAATCAGTTTACTATTTCGCAGTGAACCAGCAATCAAATGTCTTCAACAGTGTTGCCATCACTTTCATAACATTTCTCACTTAATAAATATTTCAATCAACGCACTGGTAAACAGCATGTTAATTAATTACTATATTAAAATACTTAACACAAAATTTTTATTGTGTAGACAGTATATAATACATAATAAAAATAATTGTGCCATCAATCATTTTATATATTTGACAACCCTAGCGCTCTCCATTTTCGTCGCGTTTCGCGTTGTGCTCTGGAATAGAATAGAATCAGATTTTTGGAAAATAAAACACAACAAACGAAAATGGTAATGGATTTTGGAACAAGCGCCAAAAAACGAACGTTAACTTCTATAGAAGATTGATAATAACTGAAATTTGTTGATCTTTTGATAGAATCATCTAAAATGGATGGGTCACTCGTCCACAATAATGGAAATCCAGCGCGTTCTACTGAGCCAGCAGAGTGCCAACCAAAGCTGCGAGGTCCTGTTGGTGGCAAAGGACGGAACAAGTGTGCGCGCTCATCTCTTCGTTCTGAGTACGTGCAGCGATCTAATGCGCAATTTATTGGTGGACTTACCCGTTGGGCAGGAGGCAACTGTTATCCTGCCCGACATACGCGGCGAGCTGCTGGAGAGTATGTTATCGTTTATTTATATGGGCGAAACTAGTCTGCCCTCGGCTCTTTTAACTGAATTTCTCGAGGCCATCAACTTATTGGGCATCAAGTCGGCAATAAGCTTCGAAACTAACCCCACATCCATGACCACCTCACATATTAGTGGAGCGATGGCAGTAGAGGCAGCAAAGTCTATAAGCGGCTTACAAATCGCAAATACATCTATAATGGAAGAGGAGGAGGAAGATGCTAACGTTGTGGTCGGCAAGTTGGAAATGGCAAACCCAGTGCTTGGCAATCCGCAAAAGCAGCAGGAGCAGGTAACAAGACCATTGGAATTTCTCGATGTATACAGCGATCAGCCGAAAATATCATACTCCATTGAGCACATGGGCGGCACAACAAGTGGAAATCAATACATATTGACGGAAAACATGGGAACTATTACTTTAACGCAGTCTGCATCTTCGGATAAGCTGCAAGTACAAGTTGGGCCAGCTGTCGTGGAGCATGTTGGCGGCGTGGGTGTTGGTGTGACTGGTGAGATGCCAGAAGAGGATGTGGAGGCTGATGTAACAGACGATCACGATGAATCCGAGTCACAGTTAATCGAGGAGGAGTATGTCACATCGGGTGGCCCCTTAATAGAAATGAGCACGGATGCGGATGTTGATATGGCTGAGGAGGCAATGCACGAAGAAGATGCTGGTGACGAGGAGGACGAAGAGGAAATGTTGGATGTCAAACCCCGAAAGTCTCAACTGGACATGAAAATGTTGAAAACAAGAGTTCGCCAGCGTTCACCATCCTCAAAGGCTTCGAAGAAAGTAATGACAAAACAACACCAACAATGTGCAGCTCTCAAAAAGGAATTCAAAGATGACATCAATGACGCCCTCGATTTAGCCGCAGATGCAGTTCTTCACGAGGGACTTAGTCTACAGAAAGCTGCCGATCGTTATGACATATCAAAGACTGTTCTATGGCGCCGTGTACGCTCCAATCCGGCATACATGAGAATAAAACGGGAAAAACCTTCGTTGTCGGAAGCGTATGAGCGTTTAAAGAACGGCGACTCGCTGAAAAGCATTAGCCAAGATCTGCGTATACCTATGTCAACGTTGCATCGCCACAAGGTCCGGCTGGCGGCACAAGGTCGCCTTCCCGACTTCGTTGCTTGCCGAAGACGCGACAGCACTCCGAAGGATGAACTTCGGGACAAACTTGCCAAAGCGGTGCATGCCTGTATCAATCAAGGCATGTCGCAGAATCATGCAGCCAATCTCTTTGAAATCCCCAAGAGCACACTCTGGCGCCACTTGCAACGCCGCGTTACAGAGGCAGAGCAGAAAGTCAAGGAAGAGCAAGAAGACGACGATGAGGAAGATGCTCTTAATTAGATTATTACAAATACATTCGTACATATTCATATTCATACTCGTAAACATTTATTTATGGTTTCCATAATTTCATTTAGTTTTATCCCCTTAAGTTTAAGATAAAAATGAATGTCATATGTTTTAACTTACATTCGTAGATGTAGAAAATTATAAAAGATTTTATTATCTGTTTAATTAGTGCATGTACATAATGCCGTCAAGCCTTTTGCGGACTTGACAATATTTAAATAATACATGGCTTTTATAAAAAGTCCGAATTAGAAAACAATTAAGTTCTGCATGTTAAATTTCAAAAAAGATGCCCATCTTGCAAATATTAATTATGCTGATACTTTTGAAATAAGTTGAAATGAATACAAAAATAAAATAAATGATCCTGAAGCCCCAAAAAATTAATATTTCAAAAAGATTAGAATATATTAACTAGTGATCTTATTTGAATTCCAGAACTATTGCGTTGTTTCTACTGGAACAATGGAAAAACACGACACGCTCACATCTCTATCGATACCAAAACAGTGTTATCGATACCGCAATGACTGCCGGCCTGCTTAGCAGATTCGAAAAACTGCTTTACTTTGGTGTTTATATAGTTTATATTGTTATTGGATTATATAAAATATATGCACTACGAGACCGCATCGTAGGCTCGGCTGAATTCAGGTTTGCTGAAGGCTGGAGCTTATTGCAACGAGGGAACACGGTGCGGTTGCGCGATGACAGCAACGACGAGCTGGAGAACTTTGGTGATTTCATCGCAAAGTTTTGGCCATACTATTTACTGCATGCGTTTGTGAGTGGCATCTCGCGCTGGAAGCGGCCACACCTGTTGCGGCACGCATATGTTGCAGTCAGCGCTTTGGCGCTTGTGCTTAATCTACACTGGACCTCGCTTGCCCTGTTTGCAGGGCTTTTGGTTAGCTATTACCTAACTGCGCAGCAAGATTCGAAGCGTCTTACTTGGCTGGTATCTGGACTCTGGATTGTTATCATTAATGTGGCTAAGAATAGCCAGTGGTGGCTGGAACAAGTTGGCTATGCAGAGTATGTTATGCTGATTGTAACGCTCTCGTGGAGTTTATTGCGTGGTTGCAACTACTCGTTGACAAGAACTGGCGCTGACACCTTTATTGACTATCTGGGATACTCTATGTACTTTCCGTGTCTTACCTATGGGCCGTTTATAAGCTACGAGCGTTTCGCTCAGCAGCAACACACACAAGGAGCTCTAAATCCCACACAGCAATGGAAAAGACTCTTTGTGGCTTTGTTAAGAGTAGGATTCTGGTGGATGATAATGCATTGGTCCCTGCACTATTTCTACATACACTATATGGCCCGAGATGTTCGTGTTGTGGCCATGATGGAGTCGGTTTTCTGGCAGCATGCTGCCGGCTACTTTATGGGTCAGTTCTTCTTCATGTACTATGTCGTTACCTACGGACTTGGCATAGCGTTTGCCGAACACGACGGCATTGCGGCGCCCCGACGTCCGCGCTGCATTGGACGCATTCATTTCTATTCGGACATGTGGAAGTATTTTGACGAAGGCCTCTACGAGTTTCTCTTCAAGCACATCTACGCTGAGCTGTGCACCAGGAAATCCTCGATAGCAGCCAAGTTCTGTGCCACCGCCTTAACCTTTGCATTTGTCTTTATCTGGCATGGCTGCTATACATATGTGCTTATCTGGAGCATACTGAATTTCCTCTGCTTGGCAGCGGAAAAGCTCTATAAAACCCTAGTCTCGATGCCTGCCTATCAGAAATGGTCCCTGAAGCACTTTGGCTCAGTCGGGGCACAGCGAGTGCACGCTCTGCTGGCCACACAGCTCTTCATACCCGCCGCCTTCTCCAATGTGTACTTTATTGGCGGCAAGGAAATCGGCGACTTTCTGATGCGTGGCGCCTACTTGAGTGGAGTAGGCAACTACTTAGCCCTATGCTTTTGTAGCTACTGTTTCTTTCAGTGCTCCGAGCTGCTGCTGACAAGGACTAAAAAACAACAGGGCAAGGTTAAAGCAACTTGACAACTTTATTTACATTTACCACATACTGTGGTATCATTATATTTGTATAACTATATGTGAAATAAGTCTGAACATTTGGTTAATCCCAACAATACTGAAGAATATACATAATGCTATTTGAACAACACATATGCTGGTTATAACTTAATTAATTTTGTTTTAATTATTTGTTCGTTCAGCCGCCTGCCAATCTAACCACCTTGTTTGCGTGCAAGTCGACTGAAAGTTCTCCAAGAACTCGTCCAGCATCTCGTCGCAGGTTTGAGTGTGTTGTGTGTTGTAGAGACCATCGGAGCAGTGTGTTTGTGTTTGTATGTCTGACAGCCCAAGCTCTTCGAATAATTCATCACAGGTTTGGGTATGCATGTGTGCCGAGTTTTGTAGTCCGAACATTTGTTCTTGTTCTTGATACGACCCGAAGTCCCTTGTCGGCCCGTTTTCGTTTTGTTCGTCCTCCAGATCGAGCTCAGTCATAGTTCCCTGGTGGTGCCTATTGTCGAGCGTCTGCGTTTGTATGTTGCGCAGCAGAGGTGCCAGCATCTCGTTGTTCATATCGATGGCATCCAGGTCGACATCATCTGTTTGAGTCTGCATGTCGCGTAACAGGCGCTCGACCTCCTCCGCCGTGAAATTATGAATAGGAAGTTCGTTTTCATTACTGGATTCTTCGTCCACATTTAAATGAGTGCCTATTTCAACCTCCTGCTGGACGGCACTATCGAGTTGCGGAGGTATTGGTTGAGCATATGGAATCACTACAACTGGCAAGGTACAGATGGGCTGCACTACAGTCTGTTCGGCTGGTTGACTACGCTCCTGCTCCTTTTTCCATTGACTCAGGGAAATAATAGCTACTTTTGAAACCGGAGGGGCTGTCTTGTTTACCTCAACTTTCTTAGACGTATCCAGGTGGTTCTTTCTTCGCATATGGGTTTGTAGACTCGCCTTGCTGGTGTAGGTTAGCCTGCATTGTGGGCATTCATACGATGAACAGCATTGATGCTTCTCCAAATGGTGTGAGAGGAGAAATGTTTCATTGCATTCGGTGCATTTATAATCCTTCACCATGTGGATCTTTTGATAGTGCTGTCGTAGCAAGCGGAGGCTTGTAAAGCCCCGTCCGCCCTGGCGCTCTGCATGGTATATACAATTCTCCACAGGGCAATGATAAGCGGAAACGCTGTCATGTTTGCTCACGACATTCAACTTATGTCGTCGTCGCAAATGAAGTTGATAGTGACTTTGGTTACCGAATACCTGATCGGTACAATGCTCGCAGCGATATTGGCGCACCGGTAAGAGCTCGGTGACATTTGGAGTGTATTTACAAGACATGGAAACCACCAAAACATTGACTGCACTTCTAAACAAAATTCACAAATGTAAACATATGTGCAGGGTTGCCATAATTACCACAAACTCCTGTTTAATGTATTTCGATAACTATCGCCGAAGTATCGATATATGCACGCTGCAATACTTAATCAATATTTCAGTACTGCACATCACTAGTTGCGTGTTGCCGTTTTCGTTTTGTCGTGCGAAAGTTTTGCTCGTTTTCACACTTTAAAGGTAATAAAAAGACGCCATTTGCGAATTTAAAAATACATATTTGTATTCGAAATTAGGGCAAGTGGACTCCGCGTCCACTGGTTTCAATACCCCTTGTGAAATTAAACATATCTTCATGTGTGTATAACAACAGTGAATATACTGTATATTTTTATACTTATGTATATATAAATACGTTTATATGTATGTACTTTTTATCATCTGGATTTTGAAACAAGTTATGTACCGCGCAGCGAACTTTTTATTCTATTTCGGGCTCGTTTTTCTACGAATTCATTCTGTGACTGACATTCGCGTCGTTAAAAATTGGTTCCCTTATAAAAAAGGTGGCAACAGCACCAATATTATCATACGTAAATATGTACATATTAGCATGTACAAGTATACATGCAAATATGTTAATACGCATACATGTGAATTAAACAAATTACTGTGTGGTTGGTAGAAGTGAAATTAATTTTAAATTTAGTCAAGGCTTTGCTAGAACCCAAGCAACAGCGTATAAAGCTTGTGCGATTAGGAGAGTAAACCTATTTACCTGTGTGCACAAGTATGTATGTATTAATATTGCTAAAAATATGTTGCTGCCTGTCAACATAAACACACCTATGTGAGTACGTGTATCGTGCGCGCACTTGCTCTCCTCTCCGATTATAGCACGACGACGTCATCGACCAACAGTTTCAACATCTGTTTCGATAAATGCGGCTCTTCAACTCCGATGAATAGTAAAATTCGCTAGTGTTTTTGCAGAGCAGTAGCACATTTAAAAACGAATAAAACCCTATTGTGAAATCCCATATAGTAATGTGGTCATTACTTGAAATAGAGCTAAAAGCCCTTGAAATAATTGGTTATTAGGTACACATGGGAATGCACATACAGTACAGTATAGAAGTTATTTGCAGCGCAATGTTTATTGGACAATTGCACGCAAGGCTCCAACGGCATGGGGAAATCGCAAAGGTTAAGCATGAAGGGTTACTGGCTCGTTCCGATGACGTAGCTGCAATTGTTAGGCGCATATTTACATAAATATTTATATACTCTAGCATGTAATCACAACTACAAACACACATAACATGTCTCTGGCTATTTTCGGTTTGACTTTATGACGTCACTAATTTGCTCTCCTATGCCTATGTTTGTGTGAGTGAGAGACTGATGAGATCGCTTGTATCTTGCTATAATCTTCTCTGATCTACACCGAAACGCGGCGTTGGCTGTCTGTGAGCAGCTGAACAATCTGAGGTCGTTCGTTTGTTGTTGTCAGTTCGGGATTGTGGCCTTTGTTTTGATAATAATGATGGGTTAATTTAGAGCGTAGCGGCAGATAAATCAGAAATTAAAATCAAGCGTAATTTAACTTAATTCGCAACTGTGCCACTAATTTTCCTAATTGCATTAGCACATTGAATGTTAGAATGAAATCAGCTTTGTGGCCAGCACATTTCAGTATATGCCGATTGACATGGCCAAACTGCAGTTGGTGGATACACCTCCTCGAATCGCCCACTAATGGTGGCTCAGTCAGCCCATAAGCTGGTTAATTAAATGACAAATTGTCAGCGTCATTCTTGTTATTTGGTTATTCTAGACCCCGGATCTGTTTTCCACTCCTCATTATTTCCGGTTGCGGTTTCTGTGTTGTTGTTGTTGTTGTTGTTGTGCACCTGCCCCGCACAGCGTTCCTGTATGGGCGGGGGAAAGTTGCAATGTGCGCATAACTGTATTTCATGCGGTCTCTGTTGGATTTCACATTCGATTTTTGGTGAACATACATACATAAATAATCTCATTTGGAGTGCACAAATGTCAAGAGATTATAATGCGCGAATATTTAATTAACAAAATGGAAGTCTTCGTGTACTCAAAAATGGCTGCGCTTGTCTATGAGGCTTATCAGGGCAACAGGGTAACAAGCCCCGACAATTCGACTAATTAACGTACACTTGTACAAATATGACAAAAAGCGTATATCGTTTCTATGAACTTACAGTAGACTCTCAATAATTATAGCTTCTGCTCTTTCAAACTGTTCAATCGATTTAAATTTATACTTCTTAACGAGTTTTCACTGTAACTTTTCATGGAAATAGAAACAAATCTTCGTCAAGTAGAAATTTCAATTGAAATTGTCGCATGAGCCGACTTAGGGGTTTATGAGACATATAAGACATATGCAAGATAAAGCTATGTGTAGGGAAAACGGTTCCGCATTGTTTGTGGATTCAATTAGAAGTAAAGTTAATGAACAATTAGCTTTGGAATCTTTTATCGAGCTTTAAGAACAGTGGCCATTCTCTCTGTTTATGTTTTTCGTATTCCGAAATGCGGGCAAATTTATTTTGTTGGCGGCTCTTTCATGCTCACCATGAGTCATACGCCATTGCGCCAGCTATTTTTAGCTTTACGTTGCCTTTAGCTTTTTTTTTTTGCCAAAGTGAAATCGCTTTTAAAATTGTTTAAATATTTTTTTGTTGGTAATAAATTGTTTTCTTTTACTAGGCGCAGCCCTTGGAAGCACGTGCATTTATTAAACTCTAACTAACAAGATGAGCAAGTCTACGGGGAATGCGCCACCGTTCACATACGTTCCACCACCATCGGCTCCTCCATCGTATTTGGAGGCTGTGGGCGGAGTGAAGCCAGTGGGGCCGTATACGCCCGTTGCGGCACCAGCTACCGTAGGCACAAACATATTGACAACAGTGGTTCCCATTGGACGCACCTCGACACATATGATATGTCCATCGTGCCACGCTGAGATTGAGTCAACGACACGCACTGAGCCCGGCATGATTGCCTATTTGTCCGGTTTTGTAATTGCATTGCTTGGGTAAGAGCCTTTCTCCCTGCCCCCCGCCACCCTCCACCCACTTGGTACACCTTCCGGCCTATCATCTAACACGGAATCGTTTTTAATTACAGTTGCTGGCTGGGATGTTGCTTGATACCTTGTTGCATCGATGACTGCATGGACGTGCACCACACTTGCCCCAACTGCAAGGCGTATTTGGGTCGTTACCGTCGATAAACACAACCACAACACACTGCGTTTCTGCTTTGCACGTACTAGTACCATGCGCACAGTGGGTCAACTACACAAGTAAACGGGAAATTGATGTTCGAATTGAGAGAGAATGGAGTTATATATTTAAGCAAGTGTTTTTGCCTTTTTTATTTAATTTGTAATTCGTAATAATATCACTCGGACTCCAATAGCGATGGGAATGCGAGCGCTTTAATCTCTAATCTTATGCTAATCCTTGCTTAATTGCTCAAGCTCCGTGCACATTATGATGTTTAGTTTGTCCAAATTGTCAGCCAGTATACATGCTTGAGTGTATACTTGTATGTACAGTGTTCCCTCGGTTACTGGATTGTTGTTTAACATTCTCAATTTTCGAATAGACTATTCAAATTGCCTCGAAATTATATATGTATTTATAATAGATCAATTTAATAGTCTCCTTATCTGTTTTACTCACAACAAAAGTATATTTCAGTCCATTACCCGAGCGATAACTGTAGCTTATATGTATGATTATGTAAATGAATGTACAATATTCCGCAAAAAGAAACAAAAATTGGCAACTACTAAATGAAAAAAAAATCGCCCCGTATCTTAATATGTATGTAAATATTTACGCAATTCTCCCAATGATTTGGGTCTACCGAAGATAATATAAATTCAGAAAACTAAAGATTAAATTTGAATTCAGATTGTTGCGATCCAAATACCAAAACAAGAAATGTCCATAGTGCAAAACAATGTAACTTAACTTGAAGAAAAAGACAGCAGATAAAATACTTTTTTTGATGCACTTGCGAATGTCTTCAGCGTTAACGCAAACTGTATACCCTGTAGAGGGCGTATGCACATATTTGTATATGTATTGAAAGATAAATATTATCAATGTATGTCGTCTAATTTTTTAATAATAAAATCTAAAAACTAAAATTCGATTTGGTTGTCTTTGGGAATGCTGTGTGGGCTATTGTGGGCGATGTTTTGCGATGTTTTATTTAATTGTGGGAATGGTTGTGAAACTTGCTATGCGCGGAAGTTGTGCCAATGGCCGCTAGGTGGCGCTGCTAGGAGATGCAAGTCAACGGGTAATAGTAAAGATATTACTGAAAATAGATAAATTTTCTTATATAGTAGTATCCCTTCCGTACCGCAAAATAAAATGCAATCAGTTTCATGTTCTCTATTTATAAATTGTATTCTTTGTATAATTGTAGTTCGTTAGTTTCGCATAACATATTCTTAACATGTTCGCCCAATCTCGTTGGAGCTGTCAAATTCTTCACCTCGATTCAATTGCAATTTTCAACTTCGTCACATAACACATTTTGCACCACGCACATTACACATATATATATATATATATCCTACTGGTTGTAATTTCGTATTCCATACTTATGTATATAAATAAACAATTAATACGTTACACACACACTGTGCTTAGCATGCTGTCTCTTAAGTTGTTAACATTTCTTTCTTGTGTTGAATTTCTTTTAATCTTTATCTTTTCGTAACATGATTTACAAACACCGATCGCATGCGATTTATCTTATCTCATTTTTATTGTAATAAACTCTGAAGAACGGAACACGCTCGTTAATCGTCGTCGTTGCCCTTGTAAAAACTTAAATATACAAAAATTAAATGCTAGTACATATTATAACTAATCATATACAAGTATCTGTATCTGTATCTGAACTTACACATGCAAGCACATCTGTGTCTGTCTGTCTGTATGTAGATTACGTTTGCATGCGTTGTGTATTTGTATAAACAGTTTCAGTTAATAATAGTATATATATATATATGCATGTATATATAGTATATATAATAGTATTGATTTATTCATTCATTTTTAATGCCTTTGAATTGTTAACATTGTTCACCACGTTTTGTATATGTATATGTACTCGTATGCTTCAATTGTTTCTTGTTATCTGTCCGTAACTGTATGTATATATGCCGTGTATATATATAGATTTATATCTCTATTTAGTTGTAGTTATATTTATTTATGAATGCGTAACGCCTTAAGGTAATATTTTTAGTTGCTTCTTGATAGGTTGATCTTCAAAGAGTCCGCACACATGAAATCATAATCTGGTTAAAATTAACTTTACCTATCGCGATCGCCTTGTTAACTCTCCGTGTCTATCTTTCTGTCTCTTTCTAATTAAAAGCGCAAGCTGAAGCTCAATATTTGTTTGTTATTATTTACATATGGTAAGAATGAGGCGAGTAATGCAAGTCGGGGGCCTACACCATGGGACCATTGGCACCCGACGTGGCTGGCGGCGCTGTTGCCTTGGCCGACTTAACCAGACACGACTGCGAGCTGTTGCCCATGCTGGAGCCGTCGAGACTGTCGAGATCGAGCGCTGTATCAATCATGGTGGTGTCATGCAACATGCGCAATCGATCCACCGACTTGGCCTGTTCGGTACCATCGCCTGCCATCTTACGATGGCTATGATGGTGGAATGACGCGCCCATCGGATCATCCAGATCGAGATCATCGCTGAGCAGCGTCGAGGAGAGCACCGCATTGGCTTGCAGCTTTTCGGCTTGCTGACGCTGTCGCTGCTGCTGTAGCAGCTGTTGGCTCTGATGTTGCTGCTGTGCGGCACGTTCATCGATAATGTTCGAGTAGACATGCAACGCAGCATCTGTGGACGGGGAGACCACAGTGACTTGTGGCACATTGCTGTACATGTTCTCTGGCTGTGACACCGACTTGGGCAGCGTTGCATGTGCAGGCTGCTCGCCTCCATTAATGGCTGCGGCCAACAGTGCAGCGCCTGCCGATGACTTGTGGCTTTCGGCGCCCAACAGTGCCGGCGCTGTCGGCTGCGCTGCCGTCACCAGCGATGCATCAAAGTCCACATCGAAGAGATTGCTATAGCTGCCACTGCGGTTGTTGCGGTTGCGCATCTCACGCGCCTTGCTCGACGCTGCAATGGCTGACACCGCAGCGACAACTTCGTTGCCACCGACCACAACGACATCAGCATTGTCCAGCTCATCCTCGCTGCCGGCTGCTGCCAGTTGGTTTTCATAGGCCAAGTCGACGACGCCGACGCCGCTGCCCCCATTCGTTGCACGCTGCTTGTGGTGCCGGAATTGACGCACCTGTGTGGCTGTCTGCTGAGTGTAGGCCGGCATGTCCATCTGGGCCAGCGGAATCTCATTGTCCACCAGTTGGGCTAGACTATTGGAATTACCTGTGAACGAAATGGAGAGACACAAAAAGAGGCCAGAGAAGAAAAAAAAGAGGCGGAAATGCGATGCGCAAGTGCGCAAGATTAGTGGAAATGTCATTATAGCATCGAATAACTAACGTAAACTATATATAGCATATATATTTCTATAGGATATAAATGTATATTGCAATGGATTTCTTTTGCATACATAATTAATGTGAAACATTTAAAATGTTAAAACTGTCATTACAACAAATTCGACAACTAATTTAAAATTCGTATTTCAATTTGTTGTGGTTTTTTGTTGCTGTTGCGTTTTGTGTGTGGGTTGGATTGGGGTGAATGGGCGTGGCTGTTTTTATTTTTCTCGCAAATCATTATTAAATTTCTGAAAAGGTGGCAAATTAAAAATTAAATATACAATTATAAACGTTTAACTGCACAAATCAACTCAAACAACAAACAAAAACTCTGTGTACAATTTTCATTATTATTTTTTCTCGTCGCTCCGTCGTTCATTTTGTTTTCACTTCACAGCGCGGTGGAGCTAGAGGGGGAAACAGGGGGGAAGGCGTGTTGGTGGTAAATTAACATAATTAAATGTAATTAAAAATACATACATAATTCAATTAGATAAAGCCTTTGCACAAACAACACTAAGTAGCCAATGGCTATGATTATGTTAAACAATAAATCGATGTGACATGGATATGATTCAATATTTGCTTTGTCTCTCGGTGTGGTTGTTGTTGTAATCCATTTGAATGCCTAATTAATGCAGTGCCAATTCGAACACATAGTATATGTATGAAACACGAACACAGAGCATGCTTCAATAATTTTGCAGTAAATTTTCAAAATTTGCCAATCAAACAAACGAGAACAAAAAACAGAAAGATTAAACAATTTAATTGCAGTAAAATTGCAGCTACGGCTCAAGCCGAAGTTTGGATACTCTTGCAGGGGATTATTTAAAAAAATAATACGAATTTTATAGATCTCTTTAAAGTAATACATATAGTTTATCTACCTTGCAAGAGCTGAACAAGATGTACAAAAAAATGTTCGATGAATTTAGCGTGATTTTGGTTTGGTCTGTATTGTGTAATAGGTTTTCTTTGGGGTCTCTTCGATATAAGCAAATCATAAGTTATGCTAACGTAAAACATAAGTTTTATAGAAAATGATATATATTGTTTTGATATTTCGATCGCTTGCTGTGTGGGTTTTACAAAGTATCGGCGCAGCTTGAAAAAGTAAACGAGAAACGATAAGGCCGCATCAAAGCAAAGATAATAGATATATATATGGTATATAGTTTACTATAAATACAAGTGGATATATATACGATGTTTAATCAATCTTGGCTTGGGAAATAAATGTCGAAAGCATTATTGAATACTCAGTTTGTTTTTTACCATTACATACAACAACGAAAATTATTTATTTTGGATCTATTATAATTATGCATTACGCTGGTGCTGGAGGCGGCAACTCACCCAAATCGAGGCATTTAAGTTTTACTCTAGTTATAAGCGGCCCTCGAGAAAGCTTTCACTCAATATGTTGTTGTTTATTTTTCGGTTTCAGTTTGGTTTGCAATTTTCGTTCGTAAATATCAAGACACAAAATGTTTATGGTTTTTTTTGGATTGAGTTGGTTTTTTCAATCAGTTTTGGTTTTGTTTAGTTTTTGTTCCATAGTCAAGTTTGTATTGAAAGATATAAAAGAGAGTTTCGCATTAGTGTGTGTACGGTGTGTGTGTGAGTGTGTGTGAGTGAGAAGGCGTGCCATCGCGTGTTTAGGGTATTCTGTCTGTGTGTCTGGCGCGCCTCATGCAAAATGATATCACGCTAATGGAAGGCGAACTGAAACTCAAACATGGCGGCGATTGGCAGCGAAGTAGACAATGAAGAAGCGTGCAAACTGCTCACAAAATGGCGACCCATTTGCAAGTTTGCCTCGTGTGTGTGTGTGTGAGTGATCGGCGACACATTTACGTATTCGTGTGTGTATGTGTTTTACATTCATTTAGTTCAGTTTCGTTTCAATTCAATTCGTTAACATTTCAATTTCAATTCTACGCGCTAGAGTACATTTTATTGCCCAACATTTAGTTTATAATTATGTGTGTGTGTCTGTGTGTGTATATAAGCATGTCTTTGTGTCAGTATGTGTGTGTGTGTTTTGTTAATATTTAATATTGCTGCTGCTGCTGCTGCATACGCAAAGTATGCCAAATTTTCATATGCTGCAAACTGAGCGACTACAAAACCATCGTTAGTGCTGCCTATCGATAACTTTGTAGCACAGCTTTTGCTGGTGCTGCCTATCGATAACCCTGTAGCTGCATAGAAACATCAAAGATACCGTTACTGCTGTCTATCGATAACTTTTCAGCACAGGTGTGGATAGTGCTGCCTATCGATAACTTTGTAGCACAGCTATCGTTAGTGCTGCCTATCGATAACTTTGTAGCTGCTTAGAAACAACAAAGCTATCGTTAGTGCTGCCTATCGATAACGCTGTAGCTGCATAGAAACAACAAAGCTATCGTTACTGCTGTCTATCGATAACTTTGCAGCTGCTTAGAAACAACAAAGCTGTCGTTAGTGCTGTCTATCGATAACTTTGTAGCACAGCGATCGTTAGTGCTGCCTATCGATAACTTTGTAACACAGTTATCGTTACTGCTGTCTATCGATAACTTTGTAGCTGCTTAGAAACAACAAAGCTACCGTTACTGCTGTCTATCGATAACTTTGTAGCTGTTTAGAAACAACAAAGCTGTTGTTAGTGCTGCCTATCGATAACTTTGTAGCACAGCTACCGTTACTGCTGCCTATCGATAACTTTGTAGCACAGCTATCGTCAGAGCTGCCTATCGATAACTTTGTAACAAAGCTATCGTTCCTGCTGTCTATCGATAACTTTGTAGCTGCTTAGAAACAACAAAGCTACCGTTACTGCTGTCTATCGATAACGCTGTATCTGCATAGAAACAACAAAGCTGTCGTTAGTGCTTTCTATCGATAACTTTGTAGCACAGCTATCGTCAGTGCTGCCTATCGATAACTTTGCAACTGCTCAGCTCGCACTTAAAGCTATTTCCCCCCGAAACGGGAGCAAACATTTGACATTTCGTAACTCTTCCATTGCTAAAAGGAACTCATGTATGTATATATATAATATATATATAATATCGTTAATGCGTAACATTTATATATATGTATGTATATGTATAGATGTATATATGTATAAGTAGCCTTTAAGACGCGCGCCGTTTACAGTAAGCTGACTTATTGTTCTAATCAATTTTATCGTTTATCGTTTTCACTTAAAATCGAGCTTGGGTCGCCCTGTGTAACATTTACAAACTAACATTAATTGTTTATTCCATGTATAAATATTTGTCTCTCAGTTTAACATATATTTCTTCGAATTCTTCTCGACTTCTGTGACATACGTGGGCGCAGTCACTTGGCAATTGATTTCTTTGTTTTTACCTAATAAATATTCCAATATTTATTTGATGTCTTTTTCGTTTTGTTTACACATCTATTAAAATTGTTGTACAACAACAACACTATCAATATCAAATTGAAATTAAAATACTTGCAATAAATGGCAGTTTTTTGGCTATTTTCTTTAGATTTATGTTGCATGTTCTTCTCTCGCATGAAACCTTACAAATTAAATACATATACTATATAATTCGCATAAAATTTGATTTCCATTCGAATTTCGAACTGAATTGCACAAGTGACTGGCGGAAAAATCATACGGTTAAATTATCTCAATCCACTACGAAGTGCATGCAGTGTGTATCGTCAAAAATGCTTATATATATACATATATATTGCTTTGGTTTTGGTTAGTTTGGTTTTTTAATACGGTATAGTTTGGTTAGCTTTGGTTTTGGTTTGGTTTGGTGGCGGCGTCGGGATATGGACTAACAACATTTAAGTACGTGTGAGCTATGCACAAGTGTCTTGGTGTGGGTGTGTATGTAATCTGGCCACACTGAGGCGCCTCCGCTGTGTGTACACAGGGCGACGCGACAGCGCGGCTTGCCTTGGATACAGGGTGCTAAATAAACGCAAAATTTTTTATGAACCAAGTTAAGCTTTCATTTGATACAATACGACAGGCAGGTTGCTTTGGGTTGGGCATTCTAATTAATTACAGGGTGTCCAAAATTTAGCGACAGAACTGAAAAAGCCAAAAACAAAAAATTGAAATACGCGACACGTGCAAACTGATAAACTAACATACGTAATACTCTAGAAAACTACAAATTTTGTTCCATCTGGTTCTGGTTCATGGTTCTCTCTAGCCTAGTTCGTATAGTTCGCGTCACGGAAGCCAATTGTGAATGAATCAGTGTGTGTGTGTGTTCGCTGGATTTGCCTGCCTGAGCGAGCGAGCAAGCGAGCGAGTCTCATTTCAGTAAATTATTGTGAATTTCGAACGCGAATTCGAGCTCGAAACGTGCAGCGTTACAACAACGTAGACAAAGTCGTACAAACAACCAATCAATAGTTTAGGAGTCTCGCGAGCGCGACAATATCGATAGTTATCGCCGATGTTATCGTCGTCAGAGCCGATGGCAGTGTTTTTGTTTTTGTTTGCTTTGTTTGCTTTATGCCCGCGAGCTGCGTACTAGGACGAGTCGCTGCCCGCGGCATCCTCGATAATCGAATTGAGATCAATGTTGAACGAATACTCATAGAGATTGGAGTAACGATCGCGCTCCTTCCACGGCGACCGATGATTCATATAAAGATTTCGTTTACTAACACGAAAGATCTGGCTATCCTTGATCGATTGATCATCGTCGCAGGGTTCGCCGCCACCGCCAAAATCGCATTCACGAATTGTCAAACGATTCGTTGGGGATTTCAATTCGAACATAACCTCCTGATGTTTGTAGCGTGTGCGCATGGGCAGCGGATGATAGCCAGCAATGTTGACCTTTTGTGAGTCCACCGATTGCGTTGACTGGCGACGCATGCCACGCGCTGTCTTGGGGAAGGGATAGTTACGCATCAGATTGGAGTCGGTGCTACGTTGCGGCGAGTAATACTTGAAGTCACTCGGCGCCGGCGGCTGTGGTGCAGATGTTTGTATTGTGGTCACGGTGCTGTTGCTTGCGGAGATTGCTGCGCTGCCCTGCAGCTGCAGAGTTGAGGGACGACGTGGTGCCAGCGCCGGTGCTGTGGCCATTGATGTCGACGTGGGCGCTGTGGTGGTCGATGATGAAGAGCCTCCCGCGCCGCCGCCACCGCCGCCGGCACAGGCAGCTGTCATTGGCGCCGTTGTCTGCTGCGCATGCACATGATGATGCAGCAGCGGCAGCGGCGAGTTGCGTGCATCGTATGTGGGTGTAAGAGGCAAATGCAGCGAACGCTTTAGGTTTAAGCGATACGACGATGTCGCCGGCGAACGATGCAACGAGGAGGGTGTGCCCATACCGCTGGCCTGCGATTCGTTGTGATGATGCAGCTGCTGCTGCTGTTGATGCTGTTGCAGATGCAGCTGCAGTTCGGCAGCCAGCAACTGTTGCTTGTGTTGTGGCTGATGTTGCTGATTGTGTTGGTGGTGTGTTGTTTGTTGTTGTTGGTGTTTGAGTTGTTTGTGTTTGTTGGCTTTGAACTGATGCTGTGCGCTGGCGGGCAGCAGTGTTTGCAGCGAGCAGCGTTGCGACTGCTGCTGCTGTCTGCGGGACTTGGACTTACCGTTCTGGAGCATATCATAGCTGGGCGGGCGATCGAAACCATGGCCATTCCCATGCCCGTTGCCATGGCCATTGGCAGTTCCCGCATTGGCGCCCGTAGCGCCACTGGCAGCGGCCACGCCGCCGTTGCTCTCCAGGGTCGAGGAGGAGGGATTGGACTGGTTTGCGAGTTATCAGTGTGTCGGTTGTTGTTGGTATGAGATGTGGATTGATTGTTGTTGTTGTTGTTGTTGTTCGATTCGAGTGTTGTGTGTGTGTGTTCGCATTATTTAACGAGTTGTTTACCAAAAACAATATCGACCAAAAACCAAAAAAAGAAGAAGAGGTAGAAAGAAACAGAGCGTCAAAAATCAGGTGCATAGTACAAGTTCATTGTACGAGAGAGAGAGAGAGATAGATAGATTGTTTCGTATAGAATTGATAAGCAAGCACAGTGCCGAGACATTTAGATTTTGATTTAGATTCAGTATAGAGATATATATATTGTACGTATGAAGTAGTTATGATTAGCAGTTGAAGGATTAGGAAGGTGCACTCGAATTGTTGCCAACTTATTTGAGCAGCTGCTGCGGCTGCTCCTCGCTTACCTCATCATAGAAGCGCGGCTTGAGCTCCGCACCGCCACTTAGGCCACCGGCACCGCCAATGCTTACACCACCACCGGCACCACTGATGCCGCCAATGACGCCCATGCCGCCACCGAGCATAGGTTGCGCTGTGGTCACAAGCTGCGACGAGCTGATGACATCGCTCAGCGCATGCCGTGGACTCGACTGATGCATCTGCTGTATGT
Source organism: Zaprionus ghesquierei (assembly GCA_018904095.1). Taxonomy (NCBI): domain Eukaryota; kingdom Metazoa; phylum Arthropoda; class Insecta; order Diptera; family Drosophilidae; genus Zaprionus; species Zaprionus ghesquierei. The sequence goes on along the minus strand of JAEIGP010000850.1, from coordinate 10,042,781 downwards.
ACTCGTCCGTGGCAATGCCGCGCCTGGAGAGAGAGAGGGAGAGAATGAGAGTAAAGATTAAGGTTTCGCTGGAGCAGCAGTTAGCCTACCTGTCTATCAGCGAGGGCGTCATGGGTCCGCAGAGTATGTGACAGCAATTGAGGCAGATGTTGCCGCGTGAATAGGGATTCTGAGTGCGTGGTCCGCCCTTCGAGGAGAACGATCCCTTGAGCTGCAAGACAAAACGGGATTAGCATGGCGTTTCATTACCCTCCCTACTAAGTGGCTGACTTACATCCTCGTTTGTGGTCTGGTCGCTGGTGGTCAGATATGTATGGAATCCAGCCAGCCCGATAACCGACCAGATCGAGAAGAAACAAATGAACACAACAATCACAGTGAAGGGCGCCTTCTTTATTACTTCGAAGACCTCCTGTTCCGTTTTCATCACTATCAAATATACATGGTTTATATGGGTATTATATAGATCTATCGCATACTCACATAAAACTAAATGCGTCACAGAGCACGAGAATATAAATACGGCTAAAAATGCCAATGAGACTAGAAACAAATAAAAGAACCGATAATTTCGCTTGCCCACGCAGTTGCCCACCTGCAGCGGAAGAAAGAGATAGACATACATATTTAGTAAGTGCATAAGAGAGAGAGAGACATGTTTTCAATGAAATTTTCAATAACGCTCGACGCGCTCGTTTTGAAAATCTGCATAATGCCCATTATGCCTAGGCATCACACAATGAGGTTAATTGCCCTTTCATGCTGCTGTCCTGCCCCCGCGCCGTCTCCGTAATGGGCCATGCCATATAATTGGCGCCAAAATGAAATTACGCCGTGCTGCGCGGCGTAGCTGCCACGTTGCATGTTGCCCCGTAAAAATGCCTCAATTTTGCACAGCAACCAACGACCGCCTGCTGCTTTAAGAGCCCAAAAGGCACGGGGCGACCTTCAGCCTGACAGCCTGCGCCAACAGCTCATAATCAAGGCGTGGGCGTGCGGCATGGGGGCGTGGCTGTTCGACCGTAGCAAATACGTTGCGCCCAAGAGAGATGCGCAGCAAATGAAAAATTCAAAGCGCACTCTTTAGTCGCAGACGCCGCCCTTTGCTAAAGTGGCGACACAAGTTGGGAAACTATCAAATTGACTGACTACGAAATACCCTAGAAATATGAAATTTGACTGGAATGTAGCTTAATTCATTTAGAATCAATTTGCGTTATTTTCCTATACAATTTGTTGTATTTTCAATGAAATATTTGGACTGCAACAATATTATTTCATTTTGCAGGATATGCAAATTTGGTTAAAGAGTTTGGGGGCGTGGGAAACTATTATTCAAATCACTTGTTTGATGTTTTCATTTGCTGCACAGACAGTAGTTTTACCTCTGCAATTTGACCCACTTTGCTAGGCAAGAGATAAATATTATGCTAGCAAATCATTTGCAAATTTGCGCATGTTTAAACACGAATTTTCCATTTATCTTGCGAAATACTTTGGGAAATGAAAATCGTCTGTTTGGCAGCTTGTCTTGATCTAATAAAAACGGAAATTAATTTAATAAGCACAAAAGTTCTACGGCAATCTTTCTTGCTATCTATGTGCATCAATCTAGGCGCCATTGTAGCTATCTGATTACTTTTAATTAGCAACTTAGCTTGGCACAAGCAAAGTATCGAAATTGATTCTCTGTAATTAGCTCGTATTACCCTGCAAAGAGGGAGAGAGGGTATACAACACGATGACGTGGAGCAAGTTGTTGCCTGCAAAAGCGCGTTACACTTGCTGCAGCACACACACAGACAAAGTGCCGAGTGTGCGGCTACTTAAGTGTGAGTGAGTGTCTTGTTCGTGTGTGTGTGTGTGTGCGGGCTGTGTGTGTGCTCTGGTTTGTTTGCTTGGTCCACACCCGCCACATCTTGTTGCATCTTTTAGGCGCTCGCGGGGAATTCGCATTGCTTGCGCTGTGTGCGACAAAAAAGCAGCCAGTTTGCCAGTTTAAGAAAGTGTATGAACTGGCAAATACCCTGCATGAAAGTTGATTAATTTAATAAGCTTACACAAGTTGCCTATGTCAGTTTACTTATTCAGTTGCTATTCTCTAGGCAAGTTTATGCGATATTTTCTTCTAGCAACTAACGCTTAAACTATCGCATATGACCTCTATAGTTCTTAGACTCCCTTCTGTTTACTACGCCAGTTGCAAAAACAAACCTAAATTGGGTATTTCTCCACAGGGCGCACGCTTAAATGCGCATTGCCTACGCTGAGGGCGCCCCTGGCTCTCCCGCACATGCTGGGCAACGCCCACTCTCCCTGTCTCCCTCTCTCTCTCCTGTGCTTTGCTAAAATTATTCTTTGCTAAAAAATTAGCAACCTCAGCGCGGTTTGCCTGCCCCGAAATTGGGTTAAAGTCAGCGCCAGCGGGCGGCGGTCGCCTTTACACAAAAGCGAAAGTTCTTGCTGTCTCTTTTGCACTTTCTCTCTTTGTGTGTGTGTGGCCCACATTTGCGGCTTGGCGGCTCAATGTCAGTGCAGATTACATAGGGGTAACAGAGAGGGAGAAGGGGAATCACACTTACCCAAGGACAATGGTGATCGAAGCGATCCACGCAATTGTCGCACAGACTGCAGTGCGAGGCACGCGGCGGCCTGAATATTTTGCAGGTGAAACAATATTTCAGCTTGACCGTTTGGCCCTTGACGAGCACCTCCTTGGTGCGTGGCGGCGGGCGGTATGTGGGGCTGTTCAGCGAGTTTGGCACTTCTACGCAGCATACAAAAACCGAAAACGGGAAACGGTTGTGCGGCAAGCGGCGTCCGGAAATGCAGCATCAGCAGCGGCAGCGGCAGCGGCGCAGGCGACAAAGTCGTTGTTGACATGCAAAGAGAGAGGGAGAGGGGGAGAGAGCAAAAGTTTTCTCATTTTAAACATTTTCCACAATGACAACAACAACAACAACAGCAACAACTCATTAGGGTAAAGGCAGCAGGCATCGGCATCGGCATCGCCAACGCGTTCGCTTTGATGCTTTGCCATACACACAGAATTTTCCAAGCTTTCTATGTCAGGCCATGCTCATTACTTTTTATGCGAGAGCACTCACACACACACACACACATACTTATATATATATATATTTGTTTTCACTTCATTAAGTGCGGCCAAGTGCGGGCAAGCTTGTGGAGTCATTCAACAGGCACGAACGACCTTGTCCCATTCACTCGCACATTCATTTCGAGTGGAACTCACCAATTTGCTTTTCAATATAGGCAGCCTCATCGTTGGAGGCACGTGGTATGACGCCCGGATCTGTGAAGGTTGTGCGCAGCAAGGAGCTCATCGTGAAGAAATACAGCACGGCTCCCACGATGGGAATAACTGGATTAATGCGCGTCGCCAAAAACGGGCAGCTGTAAGAGAGACAGAGAGAGAGATAGTTGTATAATTAGAATATGCAAGTGAATCGAGGTCAACGCGAAATCTTTGAGCTCAAACTGCACTCAAGGACGCGTGCTTTTCCCTTCCCTTAGTTTGCAGCGCATCTGCTGGTCGAGTGAACTCAGCCACGCATTCTGCTGTGATTTTGCGGCCAATTTGCTGCGTGCAGATTGAAGCACATTAGAGTAACCAGGATTAGGGCAGATTAAAGTGCCACTTAAAGAGGGAGACAGAGAGTGAGAGAGAGAGGGGGAGAGCGAGAGAAGCGCGCACGCTGCAAGTTGCATACAAATGTCTCCCGAGGCGCGTGCTGCCAGGCAACGCGGGAACAGGCACACACAGGAGCACATTGTCAGGTGCTGCTGCTGCTTCGAGCTTGGGGATTGGGTCAACGCTAAACGCATTGCCCCAAGCATTGTGTTAGTTTCTGCTTGCCCACCCACAGCGTGCCAGCTTCAGCTGCATTCGCAGCACATCCTGGCTGTACCTGCAGCGCGCATCCTGCCCTCGTTGACAGGCCACCAGGGAGCAAAGGGAGGGCAGCGCATAATGAAAATAATGTGTGACAAGCCCCAGAGCGGACGCATTTGAATTGCAGCTGCATTTTGCTGGATTTCTTTCCAGTCAGTCGAATGTGCGCAAAACTAACCGAAAATAGTTAAATACATTTGTCATGACAATGCGCGCTGTCCGTCTTTCCCCAGCTCCCCCTCCCTTTGCTCTCTCGCTTTTCTTTGCACATTTCCCTCTCGGCACACCTCAATGGGGAAAGCATTCAAAAAATGTTTTCCTCGCATTCAGTTGGCAAATCGCTGACAATGGCGAACACACACACACACAAAAAGAGCGCATGTATGTGTGTGTGTGTGTGTATGTGTGTTACCTTTTAGCGATTTGCATTGCGAGCGCGTTGAGCGGAATACAATTTGGCCATAGCCCGGAGGAGATGCAGCCCAGACACAGACACAGCGCACATGCACTTAAAAAAGCAAGCTAGATATGCTAGGCAACCTATGGGCAGCCCCCTCTCTTCTTCTTTCCCCTCCTTGCCTGCAAGTACATCTTCTTTTTGTTACCTGCTCGACTGTGCGCTAATATAAGGCAAGCAATGAAAATAAAATCGCAAAATGCAGTCGACGTTGGCTTTTCGGCAGCGCATAAATTTCGAATTTTGCACGTTTAAGGCGGCGGCGCAACAACAACAATGGCTGGCGACGAGCAACATTTCAATTCACACACACACACACTTGCGCACACATACAAATTTTCTTGGCTGCAACTAAAACGATTCGTGCAGAAAATGTTGAGCATAATTTTTTCTAATCGCGCCATGTAGCAACTACTACACATGTATGTGTGCGTGTGTGTGTGTGTGCGTGCCTAGGTAAAGCCCTGGCCAAAAACTGCACATGTTTTATTTGTATTTGCACTACGTGTCGTATACGCTATTTGCCATATATATTGCGTATACGACACGCGTGCTAAGCGCTTGCGGTATTTGCTTCTACACACAGATCTAACACATGTATATATATAGATATATTTGCGCTGCCACTGATAGCAAGCAAACGCTGCATCGACATCGATTATAGTGTTTAAAACTGACACAGTTAGACAACTAAACGAGTTAGTTACTCCTGACAAATCAATTGCAATAACTAACTGTATCAGTCAGTTATACAGCTAACTACCTAATCAGCCTCAGGCTGGCATTGCAAAATACCCAGACAGCCGGAATTGACGAGCAATCAAAGACTTAAACTATTTGCAATACGTCAGGCCGCAAAAAAAAAAGGAAGAGGAGAGCAGCAAAACGAAACGTGCTGCATAAAAGTTTCAAGCAGATCCTTTGCTCGGCCAAGCATAACGCATACGCCACGTTGCACAGCAATAATTACATGCCATTGGATACGACAACGCTCAGAGAGCAAGTCCAGTGACCATTAATGTGGGCGTAATTGGAAACCGAGCAAAGACCACACCAAAAGGGGGCGTGGCCTGTGAAGGCGAGCCATGCTTAATTAGCAACGTATTCATTTTGCAAACAATGCAACCGCAGTCAGTGCAAATGAGTAGCAGACAGACAGGCTTGAGGGGGCAGGGGGAGCCAGTGCAATTTGTAGAACGCCGCCTAATGCGATACTCACTCGAAGGCAAAGAAGAGGGCACTGGTGCCCGTAATCAGGATGCACGTCAAGTAGAAGACACCCGTGTGCGGTGCGGACATTAGCAATCCATCGCAGTAGAATTTATTGCGTCCGGCAAACAGTTCCCATTTGCGTGTGACGCGCTGGTTCGGTGCCATATTACTGCAACAGCAACAGCAGAGCAGATTCATCGGAATGCGGATTGCGATGCGTTTGCCTGAATAGGGGGTGGGGGAGGGGGGTTGGATTGGGTGCGGCTCGGTGCGGTTTGATATCCGTTGGGATGCGCACAGTGCGCACAATGTGTGAGCTGTGGTGGGTTATGGGTTATGGCTGCAGCTCAACTAAGCTTGCTTGCCCGCAGTGACAACTGCAGCCGACGAGAGGAAGCGCCTGTTCCAACTCTGCCTGAAGTGGACAAGGCACAGGAGGGGGAAACGTTGCGTTGCTTTGATGATGATGACGATGCTGATGGCCTGACGCTGACACTTTGCTTCGTTGCTTCTCGCTGCAGTTGACGAAAATGTGCCGGTGTCGTGCAGCACCTCCTGCTGCTCCTCCTCCTTCTGCTTCCTTCGCCTACCCCGCTACTCCTACTCGTGCTGTCACAGCGGCGTGTTCATGTGTAGCTGTTGATGGGCGGCGGCTGCTGCTGCCTGAGGCATGCAAAGTGACTGCAACTGGACGCGCCTGCTGCTCCTCCAGCTGCTGCTCCTCTCACTGAACTTGCTGCACGCGCTCTTGTTTGCGGCTATTTCATGCGTTAAATTCAACAGAGTTGCTGCTCAGCTTTACTTGTCGTTTTTTGGGTTGGGGACGCGTAAAAGTTGCTGCTTAAGTTGATGTGCAAGCGAGAGAGAGAGAGTGTGTATTGGAGAAGAGTGAGGGAGATAGCTAGATAGAGAGTCAGTCGTGTTGCAGGTAAATGTAATCAAAATGAATAGTTTGCCGCGTCTCGCTGCGCGTCCGGTAAACGCTCGTCGTTTCGCTCGTCCAAAAGCAATTTCGTCCACTTTGTTCTGTTGTCCACAGTCCACAGCGGCATCAGCCACATTGCGTTTCAATTTCCTTTCGCTCTCGCTCTCTCTCTCTCTCTCTGTCTGTTGTTAGGGTTCTGGGATTGAAGGTGGTGGTGGTGGGGGGGTGGGTGTGGGTTCTCCCTGCAGTCTCCACGCGCCGCCTCCTCCTACGCGCGGCAGCTTTAATTAAAGCAGCGCGGCTGTCATTTCTCAGCTGCAGCCGCCTTCCTTCTGCCAACGCCTCCTGCCTCGTCCTGCTCCTGCTCTGCTGCTTCGGGGCGTTCTACAACAATTATTCGCTTGGCTTTGTTAACATTTCCTGCCGTCGCCGCCGTCGTCGTCGCTGCCGAACTTGGCTCCGATTTGTCCGCCCAACACTTCCTTTTCCTCTCCCTCTTCCTCTCGCGGGTCTGTCTTCCTTTTATGATTCAATTATCCGCTGCGCGTTTGCTGGCGCCTCAAAGAGTCCAAGTATTCCGGCGTAGTAGTTAAAATTGAAGCAAGCTGCAAAGAATGAAAGAGCGAAAGAGAGAGACAGAGCATTAGATACTGCGCGAGCGGGTGAAAGCAAATATAATCATTAAGTTATTTTGATTAAGAACTTTGCTGCGAAAAGTGCCAAAAAGAATTTCGCAAAGGGAAGCAGAGTAGAAAGAGAGAGTAAGAAGGATGACGCGCACAATGAAAAGGGATTTTTTAGTATTTTCTTTTCCAAATTTTGTACTTGGCTGCTTTAAGTGAATTGCTTAAATTAGGCAAAAGCTGCAGACAGTTTTATATAGTGCCAAAGTAATCTGATTTATGCACACACGCTAAGCGGGGCGCTATCTATATTTTCGATTTGCGAATGCGGTAAGCAACGGCTGCGGTTTGCAGCCAGGCAGAGCAGGCAGCGGGCAGGCAGAGGGGAGTGCATAAATTAAACGCATTAAGTCGGCAGCACGAAACACAAGCATAAACAGCGAGGCAGGGCCAGGCAGGCAGGGGAGACAGGGAGTGGCATAGGTTACAGCAACATAGACATTCGCAGCGCGTGCTGCATGCAGCATGCTGCTGCCATATACGCTTTTTCCCCCCCACAGCCACAGATAATTTGCGCTAATAAAGTTAACCATACGCACCGTTGTACAACTGCGACTCGCTCCCTGCACGCCAAATGTTATCTTAAGGCAAACAGACACACACCGAGTGAGAGAGGAAGCATGCCGTAAACTAGCGCACACACACAAACAACATTAAATCGTATGCAGTAGAAAGAGAGTGTGTGAGCGAGATAGCTATAACGTTAATTAGCCGCACGTCGTCCATTAAAAAGGGCCATAGAAGCCGTCGCAAAGTTTATGCAAATTGAGCAGCAATTAAAACGACAGCACGACTCCAGCTACGCCTTCGCTCCTTGCCAGGTGCAGCCTACGCTATTTGCATTGCCAATGATCAATTAACAAGAAGTGGGGCAAGCTACGGCTGCCACAGCTGGAAGTGCCAATTAGTTTTGCCACTCGAGCACAAATCGCAGATCTACGCGAGTTTTCTGCGCAACGTTTCAATAAACTAATAAATTGCATAACAACAACAACAACAGAAGCAGCGGCAAAATCATAACAATAAAATGACAGCAGCAGCGGCAATAACAACAACAACAACAACAGCGGCAGCCACTGAAGCAGTTTGTAGAGCACTTGGCAGCGCGCGGCAATATGTAAATAAATGGCCACTTACGGCAATTCAATAGGGCAAGGCAGAGGGCAAAAGAGGCGTGGCTACAGCGTGAGGCGAGCCTGACTCTGATGATATCTGCGGGCCACATGTGCAAACAATATGCCAATTTAATGTTTATTAATGTAATAAAACAAAGACAACAACGCGATGCGCGCACATGTTTGCATTATTAAACAACAACAACAACAGCAACAACAACAACAACAACAATGGCAGGCTAACATAAGCAGCGGCAGAAGACGGCAAGGCAAGACTCTTGCAAACATTAGTTTCACTCGCACTCGCTTTCTCCCTCTCTCGCTCACTCCACGCCGGCACTTGGCATTGTAATTGCAGCTGTGGTTGCGTATACGCCGTGTATTTTGTAATACATCAAACACTTGAACAGCAGTGTGTACTTGACGCCGCCACCCACACACACACACCGACACACACCAGCACAGTGTGGCCGGCAACGGTTAGCGAGAGAGCACACTCAACACATTTTCACTCACTCTCGCGCGGCAAGTGCACTCAGAGTCGGACTCAGACTGTGAGCTCGACTGAGCTCATTCATTTACGTGTGCGTGTGTGTGTGTGTGCGCGTGTGTGTGTGTGTGTGCTGGCCTGCAAATGAATAGTGAGTGAGCAGCGAGTGCCAGTGCCGAGAGGCAGTTCAAGTTGATGTCGTGTGGCAAGTGTTGCCCAGCCTGCCCCAGACGCCTGCCTTGCCTTCCTCTTTCTTCCTGCCCCCCCTCTCTCTCTCTCTCTAGACTTCTGCAGGTGTTGGCAATCAACACGCGCTGCGTAACCACAGCTTGCCCAGCATGATACGTGTAATCAAATCGAAACATGTACAACGCTTTAAGCGTTAAGCGATGGGGCGGAGCGAAGATATGTCAGCGAGTTCATTACAATTATAAACTTTACTTTACTTTACACAACTTTGATTAACTTCCACTCTTTACTCTTTATGCAACTAATCTCTCTGCTTGCTTGGCAAAGAAAACTTTTTATCAAAGAGTTGCAAAAAGTTGATAAAAAGAAAAGAAAACCAAAGGGAGGGATTACAATTCAATTACTACCCTATGCAAAAGTGAACTAAGGTTTCACTGCAGCAGAGTAATCACAGTTAAAGAGAGAAAGGGAGAATGAGAGAGAGAGTGAGAGCGAAATATGAAAACATATTTGCAACAATTGCGTTGAAACAATGCAAACATTTCCTCTCACATCCGACGCGACATAGCGTTCAATTCCGTTAATGCAACAAAACGCCGTCACACACACACACACACATACGCACACGCACAGCCAAACACACACTTAAATTGCTGCTGCTGCTGCTGCTAGTGTAGTTTCTAGTTGTTGTTTGTCGCTGTTTTTGCTGTTGTTGCCCCGGCATTGTAATCGTTGCCACCGACGCCGCCAACGATTTGCTCCGCATTTTGCCATGGTCATCGTCGTCGTCGTCGTCGCCGTCGTCGTCATTCGCTCCACGTTTTGTCGTACATTTTATTTCGCTGCTTTTGCGCATGGAAGCAAACAAAAGGCAAAAGTGAAAAAAAACACAAGCAAAACTACTTGAAACTAAAGTAAACGACTGCCAGATACCTAGTAAAAGTTGCACAGAGAAAAACAAAAACTTTAACTTGCTTGCACTTTGAACTGCAACTGCATTGGAAACCTTTTAATACGCTTACTTAAACTACTTTGGCCTTAGCTAAGCTGATTAAGCTAGTCTAAGCCGTTAAAACTTCAATGCTTGCTGCAGGGTATGCAAGGCGGGGAAGAAAAACTATGGTTGCCATTATCGTAAAAAAGCGAATTTTATACATTGTTTGTGTCGCGCATGTGTGTGTGTACGTGTGTGTGTGTGTGTGTGTGAGTTGCTATCTGCTGTTAATCTTTGCACATTGTTTTGCTTTAATTTCCAAATTCCTGTCCATTTGGCAGCAAACTTTTGTTTTGTTTGTCCATGCGCTGTCAGGGCAGGAAGGGGGAGGGGAAAGGGGGCGGGGCTCTCCCTCGCAGCATCACAAACTATTCAACTATTTTTGCTGATGAACTGTTCTGCCATGCGGCTGCCTTTCCACCCCATTTTGTTTTCCATTATTTGCCATTTCTCTGTCCGTCTGCGCTGTCCGTCTGCGCTGTCCATTGAAGCGCATTGAATTAATTGCCATTTGCTTTGGCTTTCTGCAAGCTTTGCATAATTGCGGTCCAATTTCTTATCGCAATGTTTGTTAATTTGCCATGGAGAAGAGCGACAGGCATAAATTAATTATCAAAACGTTTATGAAGCAATCAAAGCTGCGCAAAATTATAAAGTTATGTGAAAGGTATTTGCAAACTGGAAATATGAACAGTTTTTGTGGCTTAAAGAGGCATTTAACAAGTTGAGAAACTTTACTTTAGTAAAATACAACATTAAGCTAAGAATCTGCACTTAATTTGCCTTGCAGATTTCTTCCTCCCTCAAAATACCCCACACAATATGCTAAGTGCGCCATGTGCGGGCGTATCCTGTACATGTAAATAAAGTTAAGCAAAAATAAATAAAAATAAATTAAATTTAACGCTCTGCTTGAGCTATACAAAAGGGACTATTAAGCCGAGTTGTTTGCATTGTATTGACCACAAGAAGAGGAGATGGAGAGAAAGGGAGAGAGAGATAAAATACGTTTTATTCTTGTTTCTTTCCATTTCTCCTTAATAGTATTGACCCATGAATGTTTAATGATGTTTTTCCACTGACCAGCAGATAATGACATTACATGCCGAAATGCTATTATAGTCCACGTTAATGCGCTGCGAAAATACTTTTGATTTACTTTCAGGCATGTGTGAGGGAGTGAGAGAGTAAGAGAGAGACAGGGAGGGGCGCACATAATGTGCAAAGTGCGAGCATTATGTGCGAAAGTATTTCATGTGGCTCGCAGCTATTTGCTTATCTCGCACGCGCGCCTTTCCATTGCCACGCCCCCATGCTCAAAGTGCCCCATTCCTACCCCAGCTACTACTACTACTATAGCTATTGCCCTACGCTTTGCTTGGCCCGTTATACTTGGGGTTTATTGCTTTCAAGCAGCTTTTATTTATCATCGATTTGGCATCGCATCGCAACGCTTCGTTTCCGTTTCAATGCGAATTGAATTGCCTCATCTTGCTGGCCATTGCTTATCTATTATCTATTATCGTGTTATCTCTGTTATCTGTTTTCACGCTTGACTGCAGCACCCTCAAAGGGTCGCTCTCCCTCTCTCTCTCTCTCTCTGGTTTTGAACTATTTCAAATTATGATTCAATTAAATTTCAATCAAAAATCAATGAATGGCCAATATACCGCACACACACTTACACACACACATATAGATGGCACATATGGCACAATTTCTATGTCATCGTAATCGAAAACTTTGTTTTACATGCTGCCCCAAAAAGTATGCAATGCAAAAATCAAAATTGCAAGCTGTGTAATCGGCCTCGCCGGCGCCCATGTGTGTGTGTGTGTGTGTGTGTGTGTGACACAAATTGAGCACGACACGAAAAACTGCCAAACATTTCAATAAAGTTGCGCAGCGCTGCCGCCGTCGACGTCTACGTCGCTGTGGCAGCTTCCTAAGATTGCCCAGCGCAGATTGTTTAGAAATTTAGTTTTATGAGCGAACTGCGTCTGATGCGCAGCAGCAACTGACACAAACATGTGTTGGCTGGGAGAGGGGGGGGGGGGGACTCCTCCGAGTCCATCTCGTTGCGGCAGCAGCAGCACCACCAGCTGCGAGGGCATTATGACCAGAGCGCCATTTGTCAACTGTTGTTCCCTGCATGCAGATTTGAGTTCGCTTGTTTGTCTCTTGCCGGCTTGTTTGCCTGCCCCGCCCCGCCCCCCTCGCTCTCTCTCTGTCGTGCCTCATGCCACTTGCCTTCGTTGTTAGCTTGTGGTAGCTTGATAGTTGTACTCATGTTTCTGCCACAATGGGCCTGCTTTTGTTCCATGCCACTCGTTGTTGACAGGCTTTGTTTGCCTTGCGGCAGCAGCATCTGCTCAAATTTTAGTCTAGCGTGCAATTTTAGCGAACACTTCCCCCTCCCCCTCCACCCCCTACTACTATGGCTGTGCCCCAGCTCGTTATAGCGCAATAATTCGACTGGTGTCGGCCATTTGGCTGATTAGAAACCACAAAAGTAGCCCCAAACCCGCAACTCGTTCATGATTTAGGGCAATATTCCTGCCACAACACACGCAACTCATTTGCCTAAGCGTGCGGCAGACCAGCAGATACCACTCGCTGTGGCAAGTGGCAAAGTGGCAGCCACTCACGTCTAACCAATTTCGGCACGCGCCGCACACACACACAGAGACACGCACACAGACACGCATGTTACGCACAGCGCGCAAAAACAAGGCGTAAAAATTGCTCAAATGTGCGCATCAAACGAGACACACTCACACAGAGATACTCTGCCACACACACACTCACACGTTTAGCTTACTAAAAGAGCAACTCTTTGTGGCAGTTTTTCTGCTGCTGTTGCCATACTTTTTGCTGAGACTGTGTTGCCTCGAAAATTTGCGCAATAAAATTGTAGAACAAAGTGCCAACACTCAAAAATCTATTGTTTGTGCCACAAAAAGGGGCAAAGAGGGAGAGCACAGCAAAGCAGAAAGGCAAACAGCAAAGATTCGCACTGAATGTTTTTTGTCCCCTTACCCCAACTTGGCTCGGTGTTTTTTAATGTCAGCATCAAAGGCAAAACCGAAATCAGCGAAATGAAGAAGGAACTCAAGTGGGAGGCGCCACGAAGGCAGTTTAATCAGCACACGCCACATAGCAAGTTCATGTGGTGGAAAATGCCCTCGAAAAAGGCTTGATAAGCATCTGCAGAGGGTTTGGCGGACTAGAAGTGTGATGTCAAGAGTTGTCAGCAACTTAATCAGCTCAACAACTAGATCATTTGTAATCCCTTCTCCCCCCTCCAAAAACTAGACACAATTTCAAGCTGCAATCTTAGCTGTCTATTTAACAGCTAACAAAACCACTCCAGGGTATATCCAAGTTGAGCTCATCAAATTGCTGTAATTGATTGCTGCACTTGTTGTTGAGGTTGAGGTCTTGGGGCGGCTGTCGATAGGTGAGCGCAGGGCGAGCCACTTCGTTAAACTCCTGGAAATCATTTAACAGCATCATGCACGTTAAATGCGAGCAAGGCGGACGGACAGACGCACGGACGGACAGCTGCAAGTGGCGCCTGCTGGCTGCCGCTTGATGTGAAAGCTAAAAAGGTGCACAGCAGCAGCAGGCACCACCACAAGCTGCTCTCAGGTAAAGCTGGAGCTGCTGCTGCTGCTGCTTCTGCTGTGGCGGGCAGAGCTTACCGAGCAAATTGATTTAGCGCGTGCAAGCGGAAACAGCTGTGGAAGATGAGGAGAGCAGCAGGAGCAGCAGCAGGAGGCGGAGCAGGTGAAGACAGCAAAGAAACCATAGCAGAAGGAGTTGGGTTTGGTTTTCGGTGTGGCCTTTCGTGCAAAGATTTACGGCTTTGGTATCGCGCACTCCTTTCCCTTTCCTTCCAAGGGGCACAAGGTGTATACAGGGTGGGCAATGAAATGAGATTAATGCAAAACAGCGCCAACAGATGCCATAAAAAGAGCAAAGCGCAGAGCACGTGGTAAATACAAACTGGAGTTGGAACGCATTTCCCTTGCATAGTCGGGCAGAGCAGGCAGGAAGAGGAGGAGGAGCAACAGAAGCAGCAGGTGGAGGCGGAATGCGCAGAAGGAGGAGCAGGACGAGGAGAGCGAGTGGGAGGAGCAGGAGCACACGCAGCAGGAGCAGCACGAACTGAAGCTGGAGTTGGAGCAGCAGGCGACGCACTGGCATGGAAAATGCAATTTATTATGCAAAATGAAAAACACTCGAAGAGCCAAGGCGGCGGCAAGCCAAGGGACCGCGCAGACAGACCCACAGCGACATGGTGTCATCGAGACATACAAACAGAGAGGGAGAGCGCGCGTAGACAGCCACAGTGGGCACCGCACAATGCGCGTTATTATAGGAGCCAACAATAACGGCACAACTGGCGGATATAAACATAATTCAATTTTTATTTAATTCTGTACAACAAACACAATAAATTCCGCTCGACTTGCTACAGGGTGCCGGCGTACAGGGTATGCTGATGCCATACATAATCCTTCGACCCTTCAGATGCGCTGCTGGCCACAAACAGTTGACTCATTTGGTTTGCTCAACCAAAAAAGGTGAAATGGAGAAAAAAACGCAGGCATACGGGCAGAGCAAAGCTCTACAAAGTCAGCCCCAAAACTGTGGTAAGTGCAGAGGGAAGGGGGGGGCGACAGGTATACGTGACATTTGGACTTGACGCTGCCAAACTTAGTTGACTCTGACAGTGCGACGAGTGTGTTAAGGCTAAAAGGCAGGCAGCATGTTTGAGCAAGTGATAATTGAGTTGACCTTTGCCCCCCCCCACAAGGGCTTGGCTTAGCAGCTTAGCACTTCAACTACTACGTAAATGCGCCTTAAAGGGTGTATTGAAAAATGCTACGCTTTAAGACTTGAATCAACAGGATTTCATGGAGTGGCAGCAGGGGTATTCCCTTCTCAAAAATTTGCATTTATTTTAATGAGCTGAACCCCGTAACCAGAGACAGAGTCGAAGCCTTCACTAATTGCCAACCCAAATCAGTGAGAAAGCAGCCCCAAGGGCTAACCCCTTATTATATAAAATATTTACACGTCAAGTGTCACAAGGCAGAACAAGGCAGAGCCAAGACAAGGCGCCTAAATATACAAAATACACGCAACAGGACCAAAAGGAGCAGAAGAAGGAACAATGAAGCCGAAAAGGCGACGTAAATTGTTTATTTTTAGCACGTTTATAGGGACATCAGCGTAAAAAGCAGCAAGAAAAAGGTCAAGTCAGCGATGGGTCATGAATTTGACAGGCTTCTTGGATTAGGTCACACTTTACATAATTAATTGCGAACTCGTTTACAGGCTCGGGCAAGAACTTCTAAGCAAAACAATGAACATTGCAAAGGTTCGAGGGGAGGGGAGTGGGAGGTAAACTTGGCTATAGAAAGCGCATAAATATTACAGTTGAGCTGCCCAGCTAGTCAGCATTTGCAACAGTTGCCATTAGGCTGAGCATATACACTCGCTAATCGCTTGGAAAAAAGTGCCTAAATTTGCAAACCGATTTCAATTTAGATACTGATCAAAGCGAACCTTTTTTTTCCGAATACCGTTTGGGCGGAATTGAGTTCAAAGGCGCAACAAAGTTATTTATGCATAAACACGCGCCTTTGACATGAAACTCGTCGAGTCGAGTCGAGTCGAATGTCAACAACGCGATTGCGTTGCAAATTAAATATTTGCTTGCCGTGGCCAACACATACATATGTGCGTGTGTGTGTGTGTGATGAGGGCAAACGTCTAAATAAATTGGTGTCATTTTAAAAATTTCCCAAAGGTGGCATGTTTAACTTGACCCCAGAGTGGACAAGGCTCGCCTGAGGTCGCTCGGCAATGCGAGGCAATGACGTCGAGAGCTTAAGCTGAAAATCAAACCATTTGTTAAGGCAGGACAGGCCAGGACAAGCCAGGCAGACATGACAACATGTATAACACACACACACACACACACAGAGAGAGATTGTGCTGTCTTTGTGTGTGTGTGACGCATGGTTGCAATTTAGTCGGACAACTTGCTTGGGTCTGCGCACTTTAACCGCAATGTATGAGGATAATAATTCAAGAATGATTTCTTATATGGCTTACAGCAGCTGCTGTCGCTGCCGTCGCTACTGCTACGACACATTGACCCTCAAACGCAGCAGTCACTGTCGCTGTCGCTGGCGCTGCAGCTGCTCGACCGGCTGCCCTTCGCTCTTGCCACGCGCTGCTCTGGGTCAAAGCGAAAGTGGCACATTTTGGGTGAAATTTGTGCAACTATCTAGGTTACTGTGACAGCGTCGCCGTCGTCGTCGCCGTCGTAGTTTTCCCTCGAGTTGTTGTTGTGTGTGCAGCATGGCCTACAACGCACACACACACACACACGTGTGTGTGCATTTACCAACACTCTCCAAATAAACATTTCAGGCTCTTCGGACTCACGTGCCACGTGCCACGTGGTTGAACTTGTGCGCCATTTTTATTGCCGCTGCCTGCGCCATTGTTTTGGCCCCGAGTTGCAGCTATCTCGCTCTAGCACACGTTAACCCTTTGCCTGAGTCCTGCACCCTGTTGTTGTTGTTTTTGTTGTGTGTTGCGTTGTTGATGTTTTTGCTTCTGCAAGATTTCTGTGGCGTTTATCTGTTTACTTGCCGTCGGTCGCTGCAGCTTCCGTTTGCCTGCCTGCTCTGGCCCACTCTCCCTCCCTCTCTGTCTAGTCCTTTTGCCTTGTTTTTGCTGCTAGTACGCGAGTTTTTGTTTATCCAAGTGCTTAAGCTCTCTCGTTGCCGACACAGCCGGCACAAACTTTAAAATAAACTTGGCAAACTTGGCTAAACCAATTAATTGCAATTTCATGCGTAATTAATTTGAGCTGCATAACGTGTTGGGCAAACTTTTCCAAAAAGAGAGAAGGAGAAGATTAAGAGTTTTCGGCCGCAATGAATGCGAATTTGCGTGAGATAAAGCCAAGCTAAGTAAATAACTGGCACAATGTTTTATTGCGTAAATCGTGCGGCAAATGCAAATCAAATTTAAGGGCGGCAAATCCTTTAAGCTACTGCATTATATTATTATTATATCTCTTATGCTATCCAATGTCATCAAGCCATAAATGAAGTCATGTTCATGCTGGAGGCAGCGGAATGGGGGAGGGGGCAGTCGCCCGCTGACCGGAATGCGGCTTATAAATTGGGTCATTTGCCAATAGCCAAGCAAGAAAGCCACTTGCACTTTTAATAGCAGGTCGTCCAACCGAAGCACGTGCCCAAAATACACTAACGCCCCATGGTCCCCTCTCTCTCTCTCTCTCTCCCCCGAGTGCCACTTTCAGTTTGTCCGCCCCTATAATAATTTTAACCTTATAAATTGGGCGGGCCATTGCAGCAGGCAGCTCGATGCCACAATTTTGCAAACTTGCGTGCAACCGAAGAGAGACAGAGACAGCGAAAGAGAGAGAGAGAGAGAGATAGAAGGAGAGAGAGAGCAAAATGACACTAACAGACGGTGGACAACGCCCGCACATCCGCTGCCAACCGGCCGGATGGGTCCTCCTGCTGCAGTGCCTCGCTTGCTCATCCTTTCCTTTCCTCCACTCCCTCTCTCTGTCTCTCTTTCTCTCTCTCGGCAAGAGGCAAAACTGACAAAGTAGCAGCCGGGCCACTTCCTTTTGTTTAAGCTGCCTGACACTGGCCCTCGGTGCGGCAAGTGCTGGAATAATGGCGCTGCCACATCCTGCTGCATACACCTACTTCAGCATGTAGGTACGTACATATGCACGTGTCTGTGTGTCTGTGTTTACATATGTATCTATCCGTTTGGTCAACGTATTGCTTGGATTGGTCGGGTGGCGCTCTCCTCTCCCCCCTCCCGCTATGCGTGCGTTATAAATTGACCGCATTATTTTGCTCAATTTAACTCGAGTTTTGCGGCAAAAGTTTTCAACTTAATATCTCACGAAGTGCGGCGAGCGAGTGCACTGCATATATCGAGCGTACTTTAGCCCACCCAAGGCTAAGCTACCCATTAACCTCTCAGCCTATTCTCCACCCCCCTCGACGTTTATCTCACTCACACGCTCATTTCCGGCGGCTCGCTGCAAAGTTGTAAAATTAACAGGGTCGTCCGTCCTTCTCCCTTTGCCCCTCGTCCATTCACCATTTTCCATTTACCGTTTTGCCATTCGGTTTTTCGCTTTCGTTTGGCATAATTTTTTTATTAGGTCACGCCATGGCGCAGCCGTTGCAAGCAAAGGCAGAGGCCGTGGCAGAGGCAGAGGCAGCAGCCTGCTGCACTCTCACTCTCATTTGCTGCATACTTTCGGGCTGACCGCTTAAAATTTTATGCATTCCGCAAAAACAATTTTCATTTCGCAATTTTAATAGCTTCAAATAATTTAATTACTTTTTTTGTTCGTTTGCTTCGCGCCAAAAGGATTTGCGGATTATTTAATTTCAATTTCATTTCGAGTGTTTTGGATTGAAGTAGCTATTGAATCTAGAAACTATAAATCAGACAACACTTTGGGTTTCCACAAGTTTGCTATGCACTTTGTAGGGGTAGGAAAAAATGAGAATTACAGGGTATTTTAGCTTTATTTACCACAAAGGGAGCCAGAAACCTTTTTGAAATTGATTTTTATACTAATTTGATTGATTTTTACGGAAGTTATGAAAGATTAAAGTCTGCAAATCTCTATAGGAATCCCTCTAGAAAACACTTGGAATTAGCCTATTTTCGCCAATATAAAACTGAAACCACTTTGGTAATAATTTTTACACTAAATTTGCGTAGCTTAATCGATTAAGGGCAAAAAATGGGGTTTTTAAATTTTAAAAAAAATTTCGAAAATTTTTAAGGGGGTGGCATGGAAAATTTTGAAAAAAATTTTAATGTTTAAAATTGTTTAAATTTTAATGCACAATCAAACTGCAGACTAAACCATGAACAAAATGATATTCCAAGCCAAAATCGAACAATTTTTGACAAAGTTATGAGACTTAAAAGCGAAAAAAAGCTAAGAAAATCGCTAAAAGTAGCTAAAATAAAAAAAAATCCCTGGCTGCAGTTCTTAAAGCTGCTACCAAACTAAAAGTTGCATAATTTCGTAATTTATTTGCAATTTTTCTTTCGCCCCCAAAGCATTAAATAAGAATTTTGCCAGACTTTAGCTGCGGTTACACCGGGCGAGGGTTAAAGCGAACCTCATTACGCAAATATGCATGGCATATTGATATTACATTTCGCAACACCCCCACCCTGACAGCAACAACAACAACAACAACACAGTGGTGTAATTACATTTGGAGCGCACTTTGCGCTCTGAAAAGGCAGGCCAGAGAGACAGAGAAAGATATGTACAGGGGGAGAATGAAGGAGAAACTCATTAAAAGAAACTGGCGAAAAATGATAATTTAGAGCACTTCAGCGCTGACCAAACCCCTCTCGCTCTCACCCCACCCTTCGCTTAATACAGGAACTGCGAGCAGGCAGCTTGGGGCGCTCAGTTCGCAGTTCCTGTCAAAACGACCCAAGCTCGCGACCTAACTAAACATTAAACGAAATTTAAGCAGGTCAGTCAAGTGTGTTGGCAGATGGGACAAGTGTCTCAGTGCGAGAGAGAGAGCGAGAGAGGGGAGAGGCAAGTCAGGTAGGGTGAGGGTGGCAGCAAATCAATGTTTGCCGCTGTTCAACCTGTGGCACGTAGTGTCTTCCCCTCTCTATCTCTTGCCGTGGCAGTTATTTCTGCCTTTTGTTTATTTACCCACTCCAGAGAGAACTTATTTGAGTAAGCGAGACAGATAGAAAGAATGAAAGAATCTGCTGCTTGGCCAAATTAAATAAGCGCCGAGTGTCACGTTGCAGTTTTACTCAGTTTACTTTACTCAAGCGGACAGTAGAGCTCAACAAAGTGCGCTACATCGAGTAGAGATAGTTCTGAGAGCAAAGCAGCAGGCAGGCTGGCGGGAGGAGAGGTAGGAAAGGGAAGGGAGCACTGCTGTTGAAGGGTAGAAGCTGCTGCTGCTCCCCGCTTTACTTATTATTCTCCTTCTGCTTCTTCTTTGTTGGAGCAACAAGCTTCAGGCAGCGTACAATGCAAATAATGTATACGCAGCGTATACACAACATTCTTGCAGCAAGAGTAACTACACACACACAGCAAGCACACACACACACAACTGGCACACTTGCTTGTAGCTTGTAGCTGTTGCTGTTGCGTAGTTGTTGCCGGCTAACAGGCAACGAGCAAACTTGGCTATTTTTCATATTTTCCCTTTGTTGGCCAGATAATGAAAATGTAAGTCAAAGGAGAAGAGGAGCCAAAAAGTTTTTAATATAATTTGGCATTAACTAAAGTGGCAGCTGCGTGCTTTGTGCCGTGTGGTAGTTGCAGTTTGCGACCCGCTTACCTCTACACACACACACACTCCACCCCCCCGCCATTTGCCTGTGGTGCCGCTGCTGCATATTGCGTATACGCAATGTGTTACGAGTTGAAAGTTTGTCCTACATTTTGGTGGGCCGCACAAAAAGCGTATACGTATATAGTTTGTCATGTGGGAATCGGAAGTGGGCACTCTACCATGCCACTGACTATACACTGAGTGCTGAAAGTTCACTAAATCTGCTCATAAATAAGTCGGAAATGGAATTTGCAAAAGGGGCCGCCATTCTAACAGCAGTTGAACACAATCTTTTTCCTTAAATCGGCAATGCAAATCAACTTTTTGCCATAGAACGAACGAATAGAACGAAACGAAACGGAACTATCGTACATATGCATCGATAACGTCTACGCAACGCCCACCTCTTTCTCAGTCTCAGTTTTGGGAGGCGAACCGGCGGCAGCAGTTGCTGCTACTCCATTTTCCGCTTCCGCTCCAATTTCTGTTGCTCTCTCTCTCCGTCTGTCTGCCTGTCTGTCGCACCGTCGTCACTGTGCAAACTTTCGACTTATCTCTTAAGCCGCATAACTTTGCATAAATATGAAGCTATTCAGCAAAACTACCACAAAGCTGTAGCTGAAGCCAAAGCTTTCGCTGCTCCAGCTCCGCTCAGCATAAAAACATTACAAACTGCCCTTAGACCGCCAACTGTTTTCATGTCAACGGCATCAGCAGCAAAACTATTGTACCAAACGGAGTGTGGGTGAATCCTGCCGGAATCTTATTATATTTATTATATTAAAAGCAACAACAACAACGAAAACAACAACAACCAGAGCAGCATCAGCAACGCAAACAAAACTAGTCAGCGGCTTTGGCGACTTCAAGTTTCTCGATGACGGCACTACTTTAAGAGATTTGCATAAATTCTGAGAGCGAAAAACATATAGAATATGCTGAGCGAGGTCCCGATCCGACAGAGAGTCATTCATTGTGACTGTCAAGCGAAACAGCGCAGAAAGAGAAATGGCAGCAGTCAGTGGAATTTGCTCTGCTTTGTGTGTGTAATAAATATAAACATTTAATATATGATTATTACTCATGAATTTATGCGCCATTGTCTTGTGCACCCGTCGAGCAGCAACCACAACAAATTATCGATAGCAATTTGCTACGTCTGTTGTTGTTGTTGCTGCTGCTGCTGCTGTCGTTTGAAAAGAAACTTGTTTTTTCCGCATGTCTCTCGCCAAATACTTCATTTTATCGGCGACATCGCGAGTCGAGGATGAGTTGAGAGAGAGAGATGAGTGAGTGGATGGATGTCACAGTACTGCGACAGTCAATCTCTCATAACCCCTGACCCGCTCACCCACACTCCACAGCTTTACACTGCGCTAGTCAGTCCAATCTGTCGGCCTGCGGTTGACATAAGTGCTATGTGTGTGTGTGTGTGAGACTAAGTATGTGTGTGTGTGTCTGGCGTCTGCTGTTTACCCCAGCTATTGGGGGTTATTGCCCGCCAAGCATGGCCAGGCCGTGCTCCTCCGCCGCTGCTGCTCCCACTCACATGTCGTAGGTCAAACAAAATGTTTGTTGATGTTGTTGACGCTTGGTTATGGATTTATGACACTTTGGTCACTGCGGTTGTCAGTTTTCGTTAAAAGTTCCAGCAGAGAAGTTGCCTAGAGAAGGAGAGGGGGACTTGCTTTATGGCTTGCCTGATCAGCCATGGCGGAGCATAGATTTTGCGGCCAACTTGTGCGAGCTTGTCAAATTCGACACGCTCTAGCTATAAATGAGCGCGTGCCGTGTGGGAAGGGGGAGAGGGAAGCTATTTACCTTTTGTAGTTGGCCGTTTGCCTTGTCTGCCTCATTCGCCGCGTCTGCCTCGTTTGAACTGCAAATAGAGACAAGGAAAAATCACATTATTAATAGTCGAAACGTGACAACTACGCACATGCGAGCACAAATACAAACACATACAGAGAGTGAGAGAGAGAGAGTATGGGGAGTGTGAACTAACACACACACACACACGCAGCTGGCGCCATGTCATTTATCAAAGAAAGAAATTGTCAACAGAACTTTGAGCGCGTATTTCCGTTGAAATGTTTCGCTATTAATTCAGTCTGGCAAAACCGGAAGTGTAGCCATTAATAATGCAACAGCTGTGACACACACACACACACAGACACGCACGCTTGTCAATATTAACTAAAACCAATTATGCTAGCAATTGAAAAACTATTAAATTACGCATACGCCGCGTGTGCCAAGCACGACTCCATTCAATGCGCGCGATCGAACAGAAAATGCAATTAAATCAAAATATAAACTACATTCATGCGCATCCTGTAAACCTACACACACACACACAGGCGCGCACTCAAATTTGCCCGCTAGGCGCAACATAAATTTTATGCAACAAATTTTTCGGGATTTTTTCTTTTTTTTTTTACTCTGATTTTAATGCAATTTTCATATGCATGTGCGCAGCCAAAGAGAAGAAATCAGCGCAAATTCAATGAACTCGAAATGGAATCGCCAACGAAAACGGGCAATTGCAACGCTGCGACAGACTGCAGTGCACACACATATATGTGTGTGTGTGCCTCTTTGTGCCCAGCGTGTCCCTATGTGTCCGTGTCTGCCGCCGCGTTATGGAAACGAGCTGTGCTGCCGCCTGGCGGCGCTGCCAACACGAGCCGCGTGTTTACAACGAAAATATTTACACTGCAGGCATAAAAACTGCATAAATGTGATTATATTTTCATTGGGTTTTATGCTCGAAGCATAAACGAAGCCAACGGCAGAGCAGCTAGCCAGACCAGTCATGTAATTCGATTGCGATTTCAATTAGCGTAAAATGCACGGCAAATTCATCGACAACGAGAAGACGATGAGGATGACGCGCCAAACCAATGTGGTACGTGATGCAGGCTGTGGCAGACAGAGAAAGGGAAAGAGAGAAAAGTGCATAAAGCTCAGGCACATAATGAAATTGACAAAATGAGTTGCTTGTGCAAAGTTCTGTTTAATGTGCAATCAATCAAGGAGAGAAAGGAGAGAAATGAAGAAATGGGCAACCAAAGAGATTGCACTGTAGACTGTATACAGTGTGCACAAAGCAACTAATGAGTTGCCTTTGTATAACTTTGCTGCTAAGACAAACAAGAGCACAACAAGGCGTGCTTCAAGCGGCTCTAAAGGCATCAATTATCTGCTACATATTGCCTATGCCTATCCAACTGCTATAAACTTGCCTCAGTTTGAGCTTGTGCATATCTTTACACAGCCTTATAATATCTTTCTCTCTCGCTTTGATTGGCCATCAAGCAATTCATTAATTTCCAATTCATTTGGCTTGCTTAAGACGTTTAGCCGACATTTGTTTATAAGCCGCACACACGGAAACCATAGAAAAGCACAATACAAGTACTTAAAAGATCATTACAAATTGATGCTACCCAGCGTGGAGGCGCGCCTGAAGACGACAGTTGATGGCAATTGTGCTGCAGTCAATGCTGAAGTGGCAGCAAAGAAGGAAGAGAAGGAAGAGCAGAAGAAGAAGCCAAGCTGACTGTCGAGGTGGGGCTAAGCAGCGCTTACGGCACTTGCTCCATCGTCGTCGTCGTCGACGTCGTTAGAATGCCATCCACTGCGCTTCACTTCTCTGCACAGCATAGAATCCACTATAGTAAATGTTATCTCTGCAAACATTTGACAATCAGAAATGCTCAAGCTATTGTTTAAACTAAAAATCGAGCAGCCAAAAACGAGAAGGCATGACAAAAACAACAGCAAGGCTTATACAATGGAACGCAAATTGGCAACAAGGTGTTAAAAATTGTAGCTGGAATTAGATAATATTGGCTTGCAACGCGAGTTAAGCTATTTATGGCAAGCCAAGCTTTGTTGACTTTGTAAAAGTTTTCTTCTTTTTTTTCAGCTTGATAAACTGCAAAATTGCTTTCAATTCAAACGAAAATTCTTTGTCTCTTTTATGGCAGCTCATCCAAAGAAAAGCTACGGGTATATTGCCCCAAATCGATTGCATTGCAATCGTATCTATCTGTATTCTAGCTGACGTGCTTTTGGTTCCACTGTGCAACACTGTCGCCAAAAGGCTGGCGATGACAAAGCGAAGGCAGCACCAGCTTGGGCACCCACTGGGCGAAGCAACTGAAATGCACAAAAAAAAAAGAAAAGAACAACACAAATACAGAGACAACAATTGCCGCAGCGCTGTCAACGTCGTCGCTGACGTCGCAGTCGGGGTTAAGTTGACAAGAGAATGAGATTGCATTCGCTGCCATCGTCGCTGCTGCCCGAGTTCAATTCATTTCCACTTGAGCAAGTGCACGTCTTAAAGACAGCGCCCACGCCCACGCGCCCCACCCATGCCTTCCCCAGCTCCTACGCTATTTGCTGCACCGTCGTGCATCATAAAAGTAGCTGGGAAAATGTTGTCCCTATGGGGCACGCCTAGTCAGCGACGCTAAGGGTTAGAGTTGCCTTGAAAACGCTCGCTGCAGCTGTTTGTTTGTTTGTCTTCGAATTTGGCTATAAGGCAAGGCGGCGCGGGGGGGCGGGCAAACTGCAGCATCATCAAATAAAAGCTACATGTGCTGGCAGCGCGACAGTGCCTGTGTGTGTGTGTGTGTGTGTTTGTTATTGTTTTGCGTTGCGTTGCAACTTGCTGGCGCTGTTGACATTTGACAGTTAGGAAACTGATTATTGTCAAGGGTCGCAGCATATCAGCTCGCTGATTTAACAATGTCCGTGTCCCGCAGGGATGGGGGGAAATGCTCTGCCAAGGCCTTATCCCTACCGCGATTAAAAATTAACAATCCTTTCACACTAATGACTGCCAGAGACTGTCAGAGAGGAAGTCAGCGCGAGCGTTCGTCCAGCAGCAGCAGCAGCAGGTGGGTTAGCGCAGCTGTACGCGCTGCCAAAGCTGTCAGCTCTCATTCGTTTCGGTACTTTGTCTTCCTACACATTTCTGCTTCAGCTGGCACACGGCAAGGAGCACGGAGGGAGGGGATGCGAGGCAGACATCGACGTTGACTGCCTGCCTGGCTGCTGTCGGTGCCAAAAACGTAGCTGCTAAAATTTAGGTTAATTGATAATTGATAAAAGCGCTGCAAGTGTCTTTCCAGAGGCTGACTGAGTGAGTGTGTGTGTGTGGGTGTGTGAGCCGCACTTTAACTCTACTCCATGCATATTTAAAGGGGCACTCGACAGATGCAATGAAATCAGACTGCACTCTGCGAATTGTCTGAAGTGCGCCTGAAATCAATACGCAGTGAGGGAGGAGGAGACACACACACACACACAAATGAGGTCGCACCATTTGACCCATAAATACGCCTCAAGGGTCACAGCCCTAACCCTCCCCGCCCACTGTGAATGAGCCTAATGAAGCCTCTCACACAGACACGCACGCACGCATACAAATCATTTATAATGCACACGACAACTGACAATGACTTGTGAATTAATTGATGTAACCATTTAAGGCACACACACACGACTTGAGCGTCCTCCTCGTGCTGGGGAATTCGTATGGTAGAGGCTTATCCAACGCACATTAAATGCCATTATCCATCATTTTACAAAAGCCCCAAGTCAAAATACATTGCGGAAATGTTTGTGGCACACAAATGCGTGCAGTGCGTGACAAAGAGAGCAAGAGAGGGAGAGAGAGAGAGTAAGTGAATACGTTTCGGATTAAGTGAATACACGTGTTTGTCTGTCTCCTTCTCTCTGTGTGTGTGTGTGTGAAGCCGAAAATGCCTGGCAGCCACATAAAGCACCTACAACAATTATTCTAATCAAATTGAAGAAATGCTATCAAATGCGGTTTATAAACAATTGAATATTCTTAAATTTAATAAGCTGCACTGCAAGTGAATAGAGTGCTCAATTGAGTGCATAGAATAGCTAAAAAGTTACAGCTGAAATCAGCTGATTTCATAAACTTATAGACAATCAAACAGACGTGGCCGAGAGGTGGCTCCCTTTGCCTGTTACGCACATAGAACCTTGATCTAAAAATTCTCTAAAATATGTTATAAACCATATGCTTAAATACAGCTCTTTTCTAGCTAGCATGCGCTCAATGGAGTGCATAAAATGCCTAATCAATTCGCAATTACAACTGCATTGTGCAAGCTCTGCTTTTGGTTACTCTTCTGCTGCCATTCAAAGGCTGCACAATGGCTAAACACACGCACAGAGAGCACTCCATCTGTCTATCTCTCTCACACTCACACTCTCACTCTGTCTGTCAGAGTGCGGGTCAGGTCAATATGGAGAGAGAGAGAGCAGGTTTGACATGGAAACTGCATTAAACGCCAATAATGGAGCGAAAAGTGTCAGTCGACTTGTAAAGTTGAGCAGCAGCAATAGAAAATGCTTAAATATTTTATGACCAGGCCCCAGCAGACTTGGGTGAGTGTGCGAGACGAGTGTGTGTGTGTGGTGTGTGCGGTTAGTGTCAACAGAGAGGCAAACTTGGCTTTTGAAACAATCGAGTGACGACATGGAAAATTAGTTTACGCAACCATTGCCAAGTGTCGTCGTTCGTTGGCAGCCTCAGCCAGGATGCATTTCCCTCCCCCTCCCTCTCTCTCACTCTCTCTCTCTCTGTTTCTCTTGCTATCTCTCGCTTCGCCCGTCAGTTAGACGGCCAGACAGTCGACTCGACTGCCTTAGCTCAGGCAGCCAAGGAAGCTGTGCTAAGTCAACTCAATGCAAGTCAATCAGCCGGAAGTCGAAGAGCAACGAGGGACGGTCGAAAACTTTGTCTCGAGTCTCAAGCAGGAGTGGAAGAAAGTGTAGAAGGAGGAGGAGAACGTTGCAACGGAAAGTGGCAACTTCTGACGTGGCAGCTGTTGCAATTGTTGGCAGCGTTGTTGCGCCACACTAAAGTAGATTTGCTTGCCTCACTTCTCCCGCTCCCTCTCTCTCTCTCGCCGGCAGCAACAAAATTGTTTTTCTTAGCTGTTGCCTGGCGCTCACGCACTCGCTTCGTTTTCATTCCTTCTTCACGTTCTCCTCCTCGTGGAGCACACTTAATTGAGTGCAAAGCGGGCGCTGCACAGCGCAGATTTAACTTTGGACAACTTGAATTGATTCAAAAGTTTCATTGTTGGCACGCGCGCTGCACACAATCGCGTCCCCCAAAAACGCCACCTACTTCTGTCATTGACGGCGACATTCGCTGTTGATTAATCTTGGCTCAGGCGCCGCTTAATGCGAAATTATGAACTCTAAAGAGAGAAGAAGAGAAGGAGAGAGAGCTGGCTTACCTGTGGCAATTAATGGGCCTGACAGCTCATCAGCGTATGAAATTATGCTGCTTAAGCTCACGTTGCGTATACGCCTTGCCTGCCAGCAGCGAGCCAAATTTAACGATTTATTTCAGTGCACCAGGCGGGGGAGGGAAGGGAACACAAACATGGAATTTATTGCAGTCTCGTGCAATTACAATGTGTACAGACTCTCACACATACATACGCGTATATATTTGCTATAGCTGCGTATCCTGACAACTGAGAAAATATATCGATGCACAAATTAAACTGTGAAGCGAAGGCAGTGTGTGTGCACTGCAGCAGCAATCGCACCAACTGTAACTGCAAACACACAAAATGAACTAAAATAAAACTCTATAAGGGAGCCAGTGGAACAAAGGGTAGGGCAACGTGGAACGTGCTACCACAGCGCTTGGTATTTAATTTTCCACTATAAATTTCTACAGTGCTGGCCAAAAAACAAATAACCAAGCAGGCAGACCCAGCCGAGAGAGAGAAAGGAAGCGTAGCCGGTCCGGAGGGCAAATGAACAACTGCCAAAGCATTTGCGGTCGGTTGAGTGGCTCAGTTGACGCTCTTCGTATTTGCCAGCAAATTGGCTGGGAATATTTGTCGAGTGTCGACGTACGACATTGCAATGAGCAGGAATCATTTGGATTGCCAGTGGATTTGTCGCAGGAGAGTGAGATTGCAGCATTTTGGAGTTGGAGTGGCCAGTTCCAATTCGATTCGATTGGATTGGATTGCCAGACGTAAGTGGCTGCTCAATAATTTCCTCATTAACAGCTTTAGCACGCACCTCAAACGACATGGATTCCGGCAGCGACTCCCACTCCAGCCTCGGCTCCTTCACAGGTCAGCAACCAATGGCCTCGGCGTCATAAATAAGCCGACAATAAATAAATATGGCAAGCGAGCAACTCCTGGCGCAGGCGAAGGCAGAACGAGCACAATAAATAACGAAATAATTTTTTGTTACATGCCCAGAGCCCCCTCCTGGGGCTGGGCTCTCTCCCGGTTTCCTTGTTTCAAGCATCCATGGCAAGCAAAAATTTCGATGAAAACAAAATAGCGAGCGCATTTTACACCCATGTAATTGAGGTGCTTCCAAAATTACAAAGAACAACAGCCAAGAATGCATGAAGAAGCGGCCATGCGGGACTAAAAGATACGCTATAAATATTCAAAGATAAAGACGGCATAAATTATGGTGCCTCAATCTACTCGGAAATAAATCTAAATAAATTAAAAGGCCAAGCCAATTTTTAATTAAAAATCTCAGCTTGTAAATGGTAATTGAACTGAGATCAAATGATAAGTTGCAATATGCCATAGAAGTGGAGAGGGTTGCAGAAATGTATCTGCAACTATTACTCACAGGTAAAGTGCATAAGAATTGATTTAAAGCTCGTGTAGGTCATCAATAATCGGCAGATATTGCAAATGAAATCTTCTCTGTGCGCAACAACATAATGGAACACCCTGTTTAAAGTAGAGAGACGAGAAGGTATAACAAGCAAATATAAATGTGTCCTTGCTGCGGCTGCGGCTGTGGCTGCGGCAACAGCAACGACAACGAGGCAAGTTTTGGCTCACGTTTGCGGCGATGGCCATTTCCTGCCATGGAGGCCATTGCAGGGGCAGAGCTGTAAATCACAGTGGACACTGCAGCAGCAGCGGCAGCAAGAGCACAGAGACAGAGAGAGAGAGAGAGAGCGCGCTTCCAATAGGCCGCTGCAGCCGATGAGATACTTATAAATTATTATCGCACACGTTTACAGCGCGCAGTAGAGAGAGAAAGTGAGACAGAGGGGAGGGGGCGTGGCGCAAATAACTTTATTATTAGCCAAAATCTGGCACACAAAGTGCGTTAATAAAAATCGCAAGCACGTCAGCGTCCCACATCCATGGGCCGCTAGCTAATGTTTGAACATTGTCTGGGCTTATCTTGGTTTACAGCGCCGTGGGCTATCAGCGTCGTCTGCTTCTACGGCGGATCAAGTTTGCCAAAGTATCTTAAAGTTGCATGTTAACTCGATGTGCGTCGGTAGCCCACAGCCACGCCCACTCAGTGGGAGGCGGCAGTCGGCAGGTTGGCAAACTTTTTGCAGGAAATTGAGCAATAAAGTTTGCAACACATTTGCGCACCACACGGCAGAGCGAGAGAGAGAGGAGCAGTAGGAGCCGAGGCACATTTAAAACCACCAAAACCAACCGCTCCAGCTGCCTGTGTGTGTGTGCGTCTGTGTCTGTGTAAGTTTCGCCAGATGCGAAGTATGCAAATATTGCGGTTTAATTAAGTCGACAGCAAGTGCAAAGTAATCGTTTGACTCGCTTTTAATTGCCCGACGGCGCACGCGGCGTATGACTGATTAAGCCAGCTTAACATTGCGCATACGCCCCATTGGCGCTGAGCAGCCCACTGCCAAAGAAGACAATGAATGAATTATTCAAAAATAAAACACTCAACCAGGCCACTCTGTCATTCACAAGTAAACAACAACAAAACACTCGTCACTCGCCAAGCGGCGAAGTGGAAACGGGAAGAGCTGCTGAACGATGCCACTTAGGAAATTTACAACCCAATTTCCACAGTGAAACTAAAGAAGAAGGAGGGGAGAGAGAGAGAGAGAGAGAGAGAGAGAGAGAGTAATTTCACTCATTTAAGCAGAAGATGCCAAAAAGGAGCCCCCTCAACAGATGATTACTACAAAGATGATGATGATGTTGCTGTTGTTGCTGATGATGATGAGAGGGGAGAAAATTGCGCTGGTGTCAGCGCTGCGTAACCGCAAACGGCAAGTGGCAAGTGGCAAATGCCACCAGACGCTAAGTACGTGAATGCTTTCGGGTGGGAAATTAAATAGAAAGCGAAGGCGGCAAACGACAACAAAACGAGGCGCTACAAGTTGTTTGGGGCAGCGCAGTGCGAATTAAAAATGGAGCAGCGTGTGGCAAGTGTGAGACCGGAGGGGCAGGGGAAGGGCGCCAGCAAACAGGAAATTAAGTTTATGGCCGACGACGACGCAACCGTCGACTTCTTTGCCGTCGCGGTCGCTGCAAATGCAATACAAATGTGAAATATGCTAAATAAATGCAGCATGAAAATGCGGCAGCAGCAGCAACTAACGCGGCCAAGTTAATGCTAAATGGAGTTGTGCACTTTATGCGCCCTCGCCGGCAGCATCCCCCACTCTCTCCCCCCTTTCGCTGCTTCTGCACTTCGTTAAGGCAACACGTGAAGTGAAATGAAACGAGACGAGACGAAACGAAACGAAACAAGTGCATTATTTGCATTAAATTATGCATGCGACGTTTGCTAGGCGGCGAAGCGTCAAAAAGCAAGTAAAAAACTGCAGTAGCGCAGCGTGACTAGACTGGCAAATACCCTGTAAAGAGAGCACTGCCTTACAAAACTTTTCAAGTTACTTTGATGCCAAGCACTTCAACTTTCACTGCCTTAAAACTTGTTTCTTATTCTTACTTCTAGCAGCGCATACCCGCTTGCTGCAACACACCCTACAGGGCATGCCGCAAAGTGTCAGCAGCCGCGCGAATTCACACGCCAGCAGCAGCAGCAGCAGCGTCCGGAGGCGGCACTCGGGAAGGCGGTGACCGGGCCACAAACAAAGCGCAAACAAAGAGCGGATCGCGTGAAAAGGTACCCAAGAGCTCTGAGGGCAGGGCAGACAACGAGGGACGCAGTTTGGCTTTCCACAGGCGGCTTGCGAGACTGATGCACAGAATTTGTACAGTTTAAATTGAAGTGCTGCATGAGAAGAAGAAGAAAAAAGAAAGGAAAGAAAGTGCGACGGGAAGAGACACTACGAACAACAATGGAAGCTTGGGAAGAAAGAGTGTATCATGTCAAGGTTGAAACCGGATATCAATTCACAACACACAAGCCTCGAGTCTTTAATCTCAACGATATTGCGACGAGGCTAACCATCACTTTTTATGTTTATGCCAGGCAATTTTTCTGGCTACATCAATGTAGAAAATTGCCCAGTTATTTGCATGGAAATTGCCCTCATTTTCGGGAAACCCTTTTGGCATGTAATTTATTTGAAATCAAACAACTTCAGCACGCAAAGAGAGCAATGCGTATAGTTTGTCAATAGTTGAGATTATGGCTCCATTTAAGTTGATGGCAAGAGTCATTTGTAACAATTTGCACTCCCCCCCAACCCCTTCGTTGTTGAACACATGCTCTCGCAGTTCGAGCCATATTGCAAAAGGTCGCCCCGACTCGACGCTCGCTGCTGACCAAACCCCCTGGGGCGCAAAGCCACAGCGAAGATGGCCACAACGACAATGGCTGACAAGCACAAGCCATAAAATGCAATGCCAACAGCAACAAATGTCCGTTGACGACAAGCAGCTACCCCTGCTTCCTCCCCTCTCTGCCGACTCCTACCATGGCACACACCCTCTTGAAGCTGGCGACGCTGCTTCTGCTGCTGCTGCTGCTTTGCATAGTCAACTGATTTTGATGGCATTTTCGCAGAGCTTAAAACAATTTGCCATAACGCTTTTACGGCATTGCGATGTCATGATGTGAGCGATGCGAGGATCAACTTGGCAAGCAGCAAATGGGGGAGCAACTCAGAGTCTGAGCTTGGAGCAGGGCACCGACTGCTGCCTTGAAGTCTGCGTGTGCAAATTGAAAGAGCGAATGGGCAATATACAAATGGTCATAAAAATCAGCTGAAAATTGCTTTCTCTTGCTTTCTTGATGGCCACTGAAAATGCATTTCCGCCCATGTGTGCGAGTGGGCGTGACTGTTGCAACATTCAACGCTTAAAAGCTATGAACGTGCAGCACGCAATCAACGCGGCGTGGCTACAGCTGAAATCCGAATACGAATCCGTAGCCGAGCGAGAGTTTACTTTTGTTTAAAAGTTGAAAAGTTAAGAGCGATGCGCGTAGCCCCCAGAAGCTAGGCTATGCATGCCACACGCGCTGCAGCGGCCACACGGCACGGCACAGCACGCATTAAATAAGCGAGCAAAAAGAAGAGCGAAATAATAATAATAATAATAATAATAGTAATAACGAGCTCCGGCAGTTTGCTAGTTTGGCGAACTTTGCTTGTTTGCCCCCCGTTTGGGCCGGTTTGCTCGTTTGCTGCAACTTCTCGCTCGCTCTTTCGCTCTCTCTCTGTAACTTTTAGCCTGGCCAGCGCGACGCAACTGGCGAGGCGTGCGGAAATTCTATTTGCGAATGCTCTGGCGTTGGATTTGCAGGCCAAGTGCCAAAGACTTGCCACGCCGTTGCACGTTGCAAAGTTATAAGCAGCTCAGCAGCAACAGCAGCAGCAGGTGAGGATTATGAAATGCTTTGCCCAAAAAACTATTAAAGTCTATGGCAGTCAGGCACTTAGCTCAACTCCGGATCGACCTGTCAGCAGCGCATTAAAAGATGATTTTCGACGCCGTTGTTGTTGTTGTTGCTGTTGTTGCGCAGTTAAAAGCCCATGTAAAAACATAAATGTCATTAGCATGTAGCACGAATAAACGTTACATCCACATAGACAACGCCATGTCAGGCCACCCTCCGCTTTCCTCACTTCCCGTGCCGCTTTGCTCCTTGCCTGGCCTGAAGCTAAGCTGTCTCTCGCCATCCTTTGCCATCCTCCTGCCTAGCCCAATTTCTCGCCGTGGTGCCAGGCGAGTGTCTGCGCGCACGAATCACTAAAATGTTCACAAAAGTTAAACTTCCGTTTCCTGCCGCTGCTGCCAGCGGAAGTAAGTAAAGCTTTTCAACATTAAAAAGATGTAAAGCACTGCGACAGCACAAAAAAAAAACAAACACACGAAAAAGGCAGACAAGAATTTTTTGAGAAAATTTTCATCGGTAAGCAGCACATTTTGGAATACCCTACAGAGGATTACTTCTTCTTGATTAACTAAAAAATTACTGCTATAATTATGAACTTCCGTTGAAATTTAATTACTTTAAAATTATCAAAGCATTCTCTAGATTTTTTTGTTAGGTTTTTTCTTTAATGAAAAATAATTAAAAATATTTTGCCAGCGTCCACAACTTTTTGACACATTTTTTGAAATGGCTAAAAATATTTTTCTCTCCCTCTCTTTTTCTCTTGCATAATTTCAATCTTTTTATGCCATTGTGTTTTTCTAATTTGATGCAAAGAATGTGACAGAACTGAAATACCCCCGCAGGCAAGTGTTTTTTTTCTTTTTTTTTTTTAAATTGCAAAGCAGCTACGTAAAACTGTGCAAAAAATCCATGCACACACACACACACACACACAGACACATACTTTGGTACATATGTCTGCCTGTGTGTGAGCTGATGGAGGCTCGACCTGACAGTGGGAAACATGTAGATAAGCTGCGTCAACTTGCTCAAAATACCACGGACAGTCGACTCTCCTCTCCCCCTCCCCTTTCCCTACTCCCCCACACACATACCAAAAACGAAAAAAATATGAAAAAGAATGTTGTAGAAAAAAAAAAAACACGAAATAAACTGAGTGTGAGCTGCAAGACAGCGAAATATTGCGGGAATATTCAAAACATGCGCTTAAAGGTATTTTGCAGCACATGACAGCAACGACAGCGGTGGCGGCAGCGGTGGCAGTGGCAACGTTAGCTGTAGAGCAAAAAGCATTAAAAAAAGACCCCCCCCCCCACCTCAACCTCTGACAGGGGCACCGCCACACTAGCTCCTCGGGCTAGAATATGCAGCACACTTAGCGGGGCAGGCGTACGAGTCACGTGCCGCCACCTGGTGGACGCCACCTGCCTGGCTAGCTAACCTAACGTAGTCCGTCCCTCTCCCTCCCCCTTCCCCCCGTTTGCCAACAAAATGACTCGCACATGGCGCAGAGCAAAACTTTGCATGTTTTGCTGTTTTTTGGCATTTCGCTTATGATTTGTGGTTGGTTAACTTTGCGAGATTCGAAACTGTCAATCAAACGCAACGAAATGACCATACCATAGGCATAGTAGATAACGTGCAGAGAGATAGAAACTACAGCACAAATCGTTGCAAGAAAAGATTTAGCAAAACGGGAGGGAAAGGCGAAAAGCGACAGTAAGTAAAAGAGCTGCCAGCAGCGTACAAAAAGCTGCAAACGTGACAAAATTAGTGAACAATGGACGCAGGAAGAACCTTATGAACTCTCGATACTGCCATGCCACGTCGTTGAATGTCCCCCTCTCTCGCTCTCTCTGCCACAGTTAGACAATGACAACAAACACAATGAACAACAACAACAACAACGACAACGACTAAATGTGGTCAGCCAGTGCGGCGAACAAAAGCGTCTGACAATGACAACGAGGTAGTCGAGGTGGAAGACCATATTAAAAAAGCATAAAGCCAGCCCCTCCCCTTTCCCTCCCACCCTGCTCCCTTCTTATCCTGCTGCCTCTCTATGCTGTCCTCGGCGCACTCCTCGGCCAAACAAAAGCGGGCCAGGCTTTATGGCAGCTCTGCAAATGGCCACATAATGGCGTACACACACACACACACTGGCGCACACACACACACGTTACGTATGCGCATATGTGACTAAGCACATATACGACAGCATGTCCTGCAGTGGCGGCGTCGCCAATTGGCGTCATGGCAAATTGAAAGCGAAATGAAACTAAACGAATCTTACGAAAGGAAACTCAAATCAAACGTTTGACCTTTGCGCTGCAAGGATGACTCAATCGAAAGTCACACACACACACGCACACACCTAGTGTGTGTGGCAAGAAAGTTTTCTTTTAAACTAGGCCTTAAAGGTGTCACCTGCTCTATAGTTATAACTAAACTTAACTGAACTAAACGAAATCTCCGACATTGCACGATGCATTCCTTACCTTGCCCGGAATCAAAATGTTTGTCAGTTCCAACTTTCTTGAGAGCTTCCACGCGCGAGCAGGGGGTCAACAAAAAAATTGTTGGCATAGTCGGGGGAAAAAAAAAAAATTGTACAGCTTGCACTAGATAAATAGTTGGTGCAAAGTTTGCCAGAGTGAGATAGAACTAGAGAGAGGGAGAAAAGTTCAGGTGACATGTGCTCACTCGCTTGCTGTGTGCGTCGTCGTGTCGGCTTAGACGGCAAAAATGTCAGCGTGTTTTTTTCTCTTTCTCATCTCTCTCTCTTGCCTAGAGGCCAAAGAAAATTTCAGGCACGCGCCACGTTCGCTTGCTTGCTGCGAAATATGCATTAGAAAATGTTATAACATAAATTGAATAAAACCAAAGCAGCGACAGCCAATCTATAGCTGGGGAGTATATCGTAGCCAAGGGGGAGCTGCAAGGGGAGTCTGTGTCCGGCGCAGCACGCTGCCTGACTTGGCAACATTTCTCATTTTGGCGTATGTTTTATGACATGTGCATGTTGTTGTTATTAGGCATACAGCTTTATAGATTTCACACACACTCGCACACACACACACAGAGAGCACATTTGTCTTGCTTATCGGTCCTGCTCATACATAAACAGACATTCGCACTTGCATGTGGCAACGTAATCAGTCATCTTGTTTGGCATTTGAATGATTAGATAAGTACGCCGAGACTGACTCTGGAAGCTGTCATCTCTGTCCAACTTGGCCTAAGTAATTTCTGAGAAATTTCGCAGGTTAACGCCAGCATGAGCCCAGTCAAAGATAATCTCAGCTGTGTACAGGTGTGTAGCAGATTAATAGGCGGATAGAAGGTGTAAGTGTTTTGGGATTCGAATCTAGATTTTAAAGTGCTAAGCATAGCCATTAAAGCTATGGATGCATGCACTATAAAGACATGAAATAAATGAGAGACTGCGCCTCAGGCATAATATTGTTTTATATACATACATGATATCTCTATATATGCTGTGCTCTGTCATGGGCAATGTGTCAACTTGTAGTTTGCTCGAGTGTAGAGATTAGCCAATGACGACAGCATTGCACGCACACATGTGTACATTATACGGGTATTTATAAACATATTTATAGTATCTATGCATATTAGGCTCTCTCGAACGTGTACTTGAATTTTGTTCAGCCCAAACCTCCCGTTTGTCCGGCAGTTGCGCCCAGGTAAACAAGAAATCAGCCAAGCCAACGAAAAGTGCAAATAATTTCGAGAGAAACCTGGCTAAATGTGCAATAGAAACGACAAACAACAGAAAACTAGACGCATACGAATGCGACAAGCAACAGTGACAACGAAAAGTAAGGCAACAAGAGAAATGCATTTAATTAATCCTAAAATCAAAGAGCTTAGTAAGGGGCATAAAGAGCGCATAAAACGTAGGGTATATTTGCTCTACATTTTCGCAATTTTAATTGTCTTTTAATTTATACTGAATTTTATCAACTTTATTTTATAACTTTATTTTATTTAAATATTTTTTTATTTTAATTATTAAAATTTTTTTTAATTTTTTGAAAAATTCGTCTGTTTTCCTGGGTCCAAATTCAAAAATTAAATTACATTCCCAACAAAAATCGCATGAATTTAAGCCAAGTTAGAATGCTTGGTTGCATTAATAAGAGCCAAAAGAAATAAGAAATAAGCAAAAAACAAATATACCCTTCTTCGGCCAGAAACAATGAGCAATGGGCACAAACAAAATGAGATCGGAAAGTATTTTAATGAGAATAAAAATGCCTGCGGCCAGGCAAAGAGAAAGTTACAAACGAAGTTGACCTTTTTTTTCTGCGAACAAGCTAAGGCAACAGCGAGAATCTGCAAGAAGAAAAAGTTAAAAAAAATCTAATCAGCAAATTGTTGAAATAACTAAAACAACAACAGAGCAGAGGGGAGAGAAGATGAAGGCACTGGCAAATAGCAGGCAAGGCAATGCTTTGATAAGAACCCAAGCGCCAGGGCGTGCTTGTCGCTGATAAGCTGCGTACATAGTTCCGCTGGCGCTCCCTCTCTCTCTCACTCACACACACTCTGTGCCTGCTCAGATTTACAAAGGCTGACTAAGGCACGCATCCGATAAACCTGGTGAATTCCAAGTGGGCTAATTTACACGCGCGCTCGCAAGTTAATCAAATCCTCATGCCGTGCCACAGTTGTCAGCTGTTTGTGCCGCAAATGCAGCGAACCAAGTGATGGAAATGCAAAAATATGCAGCGGTGGGAAGAAAAGAGAAAGAAACATAGGCAGACAGATAAACTGTCAGACAGACGACAAGCTAGAAATCAATCTCACAATCACATCGAAATGGACGAGGCGGCAATCGACATGCGAGAGAGAGAGTTTTTTGTGTGCAAATTGAAACACGGCTGTGTGATACGTGCACAGGGCGAGGGGAGGAGGAGGGGAAGGCAGGCAAACAAAAGGGAATGCAAACAAATCTGTTACTGGCAACTGGCAAACACGCAGTGTGCCCAGCACGCCATAAAGTATGCAGCAAAGCATCAGAGCAAAGCCAAGTCAAGCCGAGCCACGCGAAACTGCAAACGCTGCGCTCTTGTTAGCGTGCCATGTGTGTGAGTAAGTGTGTGTGTGTGTGTGTGTGTGTGGCTGTGTCTGTGTGGTCAGTGTGCCAGCAGCTTTGCTGCCCGTTAGCCCCTTTTGCTAGTGATTCATTCATTCATTGCACTGGCCGTCGGTCACTCGGCCGGCCATCAGTCTGTCCGTCCGTCCGTCCGTCCGTCCGTCTCACTGTCTGTCAGGGCTGTCGCAGCGCTCAGACCGCATTGGCATGGCCATGCATCACAGTGGCAGCCAACCAATTTGAGTCAAGTGGTGCGCACGTAAAAAAAACCCGAAAAGCGCACTACAAATTTTATTTTCGTTGCGAAAACTCCGCTTCTGCTTCTGCTCCTCCTTTGCCTCTCTCCTTCTGTGCCCCCTTCTCTGAAGAGGGTAAAAATAACAACCAATTTATTTGGCTATGCTGCAAATTGTTACTCGACTCTCGCATTCGATCATCATCATCATCAACTTCATCATTCTGCCCAGACCTTTCTCATCATCAAAAATCGTTGATTGCAACAAAACGAATTGCATTTTAAGGAGATTACTGGGTTTTCTTCGACCCCCCCCACCCCCCACCACAAATCGAAAGAAGGAGCCCTGTGTGTGTGTGTGTGTGTGTGTGTGGGGCAGGCTATTTATAAATCATTGCGCATTAGTATGAGGGTTATCCACAGTGCGCACAGTGATTCGAATCCCATTGGCACCTTGTCATAACTTTGTCATAACAAATGATGCTCTGGCCCCAAAGTCAACGAAACAAAAGGCATATGATTTATTACCCTTAACTCTCGATAAGCCTGGAACCAACTATTGTGTGTGTGTGTGCGAAAGAGATAGATAGATAGTCTCTGTTTAACACATGCGATTAGCGGCATTTAATGCAATTGGAAAACAAAGTTCGCAATTCAATTGGAAAAAAATGCGAAAAAAAACAAATAAAATTCTAACAAATACTTAACACATTTCTTATCGCACATAATGTGAATATAATGCACGAATATCACGCGATATCTAAAGCCAAAGCTTTGTACATGTACGTAGCATGGAAGTCAAATTGATAAGTGATGAGTGATAAATGATAACTAAACATACGATAGCATTGCACAAATCATGGCGAGTTTAACTCGTATGCCAGCTAGAATGCTATATAGTTAGTTAGTCATATAGTTATCCAGATATGAAGGTTATATCTCGCTGCTTATCACAGTGGGTATTCCCTTTATTTACACACGTTAAATTGATTCAAAGCTCTATCTAAAGTATTCATTAAATGCGCTATAAAAGTTTACAACTTGCGCTGGACGTGTGTGTGCAAAAGGGGGTATTCTTTCGTTTTTTTGTGTCTCTTGCAGACCCCAAAAGAGTTCAGATCAGTTTGACAAAATTGTCCCAGCAGAGCTGTAAAAACATTTGCAATGATGTGGCCCTAAGCTGTTTACAAGCGCGTTTGCCCCACAACGGGACACACAAAAAGCGGAAGCTCGCAAAACACGCATAAAGCCAACAACAACAACAACAACAAAAAGGGAGGACCCCCCCTTAAAAGAGAACGACCAATAAAAACGCAAGAAATTATAAAAAATTCATAATGCAGCAAGCAGTGAAACAACGATGGGAAGAGAGCGGAAAATTGCGTGGGCGTGTTTGGGGCAGTGTAGGGTAAGGGGGGGCAATCCCGTGACTCAGGGCTGAAGCCTGAAATGGCACTCGGAAACACGCGAATAAAACGGAGCCAACAAAAATGACACGAGAATAAAAAGTGCGACAAGGCTTCAAGACGAATAAACTTGCGTCCGAAATGGCAGCTAAACGAATGAAGTGGGCGGCAGCAGAACAGGGCGGATACTCCAGCTGCGAGTGGAGCATACTAACCCACTAAATTGCTAGGGATCTCGGGATGAGTGAGAGAGTGAGAGTGAGGTCTCGACACTCATTAGCCTCGCAGGCAGCTCTCGGCTAACCAGAGCTTTAGGTTGGCAAATAAATGCAAACAAATTGCGAAACGAGTGCAAAGTGCTGCCACTGCCGCCACAACGCGGCGTATGAGCAATGTAATTTGATTTGATGTTTATGCGCGCAACGCGCACAGGCCGAAGGACAAACAGGATGGCAGGACGAGAGCGGACCATGACAAGGGCCACATAATTGCGTATTTCGTATTGCACACAAAATTATCGCAGTTGCAAACACTAATTGGAACAAGTGATTAACTTTAATTGCAGCAGATAACAAGCTAAGCGACGCTGCAGGGCGCGGCACTCGACTGGCGCATACCCTGCGCACTGCAGGCCACATGCCTGACCTGGCCCAAAACTGAATGTCATTCATTCTATTTTGGCCAAGTCACGTAAAGCTGCCTTTGTGACGGGCAAAATAATAAACACAAGATGACTTGAGGCAACTCTGGAAAAACTTGCAGCAAAATGGCTTGGACAAAGTTTGGTAAAACTCGCATGCATAAATAACTTCTGTGTGGGTGTGTGTGTGTGTGTGTGTGTGTTTGTTTGTTTGTAGTTGTAAATAAATAAACACATTTAAATCGCTTGCAATTTTTATGCTGCAGGTAAACACAACGAAAGCTTTTTTTAGGGTCGAATTGCAAATTGAATTTAAATACTTGCATTGAACACACAACGTGCTGCAAATGGTGCGAGGCGGGAATACCCTGCCATAACTAGAGCAATTTAAAAGGTGGCAGCAAAGTGTTAAAAAACTTAAATAAAATGCGAAAACTTAATAAACAGATTACTAATTAAATGAAACAAAAAATTAAAGGCAGCTTAGGCTGTCTGCATCAGTTAAGATACAAAGGTATTTCCTAAGTATCTCATAAGCTATAAGAGCCTATGCGCTGAAATTTCTTCTAGTGCTACCTAGTGCATCCAAGTTATGTCATGCAAAATTTGATGATACACAAAGCACTACAAACAGCATTTCAAGCCATGCATTTTCCTCAATGACTTTTCAACTCTTTTGACTTTATGAATACATTTTGCCCACGCACTAACAAATTTATTCTTGCCTAATATACCGACAAGCTATGATAAATACTACCGTTTACTACAACATACCATACATCTTACACGGGGATCAATGGAACAGTTTATGCTATTTTTTTCGATATTTTTTTGCGCGGGAATCCAGCGACTATCTGCCATGAATAAAAACTCAAAATATGCTAACAGCACTTGGACTAAGAGGCTTTGTCATGCAAATTTATACGCCAGATCAGGTGGGGAGGTGTTCGAAGTGGTGGGGGGGCTCATGCAACTCACACGTCCGGAGTTCAAAAGTCAGCAATTGGCAAACATTTGAAAGCCACTTTGCCGACGAGCGTATTAAATGGCAGAGTGCACAAAAGTTATTGCAAAAATATACGAATTACAGAGATGTTTTTATTGTGCTACGATATATCGTTTCTCTCTCTCTCTCGATTTTCGTTTATTTGCATTTTCAGTTTAGAATTTTCTGGCGTTTTTGCAATTTACTTTTTCACACACGTTGCCCCCGTTGCTGTCGCTGCCGCCGCCTCTGCCTCGTCTGCTGCTGTTGCTATTGGAATGTGCATTGAATTTTATTTCAGTGCATAGCGCACTGACAAATTATTTTGATAAATACTCGAGTGTATGTGCGTGTGTGTGTGTGTCGAAATTGATTGCTGACTGCACTCAAAACGCAAATGAAAACTAATTAAAGCCAAATACGCAAACGCATATGTATGCATATGATATATCGGGCAGAGAGTTCCCTGACTTTGGTTCACACATTAAATTGGCAGTTATTTAAGCGGTTTGCATTTCAATTGCATTTCGTCTGTGATTAATTGCATTGCAATTAAAGCAATTAAAGCACATTTAATAATCGACACTCGACTGGCAAATATTTTCAAACAAAAAGCCGCAATGTGCCCCATTCCTTTGAGGCAAGCAAGCTTAATTAAGTTGACAAACTATGCGAACTTTGTACTGCATAAAAAAGTCCATAAAAAAGTGTTGCAATAAAACATTGACAAACTGGCGACACTGCGCTTCGTTTGCATTTCGCATTGAGCAAAAGTTTATACGATGTGCTAATCACTTTTAATATCGACCACAGTGTAAACATTTTAAACAGCTCAACACGCTCTCTCTCCCTTCTCCTTAATTCTTGTTAAGCACAGCAAATGTTATTGCTCTCTTTATGCAAATCGAATCGTTCTTAAGTCAATATTTTGATAAAAACTCACGCAGTTTCTGTTAAAATTCCGTATTTCATTCAATTGCAGCAGTCATGGGATTTCTCCGTCAGTCTGTCGAAATGCTCGACAATTGCGTCTAGATTAACAGACAAATAAAAACGTACTATGTGTGCTAACAAATGAATATGTAATTGCCAACAAGCGAGTCGATTCATTGCCTTATCGATCGAGCTGCTCCGAAAATAGATCACGAACATAGCAGCAGCAGCAGCAGCAGGTAAACATTGAGAAAAGTTTAGGCAGCTGATTGAAACTGAATACGCACAGGTAATACTAAACTAAATTATATAGATTTCGGCAAGGTTGTTCTGCGCAAAATTTGATTTGTTCAGATTAGATTTCTGTTGTGAAATCATAACAATGACAGCAAATGTTGATAAGGT
The DNA here is from genome assembly GCA_018904095.1 of Zaprionus ghesquierei. Lineage (NCBI taxonomy): Eukaryota > Metazoa > Arthropoda > Insecta > Diptera > Drosophilidae > Zaprionus > Zaprionus ghesquierei. The sequence continues at coordinate 10,000,008 of JAEIGP010000850.1, read as the reverse complement.
ATAACAAG